>CM056056.1:28685502-29885502 GCA_029574335.1 Rana kukunoris
AAATTTCCGCAGCGCTTTACATATACATTGTACATTCACATTCGTCCTACCCTCAAGGAGCTTACAATCTAAGGTCCCTAGCTCATTCATATACTGGGGCAATTTAGACAGAAGCCAATTAATATATATTTATTTTTTCAGATACTCTAGAAAATAAAATGGCGGTCGCTGCAATACTTCGTCACACCATTTTGGCGCAGCGGTCTTACAAGCGCAATTTTTTAGAGGAAAAAAAATACACTTTTTTTAACCACTTAAAGCGGAGTTCCACCCAGGAAAACAACATTTGGCCATATAACTTAAAACATTTAAATAAATAAAACCTGAAAAAAAAAAAATTATACTCACCTGAAATACCTGTTGCTATGCGGAAGTCCGTAATCTGCCTCTTCCACACCGCGGTGTGTTTTCTTTGCTTCTTCTCCTAGTGAATGGGGCGCACTGCTTTCTGGGAACTGTGTGTGTTCTCAGAGAGCAGCCGCCCATTCACAAGCCAGCGTGAGACTCACGCAGGCGCAGTAGGAAATGGGCAGTGAAGTCATACGGCTTCACTGCCTGTTTCCCCTAGTGTGAATGGCGGCGCGGGACCTGGGACGATCATGGGACCGGCATCGGGGGGGGGGCCATCAGTGCGGGCAAGTAGGACAAGGTAAGTGTCCTTATTAAGTCAGCAGCTACACTGTTATTAGCTGCTGACTTTAAAAAATAAATAAAATTGCGGGTGGAATCCCTCTTTAAGACCCGGACCTTGACGCCGCGTACACACGATCACTTTTTGTGATGAAAAAAAAACAATGTTTTCCACCATGGAAAAAAATGACGTTTTTTTCAACTTCATCATAAAAAACGATGTTGCCCACACACACCATTGTTTTTTCAAAATGCTCTAGCAAAGCGCGGTTACGTACAGCACGTACGACGGCACTCTGTTCCATTGAAGCTCCGTCTCATAACTTGCTTCTGAGCATGCGCGGGTTTAAAACGTTGTTTTAGCCCACACAAAAAACAACATTTTCAAAAACGACATAAAAAATTGAAGCATGTTTGAATTTTTTGGGTCGTTTTTCAGAAGACGGAAAACGTCATTTTTGCCTACACACAATCATTTTAAATGACGTGTGTTTAAAAATGTCATTTTATTTCATCACAAAAAACGACCGTGTGTACGCGGCATTAGACAGGTAAAGGACCTGGCCAGTTTTTGCGATTCGGCACTGCGCTGCTTTAACTGACAATTGCGACGTGGCTCATAAGCAAAATTGACGTCCTTTTTCCCCCACAAATAGAGCTTTCTTTTGGTGGTATTTGATCACCTCTGCGGTTTTTATTTTTTGCGCTATAAACAAAAATAGAGCGACCATTTTGAAAAAAATGCTATATTTTTACATTTTTGCTATAATAAATATCCCCAAAAATATATAAAAAGTTTAGGCCGATACGTATTCTTCTACCTATTTTTGGTAGAAAAAAATCGCAATAAGCGTTTATCGTTTGGTTTGCGCAAAATTTATAGCGTTTACAAAATAGGGGATAGTTTTATTGCATTTTTATTGATTTTACTACTAATGCCGGCGTTTTTTTTTTTTTCGTCACTGCGACATTATGTCGAACACATCAGACAATTTTGACACATTTTTGGGACCATTGTCATTTTCACAGCAAAAAGTGCTATAAAAATGCATTGTTTACTGTGGAAATGACAATTGCAGTTTAGGAGTTAACCACTATGGGGGCTGTAGGGGTTAAGTGTGATCTCATATTTGTTTCTAACTGTAGGGGGGCGGGGCTGGACGTGTGACGTCATTGATCGTGTTTCCCTATATCAGAGAACAGACGATCAATGACATTGCCACAACGCAGAACAGGGAAGGTGTATTTACACACACACACTTCAGCTCCGGTGACCGATTGTGGGACACCTGCGGTGATCGGGTCCTGCGGGCGCAGTCACGGAGCTTCGAACCGGGTCGCGAGCGCGCCGCCGGCTGGGCTTAGAGACACGTACAGGTACATGATTGTGCCCAGCCGTGCCATTCTGCCGACGTATAACGGCGTGAAGGGGTCCTTGAGTGGTTAAATGTAACCATATTTCTACACTAAGAGGCGCCTCTCTTCTCTTTTATGATACGACGCTACTCTTATATCAAGATATCGCTTGTATATCAAGTCAAAATGTATTAAACAATTTTGCTTGTCTTACAAAACGCTCTCAAACCAAGGTTTTACTGTGTGTGTATATAAAATATATATATATTGTGACAGGAAGTCAGGTAAATCTGTGGGTGTTGTCACAGACGGGAGATACATTTCTGCCTTGTTTAGACAATTCACCAATTACTATAAGGTTTAGGGCAGGGATCCTCAAACTACGGCCCTCCAGATGTTGTAGAACTACACATCCCATGAGGCATTGTAACACACTGACATTCACAGACATGACTAGGCATTATGGGAATTGTAGTTCCTGAACAACTGGAGGGCCGTAGTTTGAAGACCCATGGTTTAGGGCGTTGGAAAACTTCAGCTGTTCAGAATGAGGCAATTAAGGCCTCTATAAGTCATCCAGAGGATGACTACTGATTGCTGCATCCCGAGGCTTTTTGAGTTAAGGAGAGCAGTGAGAAGACTTCTGAAGAGGTGAGGTGAGGTGGTTGTTGATTTTTCTGTGTGATAAAAAGCAAAAAGACTATTGTTTTTCTGCTGTATGACCAGCAGTTTCTGCCCAGCAGTAGGCTGTACCAGACTGCAGCCGACACCTGGTAGTAATTGGTGAATTGTCTAAACAAGGCAGGCAAATGTATCTCCGTCTGTGACAACACCCACAGATTTACCTGACTTCCTGTCACAAATTGTATATATATATAATCTATCTATCTATCGTATTAGAAAAATTGTAGAGCTTTTCGTCTGTGGAACTGCATGTACATTCAAATGTTACCAGGTTATTTTTACTCCAGGTCTAATGTTCTTCATTCTTATAGAAAGAGTGATTTGGGAAAATACAGCATTATGGCCAATAGATGGAGCTGATGATTGCAGGAAATGAATACTAAAATAATCATTTAAAATGATTGTCAGCTTTATCTAATTGCAATAATGCTGTATTTTCTTGAGTCACTCTATTCTGCATAAATTATAAACACTTGACCTGGAGAGAAAATAGCCTAAATAATTCATGTTTGTCCCCATAAAGAATATACATGCAGTTTGCACAGGACAAATCATATATATACATCTCATAATGTAGCTTAGCATACTATGTAATGCTATGGCTGTGTACATTGCACCTCATGTTGTTTTCTTTCTTCCCAGGGTCATGGTGCTGGATGCGGGGTAAAATCATAGAGTACGGTGAGCCGGAGGAGCTCCTACGTAGCAATGGGCACTTTGCTTCTATGGCCAAGGATGCTGGAATTGAAAGTGGCAACAGTACTACATTTTGAGGACTGAACTGTACTGCCCATGTGTGCTTGGACCACGCATCGGCCAACCAAAGACTGGATGGCATTAACTCAAATGGACTAAAAAGAGCTGGAAATGGGAAGTACTTCTAGAACATCGGGGAAAACGTTGGATTCCAGTATAGCGGGTATAGCGGGATGTGGACTAACGCCATGCTGGGGGTGTCGTTGGGTCGTTGGGTTGTGGGTAGTTGTACTATACATGGTGCTTCTGTGGTTTTTACCTTTTAATGTGTCCTGAAGACAAAACTGAATTGTAAAGTGGCTGTAATTTTATGAAGGATGTTGACAAGATATCCATCTTCCTGCAATGCAAGGAGCTTATATTTTTATTTTTTTGCAAAAGATGGATTCTCATATCAGTAGAAAAAAGTATACGAGTAAAACTGATATTACTAAGATGAGCCTGTACTGGGTTCAAAAACTTACCAAACCACGGCTTCCATCCAATAGCAGACCTCCAGGTACTTCTGGTAACCTAGCTTCTTCCTAGAGAGTCTGGGCACCCTGGGGGAGGTCTCTATTATGCAAATCTTGACTTAGCAAAAAGTCTATTTTAGATATGATTGTGAATGATACAAGAGTAATGTGGCATTTATCAATGTGTGTTTTGTTTTCTTTGTATATGCCTTAAAGCAGGGATCCTCAAACTACGGCCCTCCAGGTGTTGAGGAACTACACATCCCATGAGGCATTGTAAAACTCTGACATTCACAGACTTGATCAGGCATGATGGGAATTGTAGTTCCTAAACAACTGGAGGGCCGTAGTTTGAAGACCCCTGCCTTAAATGAACATACTTGGTCATATCTGTTTACTGCACATCCATGGTGTGTTCTGTTTAGTAGGGAGCACAAGGGCTCGGCTCCTCTTGTACCGGTGCCAATCAATGGGCCAGTTCACATTATCTGGACACCAGATCATCTTTTAGTGGCTTATTGTACAGTTTAGGCCCCTTTCACACTAGCGGACTGATCAGATCCAACGGTCAGTTTTTTTTTAGGTGGGCTCGATCGGATCCTCAATGGAGCAGGGGGTGTTAACATATGTGTCCGTTTACACCCGCCAACATCTGATCCTATTGGCTGAAAACAGATGGCAGTTTGAGTGTAAACAGATAAGGCAGTCCATTGACACCCAACCACCAATAGAGGAGAGAGGGCCGTGTCGGACCAGCCATCCGCTCAGCGAGGATCAGTGGACAGATTCCCCCTGAGCAGATGGACGCCAACAGAGCCCACCCCCCTGTAGAAGGGCCTTAAAGACACTGTGTTGTTAGTTCATTCATTTGATACAATAATCTTCCCATGAGATTAAACAGTATGTGCATTCAATATATTTTATGCATGGTACCTGTAAAATCCTCCCTTGTATGGAGACTGCCGCCATCTTAGATGTTAGGTCAGTGGACTTAAATTCTATAGCCCTGGCGCCCAACCTGCGGCCCTTTGGTTTAGGATGTGTGGCCCCAGACCTCAGCAGTCTGTAGTGGGAACATTGCTTAGGACAAGGGTGTCAAACTCCATTGTATAGTGGGCCGCATCCATATTACGGTTGCCCTCAAAGGACCAGTCGTATCTATAAGACTAGATGTCCAGAGCACCCCCCTCCCACCTCAGATGTCATTTTACATCACAGTGCACCCCCCCTTCTTACCTTGTGCTTCTGTTGGGAAGAAGCTAGGGCCATAACTGGGAAGCAGAAAGTGTAGCGTTTGGCGGAGAACCAGAGGAGGGCTGGAGTCTGCTGAATGGTGAGAAAAGAAGGAAGGCGGAGACTAGTGGGTGACGTGCAGGATCTGTTGGAGGAGTTCTATCCTCCCCTGCTGACTGCTAAGACAAGGTGCAGGTGGAGACGGGGGGGGGGGGGGGGGGGGGGGGGTCCCCAGCTGCAGGACAGGTGTGAGGGCCACATGAAATGGTCTTGTGGGCCACATTCGGCCTACAGGCCTTGTGTTTGACACATGGCTTAGGGTACAATAGCATTGATCTCTATTAGCCTCATGTAACATGTTCCCAGTTTTGTTTAGTCTCCTGCAGCATATCCCCAGCCAAAAATGTAGCGTGTCCACACTCTCTGACCCCCTCGTGTCCACACTCTCTGACCCCCTCGTGTCCACACTCTCTGACCCCCTCGTGTCCACACTCTCTGACCCTCATTTCCTCTATTAGGTGGGGCACTTGCACCACTTTTACATTACACCTTAAATACAGATGTAACATGGTGCAAAAGGCGAATTAACCCTTTAAAAATGCTTGATTTTTTTGTGTGCTTTTACCTGACATTTTTTAAGTTGGTGATGGGGGTCTCTAACCAAACAGTTCAGCAAGAATACGAACTGCACTGTCATAAAAACAGACATCAGGGGTTTAAAACGTGTGTTATTATATTAGAATTTTTCTTTGTTCGGTACCAAGTAATTATTCTCATCTACTATTTATGCCTTTTGATTTGATTTGTTCGCCATTTCTTACGTAAAGGTTTTTATATATGTATTACTTTTTTTTCTATTATAAAGAACTGATGCATTGTTTTTGAATATGAATTTATTAAGTCTATCTTTCCAACTTCATTAGTGAAATATATTTTAGGAAGTGCGAGTAAGCTACGGGTCAAATTTGCAGCCTATTGCCGGCAATGGCACTGTCCCAAATCGGTGCAACGACGATTTTACGGACCCCGCCCTATTTTCCAAAAGTAGTTCCTGCACTACTTTTGGCGATTTCAATAGACATCTTTGCATGAACCGGCACAGATGTCTTTCACGTCACCACCCCCCCCTCCTGAAGTCACATTGAAATGCAGGTTTGAAATCACGCGAGTTCAGTTGCAGAATGTGTCTATGAACTACGTAGGTATGGCAATAAAAGTTTGGCTTCTATATCGCCATCGTGGATTACTACCTCACCATGTCTTTCCTAGGCAGCCACGAGTTCCATAAAACCAATGGAATTATGTGGTTCCCCAGGCATAGGCCTCACCTAGGAGAAGGCAGTCAAGGCACAATCGGGAAAAAAAAACTGAATGCATCTAAAGCCAAAGTAGGGAAAGAAAGGGTTAGAACCCTGTCATGTTTTTAGAGGTATTTGTTCTAGTTACCACAGCCACCCAGCCTTAAAATTAAGGTGAAATCCAAAGCTTTGAGTTTTCACCTAAACAGGCATAGCGAGGATAACTTTTATTTGTTCCAGTGATAACTGTCTAGCTGGATTTCCTTTCTAGGGATTTTCTTTTGTTTCCTGTTGTGTCTCAGAGACAGGAAGCAGAAGATTCTCCCCAATTGGACACGAGCAGCAAAAAAAATAAAAAAAGTGGAAAAACAAAAATACTGTTTAATTGTTGTAAGCATGTATTATGTACATTAAATATAAATTAAAGGCTTTTTATAAGAAACTTATGTGGATTATACTTTGTATCATATATATTTAAAAAAAAGGATTTTTAATAAACAGCTTACCTGTAAAATCCTTTTCTTGAAGTACATCACGGGACACAGAGCGCATAGCCATTACACTTGGGTTATATGGGTACCTTCAGGTGTGGACACTGGTGTAATCAATTTCACAGGAAGTTTCCTCCCTATATAACCCCCTCCCACTGGGAGTGCTTCAGTTTTGTAGCAAGCAATTCTTCCGAGGTTACACAATGTTCCCCAAAAGAGGAGTGGGAGCTCTGTGTCCCGTGATGTACTTCAAGAAAAGGATTTTACAGGTAAGCTGTTTATTAAAAATCCTTTTTTCTTTATCGTACATCACGGGACACAGAGCGCATAGCCATTACACTTGGGATGTCCTAAAGCAATGCTCTATGAAGGGAGGGAGACCGTAAGGCCAAGAATAGCCAAACAAAAAATTATCAGGAAGTAAAGTAGCTCCGCCAACAGAAAAAAGGGGGCGTGACCCGGACCAGAGGATTCTATACTGCTGCCCGTAGGACCGCTGCCCAAATGCTGCGTCCGTACCCTTTGCAACGTCCAACTTATAAAATTTAGTAAACGTATGTACGGAAGACCAGGTTGCCGCTTTGCAAACCTGTGCCATAGAGATCTGATGGTGTGCTGCCCAGGAGGCACTCATGGCCCTCGTAGAATGGTCTTTACTGATAAGGGAGGTGGAACGCGCTTCAGACCATAGGCCTGAAAAATCAGCTGCTTAATCCACCTAGCCAAGGAAGACTTGGCAGCCGGCTGACCCTTCTTGGGGCCATCCGGAAGAACAAAAAGCACATCTGTTTTCCGAATCTTCTCTGTAGCCTTGAGATAGACCCTCATGGCTCAAACCACGTCCAAAGTATGAAGCAGTCTTTCCTCTCTGGACTGGGGAGTAGGAAAGAAGGATGGTAGGACTAGGTCCTGATTCAAGTGAAAACTGGATATGACCTTAGGAAGGAAAGAAGGTTGAGGCCGCAGAACCACTCTGTCCTTATGCAGAATAAGGTATGGCTCCCTGCATGACAAGGCTGCCAGCTCGGAAACCCTTCTGGCTGAAGCCATAGCCACCAAGAAAACCAACTTTCGGGTTAGTAGCACAAGAGGGATTTCTGTCAGAGGTTCAAATGGCTGCCTTTGTAAAGCTGACAAGACCAGATTTAAATTCCAGGGGCAGAGGGGAGCTCTAATAGGGGGATTCACATGCAAGACCCCCTGCAAGAAGGTTTTCATAAGCGAATGGGTGGCCAAGGGTCTTTGAAACCATATCGATAAAGCCGACACCTGCCCCTTTAGAGTACTAAGAGCCAACCCTTTGTCAACACCAACCTGGAGGAATCGCAAGATCCTGTCAATAAAAAACTTTCGAGGATGCCATTTTTGAGACTCGCACCACTCCACATGAGTTCTCCAGACTCTGTAATAAATATTTCTAGAGACCGGTTTCCTAGCCTGAATCAATGTAGATATGACCTGAGCTGAGAGGCCTCTGCCCTTAAGAATTAGGGATTCAGCCGCCAAGACGTCAAATTTAGCTGCTGTGAAGCAGGGTGGCAGATTGGGCCCTGAGACAGCAGATCTGGGCGCAGGGGGAGCGGCCACGGCGCCCCGACTGACATCCTCACGATGAGTGCGTACCAAGCCCTCCTGGTCCAGGCTGGGGCCACCAGGATCACAGGCCTGCGCTCCACCCTGATCCTCCGTAGAAGGCGGGGAATCATCTGCAGTGGAGGGAACGCATACAGGAGAGAAAACTGGTGCCAGGGGCAAACCAACGCATCGGTCCCGTAGGCCGAGGGATCCCTGGCTCGGGATATGAATTTGTCCAACTTTTTGTTGGATCTCGTTGCCATAATGTCCACATCTGGAACTCCGAATCTTTGGCAAATCTCTTGGAATACCTGGGGGTGAAGAGACCACTCCCCCGGGAGCAACTGTTGACGACTCAAAAAATCTGCTTGAGAATTGTCTATCCCTGGGATGAACACCGCCGAGATGCAGGGTACATGGGCTTCGGCCCATGAGAAAATCAGGTTTACTTCCCTTTGGGCTGCTAGGCTCCTCGTGCCCCCCTGGTGGTTTATGTATGCCACCGCAGTGGCATTGTCGGACTGTATCCTTACTGGCAGACCCTGAAGGGGGAGAGTCCAGGCGATCAGGGCCAGCCGAGCAGCTCTGATCTCTAGGATATTGATGGGAAGCAGTCTTTCTGCCTCCGACCACTGCCCTTGCTGGGTCTGTCCTTCTAGAACTGCCCCCCAACCTGACAGGCTGGCATCCGTGGCTACTATCTTCCACGTGATGGGGCAAAAGGATTTCCCCTTTGACAAATTTTGAGGGACCAGCCACCAGAACAGGCTGCGCCAGACTCCTGGGGAGAGCACTAACGGACAATCTAACGCCTGAATGGACTTGTTCCAAGCAGAGAGAATGGCTGCCTGGAGATATCTGGTATGGATCTGGGCGTAGGGCACTGCCTCGAAGGCGGCCACCATCTTCCCCAGCAGTCGCATACATAGGCGAATAGTCGGCCTCTTCTTGCCTAAGATCACTTGAACTGCTTGAGTTATTGATCTGACCTTTGCTTGAGGTAAAAATATCCTCTGGCAGTCTGTATCTAGCCGAAGGCCTAGATATTCCAACTGCTTTGTGGGTTTCAATATCGATTTTTCTTGGTTCACAATCCACCCAAATTCCTCTAGATGCCGAACTGTGCGAACTACTGCATGATTGAGGCTGGAAGCTTAGCTGTCGATAACCAGAAGATCGTCCAAGTATGCCAAGACCAAAATGCCTTCTGTCCTTAGGACGGCTAGCACCGGGGCTAACACCTTTGTGAATACCCGCGGAGCTGTTGCCAACCCGAAAGGGAGGGCTACGAACTGGTAATGACGGTGATCTATCATAAAACGAAGAAACTTGTGATGTGCCGGGTAGATCGGCACGTGCAGATACGCATCCTTTATGTCTATAGATGCTAGAAAGTCGTCTTGATGTAGGCTGGCTGCCACCGAACGTATGGACTCCATACGAAAGGTCTGAATCTTTAGAAAGCGATTTAGGCGTTTGAGGTCTAAGATAGGCCTGACGTCGCCATTGGGCTTTGGTATTATGAAAAGGTTGGAGTAGAATCCCAGACCCCATTCCTGGGTTGGTACTTCTATAATTACTCCTTGGAGCAAGAGACGATCCAATGCTTTTACAAGAGAGGCCCTCTTTAATGGGTCGCTTGGAAGACTTGACCCCTGAAAATGAGGAGGGGGGACTTCCCGAAACTCTAGCTTGTAGCCCGTGGCTACCACGGACAGTACCCAAGGGTCGGGAATTCTGGCCTCCCACACTTCGGAGAAAAACCGAAGCCTTCCCCCACCCAAGAGAGTGGGGGCGCCCCTTCATGAATCTGACTTGATGACTGGTTTAACCGGCTTGCGAGACCATGGCCTCTTGCCTGCCATGGCTTGTCCTTGTGGGCGGCTATTAAATGCTGAACGCCCGGGAGGCCGTCGATACTGACGGGAAGTTGAAGGGGCCGAGCCTGCGAAGGCCTGTCGCTTAAACGCGGGCCCACGCGATCTTTTCTTGACAGGCAAGAAAGAACTTTTACCACTTGATATGGTCTGGATATATTTATCTAGGTCTTCACCGAATAGTCTCCCACCATGAAAGGGAAACCCTGCTAAAAGCCTTCTGCAGGGTGCCTCTGCTGACCAGTTCTTCAGCCACAAAAGGCGACGCACATATGAACCAAACAGCAGAGATAAACGGGACGCCTGTTGAATGAAGAGTCCAGTCCTTAATAGCATCTATGCAAAGCAGAGAAGCCCTTGGGAGGTCAGCCAATTCACGAGCTTGCTGAGCCGGTATGTCCCTTAATATTTCTTAGTTTGATCCTTTAAAGCGCCTGACAAACGCCAATGGCTGCCACCGCTGGCTGAACCACGGCACCTACTGTGGTAAAAGAAGCCTTCAGTAGGGTCTCCAACCTTTTGTCGACTGGATCTTTTTAAACATCTGGACATTTTCACCCGGACAGGTCAGGGATTTATTTACGCAGGAAATGGCTGCGGCCACGGGTAGGGAGTGCCCATTTCTTGGCAAATTCCTCTTCCATAGGGATAGAGAATAGTGAACCTTTTAGGAGGGATAAAAATCCTATCAGGTCGAGCCCAATCCTGAAAAATCACGCTCTCCAGAACAGGGGGGTGAACCGGAAAAGACGCACACCACTCAACGGTGCCTTCAAGGGAACCTAAAGAGAGGATACCGCGGGGGCTAATTGTTCTGACATCTGGAAGTTTAAAAGCAGTGCGAACCATATCTGTCAGAGACTGGATCCACAGGCTCTCCGCTTGAGAAGCCGAGAAAAAAAAAAATGTCATCTACAGTGGAAACCCTCAATGTCTGAACCGTCGGGACTCGGGTCCGCTTGATCCCCCTGTGGGTCCAATTCCTCCGAAGAGAGGACTCTGTCTGACATCTGAAAACACCTATCTAGGGTGACGGGGATCTAGCCCGCTTGCCACCTGGCAAAGAGCGGGCAATTAAAGCAGTTAGTTAACCTTTCCTCTAGCCCACCCACGGTGGTTGGTCTGCTAGCATTTTTCTTCCGTAACGTAAACGGGAATGGGTTGATTGGGGGCCGCCTCTGCCCCCTAGCACTCTCAATGGCTCCTGCAACATGCTGTTCGGTGGTCTATCTGGTGAGGGTGGGACCGCTAGAGCTGGCCCAAATCCTCTGACCCCGATGGAGGACCCCTTTAGTTTTTTGGTACCTTTTGCAGGCAGCCTTAGCTGGTCCTGATCCTTGGAGCCATTGGCACAACCTTGAGACACCCCTAAAGCCAAGACCCAACTGTTGTAGCTAGAAAGTGAACCATTAATAAGAACAGGCTATGGTAAAATTTTTCCAAATTTTCATACGCCCGAGAAGGCGGCAATACGTGGAAAAAAGGGAAGTCCTGTGAGTATTGCCACACCATTGCCCGTTAGCTGGAGCCCAAGGTTGCACCGACTCAGATACTGCCAGATCTAAGGCTGTGAGTCCCTTTAAGAAAAAAAAAAAAAAGTCTTTTTTTTTTTTTTTTTTCTGGTCAGTATGGAGCTAAGTCCAGACCTGAAGATCCACAACCCCCACTGGGTGTCACTGTATAGCCAGAAATGGCTCAGCTGCGCGCTCTGTGTCCTCAGCTCCTCTGCTTTCAGGAGGGAATGACCAGCCAGGAAATGCTTTGGCTGCTTTAACTGAGACCTGACGCTGCTGGCCCTGCCCCCCCCACGCGCACGCTGACGATGCTGTAAAAGCGGCGGCGCGCGCCCCCCCCCCCCCCCCACGCTGAAACTACATGGAGGAAGCAGAAAGCAGAGGAGAAGCCTGGACAAGCGCTAGCAACCCAACAGACACCAGGCATGACACTAATCTTATTGTAGTGCACACATAGAAGAAGCTGTCCCCATAGGCTTCCTAAGAAACAGGAGTTTTGCCAGCATTCTCCTTATAGCACGTGAGGGGTGCAGTATCATGCTAACAGGCAGATCTGGGGGGGAGTAGCAAATACATATCTTTAAAAGCATACATATACCTACATGTTATCTGGGTAAACATTAGTACATCCCATCCTGCCTCAAAAGACATAGTGGAGATAGTGGCTGATGCACAAGCATACCATTAGCCGACCCAGAACCCCAGGGGGATACCTACTGTCGAACCAAGTCCCGCAGGTTCCCTCTTACCTGCTCCACGCCGCAGGGTATTGCAAAATGCAAGAGGGCCCAACCTTCCCCATCTCCGTGGGTATTGTCTTGGGACCTTCAGGGACCGGGGTCCTGTGTTAAGGAACCCACACACCTGGACCTATATAGCATCCTGGCATCAGTAGCGTTTAGTTCTTGGAAGAGACTAAGGCACTGGAGCCCAGAATCCAGCCCTCCAAGGAGAGGCATTATAGGCAAAACCCCACTCCAGCAGGGCCCGGGTACCGTACACCTTGGCTTTTGAAGCACTTCGGACAGATCCGGCTAGCTATCCTGGGTCCGAGACCTCCGAGGGACAGCTAGACGTGACCAACACCTAAGACACTGGCGAAAAAAACTGAAGCACTCCCAGTGGGAGGGGGTTATATAGGGAGGAAACTTCCTGTGAAATTGATTACACCAGTGTCCATCACTGAAGGTACCCATTATAACCCAAGTGTAATGGCTATGCGCTCTGTGTCCCGTGATGTACGATAAAGAAAATAAAGTAAAAAAGGAACGAAAATTGTTTAAAAGATCTATCAGTAATTTACAGTGCTATGTTCCATTTTCCGTCCGTTTTCTATCTATAGTAATAAGGGTCAATCTCCCCCACCCTCAAATGCTGCAGCTGAACCGACAACAGCTGTAAAGGAGATGGCTGATTCAAAAGCAAAGAGAAGGAGGTGTCGGCTTCTGCATTCTTCTTGCTGTTGCTTGCCTGTGGAAAGTGCTCAGAGCCAAGACAAGCTACAGTTATAAATCAGCCATCTCCTTCACAGGTGTTGTCAGATCGGCCACAGAGGGGGGTGGGGGCAGTTCAAGTTGCATAACTAGGGTTAGAAAGGATTTTGTGACATATTTCTGAGTGCTTTCTAACCCTAGTATGAAGTACAACTTGCCTCCTACCATGGTCACACTGACAACAGTTGTGAAGGAGATGGTTAAAGTGGTTGTTGACTTACTTGGTGCTGTTTTTACCAACCTAATATTAAATGTGCTGCACTGCATGCGTTTTCTAAAACATCCGCCGCTAAATACCTTATTTTACAGCGCTAATGTGTCCTGCCATCTCATCTCTCTTCTCTCTCGAATAGACAAGAAAGTGGGCAGAGCTGAGAAACCCCACTGGGCGTCAGCTGGGAGGAGAAGAGGAGAGACGGCTGATCACGTGACCGCTGCTATAGAATAAGGTATTTAGCGGTGGATTTTTAAAACAAAATACATGCAGTGCAGCACATTTAATATTGCAGAGGATGGTAGCAACAAATACTGTATTTGTACACCGTATACTGTAAGTTTTAGGAAAAAAAAACTTTCCACGGCCCCCTGCGTATAACACACAGGCACAGTTTACCCTCTATTTTCAGGGTAAAAAAGTGAGTGTTATACACCAATAAATACAGTATATGTTATGATACCAGCAGGAAGGAGGGACGGCCCTTGTACTAGGCAGAGCAGGGAGGGGGAGGACAACACAGACACAGGACAGCAGGCTGTGGAGGACGGAGGCATGCAAACTGACCACGGTGTCAGGACTCAGCAGCCATGATACACCGTGGTCAGTTTACATAGGGGAGGGCAGAAACTGTCAGGATGAGCCAGGTTTTTTAGGTGTTACAGGGGGCCAAATGACACAGGACAAGCACTGTGTCATATAAATGCTTTAAAGGAACAGGATCCATTTTTTTTTTTGTGTTAAATGCTTAACATTTGCATTTTTTTTTTGCTTTGATTCATAGCTGCAGCTCGTCTTGGCCGCGAGCACATTACTGAGACAAGCAAGGGCAAAAAGACTGCAGAGGGAGGGGAAAGTTCTGCATTCTTCTTGCTGTTGCGTGCCTAAGGAAAGTGCTCACAGCCAAGACAAGCTGCAGCTATGAATCGGCCATCTCCTTCACAGCTGTTTTCGATCAGCCGCGGCAGGACAGCCTATGCATGCAAATGCAGCACAGTAGCCCATGTAAATATGAGCTTTTCATCTGAATAAGCAGATTCTCTGTCTGCCACATTTAGGGTTTAATTCACAATGGACCAACAAGCCAGTCATGCAATTTACACGCTTTGTAAATGCAAAAGAGTGCAATTATGCACACGTTCACAATTGTATATCGTGAATGCAGCCTTGGGCTGGTTTCACATTTGTGTAGTGCTCTTTACATGTACTTAAATTGAACTCTGTATAATATGTGTTTTGATGAAATTGCATGCAGTAAGCTGGGTTTTTTATTTTTACACAATGCACCTAAAGTGCATGTAAAACACACAAGTCTTAGACCAGCAGGAACACACACATATATATATATATATTGTGGTATTTGAGGTTTATTGGTTCATCATAGCATTGCACAATAGAATCACCCTCACCGCTCCTCACTGAACCACAGCCTCTAGTACGCAGAAGCAGAATCCCGTTATTTTCTGCCGTCAGAGGAAAATAAAATAAAACAACTGTATAAAAAAATACACAAAATGTATCATAAAATATTTGTTCTAGAAAACTGATCAGTAAAGAAATTGTCTGCTCTAAAAATGTGCCTATCAGAAAATGTGCAAAGGCCGTTCTTTATACACATATACAAAAATGAGAAAATCCATCCGTGGGATTGGAGGAGAATTGAACCCGGATTGTACACCCTATTCAGTAGTCAAATCCGTCCGTCCGTCCGTTCGTCCGTCCGACAAGCTGTCCCTATCGGTGAGCTACAAGAATTCTATGCTTCATTTCTCAGGAGGGTTGCATCCGTTCCCAACCTTTCTACAATACAAAGGAGGGCCATGAAGAGGACCTGTCATACAGAACTAAAGTCATGGTATTGTTCAGATGTCTGTGTTCACAAAATTCTAGCTTTCTCCATTATGGTGTAGGTAGGGCAGAATGAATAGGTCAATAACTGTCACTTTAAAGCCCATCCCCAAATATATATATATATATATTTTGCCAAACATTAAAAGTGGTGGCTGCATTCGTTTTTCTTATTCGGATTTCCTTTATATTGCATTTGGTGATCTAGCCACCAACACACTTCCTATCTTAAACCTAGTACACATGTCAAATATTGTCCGGTTCAATAGAAACAGCCGACATTCTGCTATGTATGGCACCCAAGTCCAACAGAAGCTGGTCGTTCGGCTGGCTTCTATCGAAGGCTCACAAGTGTGCGCAATTTAAAAGCATGGCATGTTGGGTATAAATTTACTCTGCGTAATATCGTCTTTCACATTCCACAAAAAAAAAAAAATTGGGCTAATTTTATTTTAATTCTTGAAACAGTTTTTTATAAAAAAATTAAATAAAAAGCATTTGTAAAATTGCTGCGCAAATACCACGCTACATAAAAAGTTGCAATGACCACCATTTTATTCCCCTTGGGTCTCTGCTAAAAAAAACATATATAATGTTTTGGAGTTCTGAGTAATTTTCTAGCATAAAAAAATTTGGATTTTTACTTGTAGGACAGAAGTGTCAGAATTCGCCTGGGTGACGAGTGGTTAAAGTGGAACTAAATGCTTTAAAAAAAAAAAAAATAGTAAAAATTTGGGACTGTAAATTACAATTTACATTACTATTTTGCTTCACCAGGTAAAAATAAAGGAAAAAAGCCTAAAAAGAAAAACGAATGCAGCCATTGCATCCAAGAATTGGTAATCAATATATTACATTTTTGAGCATGTACAGAGTGACTTCAAGGCTCTGTTCTATCAGGAGATGGATTGAGGACAGTGGAAGAAAGGGAGGATTTCGGAGAAGACAGGATCAAACAGTCTTTTTACACAATGCAAAGGATTAACCCCTTAGGTTCCACAGTGACTATAACAAGAATGCTTTACTGCATATATAGACTGATTTTACTGTTGTGAGTTTAGTACCACTATAGATCAAACTCCATTTCATTGTGGGCCGCATCAGCATTATGATTGTCCTCGAAAGGGCCGGTTGTATCTGTAAGATTAGATGTCCAGCGCATCCCCTCCCCTTACATTAGATGTCAAGAGCCCCCCCACCATCAGAAGTCGAGTCCCCCACTCTCCCTTACATCACAGTGCACCCCCTTTCCTTATGCTGCTGCTGGGAAGAAGCGACATGCATTGCTTTAAAGCAGAAAGTAATGGTCTGGAGTAAGACCAGAGGAGGGCTGCACCATAACATTGTGGTTCATTATACGGATGAGACTGGCTAGGAAGAGCCTTAAAAAATAATAAATGTAAAAATACTAATACTGTTTGTAATCCTGTAATCACCACACACTGAAAAATGATTAAATATGGGATAACCATAACCAATCTCTTAGTCTTTCCACTGTTGGTCACACCTTACTACTGCATTAGCTAGGGGGCGCCCTAGTGCAGCTGCCTACAGAAGGCAAACTGATGTATAGGTGATCTGCCTAGATCGGCCTTCCTTAACTTTTCTACCCAAGAGGAACTACCTTCAGGTTTTGCAGAACCCTTACTAAAACCAATTCATTGGGCAAAAATGCCACCTGCATTGGTGGTCAATAGAAAGATTGCTCCTTACATTTGTGGTCAGTAATGCCCCGTACACACGATCGGAATTTCCTTTTTCCATCGGAAATTCCAACTGTGTGCATGCCCCATCGGAGTTTACATAGAGAACATGTTCTCTTTTCCTCCAATGAAATTTCTTCAGAATTCCGATGCGAGTTTGGTCAGGCTAAAGCCTGATCGTGTGTACAGAGCATAAAAAGACTGCTCCTTACATTGGTGGTCAATGGAAAGAATGCTCCTTACATTGGTGGTCAATGGAAAGACTGCTCCCTACATTGGTGGTCAATGGAAAGACTGCTCCCTACATTGATGGTCAATGGAAAGACTGCTCCCTACATTGATGGTCAATGGAAAGAATGCTCCCTACATTGATGGTCAATGGAAAGAATGCTCCCTACATTGATGGTCAATGGAAAGAATGCTCCCTACATTGATGGTCAATGGAAAGAATGCTCCCTACATTGATGGTCAATGGAAAGAATGCTCCCTACATTGATGGTCAATGGAAAGAATGCTCCCTACATTGATGGTCAATGGAAAGAATGCTCCCTACATTGGTGGTCAATGGAAAGAATACTCCCTACATTGGTGGTCAATGGAAAGAATGCTTTCTACATTGATGGTCAATGGAAAGAATACTCCCTACATTGGTGGTCAATGGAAAGAATGCTCCCTACATTGGTGGTCAATGGAAAGAATGCTCCCTACATTGGTGGTCAATGGAAAGAATGCTCCCTACATTGGTGGTCAATGGAAAGAATGCTCCCTACATTGGTGGTCAATGGAAAGAATGCTCCCTACATTGGTGGTCAATGGAAAGAATGCTCCCTACATTGGTGGTCAATGGAAAGAATGCCCCCCCTTGCAGACAGCAAAAAAAAAAAAATAGTGGTGTAAAGCCTATGGCTTTGCCAAGTGGCATCAGCCCTGGAATTATGTAGGCATCATCAAATTAAAGGTCAATAGGCCACAACTTAAGGAACCCCTGGCAACCTTTGAAGGAAACATAGTTGAGAACGGCTGGCCTAGATATATAGATCTTGTCCAGCCTTCAGAGGTTGGCCCAAAGAGATGTCAACCCTGGAGTCACCAAGACAGTAGATGGCTGGATAAATAGAGCACAGTGTTGTGCAAAAGTGAACAGTCCCTTTAAGGGAAGAGTAAGGCTCCATTCACACAACTGCGCCGACTTTGAAGTACAGCTTTGATGCAACGTTGGATGGGTGCAACTTGGACAAGACTTTGACTGGTGATAATAGACTTTCATGCAACTTCTGAGGGTTAACATTGAAGTCTATGGTCCTACTACAACTACTTTAAAGTCCCGCATATATGAATGGTTATCATTGGAACCCCAACATTTGTTGTCCAAAATTGCATGACAAGTCGCACAAGTGTGAATGGAGCCCTAAGCAGATCCGTTCTGATTTTGGGAATTAGTTTTAGGTAAAGTTAAAAAATATATAAAACATAAGTGCTGCCTGCTCTGCTGTGTGCAAGCCAATCACAAGCAGGACGAATGCCCTTTTCGGGCGTGTTTATCACAGAGACATCTAACCAATCAATGCACAGAAAAACATGCTATAGGATTGATAGGACACCCAGAACAAGGGAAAAAAAATAAAAAACCTATTTTCTTTGCACACTCCTTTGCACCTTTATACGATCATGTATATCTAATGTATATGTCTATATCAGAAATAAAAAGGATTGTGAAGTGGAAGGATGTTGTACATTCGCAGTGTATTTAATACACAAAACTCCATCACAGCACAGGCCTGTGACTATCTGCTCTGCCTGAACACACTGGGGCAGGCCTAATGCAACCAATCAGAACCCTTGTTTGTTCAAAAAGGAAGAAGCTGATTGGCCGCCAGGAACAGCAGTTCAATTTTTGCCACCCCCCATATTCATAAATGACCCCCATTTTCAATGATCATGAAGGAAGTGACCTCTCCAGGCTGGGATTCTGGGAGTTATAGTCCTACAGCTTTAAGCCACTCCCCCCCAATGTCACGTCTCAGCCTAATAAGCCTGTTCCCGACTCCGCCCCGTTTTGCTAACTTTTTTTAAGTCAGTGAAATGCACCAAGTCTGGTTAATGCAAGCAAAATCCTGTCTTCCGCTCTGGACGTACTAGCTGATTCCAAGTTCTAGAGTAGAAAAAAACACATTCTCGGTAAATATTGTTCAAGTGATATCAGCAGCAAACAAATGAAAACCGTCATCCTGGGGGGAGAAAATAAAGGCACAAATGTTCTCTAGGTGATGTGAAATCCAGGTACAGGCACGTGCGGGGCGATCCTCTCACGTGTACTCCGTCTTCCGAATGTAACTTGATGGCACGTACCCGCGCCGCCCTTCCACTTCAGCAAACCACCATTCGTCGTTGCCATTCATGTCTTGGAACTCCAGGATCCTGAGTCTCTGATTGGACGATATGGAAAGTTCGTTGGGAGAGCGCGCTCTAAAGGAGTACACTGCATAATACACCTGCAATGAGAAAAAATGGTCATCATTGCTTGCTGGAAGCAATACAAATGCAACGATTGGCTGAATAGAACCAAACCCAAAGCTGGTGGAGTACAGAGCAAAGTGGGCAGGCGGCACAGTGGCTTAGTGGTTAGCAACTCTGCCTCGCAGAACCCGTCTTGAATCCTGGCCATGACATGGAGTTTGCATGAACTTGATCTTTCCTGGACCTTTTACTGTAAGCTCCTTGAAGACGGAGACTCATATGAATATGCAAGTATGTAATCTGCAGCAGAAATGACTGCTGCTGTATAAATAACTGTAACAAATGCAGGTATTTATATAGCACTGTCAATTTACACAGTGCTGTACATATATTGTACATTGACATCAGACCCTGCCCTCAAGGGCTTACAATCCAATGTCCCTTCTTACCATTAATACAGGAAATACTAAGGCCAATTTAGAGAGAGAAGCCAGGTGACCGACCAGCATGTCTTTGTGTGGGAGGAAACCGGAGTACCCAGAGGAAACCCATGCAGGCACAGGGAGAACATGCAGACTCCAGACAGGTAGTGTCATTAGATTTAAACCGAGGACTCTAGTGCTGCAAGGCAGGAGTGTTTCTTGGTCCTGTGATCAAGAGGGATTCATCTGGAGAGACATGGGGGTCTATTTACTAAAATTGGAGAGTGCAAAATCTGATGCAGCTCTGCATAGAAACCAATCAGCTTCTAAGTTCAGCTTGTTCAATTAAGCACTTCAATACCGGGCATATTCACCCCCTTCCTGCCCAGGCCAATTTTTAGTTTTTAGTGCTGTCACACTTTGAATGACAATTGCGCGGTCATGCAACACTGTACCCAAATGACGGTTCTTATTTTTTGCGCTATAAACAAAAGAAGAGTGACAAGTTTGAAAAAAAAAATATATATTTTACTTGTAGCTGTAATAAAGGGATTTTTTAATACAGCTTACCTGTAAAATCCTTTTCTTGGAGTACATCACGGGACACAGAGCGGCATATTCATTACTATACGGGTTATATGGAGTACCTTCAGGTGTGAACACTGGCAATCTCAAACAGGAAGTCCCCTCCCTATATAACCCCCTCCCCTAGAGGGAGTACCTCAGTTTTGTAGCAAGCAGTATGCCTCCCAAAAAATGTTCCCATAAGAACAAACCTAAACCGTAGGCCTAAATGATTAATTGTCTAATCCATCTCGAGATGGTGGACTTTGCAGCTGCTTGCCCCTTCTTGGGACCATCTGGTAAAACAAACAACACATCTGTTTTCCGGATCTTTTCTGTAGCTTTAAGATAGGCCCTCATGGCCCTGACAATATCCAAGGTATGCAGCAACCCCTCCTTTCTAGAAGTGGGTTTCGGAAAGAAGGATGGTAATACCAAATCCTGGTTCAGGTGAAAACTGGATATAACCTTTGGTAGAAAGGAAGGATGAGGCCGGAGAACCGCCCTGTCCTTATGTAGAATGAGATATGGTTCCTTACAAGATAAGGCTGCCAATTCTGATACTCTCCTGGCCGAAACTATGGCGACCAAAAATACCAACTTTCTTGACAGTAAAACTAAAGGAATTTCAGCCAACGGCTCAAAGGGTTGTTTCTGTAGAGTGGACAGAACAAGATTTAAGTCCCATGGACAAAGCGGTGACTTGACAGGAGGATTAATACGCAAGACCCCCTGTATGAAGGTTTTAACCAGCGAGTGGGTGGCCAGCGGCCTCTGAAACCACACTGACAAAGCTGAAATCTGTCCCTTGATTGTGCTTAATGCCAGGCCTTTATCCACTCCTAGCTGGAGAAAACTTAACACCCTATCAATGCTATATTTGCGGGAATTCCATCTTTTGGATTCACACCAGCCTACGTAGGTCCTCCACACCCTGTAATAAATTACCCTGGAGGCCAGCTTTCTGGCCTTAATCAGGGTAGGAATTACCTGCCTAGACAGACCTCTACCCCTGAGAATCAGGGATTCAGCCTCCAGGCCGTCAAATTTAGACGCCGTAATGCAGGGTGGAGGATCGGGCCTTGTGAGAGTAGGCCTGGTCGTAGAGGAAGAGTCCAAGGGTCTCCCACTGCCATCTTCAGGACTAGCGAGTACCATGTCCTCCGGGGCCAAGCTGGGGCTACTAGGATGACTGGCTTGTGCTCCACTCTGATCCTGCGCAACAGGCGGGGAAGTAACTGTAGCGGGGGAAATGCATATAGAAGTTTGAATTGATGCCAAGACAAACCAACGCATCGGTTCCGCAGGCCATAGGGTCCCTTGCTCGAGACACGAACCTGTCTAGCTTCTTGTTGAACCTTGATGCCATTACATCTATGTCTGGAACTCCCCACCTCTGGCAGATTGTCTGAAAGACCTGGGGATGCAGAGACCACTCCCCCGGCGACAGAGTCTGGCGACTTAAGAAGTCTGCCTGCAGGTTGTCCACTCCGGGAATGAATATCGCCGAAATGCAGGGTACATAAACCTCTGCCCACCGAAAAATCAAGCTCACCTCCCTCTGAGCGGCCTGACTCCTGGTTCCCCCTTGGTGGTTTATGTATGCCACCGCTGTGGCATTGTCTGACTGGATTCTCACCGGGGACCCCTGTAATCTGGAAGTCCATGCCAGGAGGGCAAGGCGAGCAGCTCTGATCTCCAAGACATTGATGGGCAGCTGCCTCTCCGCTTCCGCCCAAGTTCCCTGGCGAGTGAACCCCTCCAAGACCGCCCCCCAGCCTACCAGGCTGGCGTCTGTGGTAACTACCCTCCAGACTACAGGGCTGAAGGACCTTCCCTTCAGAAGATTCTGAGGGTTTAACCACCAGGCCAGATTTTGCCGGACCCTTGATGATAGCGTCAAAGGGGACTCCAAGGCCTGTGCTCTCTTGCTCCAGGCTGCTAGAATGGCTGCCTGTAGGACGCGAGTGTGGATCTGAGCGTATGGTACCGCCTCGAACGTGGCCACTAGCTTGCCTAGTAATCGCATACACAGGCGAATAGTTGGTTTTCTTTTTTTTGCTTAGAACCAACTGAACCAACCCCTTGATAGCCTCGACCTTTACAAGGGGCAGGAACACCCTTTGCTGTTCTGTGTCTAACCTCATGCCGAGGTATTCCAACTGCTTTGTAGGATGAAACGCTGATTTTTCCCGGTTTAGAACCCAGCCGAACCTCTCGAGGTACTGAACCGTGAGGTTTACTGCTTGTTCCAGACACGGCCGTGAGTGATCTATGATTAAAAGGTCGTCCAAGTATGCTAGGACCGTGACCCCTTGGATCCTTAGATTGGCCAGAATTGGAGCTAGGATCTTCGTGAATACCCGGGGGGGGGCCGTGGCCAGCCCGAAGGGGAGCGCCATGAATTGGAAGTGTCGCTGCCCCACTGCGAAGCGTAAAAATCTTTGATGTGGCTGAAAGATTGGTACATGAAGGTAAGCATCCTTTATGTCTATAGAAGCCAGAAAGTCGTCCCTCTGGAGCATGGCGACTGCTGATCGGACGGATTCCATCCGGAAGGAACGAACTCTTAGGTAAACATTTAAACTCTTTAGGTCCAAGATTGGCCTGACATCGCCGTTGGGCTTTGGTATGACAAAGAGATTGGAATAGAAACCTAGCCCTTGTTCTTGGGCTGGTACCTCTATTATCACGCCCTGGTAAAGCAGGTGATCCAAAGCTGCCAGCATCGAGGCCTTCTTTGTTGGATCGTTTGGTACCCTTGACTCTTGAAAATGAGGCGGAGGAAACTTTAGAAACTCCAATCTGTAGCCTGTGGTTACAGACGACCGGACCCATTTGTCGGGGATATTGGCTTCCCAAACTTCTGAGAAGAAACAAAGCCTTCCCCCCACCCGCGTGAGTGGGGGCGCCCCTTCATAAGGCAGACTTAGGGGCTTTGTGGCTTTGTCGGCTTGCGATACCATGGCCTCTTACCCCCAGGGGCCTGTCCCTGCGATTTATTGTTAAAGTTTGATCGCGCAGGCGGCCGTCGATACTGCCTGGAATTTAAGGGCCCCGCGACAGGGGAGAGCTGCCTTTTAAATGTAGGACCCGGAATCTCTTTTTGACTGGTAAAAGGGTACTTTTGCCACTTGAAATAGTCTGAATGTATTTATCCAGATCCTCTCCGAAGAGTCGTCCTCCATGGAAGGGAAACCCTGCCAGAAGCTTTTTGCATGGGGGCATGCACTAAAAATAGTGACAAACGAGAGGCCTGCTGGATGGAATCTTTTATAGCATCTACCGCAAAACACAGAGCTCTGGGAATGTCAGAAAACTCTTCTGCCTGTTGGGCAGGAATGTCTTTAAGCATTTGTTTTGTCTGGTCTTTTAATGCCTGACAAACTCCAATTGCAGCCACTGCTGGCTGTACCACTGCTCCTGCCGTAGCAAAGGATGCCTTTAAAAGTGTCTCTAACCGTTTATCAACCGGATCTTTAAACATTTGTATGTTTTCCACCGGGCAAGTTAGTGATTTATTCACACATGAGACGGCTGCATCCACAACTGGGAGCGCCCACCTCTTCGAGAATTTTTCCTCCATAGGGTAAATAACCGAAAACCTCTTAGGCGGCAGAAAAATCCTGTCCGGTCGTACCCAATCTTGGAAGATCAATTCCTCTAAAAGAGGATGGACCGGAAAAAACGCGTTGCTTTTAAAGAGCCCAGACAGGATACCGCAGGAACCTGAGGCTCTGGCAATGGTAAATTAAATGCCGAGCGGACCATGTCCGTCAAAGACTGGACCCACAGCCTCTCTGTTTGGGAGTCTGAAAATGGTTCCTCAGAGGTAGATTCTTCAATCCCCGAACCCTCTTGGTTCCGGTCCAGTTGATCCTCCTGAAATTCTAATTCCTCCGGAGAGAGAATTTCAGCATCTGAGGATACACATTTTGGCGATGGGGATCTAGCCCGTTTCTTGCCAGGAATAGAGCTAGCGATCATCGCTGCTAATCTTTTCTCTAGCCCCCCTAGGGAGACGGCTAGCATCTCCTCTGTGACAAACACATGGCTGGGCTGATCTGGGCCAACCTCAGCACCAGACCCCCCTAATGGCTCATCCAAGGCAACCTTCATAGGAATAAGCTGCGGGGAAAGTACCGGCATATCATCAGAATCAGAGGGGGAACCCCTTTGTTTTTTGGTCTTTTTTGTACCTTTTGATCCCGAACCCTTGGAAGCCATAATACAAAACCGAGGGACTCCGCCTACAACAACCGACTGTAGTGGCCAGGAGTACAAAACTAGGGTTTAGGGGACAATAGACCACTGTCATGGACCATGAAATACTGAAATCCTAATTCATGTATTACAGAAGATTTAATTCTGAACCTCAGCCAGGTCAATAGACTCAGAAGAAATACTCATTGTCCATTGTGTGATAACCCTATCTAAAGCCTTTCTATTATCAGGTGTAAATGACTTCTGCCCTGTCTCAATTCTCCAGACGGCTCCATTGTTCTGTGGCTGGCTATTGTGTACATTGATTGACCCCCTGGGGCTTTTGTCTGAAAACACATCACAGGCCTGGCCACACATATTCAGGCTATTCAAGCTTTGGGACCAATCTCTGCTGAGACATTTTCAAGTCCTCATTTGCATGGTTTGAGAGGACCAGAGTGAAGACTGCATACTTTACAATGGACCAATAAGAAAGCGGTTGTTGGGGGCGGGATGTTCCAAATCCTGTATAAAGTGTGCTGTGTACTTTCAATAAAGTGTGTCCTGTTACATTCAGCATTAAGCCATGGCTCATGTGTGGATTATTCAGCGATTCCAGGGATATTCCTAGTCGGGGAATATTGGGTGATTTCTTTTATGGGAGAAGAAGGGAATGGATGGGGGAGATATGTTCGACTACCGTCACAACTGGTTGGCAACAGCGGGATTTTCCCTTCTACTTTCCTTTACACCAGGATTCCAAGCAGACACTGGGAACAGTGAATGGAAGACTGATACACCCTGCTCAAAAGAAATACACGGAAAGGACTACTGGAAGTTTGTGGAAGGATTGCTAGCAACAAAACCGAGCGTGTCATCATAGCAGAATAAATGGAGCTAGACCAGGAGAACTCGGTTGCAGCAACGCCAGCAGTACAGAAGATGGGGACACCAGTGATTCAGGAGGAGGAATCACCAGCTAACAAGCTAATAAGAGAGAAATTAGCATGGTTCGGTCCGAACCCAACGGCGGATGTGGTGCTGAAAGTGATGACCCTAGTAGCGGAGGAGGCTAAACAAATAAGAAACGCAGAGCTACAGTTAAAACTGGCAGCAGTCCAACAAGCAGCCGCACATTCTCCAAACAGTGAGTACAGCACAGCAGACACAAGGAAGATTCCGTTTAGAGCTTTTAAAGCTTTTGATGAGAAAGAACGAGAGCGGCAACATGAGCTGAGAATTGCAGAAATACGACGATCGGTGACAACGCCTAAAGAAGCAGCACCAAATAAAAGACAGGAGATGGTGAACCTCTATCCCCAGACACCAGTTGCAGAGACAGGGGATCTGATAGACTTCTCTGCTGAGGAAGAACAACCTGATGGGCCTCCAGCAGAAGAGCTGGTATCAGGGCCACACTTCACTGTGCTCTGCCCAGCCCCAAGAGCAGTATTTGTGGAGTTACAAGGAACTTCCCCAGCTGAAGCGCTGGTCACCGGACAGAGGGTTCAAGACCTCTGCCCCACCCCTGTGGCAGTTTTGGAGGCTCAGGGTGAGAAGATGGCGATCACTCCCCAGCCACAGATTACAGAATGTATGGACTGTTCAGAGGATGTTATGGATTATGCATCCCCAGCAGAAGTGCTGGCAACAGGGCAGATTGCCAGCCATCTCTGCCCAGCACCGGGACCAACTGTGGAGTTCCAGGGAGCCGGGGCGGTTGGCCCCCCTCCCCAGCAACCAGCTGAGGTGGTAAAGCTCTTACTCCCAGCGGAACCACTGGCAGCAGGACAGGCTGCTACTGGCGGCTGCACCCCACTACAGCTTGAGTGGATACCAGTGGATGGGACTTCAGTCTCCACTGGTATACCCCATAAATGGTGGCCAGTTGGCCCAGACCCCCAACAGCATGATGGACTGAGCCCATCCACCCTGTCATCTCTCCAGCGGCTGAAAGGACTCCAGGGAGAAGGGCCAGTCCAGTTGGAGCAAGTGATTTGGGGTACTGTATGGATACCGGCATTGGGGGACTGGAACTACTAACTGAATTCAGAGACAACCCATCTGGTGTCTCCTACTGGGTTAGTCCCCTGCCAAAAGGGGAGATGTGTGACAGGCCTAGCCGGGACAGGGGCTTTTGGAGAGGACTGAATGCGAGCCTCTTGCCGTCCGATTATGGGCCAGGGCCTCAAACCAGGAAGGCGGATGGGTTATCCTGGCAGACAGTCCTGGAACCTTAAGACTACTTGCCCAACATCCTCGAGTGACCCGTTTGGGTCCCACTGCGGATGTTGAACTATTTCCCAGGGGGAGTAATGTCATGGACCATGAAATACTGAAATCCTAATTCATGTATTACAGAAGATTTAAGTCTGAACCTCAGCCAGGTCAATAGACTCAGAAGAAATACTCATTGTCCATTGTGTGATAACCCTATCTAAAGCCTTTCTATTATCAGGTGTAAATGACTTCTGCCCTGTCTCAATTCTCCAGACGGCTCCATTGTTCTGTGGCTGGCTATTGTGTACATTGATTGACCCCCTGGGGCTTTTGTCTGAAAACACATCACAGGCCTGGCCACACATATTCAGGCTATTCAAGCTTTGGGACCAATCTCTGCTGAGACATTTTCAAGTCCTCATTTGCATGGTTTGAGAGGACCAGAGTGAAGACTGCATACTTTACAATGGACCAATAAGAAAGCGGTTGTTGGGGGCGGGATGTTCCAAATCCTGTATAAAGTGTGCTGTGTACTTTCAATAAAGTGTGTCCTGTTACATTCAGCATTAAGCCATGGCTCATGTGTGGATTATTCAGCCATTCCAGGGATATTCCTAGTCGGGGAATATTGGGTGATTTCTTTTATGGGAGAAGAAGGGAATGGATGGCGGAGATATGTTCGACTACCGTCACAACCACTAATGCCCAAAAACCGGTGGGGCCCAGTATGTTCTCTTTTATTTATATTATATATATATATATATATATATATATTTTTTTTTTCCTTTTTTTTTTTTTTTTTTTTTTAAAACATACAGCACCGTCCCAATTTAGTTTGCCAGCCTCCAACCTGTTGCCAAAGGGGATTTTTTGGCTTAACACAAATGCATTGGAACAAACTCCAGCATGTACTACCCCTCTTCCGCCACCGGGAGTCACTGTTCTGCCGCTCTGCGTCCTCTCCCTTCCAGATCAGCCTCAGACTGAGCCATGATCACAGCCTGCTGTGTATAACAGCGAATGAAGGCATGCCCTCTGATGACGCTGCAGGCACGCCCCCCGCCCCCCCCTCCGAACGGCGCGAAAAAACGTCTATAAGACGTGCGCGCGCGCGTATGCCGGGGAAGGAAAGCACATGGAGGAGACGCGCTGCTGGAGACCTAGGACTGCAGGCTTCAGGCGGCAGAATCAAACCCCGGTCAGGTAGGACTTTCAAAAGGCCCCATAGGGATCCTTATTGGCCCTGGGACCAGCGAGCAGCAGGTAGCTAGCAAACCTATTTCTTAGACAGGGGGACCAAGTGATGGGGGGAATCAGATCATCCTGTCTTCTCAGACATAGTGACCAAGGCTGCCAATGCAGAGCATACTTAGGCTACCCCCCCTTAAGGTCTCCCTGGAGAGCCTGCTGTCGAACTAAGTCCCGCAGGCTCCCCTCTTACCTGCTCCATGCCGCAGGACGTTTGCCTAGCAAAACGGTCCAATCTTCTCCCATCTCCGTGGGTAGCGTAGTAGACCTTCAGGCACTGGGGTCCTGGAAGGCACCCACTGTCCTGGACCTATACAGCACCCTGGCAAACAGGATCTTATGGTCTTTAAAAAACTCCAAGTCCTGGGCCCAGGGTCCAGCCCTCTAAAGAGGAGCATTATAGGCAAAACCCCACGGTTTGGGGCCCGGGTACTGTCCACTTTGGCACGGAGGCACCTTGGACAGATCCGGTTAGCCCACCCTTAATCCCAAGGATGTGGAGGCAAAGCTATTCCGTGACCAACACCTAAGACACTGGCGAAAAAACTGAGGTACTCCCTCTAGGGGAGGGGGTTATATAGGGAGGGGACTTCCTGTTTGAGATTGCCAGTGTCCATCACCTGAAGGTACTCCATATAACCCGTATAGTAATGAATATGCCGCTCTGTGTCCCGTGATGTACGAGAAAGAAAAAAATATCCCCCAAAAAATTTTTTTGCTCAGTTTAGGTCGACGATATGTATTGTTCTACAAATTTTTTGGTAAAAAAAAAAAAAAAAAAAGAATCGCAATAAGTGTATATTGATTGGTTTGTCAATTTGTGTCTACAAAATAGGGGATATAATTATGGCATTTTTTACTAGTAAACTATTAAATGGTAGTGATCTGCGATTTTTATCCTTGCTGCGACCTTGCGCCAGACACATCGGACACTTTTGACACATTTTTGGGACCATTCCCATCTATACAGCGATCAGTGCTAAAAAAAATGCACCGATTACTGTGTAAATGGACTGGCAGAGAAGGGATTAACACTAGGGGGCGATCAAGGGGTTATTTATGTGTCCTAGGGAGTGATTCTAACTGTAGGGGGAGGGGACTCACAAGGGAAGGAGACCGATTGGTGTTCCTCTGTACTGGGAACACACCATCGGTCTCCTCTCACCTGACAGGACGTGGATCTGTGTGTTTACAGGTCCTGCTGTGTTAACGAACAATCGCGGGTGCACATCGGACTTCGCAGGCCGCCGGGCACACGCACCGGCTCACGGGCGCGCCCCCTAGATGGCCGGGAAGCCCAGGACGTCATATGACTATGGGCGGGATGGGAAGTGGTTAAGCTTTGAAAAAACAACAAAAAACAAACAGGAAGCGGATTGGTTTCTATGCAGAGCTGCATCAGATTTTTCACTGTCCAGTTTTAGTAAATCAATCCCATAGAGTTGGTTTCTTTCACCAAGAAAAACTGACCAAGGACCCCAAAATATTTTTCTTTAACTAGTTACGGACCACCTGCTGCAGTTGTACTGCAGCAAGATGGCTCCCCTGCGCAAATCACAGTCATTGTACGTTGGGCGCGTACACGGCAATTTCCATGACGTCCACCAGCCACCCTCAATCGCTCCAGCGACAGGCAGAACAGGGATCTGTCAGTGTAAACAAACAGATCCCACAGTTCGGTCAGGGGAGGAGACAGCGATCTCTCTCCTACAGTCAGCCCATCCCCCATACAGTTAGAAACACCTAACAGGGAACACACTTAACCCCTTGATCGCCCCCTAGTGTTAGCCCCTTTCTGCCAGTGACAATAAGTGGCTATTTTTAGCACTGATCGTTGTATAATTGTGAATGGTCCTAAAAAAGTGTCAAAAGTGTCCGATCTGTCCACCGCAATGTCACAATCCTGCTAAAAATCGCAGATCACCGCCATTACTAGTAAAAAAAAAAAATAATAAAATAAATCCTGTAGTTTGTAGACGCTATTAATTTTGCGCAAACCAATCAATATACGCTTATTGCGATTTTTTTTTACCAATAATATGTAGAAGAATATATATCGGCCTAAACTGAGGAAGAAATTTGTTTTTTCAATTTTTTTTGGTGGATATTATAGCAAAAAGAAAAAAAAATTGTGTTTTTTTTCAAAAATTGTCGCTCTATTTTTGTTTATAGCGCAAAAAAATTAAAACCGCAGAGGTGATCAAATACCACCAAAAGAAAGCTCTATTTGTGTGGGAAAAGGACATCAATTTTGTTTGAGTACAGAGTCGCACTACTGAGCAATTGTCAGTTAAAGTGACAATTCCGTAAAAAATGGCCTGGTCATTAAGGGGGCAAATCCTTCCGGTCCTTAAATGGTTAAGAAGATGAATACAAAATGTACTCTGCACAGGATTTTTAGATTGTAAGCTCTAATGAGCAGCCTCCGATTCCTACTGTATTAATTGCCCTAATGTGGTAAAGTGAGCAAAATAGTTTGCACTATATAAATCCTGTATAATAATGATAATAAACCATAATTTTTTTAAAATACATGCAATGCTATATTTGTCCACTAGAGGACAGTATTTATCCAAGTTACAAGCCAACAGTCGCTTCCGCACTGCCTGCTCATGCGTATCCCAAATGCAGTCCTATCGCCATACATGATGCTTTTTATATTGTTCTAAAACAGTAGCATTGCAGGCAGATGATTGCAAGTGGCTTCAGCAAACTGCCCAAATAAGACCATACATGTAGTCTAAACATTAACAAAATGCATGCAAGTGCAAATGTTGTTAATATTATAACTAAAGATGACCTCATTGGTGCAAACACAATATATCGGCCACGATAATCGAAATCACGATACATTTTTGTAAGGACCGTTATGGGGACCTGGTGCCACCTAGGAAAGGAAGTAAGGAGAAATGAATGCGGCAATAAAACACATTTTTAAGTAGTATGGGAAATAGAGCCTCTGCTCCAGGTGTATGATGATAACCTGAGGTGGAATGTCTCGTAGAGTGCCAGCCCTGGCAAGCCTCTGTGGAAAACTTGTAAGAAAAGAAATGGCTGCACATCCAGGAATTATGATTGGCAAAGACACCAACACAAGGTCACGTAGACGCATTTCACACAAAGATCTTGTGCTTAATCATGATTAAGCACAAGATTTTTATGTCAAACGTATCTACATGACCTTGTGTTGGTCTTTGTCTTTTATTGTTCAAAGTGATAACACCAATCATAATTCCTGGATGTGCAGCCATCACTTTGAACAATAAAAGGCAAAGACACCAAAACAAGGTCACGTAAATGCGTTTCACGCAAAGATCTTGTGCTTAATCAATGATTAAGCACAAGATCTTTGTGTGAAACACATCTACATGACCTTGTGTTGGTGTCTTTGGTGTTATCACTTTGAACAATATAAGGCAATCGGAATTCCTGGATGTGCAGCCATTTCTTTTCTTACAAGTGTGGGAAATGGTGAGTATGTGAGGGGTGATTTCTTCAAACTTCCCATCCTAGGTACCGGTTGGGACAGCAATGGAATTTAAATCCAGTGGGGCAATAAAACCAGACAAACTTCCTTTGTGTCTTCATGAGTACAAACATCTGACTAAAGGCCTGTAATACCAAATTTCATCAGCAGGTGGGGTTAGAGGAGACATATCCCAGCCCTGGGGGCAGATAAACGATTTACAGACACTATTAAGAAACATCAAAAGGAAATATAATCAGAGATCACAGCACATGCTGAAAATGAACTGTCTATACCAGTGGTCATCAACCCTGTCCTCAGGGCCCACTAACAGGCCAGGTTTGCAAGATAACTGAAATACATCCCAGGTGATATCATTTGTTGCTCAGTGATTGCCGTATTCTAGTCTGCATCTCCCAAGGTAATACATAAAACCTGACCTGTTAGTGGGCCCTGAGGACAGGGTTGATGACCACTGGTCTATATCACCATGTTTTCTCAAACTAAGCCCACCCAGTCTCACCTGGTTCCCTTCTAGATCAGCGCCATCTTGTTCTTTCTCCGTTGCTGTAGCAGGCTCTTTCTTCCTGAGCCTGCGATTGGTGGAGACATGCCCTTTGTCTCCATTGCTTGGTAATGTTGAGTTACTTCCATTTTCCGCCTGGTTGCCCCGTCTTTTAGGGTCCATCTGTTGGGCAGAGTCGTTCAAGCTTTCTCTTGATCGTCTCTGCTCCTTCTCCAGTGCCTGGGTTGATATCCCAGAGTCTGTTTCGCTGGCCCTTTTAGAAGTTCCATCCACCGCTGATCCGGCTTTGGATGGAGCACATGGGTCCAATGGATTGCTACTTGTTACTGGGGAGTCCACGCTTTTTGCGGCGGAGGCATTGGTGAAGGTAACAGAGGCATTAATTGGGTTAATGGATAAAGTGCTGTTGCTATTCTGCCTTGAAAAAATAGGAGAGGAACCACCGTAGCCAGATTCGTTGGAGGAATGGCTGCCGATGGAAGCGTCCGAGTGGCTGCGCCGAGGATTATATGGCTTCAGAAATGAGCTGTAAACAAATCCCTTTGTGACTGTGAAAAGAAGAATAAAGACCGGTCAGAGAGCAGGCCTATTGTATCTTACCGAAGCTGTTCACACTATTCCTACCAATACAAAAAGAGGACCATTTTGGACACACGGTTCAGACAGGCACAATTACTTCTATTGACACCAATGATGGGGCACAATTCCTTCCACTGACACAATAATGGGGCACAATTCCTACCATTAATACCAATGATGGGCACTATTACTTCCACTGACATCAACGATGAGAGACTAGTACTCCCACTGACACCAAATATAGGGCATTGTTTACTCCCACTGGACACCAGGACATTTCCTACTCCCACCGGCCTTAGTTCTGGCCCCTCTAAAGCATGAAAGACAGTAAACTGGCTCTTTGTTTAGAAAGCTTTGAGAACCTTGATCTAGATCATCAAAGCCACTGATGCTTCTGGCTGCCAGTCTCAATTTGAAGATTTGAAGTGAGATTTGGTGAGGTCACAACTTTGTTGATCAATGTTCTCCTTGCTGGAAAGGAAGCAGTACCAGAGGATGTGCAGTGCAAGGACCTCCCTGCTTCATGAATTCTGTGGATCTGTGCTTCCTCTAACTTTCCTGCCCCCAGCCTTTCTTCAGTTTAACAGTTATTAGGCAGTTTTAGTATGAGGAAGCAAAGTCTTGCCTATACCAAGATGGCTACCTTCACACAGGCATAGTGCAGAACAAGGCATGGCAAGTCAGTAATGGGAAATGATCAGCTGCAGAGAGCCAACTGGCAAGTAATGATGATTAGCTCTTTGCCCTTCTACTGCCCCCTGAAGACACAACACAGGTCCCCTTCCAGAAAACTCTTATAAGAGATAAATGCATTTCTAATAATGATGGGCATAAAAGGATGATTAAAGATAATTTCGTAGATAAAGCATGCTTCTCCTAAACTTCATACACAAAATATAAAGCATGACCATAGGGCCTTATGCACACTGGACATTAAAATAGTGTTATAAAAATGGCAGTAGCTTTGCAGTGAGTTTTTCAACTTTATTCAATGTTTTTGCAATAGCGTTTTATAGCATTTATTATTTTTTTACTGCTCAAAAACGCCACTGCCCAAAACTGTGAACAACAGCCTATGTGTGCATGTACACATAGGATAACATGATGAAGAGTTTAACCACTTAAGGACCGCCTATATATGTCGGCAAAATGGCACGGCTGGGCACAATCACATACCGGTACGTGATTGGTTAATGCCCAGCCGTTGGTCACGGGCGCACGCCCGCGGCGCGTGCCTGCGACCCGGTCCGAAGCTCCGTGACCGTGGGACCCGCGGACCCGATCGCCGCTGGAGTCCCGCGATCGGTCCCTGGAGCTGAAGAACGGGGAGAGCCATGTGTAAACATGGCTTCCCCGTTCTTCACTGTGGCACCATCATCGATTGTGTTTCCCTATAAGAGGGATCACACAATCAATGACGTCACACCTACAGCCACACCCCCTACAGTTGTAAACACATATGAGGTTAACTCCCAAACTGCAATTGTCATTTTCTCAATAAACAATGCAATTTAAATGCATTTTTTGCTGTGAAAATGACAATGGTCCCAAAAATGTGTCAAAATTGTCCAAAGTGTCCGCCATAATGTCGGCCTAATAGAATACGTATCGGCCTAAACTGAGGAAAAACACGTTTTTTTTATATATTTTTGGGGGATATTTATTATAGCAAAAAGTAAAAAATATTGCATTTTTTTCAAAATTGTCGCTCTATTTTTGTTTATAGCGCAAAAAATAAAAACCGCAGAGGTGATCAAATACCACCAAAAGAAAGCTCTATTTGTGGGGGAAAAAGGACGTCAATTTTGTTTGGGAGCCACGTGGCACGACCGTGCAATTGTCAGTTAAAGCGACGCAGTGCCGAATCGCAAAAAGGGGCTTGCATTTTGGTCCGGGTCTTAAGTGGTTAATGACTGTAGAAAAAAAACGTCTACAGCCAAAAACAGCTGCCGTAAAAACGTCAAAAAACACCCAGTTTGCATGAGGCCTAACAGACATGCTAAAGCAATACAAAAAAACATTAGCGTTAATATAAACAGTGAGTAAATAGGAGTAAAAAGTCCCAAATAAAAGGAGTGCCTGTGCAGATAATAACAAAACAGGTGCTCCACTCCTCAGTGCCTCAGGCTCCAGTGTTCCCATACAGACAGACACTCACCACAAGTTGTTGACCTATTATTGCTAGTCAGTTCAGTAGCGCTTGTGTTTGGGGATATACTCATAAGTCTTTAATGGCTTGTTCTTATGGGTCCTTCTCAGATGGTGTACCATCATGCATGCAAATAAAATATCAGGGAGTAAAACTGTTTGATTTTATTAAAATATTGGGGGGGGGGGGGGGGGGGAAATCACACTCGCATTTGTAAGTGCCTATAAGAACCGACACTGGGTATGTACATGTATAACCTGCATAGGGAGACAAAAAAAGGCCACGGCTGTGTATGTGTAGAAAACCAGTGTGTACTCGATCAGGAGAATATGATGTCACTGGAAATTACATAATGGCCATTTTTTTCCCCCCTATGCAGGCCATACATACCCAGTGCTGGTTCTTATAGGCACCTACAAATGGGAGTGCGATTTTTTTTTCAATATTTCTGTGATTTAATTAAAAAAAAAAAAAAAAAAAAAATCGAACAGTTTTAAGCTATGAGATCTTCCCCAATATAGTATTTGCATGCATGATGGTACACCCACAGAGAAGGATTCATAGGAACAAGTCATTAAAGACTTATGAGTATAATCGCCAAACACAAGCGCTACTGACCTGACTAGCAATAATAGGTCAACAACTTGTGGTGAGTGTGTCTGTATGTGAACACTAGGGGCACTGAGAAGTGGAGCCCCCCTTTTGTTCAGATTTGCAGACTCTTATTTGGGACTTTTTACTTGGATTTATTCACCGTTTATATGATTACGATGTTTAGTTATTTTGTATTGCTATAGCACAGGGGTCTCCAAACTTCCTAAACAAAGGGCCACTTTTCTGTTGTTCAGACCTCAGGGGGCCGGACTGTGGCCAGAGGAAGCAGAAAATGTCCTGGCTTCAATAAGAGGAATAGTGACCCATATTCAGTATTGTTGCATCATTGGTATCAGTAGGAGGAATAGTGTCCCGTCACTGGTATCAGTAGGAGGAATAGTGTCCCATCATTGGTGTCAGCAGAAGGAATAGTGTCCCATCATTGGTATCAGTAGGAGGAATAGTGTCCCGTCATTGGTGTCAGCAGAAGGAATAGTGTCCCGTCATTGGTATCAGTAGGAGGAATAGTGTCCCGTCATTGGTGTCAGCAGGAGGAATAGTGTCCCGTCATTGGTGTCAGCAGGAGGAATAGTGTCCCATCATTGGTATCAGTAGGAGGAATAGTGTCCCATCATTGGTGTCAGTAGGAGGAATAGTGTCCCATCATTGGTGTCAGTAGGAGGAATAGTGTCCCATCATTGGTGTCAGTAGGAGGAATAGTGTCCCATCATTGGTGTCAGTAGGAGGAATAGTGACTTCCCGTCATTGGTATCAGTAGGAGGAATAGTGACTTACCATCATTGGTATCAGTAGGAGGAATAGTGTCCCATCATTGGAATCAGTAGGAGAAATAGTGTCCCATTATTGGTATCAGTAGGAGAAATAGTGTCCCATCATTGGTATCAGTAGGAGAAATAGTGTCCCATCATTGGTATCAGTAGGAGGAATAGTGTCCCATCATTGGTATCAGTAGGAGGAATAGTGCCCCAAGGGCCAGAAAAGGGAAGCAGAGGGCCACATCCGGCCCCCAGGCCGCAGTTTGGAGACCCCTGCTATAGCATGTCTGTTATTATGGTCATGGTTTATATTTTGTCTATGAAGAGAAGTGTGCTTTATCTATGAAATTATCTTTTGTACTCCGTGTTTTGATTATATAGCACTTGTTTTAAATCCACAGCAGCCAAATTCACAGGAATTATTCATTTACACATTTTATGCATTTTAAAGTGATTGTAAACTAGGGTTGTCCAGATACCGATACCGAGTATTTGCGGGAGTACTTGTACTCGCGCAAATGCTCCCGATGCCTAAATAGAATACTTTTTTTGTATTTATCAACATGTTCTGTGAAAATTCTTTGAGTTTTTTACTACTGCGTGACAAGCAAATAAAACATTTTTATTCATTTTTACTCATTTTTATTCTTTTATAATGTCTTGAGTTAGAGTTCTTCATAATTCTAAAGAAAATATCCTTAGTCTGTATTGTGGTTTGAAAACTGTCACATGACATTTAAAAAAAGTATCGGTATTCGGTATTGGCAAGTACATGGAAAAAAGTATCGGTACTTGTACTCGGTCCTAAAAAAGTGGTATCGGGACAACCCTATTGTAAACGATCACCTTGTAAAACAACCCATTCTGTTTAAAACAGAAATGAAAGGCATAACATTTATGTATAGATATATAAAAAATAAAAATAAACATTTAACATTTTTTTTTTATAAGTGATCACATTTCTTCTGATCTCTGCTGCATAAGAGCTGGGGGAGGAGAAACAGCAGTGCGCTGATCTTCCCAGTCACTGGGAGGAGAGCAATCTGAGATCCCAGCACAGCTAGAGAACCGACCACGATGACCACAGTCCAGCCTAGTGTGGTCAGTTTTTTCTATAGGGAAGCAGAGGGACTGCCAGGAACACCAGGGATTTCACACAGAGGAAGCAATACAAAGAGAACAGGATACTTTCTCATACAAGTACATGGTACAGCAGGCACATATATCAGGAATAGGAAATGTTGGGTTTACATATTTCCTGGGTGAAAGATCTTTTTAGTTTTGCCAACTACACAAGAGAAAGCTGCCTCTACATCAGCCTACTGTGCTTAATGATAAATCCCAACCAGCCCAAATCTATGGAGGCGGCACATATCCACTAACTCTAAGGAAGGACAAATAGGACCCCCTTACCTCCATTATCTACCAGCCATCGGTTATAGCTGCCCATCGGGTCTTGTTGTTTAATAACACCAACAAGGTCCCCCTCCTGGACGCACACATCCAAATCCTGAGCAGCATTGAAGTTGCGGTCTGCCTGAAAGAGGTTTTCTGGTGGGTAACGAGCCAGTAACAGCGCCCGATGTTCATCTGTCTGTGGGATGTATTTGGCCTAGGAGAAGAGACACAGTTAGGAGGAGAGACCTCTTCAGATCAAGAAACAGCCGAGGGACAACGTAATATTAAGCGCCATTTGCGCAGAGTAGAGCGTAGAATTACTTACGGGACTCGGCACGGTCTTTCTAGCAGACTGTCGCTCTATAGTCTTTCTCTCAAAAGGCTTCTTGGCTGGAGGAGGGTTTTCTGGGAAGAAGGTGAAGACCTGGAGCTGTTCTAGGACCTTGCTGTGCTCCTCCTGGAATAAGGAGATGATGTTCCCTTCTCGCCCACCAATGCCCAACAGCTGTCAACAGAAACATTCATGAAGAATCAATGCTGGTGTTACGCTTCCAATAGGAATAAATCTGTATAGCTGGGCTCAAACAGGGTAAAACATTTACATTAAATATGTTCAGCAAAATGGCGGAAAATATAAAACACAACGGGAATTCTAGACTTTCAAACACATGCAAGTAGAATTTGATTCGCCCATAAAGGGTACGGACAGCAACATGGAGGCCACCACTGCTTCCCCTGAATACCAATTTCCTAGGTCATGCTGACCCACTGGTTTCACTATCTGAGTCAATGACCTGGGACCAGTATGCAGATTAGTGGCATTGACTTTTCTCCAAACTTTCTGATCTGCATGCTCATTCAATGGCTCAAAGGGGTCGATTTACTAAAATTGGAGAGTGCAAAATCTGGTGCAGCTATGCATAGAAACTGATGAACTTCCAGATTATTATTTTTTTTTGTCAAAGCTTAACTCAGTGGTTCTTAACCTGGCGCTTGGAACCCCCTTGGGGGTCGAATGACGGTATGCCAGGCTTTACCAAATCCTGGGCTGTTCCTGAAGACTGCGCCACTCTCCCAGCCTTTTCACGGCCATCCAGCAGGGCTGTCCCTGGAGCCTGTGGCCACCCAGCTAGACTGTTACTAGAGCCCGTGGCCACCCAGCTGGGCTGTTTCTGGAGCCCACAGCTGCCCACTGAGCCTCTTTGTTGCCCATTCAGTTAACGGCAAGGGTGGGGGGCAGAGACTAGAGGTAAGCTGACTGGTGGGGAATGTGAAGTGGGAGGGGCTGGAGGAGACCCTATCTCCCGATTTCAGCATAGGTGTCACTGCTGTGAGACACCAGAGCTGGAGATACAATGAAGCTGGGAGACACAATGAGTAACACTACCTGTGGTTAGAGTTGCCATTAAAAGTCCCCACTACAGTTCTCAGATCAGCAGATGATCTTGATCAAAAGCACCCAAGTTGGCTGATCAGAACTCCCCCAGCACTGCCACTCATCCCATCCCCCCACCAGCAATGGCACCAAGGAGTAAGAGAAGGAATAAAAATAGAGAATACATGGAAGGGAGAGGAAAAGAGGGGGAGGAACAAAGAAAAAAGGGAGAGAAAGAATAAGAGAGAGAACGAGAAAGACGGCGCCGACAACCCAAGGCAAGGTAATTTTACTGTTGGAGTCCCCACAACTTTGGAAATGTTATCAAGGGGCCACGGCACTAGAGAGGTTGGGAACCATTGGCTTAACTAAACAAGCTGAAGTTAGAAGCCGATTGGTTTATTGGTTGAACTAGATAGACTTGTGTCTCTTTTTCAACCAGACCAACGATCTAACTATACTTCTGACTGGTTTCTATATAGAGCTGCACCAGATTTTGCACTCTCCAGTTTTAGTAAAATCAACCCCAAAGTACTGAATCCCCCAAATAGCCAGGCAACTAGCATTTTAAGCAGGTTGGCAATAGCAGTCCTGTATTTCTCTTGGTAGAGAAAGATATGGGTGTAGGAGCAATTCTTTGTCACAGCAATCGTCTAAGTCAGGCATGTCCAAAGTCCGGCCCGCGGCCTGGTTTTATATGCCCCCCACTTGCAATTTGCTTTTATCACTTTTTTGGCCCCCCAAGCCCCGCACGGGGTAAGGATGAGCTTGGTTTTAATATTATATATATATATTCTCACCACACACATTAGTGCTCGGACGAACACACTGACACAGAATTTTAATGGTTCAAAGAATCTCAGGCAAAATGGTCGGCCCACTTCATCAATTCTGGCCCCCTTTCAAAAAAGTTTTTGACACCCCTGGTCTAAGTGAATGGTGGAATTGTGATGTGCAATGTAGGATGGAGCTTTTATTACACAACTAAACTTGGCTATGTGTTCTCTTAAGAGTAACACAGGTTACCTAAATAAAACCATCAAGGCAATTTATTATTAACCCAGGAAAGTCACATGTGTCTCCTTCAGAAGTCAAGGTGGTCTAAAACTAAACATCCTGCAGCTATATAAACTACGCGGTCTGCATGCACTCAGAAGAGCATTTCCTAGCCAGATAGATGGCCAGATGGATTGTACTGATGATTTATTCAAGATCCTTAGAGCAGCCAATACAACCTGAAGACCTCACCAACCTTTCCGACACATGCCTATAGACATTTTACCAATCACAAGGGGGCGGAGGATGAGGCATGAAGGAATCCTATATGCATAGCTCCCAACTAAAGGGGGGGGGGGGGGGTGGTACAAAAGTTATTGACTGCAGAGAATGATCTGATGGGGGATAGGCTTCCCTGAATAAATGAGTTTTCAGGGATCTCCTGAAGGTGGACAGGGTAGGGTCTGATCGGGCATACTGGGGCAGGGAGTTCCAGAGGATGGAAGAGGTCCTGGAGAAGTCCTGAAGGCGAGCATGGGAGGAGGTAACAAGGGAGCTAGGATGTAGAAGGTCCTGGGAGGAGCGGAGGGGATGATTTGGACGATATCTGCAGATGAGGTTGGTGGTGTAGATGGGGGCGATGTTGTGAATGGACTTGTATGTTGTGGTTAGCATTTAGAATTTTACACAGTGGGGTGGGGGAAGCCTGTGAAGGGATTGGCAGAGAGGAGCAGTAGTCACAGATCGGTTATTGAGGTTCATTAGTCTAGCAGCAGAATTCATAGTAGACTGAAGGGGGGATAGACTGTGTAAGGTTGGGCCATTAGGAGAATGTTCCAGTAGTCAAGGCGGGAAATAATCAAGGAGTGAATAAGTTACTTTGTGGTGACATTGGTCAGGAAGGGTCGAAATCTGGAGATGTTGCGTAGGTTAAGGTGGCAGGATTTAGCCAGTGATTGGATGTGGGGGCTAAAGGAGAGGTCAGAGTCGAGGATTACACCCAGGACCTTGGCATGCGAGGAGGGACCAATGGTTGTGTTGTTGATATTAATGGTGAAGTCACAGCGGGGGACCATGAAGGAGTCATCATCGGACTTAGAACAAGTACACAGTATAAGAGTGCAGACGTCACTGGTTGTATTCTGCTTTCTCAGGCAAGGGGACCGGCTAGGAAGAGGATGACAGCCCTGGAACCTAAACTTTTAATAAACACATCAGCAATCTCATCCTTCACATTTCTACCCTCAGCCTACAACAGGACCCACCAAGAACACAAAATAACTTACACCTAGCAGAGGTTTCAGCTCCTCCAAGGCGAGCTTCACAAAGTCGCAGTGGGCATTGGCATAGCCTCGCACGCAGCTCGCAAACAGCTCCTTGGCGTAGTTATGGAACTTGGGCAGCTCATCCAAGAGCTGGGCGTTCAGAGCCTCGTAGTTTTTCCTGGCAGACTGAAGCTCGTCTAATGTCCTCTTGTCCTTCAGCTTCTCAGCCTTCTCGGTGCAGTTATGGTAGTCCAGGAGCTTGTCGAACCTTTTCTGCACCAGCTTGTGTGGGCCGGCAAACATTGTGAGGAGCTGGGTGAGAGGAGAGATGACTAGCTTCTCCGTTCTTTCTTTCTGTGTGGAAGAAAAGTGAGATTTAGGTCAGTGTATGGACTGAAGAACCTAAAGAAAGTTGTGTATATGTGTGCAGAGATCACTGACCAAACATGAATGTGTCTGGATGACTTTTCAAAACCTGTGTTGTTTTTTTACCTACACTTGTTATTTTTTGGTGAATGAGTAAAGGGTAATATGTACCCCAGAATCATTCACTTGGGGGGGGGGGGAACTAGGGGCTTCCAGATGTATGATAAATGTACCACCCTTTGCACCCCCACAACCACCAGGCCAGGGTTGTGGAGAAGAAGCCCTTGTCCTCACCAACATGGGGAAAAGGTGCTTTGCCAGGGTGCACCCTCCTCTTTCCCAGTAAATAGCCACCCCTGTTAAGGATATATGACCTGGTATGGTTTTGAAGGGTGGAGCTTTTCCCCCCTCCCTTTCCTGACCTGCTGAGCTACATGCTCAGATAAAGGTCTGCTATGGATTGGGGGGGAGGGGGGGGACTTCACACCATTTTTTTTCTTTGCTGTGAGGTCCCACCCAAAATCTATACAAGACCGAGGGGCTTGGTATGTATTTTTGGTTGTTAAGATGCAGGCAGCTGCCAGCTTCTTAACAACCAGCAGCCCTGAGCTGAACTCCCTGCTGCAGCCGATATGCATTAAAATAAACGTGCAAAAAAACAACATGTTACAGTGACTCTAAAGGCTTAAGATTTTTTTTTTAGCATCTCCATCCCCCACACCAAATACCTCCTCTTATACTTACCCAAGCCCCATCGTGATCCAGTGCTGTGCAGGAAAACAATGGCTCTGTATGCTCTGCCCCTCCTCACAAGACAGATCTATAGCAACAGCAGGCCATTGGCTCCCACTGCTGTCAATCAAACTCTGTGACGAGGGAGCAGGGGGTGCGGCTGTGCCCAGCTGTCTGTGTATATGGACGCAGGCAGTGGGACTCAGGAGCAAGCCAGGAGCTGCTCTGTGCAAAACCATTACACAGAGCAACATGTTTGTTTATATATATATAAGAAACACTTTAAATACAGAAAATTTTTACTTTTTTTGTGAAATGCATGTTCCGGAATTATTTTAATGTGGCATTTATCTCTTGGTGAACTGAGCCCACAGACCCAGCTGTCAAACATTCCCCAGCCCTGCAGCCCTTATATTGAATAATGCACCTTTCACTGGTTTTCAGGTGAATGCTCAGTGTCTGGCACACCCAGACCTTCTCATGAGACTGGAATGTACACGGATTACCGGCAATAAACCATATGTGGAATTATCTGCACACAGGGTGTAAAGTTCAGGGAAAATATCATGAAGTTAGCTCCATCTAAGCGGATACTCCTCCGGCTATAAAATATCCTCTCCAAAACCCAGACCTGCCCCTTTGTTGTGATCATTATAGAATGGTGTCCTACTTCCCTGATGGCCTCTCTATAATGAAGAAACAATTTGGAGGGGCCAGCTATGAAAATGCTTTAAGCTTGTGGGAGGGGCAAAGACACAAACTGCTGTGTGTCAGGGCAGGTAGTGACAGGTAATCCCTCCAGCGGGGACACAGACAATGCACATTTTTAGTAGCATAAAAAAAATCCAACTATTTATACTTTTTTTATCTTTCTTTGCCTTCCTGTCCTGATGAACGCTACTCCCCCATGATTTGTATGTTACTTAAAGGGATAGTTCACCTTTTCACAAAACCTGAAAAGGTGAACCAAAGCTGGCCATACATGCGTCTGTTTTTTTTTCATACAGCCAGCGAAAAAAAAAAAAACCCGGTTCCCCAATTCACACATTCGATGTAGACACGGGAATCCTCCTTGCTGTGTCATTGTATTCTGATAGTGGGACTCCCCTTTTGTCTGAATACACTGATCAGTGTTGCAGTCCATTGCGCTAATCAGATGGAAATTTTTCAGCATGACCGTTATTATACAGGATTTATATTGCGCCAACAGTTTGCGCAGCGCTTAACAAAATGAAGGCAGACATTATAGTTACAATACAATTTGGTACAAGAGGAATCAGAGGGCCCTGCTTGCTAGAACTTACAATCATGAACAGAGACATCCATAGATTGATCGAAATTTGGCCAGTTCCTGCTGAACCAGCCGAATTTCGATCCATGCATGGCCAACTCAACTCACAACATGCGCCCCACACCCCCAGTCCCTACATTGAGCAAACAAAAGATTTAATCCCCTGCCGATTTTGTACGTTTTCCCACTGACAAAGAAATTAAACCTTAAAAATGTAAAATCCATCAATTTGCCATTAACTATTACCCAGGAGGACCTCATGCAATAGAAGGTTTTCTTCATTAGGTACAGTGCCTTGAAAAAGTATTCATACCCCTGGAAATTTTCCACATTTTATCATATTGCAACCGAAAACGTAAATGTATTTTATTGGGATTTGATTTGATAGATCAACATAAATAAGCACATAATTGTGAAGTGGAAGGAAAATTATTAAACGGTTTTAATTTTTTATTTTTACAAACCAATATCTGAAAAGTGTGGCATGCATTTGTATTCAGCCCCATTTACTCTCATACCCCCTAACTAACATCTAGTAGAACCAATTGCCTTCAGAAGTCACCTAATTAGTAAATAGAGTCCACCTGTGTAATTTAATCTCAGTATAAATACAACTGTTTTGTGAAGCCCTCAGAGGTTTGTTAGAGAACCTTAGTGAGCAAACAGCATCATGAAGGCCAAGGGACACACCAGACAGGTCAGGGATAAAGTTGCGGAGAAGCGTAAATCAGGGTTAGGTTATAAAAAAATAATCCCAAGCTTTGAATATCTCACAGATCACTGTTTAATCCATCATCCGAAAATGCAAAGAGTATGGCACAACTGTACACTTACCAAGACATGGCCGTCCACCTAAACTGACAGGCCAGGCAAGGAAAGCATTAATCAGAGAAGCAGCCAAGGTAACTCTGGAGGAGCTGCAGAGACCCACAGCTCTGGTGGGAGAATCTGTCCACAGAACAACTATTAGTTGTGCTCTCCACAAATCTGGCCTTTATGGAAGAGTGGAGAGAAGAAAGCCATTGCTGAAAGAAAGTCATAAGAAGTCCTGTTTGCAGTTTGCGAGAAGCCATGTGGGGGACACAGAAATATGTGGAAGAAGGTGCTCTGGTCAGGTGAGACCAAAATGTAACTTTTTGGCCTAAAAGCAAAATGCTATGTGTGGGGGAAAACTAACACTGCACATCCCCCTGAATACACCATCCCCACTGTGAACCATGGTGGTGGCAGCATCATGTTGTGGGGATGCTTTTCTTCAGCAGGGACAGGGAAGCTGATCAGAGTTGATGGGAAGATGGATGGAGCCAAATACAGGGCAATCTTAGAAGAAAACCTGTTAGAGTCTGAAAAAGACTTGAGACTAGGGAGGAGGTTCACCTTCCGGCAGGACAACGACCCTAAACATACAGCCAGAGCTACAATGGAATGGTTTAAATTAAAGCATATTCATGTGTTAGAAGGTCCCAGTCAAAGTCCAGACCTAAATCCAATCTGTGGCAAGACTTTTAAAATTTCTGCTCACAGACGCTCTCCATCCAATCTGACAGAGCTTGAGCTATTTTGCAAAGAAGAATGGGCAAAAATGTCCCTCTCTAGATGTGCAAAGCTGGTAGAGACATCCCCAAAAGACTTGCAGTTGTAATTGCACTTAAAGGAGGTTCTACAAAGTATTGACTCCGGGGGGGGGGGGGGGCTGAATACAAATGCACACCACACTCTTCACATATTTGTAAACAATTTTGAAAGCCATTTATCATTTTCCTTCCACTTTACAATTATGTGCCACGTTGTGTTGGTCGATCACATAAAATATATTTACGTTTTTGGTTGTAACATGACAAAATGTGTAAAATTTCAAGGGGTATGAATACTTTTTCAAGGCACTGTATATTTTTGTATAAATGACTGATATGTCTGTCTGCCACTTTAGATACAAATGGTGCTCAGGAGAGTTCTTCTTTAATGCTGTGTATAAATGGTGAAGAAAGGCGCACTCACAAACTCGGTGAAGAGCTTCTCGCTGATCTGACGATGGGCTTTCTGAAACCTCTCCAGGTCACTGGTTCCTTTGTCTGCATACAAATCCCACATACTCATGGCAGCCAGGACTTTCACACAGGCGGATTCCTAGGACACACAAGGAAAATATAGCTCGGGAATGTCCCATGGAACAGAACAAGCACTGTGCGCTGCACAGACCCAGCACAATGGATGGCTAACCCTTCCCCCAATCAGCAAAGGGATGAATTCCACCTAATCGCTCTGTACCGTCAATGTGATGAAAGGCAGAACAAACACTGTACTAGTCTACAATGATACAAATGCTGGAAACATACTCAACTCTGTGCGGCAAAACTAAATCCCCGACACTTCACTTCCAAACAGAATCTAATGTTTAACTTAAAGTATATCTATAGATAGATGGATAGAGTATGAAAAGCTCACACTATCTTTCAGGATTGGATTGCTGTCTGTGTCCCCATTGGAGAGATTATCCCTTTGTGTTCATGTTGGTGACATATTTCCACCGCAATGGAAAATCCAAAATGTTTAGTCGTCACTGGAGAAGGGAGTGTGGGAAAGTTTTCCAAGTTTTGACAATTAGGGCAGAAGTAAAGTTAGGCTGTCCCAACCGGCAAGCAAGCAGGCTCTTTACTGCCAAAGGGACATGCAATGTCTCTTCTGCAATAAGATGCACCTACCTGCCTGCTCACTGTCCGGAATGCAGACTGAGCTGCGCATGCTCAGCTTACACTACCGGTACGGTCTATGTGTTTTAGGACGACTGACCCCTGAGCATGACGGAGTGATGGCATCCTGCTTCAGTCAATGAAGATTGTCGAAGACCGGCATGCAGGGGGAGATGCCGGTGAGGGATGAAACTGTAGAAACAAAGGCAAGTTTAATTCCACTCAAACCCCTTGGCACTGTCTCCCACCGGCCCTTTAAGGGCTTTAGAATGCTGGGAGGTGGGGGCAGGGCTTATGGCCAAGTGACCGCCATGATTGGCGGTCACATCAGTCAAATGATCTGAAAATTTCCGGTCCCTGTTTGCTTGGTTTCCGTTAGCCGACATATTTGCGTGCAATAGAGCTGTGACAAGAGCGTGCCCCCTGCGTGCTTCTGGCACAGTGACTGGCAGTCACTGTGCCAGAAGCGTGCAGGGGAAGGCTCTTGCCACAGCTCTATTGCACGCAAATATGCAGGCGCTTGGCGCCAAGAGCCAGTTTCTGCCTGAGAGGCTGCATATTTGTGGGCGCTCGGCGCCAACAGGTTAAGCAGCACAGTGGATAAATGGTTAGTACTTCCACATAGCAGGACTAGGATCATCAGTTCAAATCCCAACCACAGCACTACCCGCATGGAGTTTGCATGTTCTCCCTGTGACTGTACTCCAGTTTCCTCCCACCCGCCAAAGACATACTGGTAGGTCGATTGGCTTCTTTCTAAATTGGCTCCTGTATATGTATGATTGTGAGTTAGAGACCTTAGACTGTGAGCTCCTTGAGGGCAGGGACTGATGTTAATGTACAATATGGTGTATATATGTGAAGCCTGGCAAAAATGTATGGCGCTATACAAGTACCAGTAATAATTACATAAAATTAGGGATTTACAGTTCCTGTTCTGTCTCTAGGACAGGAAATTAAGTAAATTCTCCCAACAGGATATAACAAAAAAAATAAAAAGTGGATGCACTTAAAGCGGAGTTCCACCCAAAAATGGAACCCTCCCTCTCTTTTAGGGGGGAGCCGATACCTGTGTAATACGTGTATTTTGCTCCCACTTCCGGGCATAGATACCCGAGCCACTCGCGGGCATCTACGCCACTCCCCCCCACTGTGTTCTGAGAGACACACATGTCCCAGAAGACAGCAGGGACCAGTGGGAATGCGCAGCGCGAGTCACGCATGCGAAGCAGGGAACCAGGAAGTGAAGCCGCAAGGCATCTTACCAAAGATGGTGGCGCCTCCACCCAAGAGCCGAGGGAGAGATCGGCCTTTGGGTGCCGACATCGTGGGCGTCCTGGACAGGTAAGTGGCCTAATATTAAATGTCAGCAGCTGCAATATTTGTAGCTGCTGACTTAAAAAAAAAAAAAAAGCATGGCTATTTTCCAACCAATTAGGTCTGACTGGCTGCTACGAGCAGCACTTACACTTTTTGTTATTCAGCACATGAGAACATCTATAGATTTATTGAGCCATAAGAAGCTCAAAGTGCAACCAAGCATTGGCTGGCAAACATGTTCAGGAATGCCCCAGATCAACCCTCTGAGATTTACAGGTCACTATAATATCTGATAAGAGCGTCTCCCTTTCCCCTACATGTCAGGACAGTTAGAGAGTGAACGGGCCTCACCCTGATGTGCTGGAGGTACACAGACAGGTCTCGGATGAAGGACTTGATCAGTCTTTCTTGCATTCTGAAGTTCTTCTCGGTCTCTTCAAAGGCTTCATCTCGGATCTGTCATACACAGAGAAATAAGAAGGCTTTGTTACAGGAACCTGTCCAGGCATACCATCTACATTCTGTAAAGTAGTGCAGCCAATCAAACTCTGTTGAACAGGGATAGACACACATTGATCGAAATTTGGACGGTCACTGACGAATTGCCTGAATTTTTATCCATCTATGGCCATCTTTAGTCACATTCAGTTGGACTTGATCACTTTAAACTTAAAAAGGTTTCAAAGCTTATCCAAACCACTTTCCGTTTTTTGTATAAGCCATCCCAATTGTCTTCTATATTACAGGTCCTATTGCTAGATTTATATACAGTATATGCTTCATATTAAAGAGGAGTTCCACCCTAAAAATGTACTTTTCTTTAATCCCCTCCCCTCCCCCTTACATGCCACATTTGGCATTTTTTTTGGGGGGGGGGGAGTGGGGGCTTCAGTAGGAGTGGGACTTCCTGTCCCACTTCCTGCTTCCGCCGAGGGGCTGGTTAGGCGATTAAGCCTTAATCGCCTACACCAGCCCCTCCCTGTAGGCGATCACATGGGACACATGACAGGTCTCCAATCAGCGGCGAGCCGCGCGCGCATGCGCAGTGCGGCTAGCGCATGCGCAGTGGGTGCCCGGCCGTGAAGCCGAAGGCTGTCACGGCTGGGTGCCCACAGTCGGGATAGAGATGCCGGCTGGGGAGGGGGGGAGAGGAGCGGAGCCCCGGTCGGCGCGTCGCTGGAACGCAGGAGCAGGTAAGTGAGTGTTTATTAAAACCCAGCAGCTACACTTTTTGTAGCTGCTGACTTTTAATAAACACAATTTTAGGCTGGAACACCCCTTTAACTTGTCTTGGATTGCACTAATGCTAGGAACTAAATGCACAGAACAACTTTTTCTTACTAAAAAACAACAAATTAGCTGTAACTTTTCTGCCCACCAGCTTAGGTGTATATTAAGCTTTTGAACTGCCTCCCAAATTGGTAAAAGCTGAGAGGAAGCTATTGTCAGTTCTGTAGTATTCAATAGACATCTGTACTGCCAAAAAATGTGTTTCATGAATTTTTAATTTTTCAGGTCATTTGTTATGATCCGAATTCATTCATTTAGGAATTTTTGAATTTTGAAGTCCTTAACAACTGACAACAACAACTGAAACAACTAGAACTAAAAAGACAACTACTAAATTCTCGAATTTCTGAATTTTCTAATATTCTAATTTACAAATTTATAACTGAAATAACAACTGAAAACGACCACAACAACTGAAAACGACCACAACAACTGAAAACGACCACAACAACTGAAAACGACCACAACAACTGAAAACGACCACAACAACTGAAAACGACCACAACAACTGAAACAACCACAACAACTGAAACAACAACAACTGAAACAACCACAACAACTGAAACAACCACAACAACTGAAACAACCACAACAACTGAAACAACCACAACAACTGAAACAACCACTACTGAGACAAAAGCTACAACTTAAACAACTACAACTAAAATGACAACTACTGAATTTTTGAATTTACAAATTTTCTAATTTACAAATTCCCGAATATTCAAATTAACGAATATTCAGAAAAAAATGTTAAAAGGGTTTTCATTAATTCGAATATTTGCGAATTAAGAAGATTGTCAAAATTCGTAAAAAATAAATAATTCGAAGCATCTAGCATTAAACCAATTCACACTGCTGTATCAAAGGGGCTGTATCGTCATCGTCATATTACATTTTTCATTTAATTTAATTGTGTGTTCTTTCACTGCTAATATGTTGAGAGATGTACTGTACATCAGATATACAATCTAGGAATCATTGCAAATGAACTTGAGATGAACTATGCTACACAATTGGAGATATCTTTAAGGTATGAACACTGAATTAGGAGTCTAGGCACTGCAACATACAAGTACAGCACAAATGAAATACATGTATAGAGTATGTGAAGACTGATCTACCTGAGGAGCAAAGCCTGTGAGATGCTTCAAGTGACTGCTGACTCTGTTGGATTTCTTGATGATTGAGTGGATATTTAGTTTATAGATTTTGTCTATTATACTGTCTTCATCACCTTTACGGTACTTCACAACTGAAAGAAAGTGTAATAATTATATCCGATTATCACAATGGTTACTCCTATAATGTACATGTAAAAGTGACAGCAAAACGCATTACTCCATCTAAGCAGCTTCTGTAAACGTATATACTGGAGCTGTAAAGTCACCCAGTCACCCCATTGTATTATATTTCTGTATAATATCCCAATTTATAAATATATTATTAATATACAGGATTTATATAGCGCCAACAGTTTACGCAGCGCTTTACAAGATAAAAGGGAGACAATACAGTTATAATACAATAAAATACAAAGAGGATTAAGAGGGCCCTGCTCAGAAGAGCTTAATTATATATATATATATATATATATATATATATATATATATATATATATATATATTTTGGGTAGATTTTTGAAAGAACGACTTTTACTGTATCCATAATCCATATTCTGGAGATTGCCCATCCATTCCTGTCTTCCCATCATTATGACATAAGTGGGGAAGGGAACTCCCTCCAGCCAAAAAAATACTTTTACTCTCTGTATGTCCAGATGTATCAAGGTGTTACTGGGACAGGAACAATCAAAGTCGTTAAAAAGAAAAAAAGTGTTGGATTAGAAGGGGGAGACTTAAGCCTCGTACACACAATTGGATTTCCATCGGACAAAGCCGTGGAATTTTGTCCGAAGGGTGTTGGCCTTAAACTTGTTCTGCAAAACATTGCCAGCCAACAAATACGTGGTTTTTCAGCTCTTTAGCGCCACCCTCTGGGCAACTTCTGTACACACGATCGGATAATCCGACGGCACACGTTTGTTGTCAGGAAAATTTTAAAGCATGCTATCCAACATTTGTTGTCGGCAAATCCAACAACAATTGTCCGATGGAGCGTACAAAACGGTTGGATTTTCCAACAAAATCCTGCCATCACACATTTGTTGTCGGAAAATCCGATCGTGTGTACGGGCCTCAAGTCTCCAGAGTCCTTGTAACTGCCCTTACCGCCACCCTCTCCTGTCCATCCTCTTGCTCCAACACTTCCACACAAGCCTACACTTATGATGTTTCAGCCTCAATTTTCATATCATCACAATGGCTACATTGAATAAAGTATTCATGTCTATAGATGGAACTCATAAGCAAGAGCAAAATAAATAAAAAAACATTAGTAACACAAGAAGACCTTCCATAACTCACCCAGATCTTTTCTCCTCTTGTACTCGTTTATATTGACGTTAATTTCTTTCACTGCCCGCACAGCGTCTTTAATGGGGTTCTTGTCTGTGTGGGAGTCGGGAGTTGCTCCAACCAGCTCCATGAGAAGAAGAGGATATCGCATGATCCTCTGCACCGGCTTAATAAGAAAGGAGCCCAGGTTTATGTAATTGGTGCACCCCCTGTGGAAGGAGGCAGGTGATCAATGAGAATTCAAGATATACATGCAAAGGCAAAAACACATTTTCATGAGATTTTAAAGGAAACCTGTTAAGTAGAAATAAGTGAGCTGGGATTGCTGACGTCCTGAGAAAAAATATTCTACTTGTTTGGCTGTTAAATTGGTCCTCTGGCTTCAATGTTTTCTGAGCTGCTGACCTATAACCAGGAGGCAGATCAGCCATTTTTACTTAACTTGCTGCATTGCTTGCCCCTTCCCAGCAAATCAGAAGGTACAATGGCCAACCAGTATTTTCAACAACTGCAGTCTATGGTATGTACTTACATTAGACACCTTGGGGAGATTTAATAAAACCGGAGCACCCAGAATCTGGTGGAGCTGTGCATATTAATCAGCTTTTAACTTCAGCTTGTTCAATTAAGCTTCGACAATAAAACTCTATGCAGAGCTGCACCAGATCATAAGTAACTGGTCTTATGCCTATGATATCCTACTAGGCACAGTCCCAGGGCCGATCTTAGGCAGAGTGCTTTGCATCCAGGCGCCTGCAGAGGTGGGGGCGCCAATGTGTATACACACACAAAAGTGCCTCAAAGAAGCTACTTGCAGGAAATTTTAAAGACGTCCCGCAAGCGACCCTAGGATCGGCCCTGCACAGTCCTAAGATCTGCTGAGAGCTCTCGGATGCCCAAGGTAGAGGAAGCCTATTGCAGGACATGGTTCAACATAAGTAAACACTAGGCAACAGTGGCGGTGCGCCCATAAGGGGCGCATGGGCGCCGCCCCCTCTCTCCTGGCACCGCTCTATCACCAATAGATAGATTCATCCATTGCATGAATCCATCTATGGTCGCCGCTGCCACCCCCTTTTCAGGTGGCCGGCCCCTTGTCAAGTGCCGGGCACCTGAATTACAGCGGCAGGATAATTTTTGGAAGCACCCGATTAGAGCCATAGGTGTCCAAAAAGGTGAAAAGCAGGCGTCATTCTGGGTGCTTGCCTTACTAACACAACGCTGAGTGAACAGTAAAGTAATCGCTTTCCTAACACTGAACCGCCTCTCAGCCATTCAGGTCTGTTACCCGTCACCTGATTGGCTGAAACGACAGGCACTGTGATTGGACGCCACCTTTCAGGCTTCCAATCATAGCAGAGGATGGGAAGAGAGGGCAGGAGAAGAGATCGAGGAGCTTGGAGGACATCGTTGTGACCCGCTGCCCCACCGAGAAAAGGTAAGTGCCGGGTGGGTGGGGGGGATAAACACTGGCAGCGTTTGATGGGCACAGGGGCTGCAATTTATGTTTTTTTTTTTTTTTCGCCCCCCCCCCCCCCAAAAAAAAAAGCTCCAGCTGCCAATGCTAGGCAAAGGTCCTTTTTCCATCACTATAAAAATGGATACAGACCAGAAAGCAGCAACTGATTAGAGAAGCATCATTGTAATACAGTTGGAGAGTACCTTTTTAAATTAATCAATACGGACAACATTTTTCTTTCTTCTGGAACATAAATGTATTTCAGAATGTAAAAATCAGAGAAAAAAAAGGCACATGGAGGGTGTCAGGGGTTGCTTAAAGTTTTATTAGATTGTTTCATAGGAATCGAAGATGCATTGGACAAGTGGTAGGGAACCAACAGATAGCAATCCTCCAAGATTCACCTTGACCAGGAAGTGTTGGGTTTCCAATTGTTTTAGATTTATCTTTACTATGTAGGATTTGTTTCTCAGCCATTTTGGCCACCCTTGAGACGGCATGCGTTTATTTTAGACTTTAGTTCTCCTTTAACGAAAAACTTTCCCCACCAAACAATTCACTACAATATAAGTACTACAAATTCAACATCTGTCCTAGAAAGGTCAAGTGAAGAGACAATGGCGTGTACTCACCATTCCTGGTACAGACTCCTTTGTTATTCAGAAGAACAAGGAAAAGAGAGAAAAAAAAACAATTACAACCCAATAAAAACAGAAGCATCTTGGCAGAAAACAATTCAGTGTAAAGGAAAGAAAAAACAATCAGGCAAAGGATCTGCCATGCTACAGATTGATGGGGACTGCTCAAAGCATTTTAGTTAACATGGATGTAAATCCTAACAATGAACTTAAATTTATTTGATTTTGGTTTATTAAATATACCATGTAAAGCATCTTTATATATCTGTTCAATAAGTACAAAAACTATTTGTAGATCTTAGCAGAAATTCTGAACTGTCCCGAGTCTAGTGCACACTTTCTGTGTCTAGTGCACACTTCCTATGTCTTTTTGAAAGGCGTGGTTTGCCCTCCTAGTCCTTATCTTGGGACTAAAGAATAATTAGCCTTAAAGCTGTAAAAAGCAAAACAAAAAATATGCAAGGTAAAGGCATATTCTGCTAGTATGCATTGCATACTATCAGATTACGAAAGACTTGCCTTAAAATTAAGCCCTCCAGCAGCCAGGGTCATCCTAAATAGCACCATGGGCCCCTGGGCAAAGTAATGCACTGGGGCCCCCATTATGCACTACTGCCCCAATTTACGCACCTACTACAGAATTTAAGTACAAATAGTTGATTGAAATAAATATATATTTAATAGTACTTTCAATAAAATAGATTTTAGACAATAAAAATCATGCCATAAATCAAAGACTAATCAACAGGCAGAAGGGTGCAGTACAGGGGTTTAGGAAAGCACAGTATGGGGGGAAGGGGATCAAGAGGGCACAGTACAGTTTCCGGGACACGGCCATTCTGAGACAGCTTAAAAAAAAGCATTACCATCCCAGCAAATCCAGGACAGGTTGCAATTATTTTGTAATGCAAGGTCATCATGGGGTAGGTCTTATTTTCGGGGAAGCGCAGTACATTTCTGGGAGATGAACAGGTATTCTGTATTTGTAGGGCCTTTAAAGGGATAAAACATGGGGCAATTATTTTGTAATGTAAGGTTATCATGGGGCCTCCATGCACCTGGGGCCCCTGAGCAATGCCCAGAGCTCTGGACTTCAGCAAAACCGGCCCCCAGCAAGAACAGGAACAGTGCTGGAGGCAATTGGCAGCAGTGGTTCTCAACCCTGTCCTCAAGTACCCCCAACATGCCATGTTTTCAGGGTTTCCTTTATCTTGCACAGGGGCTTTAAATTAGAGTCAATGGCTTGGCATTTTAGACAGCTATTTTATTATCCAAGAGAAATTCCCAAAACATGGCCTGTTGGGGTACTTGAGGACAGGGTTGAGAACCACTAGAGTACAGCATGCACTCATTTTGGTAGCATAATAATTAGTGTAGAATATATGTTCCTTGCTAAAGAACATTATTTTTTATCAAGTTGTAATGGGTAAAGTTCCACTTTAATGTAAAGATGAAAGAGTGGGTCCAAGTAATTTGGTAATAAAAACAGGGCAGCAGTGACACCACCCAGTCACAAAAAAGTTGTGTGTTGTCAGCCCACAACAGGACAGATAATCATGTTTCCCTGAAAATAAGCCCGGGTCTTATATTAATTTTGGCAACAAAAGACACAGTAGGGTAGAGTGACCAGACATCACCAGTTTCAGGGGACAGTCCCCCGAATGGAGGACACTGTCTCCGGACCAAGTCTGTCCCTGGTTTTGTACCCAGATTGGATTTAATAGGGGGCAGGGGCAATTTCAAAGACAATCAGTGCAGAATAATAAAAAAAAATAGAATTACACACCCCCTCTCTCCGCCATGCCTACTAGCATAAGGGGGTTGTATTTTTCCCATTATCTGTGCCCCTTCCTGATGATCATGTGCTGGTCGGAGCGGAGGAAATATTTCTTCAGTTTCGAGTGCATGCCCATTCCGCTCCCGTCGCATGTTCTTCTGCCTTGGCTCAAATCCTGGCCAGCCACCTGCCTATCTCTCCTTGCCTTCCCTGGCGGAGTGATCTTCCTCTGCTCCCCATCCAGTAGTAGCCGGGGCCTGAAGAGTAAGACTTGAGAGGCTGTGAGGCGGGCGGCGACGTGCAAAGTGTCGCCGATTGTTGCCATTACTATTAAAGAAAAAATATGTCCCCGGATTTCATTTAAAAAATCTGCTCACCTTACAGTAGGGCTTATTTTCAGGGTAGGTCTTACCATGTAATGTTTTGTCTTCTCTCCCCCTCTCTCCCTGCCTGACAGGAATCCCCAGTGTGAACCGAGTTAAAATCCTATAATCCACTCTATTACAGTATTATATAATGTACAATGTGTGTGTTTCTGTAATATAAATTGTGTCAAATACCTTTGTTATAGCGTAGCTCTGCACTTCTGTGACCTGCCGGAGCTCTCTTCCCCACAATTATATTACAGAAACACACACATTGTACATTATATACTACTGTAATAGAGTGAATCATAGGATTTTACAAGCATTTGAAACTAGGGCTTATTTTTAGGGTAGGGCTTATATTGCATCCCTCCTGGAAAATAACACTAGGTCTTATTTTCGGGGTAGGTCTTTTTTTCAGGGAAACAGTAAATTTCTGAGAGATGAACAGGTATTCTTCTGTATTTGTAGGGCCTTTGAAGGGATAAAACATGGGGGAATGTGTATGCAAGGCAGAGATGTACTGCATACATAGAAGAAGAAACATAACAATTAAGCAATGCAAGGGCAACATGAAGTTCTGAAAGGAGTAGTATCAATTTGTGTTCTGACAAGAAAGCCAACTAAAGTAGGAAGAATAAGCTCCAAGCCATCAGTGGTAGTAGAAGACCTCTAGCTGGATACGGAGGGGGGAAATCTTACTTCACAGTCTCCATACACTCCTGGAGGTGTCTCTGGAACTTTTCGTCTTTATCATAGGTTTCCAGCAATGCAAGGGTCTCTTCATGATTCTGGCAATACTCCTTATATACAGGCTCCAGCTCTGCCCGCTGCTCCAGGAATATCAAACCTGAAGAAAAGGGACATCATTTGTTAAAGGGGTATCATGGTGACTTAGTGGTTGACCCTATCACCTTGCACTACTGGTGTCCTGCTCACACTCTCTGCATGAATTTAAGTTCTTCCTATGTCTGTTCGGGAACCATGTTTCTCTGGTTTCTTCATCACAAATCAAAACTTACTAGTAAGTTAACCAATCAGCCTTAGGATGGCCATACACTGATCGAAATCGGCCTAGATTCGAACCATTAATGGGCAGGCTGAATGTACCAAGTTGATCGATCGAGTGATAATCACTGTCTTTTCCCAGTGGGGAGGGCTTCCCGCACCCTTCCTCACCGGGAGAAGACAATGACCCAGTAGGAGGGATTCCCGTCAACAAGGTCTGTGTTGATGGGGAAATCAAGCAAATTTCTTTCCTGCAACAGTGGTTTCAGGATAAAAAAATTTGACCCATCACTAGTCGTAGAAACTGTGCAAACAAAGCTACAGATAAAGGTAAAATTATCTAAAAATGATTTGATGTTTATGCTTTGGATAGAGTGGAAAAATAAAAATTACTGTTAAGTATGTATTTCTGTCTATGATACTTTAATTCCTGTCCCTGTGACACCCATAGAGGAAATCGGGGCAGTTGTCACCAGGACAAGCAGCAACAGAAACACGGTCATAGGTTCTAACTAGGGTTTCACTGATGCTGTTTTTTTTACCGGCCATGTACCGAAAACCTTTGCGGTGTGACTTGAGCCCATACAAAATGAATGGGCTCAAATCGCAATGCATAGAATCACGTGCGATGTGAACAGGAATAAGGTACAACAATTCCGGTCCACATCACATGCGTTTGCCCCACTGCTCATGTGTGAACCCAGGCTGAAAGCACTAGGAGTACTCATGAAAATAGTCGTTATCGGCAGTACTGGTATTGGTGCAATGTTAGTTCTAACCCCTCCACCTAAAAATGTCTTAGGCCCCTTTCACATTGAGGCGTTTTTCATGCGGTACAGCGCTAAAAATAGCGCTGCTATACCGCATGAAAAATCATGCCCTGTAGTGTTCAATGTGAAAGCCCGAAGGCTTTCACACTGAAGCGGTGCGCTAGCAGGAACGCTCCAAAAGTCCTGCTAGCCGCATCTTTACCGCGGTATAGGAGCGGTGTGTTCACCGCTCCTATAGCGCGCCTTCCCATTGGAAACAATGGGAAACCGCGGCAATAGCGCGGTAATACCGCCCGCAACGCGGGCGGTATTAACCCTTTTTCGGCCGCTAGCGGGGGTTAAAACCTCACCGCTAGCGCCCGAATATCGCGGTAAACACGACGGTATAGCGGCGCTACAAATAGCGCGGCTATACCGTCACCGCGGCTCCACGCCTCAATGTGAAAGGGGCCTTATTGATTTTGTGTTTGTCCTTTCCAGGAAAAGAGGAGAAAATTCACCAAGAGGTACACATCCAGCAACAAATTCCTATGGGGACTTCAATGCCTGGAGATGGTGTCAACGTGTTACTAAACCCACAACAGTAAGATCAGTCTGCATATGCAGTAAAGCATGCTTATTATACTCGCTGTGGAACCTAAGGGGTTAATCCTGCACATTGTGTAAAAAGGCTGTTTGATCCTGTCTTCTCTGATGCTCCCCTTTTTCCACTGTCCTCAATCCATCTCCTGATAGAACAGAGCCGTTGGAGTCACTCTGCACATACTCAGTTTGGCGCGCATGTCCGAAGAGCTTTTTTTTGGGGGGGGGGGGGGGGGAGGGTTCATGTGATCAACACAGGACCAATCAGCACCGTCTAGACAGAGGGTCAGAGGTCCTGTAGCCTCAAAGGAGAGTCAGAGGAGAATGAAAACTCCTCCTACAAGCTTTAACCAGACACTGATAGAAATCACAAGACTGTGATATACTGCTGAAGAGAAAAGGCATTTAGCAGTAAATATTTACTAAAATAATTACATTTCCATGTACTGTGGGAGACCAGATATAGTGAATGCAGGGTTCTGGGTTTAGTAACACTTTAAGGTACACTGCCATAATACCAACTCAATATATGTGCTTACTGATCGTACACCATATCATTGCTTTAAAATCAGAAGAACTATTGAATGTGTTTTACATTTTTGTAGACAGATTGCTGCTGCAGTTCAGACACTACAAACGACTAGAGAACATACAAGAGGAGTACTCACCCACAGAGTCACAGTTCTCCAGAGCTCCTAATAAATTCTTGGTAACGTCAATCACCGAATAGATATTTCCAAATAATACCTCAAAATCCACATTGGTCATCTGTCAAATAAAAAAAAATGTTCCGTGTAAACAGGTCTATTGGTAATGATACAAGGGAACTAGAAAGCCATTTATAGTATCATTTAAGCTATAACAAAAAATGTACGCAAACCTGGCCGGCCACTGGGTGCTTCAGATATTACCGGCGCAATATGCTAATCGGTTTCTTAATTACACTCACAGAATAATAAAGCCGCTGATCAGCAAATTGCAAAGCTACAAATTGACAGCATTCAGCTGTAGATAGGGATACACATCTAAATGGATGCTGGGCATGCGTTCTTACATATACTGCTAAGGAATAGAAATATTAAAACTGGCTCACTCAGAATCTGGTGCAACTGTGCATGGTAGCCAACCAGCTTCTAACTTTAGCTTGTTTAATTACAGTTTGGCAATAAAACCTGGAAGCTGATTGCATTCTATGCAGAGTTGAACCAGATTTTGCACTCTAATTTAACCCCAGTAATTGACACCAGCTGCTGCATCTTCATATTTTGGAGATTCATTTTTTTTCCTTAAAAATAGCAAACATGGCATACTTACCTTCCCTGTGAAGTGGTTCCAATGGCTTCTTCATCTAAGCCATACTTTGGTAAGTATGGGGGGGGGGGGGGGGGGGTTGGGGTTAGCGGGGCGTCAGCTAGGCACTGAGTTTTTTTTTGCCGAAGCCACAACCACTTTTTTGTGGTTTTGGTGGAGAATGCCGGCAGCGATCCTGCTACCTCTCGCAGGCCAAGCCACAACCACTTTTTTGTTTTGGGTCGAGAATGCAGGCAATGATCCCGCTACCTCTCGCAGGCCAAGCCACAATCACTTTGTTTTTGCTTTTGGTGGAGAATGTAGGCAGTGATCCCGCTACCTCTCCCAGGCCAAGCCACAACCACTTTTTTGGGGTTTTAGTGGAGAATGTAGGCAGTGATCCCGCTACCTCTCCCAGGCCAAGCCACAACCACTTTTTTTGGTTTTGGTGGAGAATGCAGGCAGCGATCCCGCTACCTCTCGCAGGCCAAGCCACAACCACTTTTTTTGGTTTTGGTGGAGAATGCAGGCAGCGATCCCGCTACCTCTCGCAGGCCAAGCCACAACCACTTTTTTTGGTTTTGGTGGAGAATGCAGGCAGCGATCCCACTACCTCTCGCAGGCCAAGCCACAACCACTTTTTTGTGGTTTTGGTGGAGAATGCCGGCAGCGATCCTGCTACCTCTCGCAGGCCAAGCCACAACCACTTTTTTGTTTTGGGTCGAGAATGCAGGCAATGATCCCGCTACCTCTCGCAGGCCAAGCCACAACCACTTTTTTGTTTTGGGTCGAGAATGCAGGCAATGATCCCGCTACCTCTCGCAGGCCAAGCCACAATCACTTTGTTTTTGCTTTTGGTGGAGAATGTAGGCAGCGATCCCGCTACCTCTCCCAGGCCAAGCCACAACCACTTTTTTTGGTTTTGGTGGAGAATGCAGGCAGCGATCCCGCTACCTCTTACAGGCCAAGCCACAACCACTTTTTTTGTTTTAGTGGAGAATGTAGGCAGTGATCCCGCTACCTCTCACAGGCCAAGCCACAACCACTTTTTTTGTTTTAGTGGAGAATGTAGGCAGTGATCCCGCTACCTCTCGCAGGCCAAGCCACAATCACTTTTTTTGTTTTGGGTCGAGAATGCCGGCAATGATCCCGCTACCTCTCGCAGGCCAAGCCACAATCACTTTTTTTGGTTTTGGTGGAGAATGCAGGCAGCGATCCCGCTACCTCTCACAGGCCAAGCCACAACCACTTTTTTGGGGTTTTAGTGGAGAATGCAGGCAGCGATCCCACTACCTCTTGCAGGCCAAGCCATAACCATTTTTTGGGGGTTTTGGTGGAGAATGCAGGCAGTGATCCCGCTACCTCTTGCAAGCCAAGCCACAACCGTTTTTATTGCTGGAGAATGCGGGCAACGATCCCGCTACCTCGCGCAGGCCAAGCCACAACCACTTTTTTGGGGGTTTTGGTGTAGAATGCCGGCAACGATCCCGCTACTTCTTGCAAGCCAAGCCACAACCTCTATCGATGCTTTCATGAATACAGAGCTGCAATACTTGGTGCTGTTTATATTTGCTTGAAGTTCTGCTTTAAGCATTAGTAAAATTAAAGACTGATATACCAAATAATTCATGAATACTCAGAATTACACAACCTGGCAAACGATCAATTCTAAAGTTTTCAAACATCTATTGCAACTCATGTCACTGGAAAACCGCCAGTTTGTGAATGGTCTCCCCACCATCAGGAGATAACGGTGGTCTTCCGCCTCACCTGTGTTGCCTGCAGGGGAATCATGATGTACTCCACACAGGTCTCCAGGTCTCGCAGATAGTCCCGCTCTGTCTGTAACAGCTCCTCAATGACCTTCAACCTCTTCTCCAGCATCCTTGTCTCCGAGTTCTCGGTGGCAGACGCAGCAGATGGCGTCTCCTCCAAGGTCTCGTCTTGTGAGGACAACAGAGTCATATCTGTAAAGAAGATTTATTGTCTCGTTAGCATTGTGAAATCAACAGACTGGAAACCAACACTATATTTCAAATTGTGTGATCATACACGATTGTAGATCCTTTATTTATGGCCCGCTATAATAGGATCACAACGATTGCGCTCTCCTTGTCAACAGGTGATCCATACATTGAAACTACACACAATGTTATTTTACAGCAATTGACCTAAAAATCTTAAATCTAGGCTGAATTTGACAAGTTTTATGCATACATTGAGGAAGCACGGTCTATAATCTCCTAATGAGTCACTAAAAAATTAGAGGATAATCTGTGTTAAGACCACCTGCTCTTCATCCTGATCCCCTCGTCCCTCAATGGGGGATATTTATCACAATAACACATAGATAAACTAGCCAGATGCACTACAGATGCTCTTAGAAGATTCAGAGACTGCACAGCTAAAACCAAGAAGATCCGAGCGTCTCCGTGATAATCCATAAATGACATCTGTAGCACGGGTCACAACGGATGACTGAATGAGGTCTGTGTCAGATGATAGACAGTATTGACTAATCTAGGCCCTTTAATTCACCGGTATATTTCTTCAAAGTCATGAAATGGTCTTTAAATGTCGATACGAAATTTACACACAAATTTCTTTATCCCAAGTGCCACACTCCACCTGAGATCTAACTTGTATCAGTAGAGTCTAATCCAGCCATTCCCAACCAAAAGGGTGGCTAGGGGTTCTATTCCTAACCAGGGTTCCTCCAGGAGGTGGCTAGGGGTTCTATTCCTAACCAGGGTTCCTCTAGGAGGTGGCTAGGGGTTCCATTCCTAACCAGGGTTCATCCAGAGGTGACTAGGGGTTCCATTCCTAACCAGGGTTCCTCCAGAGGTGGCTAGGGGTTCCATTCCTAACCAGGGTTCCTCCAGAGGTGGCTAGGGGTTCCATTCCTAACCAGGGTTCCTCCAGAGGTGGCTAGGGGTTCCATTCCTAACCAGGGTTCCTTCAGAGGTGGCTAGGGGTTCCATTACTAACCAGGGTTCCTTCAGAGGTGGCTAGGGGTTCCATTACTAACCAGGGTTCCTTCAGAGGTGGCTAGGGGTTTCATTCCTAACAAGGGTTCCTCCAGAGGTGGCTAGAGGTTACATGCTTAACCAGGGTTCCTTCAGAGGTGGCTAGGGGTTTCATTCCTAACAAGGGTTCCTCCAGAGGTGGCTAGGGGTTCCATTCCTAACAAGGGTTCCTCCAGAGGTGGCTAGGGGTTCCATTCCTAACCAGGGTTCCTTCAGAGGTGGCTAGGGGTTCCATTACTAACCAGGGTTCCTTCAGAGGTGGCTAGGGGTTCCATTACTAACCAGGGTTCCTTCAGAGGTGGCTAGGGGTTCCATTACTAACCAGGGTTCCTTCAGAGGTGGCTAGGGGTTTCATTCCTAACAAGGGTTCCTCCAGAGGTGGCTAGAGGTTACATGCTTAACCAGGGTTCCTTCAGAGGTGGCTAGGGGTTTCATTCCTAACAAGGGTTCCTCCAGAGGTGGCTAGGGGTTCCATTCCTAACAAGGGTTCCTCCAGAGGTGGCTAGGGGTTCCATTCCTAACCAGGGTTCCTTCAGAGGTGGCGAGGGGTTCCATTACTAACCAGGGTTCCTTCAGAGGTGGCTAGGGGTTCCATTACTAACCAGGGTTCCTTCAGAGGTGGCTAGGGGTTTCATTCCTAACAAGGGTTCCTCCAGAGGTGGCTAGAGGTTACATGCTTAACCAGGGTTCCTTCAGAGGTGGCTAGGGGTTTCATTCCTAACAAGGGTTCCTCCAGAGGTGGCTAGGGGTTCCATTCCTAACAAGGGTTCCTCCAGAGGTGGCTAGGGGTTCCATTCCTAACCAGGGTTCCTTCAGAGGTGGCTAGGGGTTCCATTACTAACCATGGTTCCTTCAGAGGTGGCTAGGGGTTTCATTCCTAACAAGGGTTCCTCCAGAGGTGGCTAGAGGTTACATGCTTAACCAGGGTTCCTTCAGAGGTGGCTAGGGGTTTCATTCCTAACAAGGGTTCCTCCAGAGGTGGCTAGAGGTTACATTCCCAACCAGGCTAGTGGTTCCTTGAACAGTGTGATTGACCTCCCATCTGATGATGTATGCCTAGACAAGGGCCAGTGGCCCTTGGCAGAGTCAGTGGCATGAAACCATAGACTTTTAGCTATTTGTAAGGGTGGCATTCAGACCACCAATGCACGGGGGGATTTTTCACTAACCCCAATCAATTGGTATTAGCAGGGGACACCGAAACCTGAGAATTATATCAAGGGTTCCTCTGGGGTAAAAAAATTGACAATGGCTGGTATAGTCTGTGACCCAATGGGCTCAGATGAGGACATACTCAAAAAGCTTCAGGAGTGAGAAAGGTTAGGGTGGTCTTTAGCATGAAGGTGAAGTAAAAAAAATAGTCCAAAAAGAGTACAGAGGCAAAAAGACATGCAGTTTACAGCACAACAGGGGTAGATGGATCACAAGAATGTAAGCACTGTTGGGGGAATGGGGCACTATTCCTCCCACTGACACCAACAATGAGGTACCATTCCTTTTGCCAACACCAACAATCAATATTCCACCCATTAACACCACCGATGGGGCATAATTCCTCACGCTGACACCAATGATGGGGCACTTTTGCTGCCACCGATACTAAAAACATGGCACTATTCTTCCCAATAATACCAATGATCGATTGATAGGTAAGCACTCACCCTTTAGCCTTGCTTTTAGGAAGTTGGATAACAGTCAGAAGTCCCGACTTCATTCAAAGCATGGAGACTATTAGATCCACAAGACTGCCAGGCAACCAGCATTTTCAGAAGGAGAGGTCTGCAATAGCCGCCCTGGAGATCTAGTCCTATGTATGAACATTAGTTTACTCTTGTATTTTTCCAACCCTGTTTATGACAATGAAAGGACTGAACATGAACGATGGGCGGTATTGTGACAGCACAGTGCCAGAGGATACAACATGTTATCTCCTACATCGCTTGGGCCGGGCTTGTACACTGATAAATGACATGGTGACAATGGTCACATAACGCCAACAGAGATATGTCCTTCCTTATCTGCAGAGTGCTCAGTCCACCCACCGATAACACCCAGACTCCTCTATAGTTACCTACCGATCGTCATCCCACAACAGATCAATATACATTTTATTGTCAAAAGTATTGAGACACCTGCCTTCACATGCACATGAACTTTAACGGCATCCCAGTCTGTAGGGTTCAATATTGAGTTGGCCCACCCTCTTCTGGGAAGGCTGTCCACAAGGTTTAGGAGTGTGTCTATGGGAATGTTTGACCATTCTTCCAGAAGAGCATTTGCGAGGTCAGGCACTGATATTGGACAAGAAGGCCTGGCTCACATTCACTGCTCGAATTCATTTTAATAAGGTCAGGACTCTGTGCAGGACAGAGGATAAGTTCCTCCACCCCAAACTTGCTCATCCATGTCTTTATGGAGCTTTCATTGTGCACTGGTCTAAACCATTTGGTGGAGGGGAGATGATGGTGTGGGGTTGGTTTTCAGGGGTTGGGCTTGGCTCCTTAGTTCCAGTGAAGGGAACGCTTAAGGCGTCAGCATACCAAGACATTTTGAACATTTCATGCTCCCAACAGTTTGGGCTCGCATTTCTGGATCCTGCGACATTGCTGGAACCATGTTGCTATGGGCAACCCAAAATGTCCATCCCTACAGATTACAAATACCAAAACATTAGCACTACTAGCTGAGCGCTACGTCCATCTAAACTGACCGCAGGACATCGGAGATAATTTAAAAAAAGAACCAACTCTAACCGTAAATAACATTTAAATTAGAACTAAAGGCAAAACTTATTTTTTAGTTTTGGATAGAGAGAGGGATTAGAACAGCTGTCCGTTTTTATTGCTGTCTGTTTTCGTTAGGGAGATTCTCCATCTCCATTTTTCCGGTGCACCGTCATACTCTGCTCCCCATCGCAGAATGCTGCGGAAGTGCTGTGGCGGCCAACTGCGCATGTGCGATGCGTTCCAATGGATTTACGACAGTGCACACCAGCGAAACCTCGTTCGGCATCTAGGCTCTTTCCTTAACATCCCAGTGGATTGGAGGATGTTAAAAAAAGAGCCAGGAGGCCGAGCGACTGGCCATTTTCCCCCAAGTCCACGTCACCCTGAATGAAGGCTTCGCTGGTGTGTACTGTCGTAAATCCATTGGAACGCATCACAATTGCGTTTGGAACACATCGCGCATGCGCAGTTGGCCCCTACGGCACTTCCGGAGCATTGTGTAATGGGGAGCCGAATATGACGTGTCACCGGTTACCATTATCATTGAAAGTAAAAGTAAAAGAAAATCCCAAAATTTCACCCGATCCAGTCAGGGCCGGCGCTACCACTAGGCAAACTAGGAAGGCCGCTGGTTTCCCTACTCTGCCGATCTCAGAACACTGCCATTGCATTAGGTCAGGTAGGTCAGTGCAGGGGCCAGGTAGGTCAGTGCAGGGGCCAGGTAGGTCAGTGCAGGGGCCAGGTAGGTCAGTGCAGGGGCCAGGTAGGTCAGTGCAGGGGCCAGGTAGGTCAGTGCAGGGGCCAGGTAGGTCAGTGCAGGGGCCAGGTAGGTCAGTGCAGGGGCCAGGTAGGTCAGTGCAGGGGCCAGTGCAGGGGCCAGGTAGGTCAGTGCAGGGGCCAGGTAGGTCAGTGCAGGGGCCAGGTAGGTCAGTGCAGGGGCCAGGTAGGTCAGTGCAGGGGCCAGGTAGGTCAGTGCAGGGGCCAGGTAGGTCAGTGCAGGGGCCTGGTAGGTCAGTGCAGGGGCCTGGTAGGTCAGTGCAGGGGCCTGGTAGGTCAGTGCAATGGTCAGTGTACTTCTCAGGTAGGTCAGAATTAAAAGAATGCATGAAAATGAAGATGTCCAGATGTGAAGTTAGCCACTCTGACACAAACATAAAAAACCTAAAGTGCTACATTGAAATTAAAGTTTTCCATTAGTGAGAGTTTGAACCATGGCGTTGGCAGTCATATTCCTTGCAGCACACCGATATCAATGTGGTTCTAATGTGGTAACCATCAACAAGTGGTTCAAAGGTTAGTCCTCATCTAAGCCATCCCTAGAAATGTGGAAGTTTCTGGGTACATGAGGATTCTACGTCTTAAAGTCGTTATCACAGAGTGCCCAAGGGGATCCCCAGGAAGCATTTTATCCTACAGTCCAAAAAGGAATGCTGAAGTGAAGAAGTGGTTTTGGAGAAACCACAAAACGTCCTCAACATTCCAGAACAAGACCAGTTGAACATGACCAGCTACTACTAGATATGCCATAACCCGGTAAAATGAGAACCTTCACAAAGCCTCATACACACAATCGGACTTCCATCAGAATTTTCCATGGATTTTGGTCTGAAGGGCGTTGGCCGTGAACTTGTTTTGCATACACACGGGACAACAATTTTCAACCAACATTCACCAAACCAAGTGTTTTTTCAGCTCTTTACCGCCACCCTTTGGGCAACATCTGCTATTTAGCATTGGTTCCAAGCATGCGTGTTTGTACTTTGGATTTTACTTGGACAGACACAATCGGATAAACCGACGTAACAGATTTATCGCCCAACAATTGGTGAGCGTGAACAGCCAACTTTTGTTGTTGTTATTTTAGCCAACAATCGTCTGATTGAGAATACACACGGCCTGATGATCCGACACAAAACGTCCGTCAGACAATTATGGCCATAAAGTTGCATCGTGTGTATGAGGCTTTACAATTCACACATTTCTATAGGAAAATCAAAGATGGATACATTGACATAAAGCAGCGGTCTGCGGTCCCCACCTGCACTGTGTAGATTAACCTGGAAGAATGTGTAAAGGGTGAAGGGGTGAGTCTAGGCATAGGAACAAGGCAGAGCTCCATGGAGGAGGAAGAGGAGGAGGAGGAGGAGGAGGAGGAGGAGGAGGAGGAAGGGGGGGGGGCGGTGATGCATCCCGGCCATTGTCTCAACTCTCTGTAATCCTCAAATTGCGCAAAGCTCCAAGTACGGCCACCCATCCCCCACACTCCTCCATACCAAGAGACCCCTAGAACAGACTTATCTGCACGAGAAGAAATCCATAGCTAAACCTGCTCCACATACCTGTACCCACAACATTACCGTCTAAAAGCATTTTATCTGGGCACAGGATAATGGTGACGGCGCAAAAGGCTGTCTCCTCACCTCTACCCTGACGTCCCCAGGCGTTCTGCATCCCTTGCCATCATCTCATCACGCTGCATTAACATGTCAATGGCTGCAGAACAATACAGGAAGGGGGTAAAGGAAAAGGGACAAGGATTTACTACACTGATGTTTTGTATGGGAAGAAGGAGACCTCAGCATTCCATACCAGCCATGATACACTGCAGAGCCTTGTTCTAGACTAAGGCTGGCCATAGATGGAATCAAAATTTGGCTGGTTCAGCAGAAACCAGCTGAATTTCAATGCATCCATTGGAAGGTTGGTTGTACTGAATTGATCAATTGACTTCAGTACAACCAGCCTGTCAAGTTTTTCTTGTGCGATCACTGCCCACAGCTACAGCTAGGAAACCTCCCGCTTTCAGAATATATTAGTGCACCTCAGGATTTCAGAATCAAGCACTTTTCTTTCATGGTTGGAGCCAAATCAAATGTATGGGCTGCCTTAACGCAAGCCTATGGAACTCCTTACCCCAATCTGTCCATTTATCTCCTACTCTATTAGCTTTTAGACGATCTCTAAAAACCCTCCTCTACAGAGAAGCCTATCCTACCCACACCCAACAACTGTATTTTAATTTTGTCCATCTGATCACCCCCCACAGCTACTACCCTTTGTTCCACTTGACCATCCCTTCTAGATTGTAAGCTCCAATGAGTAGGGGCCCTCTGATACCTGCTGCATTGAATTGTATTGTAATTGTATTGTGTTACCCGATGTTGTAAAGTGATGTGCAAACTGTTGGCACTATATAAATCCTGTATAATAATAATACTTGGAGCATAGAGCAGCCACTTTCCATACACCTGCTGATCAGTAAATGGCGCACTTACAGAACACATATTGATGTCCTGCCAAAATAAAATGTGTGAAAAGATTCTATGTTACTACGTTACTTGTCCTTCATTTTCTAAAGGAAGCTACCCAGTCTGAACTATATTGGTTGGATTAGACAAAAGCTGCCATGGAAGGGGGGTGCAAGGGTCAGTGGTCACAAGAGGAATAACTAGGGATAAAGCACCCTCAATTCCACCATCTTTGTATTGGAACCCATTGAAATGTTCTCTACCACATGAAGGACATTTATTATAGACATATATATCGCTATCAAATATCTCTATTATACTCCATTACATGAAGAATGGTAGTTGTGCCCAGGGTTGCCATCAGACATTTTAGGGCCCCTTACACAGCTGTAGGCCTGCCCCCCACCCCCCGAGCCTGATCACCAACATTTTCCAGGGCTTCCCCACGGACTGTCCCACCAATAGCCACCTCACCTGTACGCACACTCAGCCCCCCTTCAACCCTGAATATATGTTAGCCCAACCCCCCCATACACCTGTATATATGTCAGCCCCCCACCTGTATATAGGTTAGCCCCCCTCACATCTGTATATACGCCAGACCCCCCCACACACACTTGTATATATGTCAGCCCAGCCCCCCACCTAAATATATGCCAGCCCCCTCACACCTGTATGTCAGCCTTAATCCCCACATGTACATATATTTGTCAGCCCCACACATATACACTGTAGAGAAAATCTTCCTACCTAGTCCCAGCTTGTTTTCCCAAAGCCGACATGTTTCTGACAGAGGAGCATAGTACAGGCAGCTCACACGAGGGGTGCACATGCACATAGTAGCCAGAGGTGGCAGTAAAGAGCTTGATCTCGGAGCTCAATGACACAGAGGGCAGCAGAAGCTGTGAGATTATTTCTATAGTGCACAACACGGCTCCCCTTCACCCGTCCTGCCTTCTTGTATCGGCTGTGCCCCCCTGATGGTGGCCCTGGTTGTGCCTGTGACAACAGGTAGTCTTGCCTGCCCTCTGCAGCACACCCCAGACAGAAATATTGTCTGGAGTGATGGAGGGCAAAGCAGTAGAAAAGGAGTTGTGCTGTATGCGAGAATGAGGTTTTGTTTTGTTAGAAAAAAAGTGAGCTAGTCCATTACAGGAGACCACCATTTTTAGATTACTATTTTGGACAGAGTAAGGAAGAGTTAAAACCCCATCGGTTTTATTTTTGTGGTCATGTGTTCTATTTGGGACTATATGCACTCAAGGCAGCAGTGTCAGGTGACCCTCGGAGATCCTCTGAACCATAACAGGACCGCAAGAACACTTCTAAATTCCCACTGCGGAAAACACAGAAATCACTGCGGTCACTGAGGTTAACGAGGGCTTCATGCCGCTTCAGGAAACTTGACAATGAAATGCAAAGCAGAATCAGTGTAACCCAATCCCCAAGTATGCAGTGTGAGCATGCAAAGTGCTCAACACAAAAACCACCCGATTTCCATACTCACAGCCGATGGCGTACAGGACGGAGGTTACATATGAAAACAATCACAGACCATTTGTAAGAACTGGAGAAAAGAAAACGAACAACGAAAGAGAGTCGCTGATCATAACACCACTAGAATTTTGTTTGACCATTTGTACAGAAAAATGTACAGAGCATTCGATGGTACCCTTATGACCCCGGCAAATTTCAAATTAAAATTTGGTTTGATTTCTTTCTGTTAAAAAAAAAAAAAAAAAAAGTTGGTCCAATTGCCATACCAAGGTTTCAAATTCTGCCCAGCTTGTGTGCCCCCATTGGAAGCAGCTTCCTATGGGGGCACTCACACGGGGGAGGAGCCAGAAGCGCCGGCTGGAGACCCGAGAAGAAAGTTACAATCACTTTAATTAAAATGTTTTCCAATCAGAAATTACATTCATGCTTGGAATTTTGTTTCAGAATAATTTTTCATCCTTCTTTAATTTTCTTCACTACTTCTATTAAAAAATTGAACAAATGTTCCAAAACCCTATTTATTTAAATTAAATTCTACTGGTGTACAGCCAGCCATGACCAGGTTTTTAAAAAAGATTAAATCAAATTGGTCTTGATGGGAAGCAAATCATTTTTTTCCTAATTTTCCCAAATCCCCCCATCGTTTTATGGATCACCAGGGTGCATATCTGTCATAGGAAGTCTATTGTCACTAAAGATTGCTACAATGTATTAGCTTATGAAATAATTGGAACAAAGTCAACAAAGAGGCTTATCTTCTTTGTTGGACCAGTTTTAAACATTTATTAAAAAGCTCCATAACACATAATGCACCAAAAGTGACCATCTAAACAGGAAAAATAATATAATTTTTAGCATGCGTTTCCAAGCTGCCCGTAGACAAAGGGACTATGCCTGGACTTCCTCAGAATTGGGACCAATCAAGTGTCTCCAGACAATGGCTTAAAATGAACCATGTTGGGCAAAGTGCAGGTTCTCCTGATAGGCCACCCACTTCTACTTACCCTTTTCATGCTCTAAGCCCGTAGTCTAAACCTTGTTTAAGTTCTATGTTGGAGCTTACACAGGGTGAATGACCACCTCCCCCTCCCCCATGAGACGGTGATCAATATGAACCTAGCTCAAACAAAAAATTATTGATGTGGAATAAACTCATTGCTGCACATCTGCTAAAGTCTCACTAGGTCAATAGGACCTTTGGTCCAGTCACATGCAGTTGATGGGAGTGTAGTAACAGGCGCGCTCGTAGTTCCTACTGAAATCAATGGATATCAGAAATCCCAGACTTACTATAAGTCACAGGATATCAGACTAGCTGAAATGGACTTTATATCAAGATGCGGTTCAAAGCAAATCCTGTGACGCGTCACCAAAAAGAAGTACACATGGACCTCCAGACTGTGTGAAATTTTTACACAATCCTGGTTCTAATGCCCCGACACACGACTGTTTTTCGGGTTCTAAAAAAATGAAGTTTTTTAGGCTCTAGAAAAAACTTTTTTTAACCCGATCATTAAAACGGCCTTGGCTACACACAAATGCTCTAGCAAAGCGCGGTGACGTACAATACGTACGACGGCACTATAAAAGAGGAAGTTCCATGCGGAACTGCTTTTGTGTTAGTAAAAGACGATTCACGCTTTTCTGTCTGTTACAGCGTGATGAATGTGCTTACGTCCCGTGATTGGAGGATTACTGACTGCTCCCTTATTGGTCGCTGAGGGTGAGGTGTAATATACCGGGGTTAGCCAAGAACTATAGACGTGATTGGCTCTAATACCCTGCCCGTTACCCACGGCGCACCCATGACATGCTCCTCCCTACGTTGGTGATAGGAGGACGATCGTTGATGACAGCCATAAGGTGCTATTTAAACAGCGATTAAAAGACAATGGGGTATTATCCTTTGAAAAAGTCCTACTGGACGAAACGTCAGGATTGTAACCCAGCACTTAACCCTGAAGCAGTGTGAAACAACCGTGAGTGTATCCTGATGGATTGACAACTGGCATTTATCCAGAACACACTAATAGACCTGTACCATGCTTGAAGGTTTTTTATTGTTTTAATTGTGTACGTGCATTTGATTAAGGGGGATATGTGGGATCATTTTTTAATAAATATACAGTATTATGCTATGGAAGCACTCTCTGTTTATTATCCACATGATTTTGAGACGTACCCAGACCCAGCATTTGCATAAAGAGATTCAGAGAAGGAGAAAGTACCTTAAAATGGTGTGAAAGGTCGTTTTGATCTTAAACCCTGTGATAAGCATATCCCCATAAGGGGTTGTTTGATGTCACGCGGTGATTTAGTGGTGGTGTGATAAGAAGACTTCTGGCATCCTACTCATCTGTAGTGCACATCCCTATCCTCTATGAACTCTCTTCAGTCTGGAATTTATTTGGATTGCATTCCATGTAATTCTCACTTTATTGCGAGAATTTAAGCGCTGCTGCGACATTTATTTGGACTCTTTTTGTGATTCCTTTAATTTTTCGCTTGTTTATACATACCATTCCCATTTTTAGCGGCTGCTAATGTACATCTTTGTAATTCTTTAACCATTATTACTAGGGTTGTCCAGATACCGATACTAGTATCGGTATCGGGACCGATACCGAGTATTTTTGGGAGTACTTGTACTTGCGCAAATGCTCCCGATACCTAAATAGAATACTTTTTTTGTATTTATCAACATGTTCTGTGAAAATTCTTTGAGTTTTTACTACTGCGTGACAAGAAAATAAAACGTTTTTTATTCATTTTTACTAATTTTTATTCTTTTATAATGTCTTGAGTTAGAGTTCTTCATAATTCTAAAGAAAATATCCTTAATCTGTATTGTGGTTTGAAAAAGTATCGGTATTCGGTATCGGCAAGTACATGAAAAAATGTATCGGTACTTGTACTCGGTCCTAAAAAAGTGGTATCGGGACAACCCTAATTATTACATAAGGTATTATAATTATTAATTGTTCCTATACCACTTGATACCTATTTCCAGTCATCCCTAGCGCTGGGTGGTGCTTATAAGGGAGGGCCAACTATAGCATCGTGGTTTCAGTGCTTACTCCATTACGAACGCTAGTTTTACCAGAACGAGCGCTCCCGTCTCATCACTTGCTTCTGAGCATGCGCAGGTTTTTCACGTCGTTAAAGCCCACACACGATAATTTTTTACAACCTGAAAAATAGCAACGTTAAAAACGTTGTGAAAAAATGGAGCATGTTCGAAAAAAAAATTGCCCATTTTTTTTAGATCGTGAAAAATGCTCTGAAGCCCACACACAGTCGTTTTTAATGACATAAAAAAAAACGTAATTTTTTAGATACCCGAAAAATGGTCGTGTGTACGCGGCATAAGGTTTCGGTGAGGATTTCTACATTTAGTGCCCCCCTGGTCATAACAATTAGCCTCACTAATGTTGGAAAGGTTTACAATTGCATATGAAGAAGTTTTGTCCATTTAGTTGGTTCTAACCGAATAGAGAAAAAAGGGAAGCGACTTGAGAAACAGTGGCTGCAGCCTCATTGTTCAAGGATAGCTGTGTGTGCCGTTATTTTGTTGCATTTTCTCCCTGTCATAGCAGAAGTGCCATAAAATAATAGAAATGTGTTAAAGGAGTTGTAAAGCCATTAGGTTTTTTATCTTAAAGTTTAAAGTTCATGTTTAAATGTTCATGTCTATGGACGCAAATTTTTAGAGCGCAAACGGCACCTTAATGGCCGAGCTCGGTCATGCCCCCATAGCAAGCATGTCTCAACAGGAGAAAGGGGCCATGAGCAGCCAAGAGGGACCCGAGAAGAGGATGATCTAGGCTGCTTTGTGCAAAACCACTGCGCAGAGCAGGTAAGTATAACATGTTCGTTATTTAAAAAAAAAAAATGCTAGGCGCAAAACACGGCATGAAAACGCGGCTAAATTTTAAAATACGCCCCTCTTAACCAAAGACACTAGCAAGCTACTAAATCACTGGTTATCTCTTATCGACTACTTGCTTCTCATTGGTCTACGTCTACAAAGACTATTCTCTCTTCAAGTCTCTTCAATAATGGTGCTGCGAGACTCATCCACCTTACCAATCACTCAGTGTCCACCATCTCTCCATGCCAAGCCCTCCACTGGCTTTTACTCAAATAAAATTCAGAACAATGTACATAGGTATTCACAACTCTGCCCTGAGCTACATCACCAACCTCATCTCCAAAGATCATCCAAACTACCCTCTTCACTCCTCCTACTCTTTAGCTCCCTCATCGCCTCCTCCCATGCTCACCTCCAGGACTTTTTCATAACTACTTCCATCCTCTAGAACTCCCTACCCTAATCGGTCTGGGGATCTCCTACTCCGACTGACTTTAGATGATCCCTGAAAACTCTTCAGTGAAACCAATCCCACCTATCTAACAACTGGAACTTTAATAATCAAATACCTCATCCCTCCTTTTGCTTCACTTGCCCTTACCTTTTAGAATGTAAGCACTCATGAATGGGGCCCTCCTAAACCTCCTGTATTGATTTGTTTTGTATGGTCTCTCTTTATTTTGTAAAGTGCTATGCAAATTGATGGTGTTATATAAATCCTATATAGTAAAAATAATAACACAGGCTGAAGTCCATGCGCACACATTATTTTAAGCATTTCCTAAGATCTGTTCCAACATAAAACACTGCAATACTGTCACATAAAATAATTCAGTAAAATAAAGATTAGTAAAGGGTATGAATACTTTTGCAAGTCACAATCTATCCTCCCTTGTATATACATGGGATACCTGAAATCCATCACACCACCATCCTTTGTAGCAGATTTGCAGTTCTCCAGTAGATCAAAGGCAGAAAAGGGAAAGCAGCGTATCTTTTATAAAGTCCAACCATAAGATTCTGATAGTGTTACTGGAGATCTCAGAGGCTTCATTGTTCTGGACAATGAAGAGAGGAGGGGAGGCTGGGCAATGACAATGGAGAGCTTATATTAGAACCTCATGGGAATTAATTACTCCAGGCTACATGATATGAATTCTGCAGATTAGAAAGCCAGTAGTAGAGGGCACACAATATAATACAGTACATATATCCACCTACAGTTTTAGGCTGATTCATACGAAAACTGATACAGAATACAAGAAGTGAAGGTCTCCCTCCTACGAGTCCTTCTCCGGTTCAGTTATATTCTCTCAAAATCCCACATATTACTATGATTGCCCCGAATTCCAACAACGTGGAAAGGTCATCTATGATTGGACCATCAGCTTTTAGTGCAAACAGCAGCGTTTTCAATAGGCGCAAAAAAACTTCAGGCGGTATGACACACCACTACTCGTAATAAAGTGAATGTGTTTTTGTTCCAACAGTAATGGGTGAGAGGTCCCTTTAAGATCTAGTCCTGCTTTTGGGTTCTAGGCAACAACCCTGTCACTAGACTTTCAAGTGATTGGATATATAGAGATTGGTGGGGCAAGTTTAGTGGAGAGCTCCCCGCAAAGTACGTGGTTGGGTATCCCATCACCGTGGGCAAAAACCCATGCTGCATCATGGACTCCAAAGAACCCCTTTGGGGGATTGCCAGGAATAGGCAAAAGAGAAAGACTTTATTTAGCCCTTCTCAACCAATTCAACACTGAAAGAATCTGAAAAATAACTTTCAGGTCTCTGGGAACCCCTGTTAAAAATGACTATCTACATCTCGTGATACATTAGTGTGAAGGTCAATAGGAAGAATATTCCTTACACTTGTGGTTATTGGGTAGAATTAACCTCTGGCAGATAGCTAAAAAGATCAATGGTGTCACCGGAAACTTATCTGAGGCAGAAAATTCTCATTGCTCAAGGGACCCCTAGCAACCTCTGGAGGAACCTTATGCCCTTGTACATACGACCGGTTTTCATGTTGGAAAAAAAAAAGTCTGGTCAGAGCTACACACGGTCGGGAATCCCGTCCGTGTGTATGCTCCATAAGACTTTTTCCAACAGGAAAACTGCTGGAAAAAGATAGAGTGCAGGATCTCCTCCCCCCCCCATCAGAAAAAAATCATGTGTACAAATCCCAACCCGGAAACAAAATCGACGCATGCTCAGAAGCATAGAACTTAATTTTCTTGGCTCGTTGTAGTCTTTTACATCACCACGTTCTTGGCAGACAAAAATTCACCAAACTTGTGTGACCATGTGTATGCAAGCAGGGCAGGCTTGAGCGGAATTCTGTCGGAAAAAACATAATTTTTCCCACAGGAAAACCGCTCGTCTGTACGGGGCATTAGAGTTCCTTGAAACCCTGGTTGAGAAACCCTACTTTAAAACAATGCATTAAAACAATGCATTTAAAAAGGGATTATGTCACTACTCTGTTGAAGATAGTAACAAATCATTTCACAAAATGTTCATTGTTTATTTAACTGAACCAGACTGGACATTCTTGTGTTGAGTAATAGAAATGTGAAGAAGGGAGGATGCTTAGCGTCTAGTGGGCTCTGTTCTTGCAGCAAGGGTTGGTATGCCTTGTGTTGGCTCTATTCTACGAAAGGGTAAAATAACATTACACTCATGGGTTTTGACTGGTTAAATGGGACAAGAGATCCCTTAAAGTGTTACTAAACCCACAACAGTAAAATCCGTCTGTATATGCAGTAAAGCATGCTTGTTATACTCACTGTGGAACCTAAGGGTATGCACAGATCCTCCCCCTCCCTGCACTGTCCCCCTGGACAAGTCTGGATAAGAAAGAGCATCAGGCTGCACATGCTCAGTTTTGTGTGTATTGCTAGAGAGGATTTGTTATCTTGGGAGAGTGTGATCAGCACTGTCCAAACAGAGGGTCAGGAGCCCTGCAGCCTGATGGGACATTTCAGTGCAGTATGAAAACTCCTCCTACAAGCTTCACAAGGAACTTGGTCATCTACTCTACCAAGTCTTCGGCATGTTGCGGCTCAACACGGGCAGCTGCCAAAAAAAAGGACGAGCGTGTCCCACAGCCACGTGCTGATGAGGATGCAGTGTGTCCATGACCAGCACTGTTGCCTCTAGACGCAGAGCCTGCTTGCCCTCTTTTAATCGGCTTGTGACTTTCTGCCTCTCCTTGTTGTCCTTCCAGACATACTAATGGCCTGCAGGGAGATGTAGCTGCACAAATACTGACAATACTTGCTGATCCCTGCCTGTGGTACTAATATGAGGACACCAGCAAATCTATTGATGTAGCTTTAGGTGCACACTGTGCAAAGGACATAGACAGTACACCAAGTGAAAATACTACAGCTAGCACAATCACCTGCCTGCCTGTCAGTATACTAGGAAGAGCGGATGTAGCTAAACTCAATACAGTGTATACACACACACACACACACACATACATACACAACACCTGGGATGCATATATATCCTCTACACACTAACTCTGACTAGCCTGCCTGCTTGCTCTATCAAACTCAAAAAAATTACACTCTCTCTCTCTCTCTCTCTCTCTCTCTCTCTCTCTTTAACCACCGCAACACACTGCACAAGGCCGACTTCCAGGCGGCCTTATACTAAACCCCCTGACTATAATTGGCCAAAGCCACCCAAATTGGCCAATCATTAGCCAGCAATGCACTGCGATGCCGCAGTGAATTATGGGCAGTGGCACGCCACTCGAATTTGGCGCGAAGAGCCCATAACGGTCGAAAATACGATGTTCGAGTTGAACATGAGTTCAACTAGAACACGAAGCTCAACCCTAGTGTAGAGGTTAAAGTGGATGTAAACCCTCCATACACCCAGTGAAGTGAACCTCCTCAGATGATACACAGAGATGAACCAAAATCTTCCTACATAGGTTTTACATGTATATCTGCTGTCTTCCCATATAAATACTGGTTTAGAAAGTTCAGATCATGTTAGGAAATTCTCTTCCTGTTTAATACAGAGTGTGATGTCTGGGCATACAACCAAGATCGCTAAAATTGCTGATTGGAGGAAATGCACACACCACCCTCTCATCATAGGCAGAGACTCTCAGGCCTCGTACACATGACCGGTTTCCTCGGCAGAATCCAGCAAGAAACTTGTTGGGAGACGTGTTTTGCCGAGGAAACCGGTCGTGTGTACATTTTTAGATGAGAAAACTGTCAAGAAACTCGACGAGCCAAAAAGAGAGCATGTTCTCTTTTTCCTCAACGGGAATGGAGAAAATTGGCTCGTCGAGTTCCTCGACAGCCGAACAAGGAACTCGACGAGGAAAACGACAGTTTCGTCCGACGAGTTCCTCGGTCGTGTGTACGCGGCCTCAGGAGGTGTTTTGTAATAGGGGCAGCTCCCTGTTAATCTATTTTAGCAACCTCCCCGGACAGAAATTTCAGGCTGCTTTTATTTGATGTGTCAGAGAATTTGTCAGGAGTTATCAGGCTGATAAAGGAACGGTTAAGGATAGAGCTACAGGACTTAGCTCTTTGAAGAGAAGATAACAAAATACTGCCCAGCTCAAACTTCATGAATTGGGTTTACATTCCACTTTAAGGTTCTGTAATAGCATGGAGTTTGATTTGATCAAAAACATTAATTATGTTGTTGACAATATAGGCAGGCATGGATGTGTATGCAATTTTGATTCTTTTACCTTGCGCAAAAAGCAATTCACTGCAATTAGTAATCTACCTGTGTGTGTTTGTAAGAGTCATGTTCTATTAGTGATTTTGTCATTTGTACAAGCAACAGTTTCACTAAAGAGAAAGCTTGCTCTTACAATGTTGGCAACTCTCTTTTTCAGATAGAGTAAGAAAGAGTAGAGAGGCTGGCCAGAGAAGGCGATATGTCTCACCAACAGCAATAGGAGGGGAGATATTGCTCTGTACATACAGTATTTGCATTGTTGGTGGCCCTTGAGGTTTCTTCTCTATACTTCTCGAAAGTGGATACGGCAAAAATGGCAAATGGAAAAAAATCGGTCCTCTTTTCTCCATACAAAAAACATGTGATCAATGTGCAGAATTTCCAAAACAGCTGAAAAATCCTGTGTGTCAAAGCCAAATAGTCACCCAACTGTCACAGGGGATCGACTTTAAGGAAACCAGGAAGCCAACATATTTAACATCATTGAAAAAGTATGCTGATAAAGAAAGAAGAAGAAAGAAATTCATTAGAGGATGAACCAACAACTGTAAAGGCGGATACTAAAACTAAAAGCACATAAGGAGGTTCTGCCACGTAATGGGATGGTAGGACTTCCTACGTGGCCATGCAACAATCGATGGAGGTGCGACACATGGTTTGGTCTTACGAAGAAGCACAAGTTGGAAATAGTCTATTTCTTGTTTTCTCTCTTGGCAGTGATACACGGGCAGGTAATTAGCAGGGAGTATCTAGCAAAACATATGAATGAACCGGTCTCACCTGTCTCATACCACGTCACTAGGGTCTCCTGCAGGGCAAGAGAAATGGTCACGACTACAGATTTCTCTCCCAGTTCTGGAAATTATATCTAAATAAGTCACTTTAAGCTGCCCCTGGGCCAAGAGACAATAAAAGGATGGCTTGTCTGTAAAAGAGTCTGGTCACCAATACACTGAAAAGTCATACATTTTAAGGACTAGGCTTATCTTTTGGACTACCCAGGGGGGGGATGTGACTATTTCCTATTGAAATCTGAAGGCTGAATATTGGTCCTTCTAAATGAGTAGCTCCATATTGTATAGGGCTAGGCAATAGGCAGTCTTTTTAAAGCTTTAGTCAAAGCCGTACACCTCTCCAGGTGGTGGAATCCTGTATCACAGACTGACCAAAAAAATAGGAGTTCTCTCTAATGGACCCATACACACGATCCAAATATCGTACATGACTGTTTTCGCTTAATAGTCGCAAGTAGAAATTAAATAGGTTATTAAACTCCCAAAAATTCTCGTATAACAGAAAAAAATAAAAAAGTGATGTCATTTGTTGTAATGTATTTGTATTGTATTTTTAGATGACAACTGTATTGACTAAACGAAAATCGTACGATCTGGTTTTGTACCAGAATTGTTTTCGTGCATATCCGATATGATAGTAAAAAAAAATAAAAAAAATAAAACGGTCATGATCAGCTCTCGAAAGCTCTGTAATAACGATCCGATATTATCGTACGATTCCTCCTCGGACGACATTTTTCGTACGATATTTGGATTGTGTGCACGGGCCATAATTATTATGTCACACTAGTAATACTGTTCCTGGGGGCAACCTAAGGCCTGCCCAGTGAGGTATCCCTCCATCACCTGCTTCCTCTTTGCAGCATGAGATTTTGCCCAGAAAGTGAGCGAAGCCATAGGATTAATCACCTTTATGACATGGCCCTAAAGAAGGCCATGCACAATTTTTTTTTTTTTCGTTCAACCAGTGAGTTGAACGAAAAAAAAAAAAAAAAGAAGAAAAGCTAACCGATTCCCCCATCCACACTTTCAATATGGATTTGGGAATCACTCCCGCTGAGCTATTGTATTCCCCACCGGCAGAATAAAATGACCAGTGTTGACAGCTAAAGCCGACAGCACTAATTATTCAGGAAAAACCGGACAGACTGGTTGCATACAAATCGATCGATAGACTGACATGTGTACAGCCAGCTAGCCCATACATCAAAATTTGTTCGGCCCCTGCTGAACTAGCAGAATTTTGAGGCATGTATGGCCCGGCTTAAGAAACACTAAAATTTGATGTATAAACTTTACACATCCAAGCAATGTCGACAATGGAAACCCCAAGAAGATTGGTAATTTTCACTGAAACAGGAAATTCCCATAAAGACAAAAAACAGGATTTTTCCTAAACTCAGCCAACGCACACATACATTGCTACATAGATGGTACAATAATAAATTCAAGAATTATTGTACCAAGTCAGTAAGATGTAGGGCATAATTTGCAGATATATAAATAGCAATGTATACATGTATGTCCATGACAAGAACAGATCATACAGTGAGGCCCGGAGAGAGAGGAAGAAAGCAAGATGCCGGTGTTCTGCCGAGCTGGTTCCTCCTATTGAGATGGTTCCCTCCCGAGTGCGCAAGCGCAATCCTGAGGCGACGGAAATCTCAGAGTGGGAACAGCTGTGGGCGCGCTTGCTACCGATGCCTGATTATAGACGCTGCAATGCTTGGCAATACACAGCACTCTATACAGCAAGGGGCGGATGTGATATTGACCAGTGCTTTTTTGGGGGATGGTTTTCTCTATAAAATGGACGTCTCACATCCGCCCCTTGCTGTATAGAGCGGCGTGAATAACCAATCAAAAAAGCACTGCTCAATATCACATCTGCCCCTTGCTGTGTAGAGTGGCGTGTACTATAGAGCACAGTGTATAAGCAGGCATCAGAAGCGAGCCGACAATCAGCTGTTGAGGCTCAGAGATTTCCGTGGCGTCCCATTGCGCATGCGCTGTGCCGTCGAGGCAGGAACCTATCCGATGGAGGAACCAGCTCGTCAAGACATCAGCATGACAGTGTGAGAAGGGGAGACAACAAGGGGTTAGTTGCAGTAAGTGGGAGAAATTAGGGGAATAATATGATTGGGTGATATATCATGGCAGGGTGGGGTTAAGATGATTTAATTGGAGGTGGGGCGCCAAGGGCATCAGTGGAGGGCAGCGGAGACTAGAAGCAGTTTCTCACCCACCCTCCCTGTTTTTTTTTGGTCAATGTTCTCTCTTTACAGGAGCAGCCTGAGCTTGTGATGTCATGGCAGCTGGATGGTCGGCGGTTGTTGGTCTTTGGTGGCGATAAGAAAACCTACGAGATGGAAGGGTTTGGTACTCATCGGTGGTATGTGTCCCTCTGGCGTATGTTTAGCTGGAATATGGTAATGGTTGCACTGCGTGTAGAGTGTTGTCTCTGAGCTGGTGTGTTGCAGCTGGAGGCCTATCATGGTAAAAGGTCCCGCAGTGTAGAAGTGGAACATATTATAAATTTCGGGTGCCATTAAAGACCAACAGGCTGAGTGACTGATGGTTTTGTTCTCGGATGTTTATGTGATAAAGAATGTTACATCGGTAATGTTAAAGCGAAGGTCCACCTAAACAAAAAATATTTAAAGCCAGCAGCTACAAAATATGGCAGCTGCTGACTTTTAATAAATGGACACTTACCTGTCCTGCTGCCGACATCGCGGGCACCCTAAAGACAAGGAATCGCTCGTCTCTCGGCTGCCCCCGCAGACATCCTCGGTGAGGGAATCAGGAAGTGAAGTGCTGCGGCTTCACTGCCCGGTTCCCTACTGCGAATGCGCAAGTTGCGCTGCGCATCTTTACTGGTCCCCGGTGTGTTCTGGGAACCGTGCGTTTTCCCAGAAGACAGCGGGGGGGGGGGGGGGTTGTGGAGTAGATACCTGAAGATTCTGCGGCTATCTATGCCCGGAAGTGGGTGCAAATACCTGCATTGTACAGGTATCTGTACCCCCCTCTCCCAAATGTGACACTGGAGGGGGGGGTTTACGAAAAGCGGAGGTTTACTTTTTGTGTGGACCTCCGCTTTAAACTAATATTTTTGTTAATAAAAGGCTGCTATGGCCATTTTTACTCCATTCCATGCGTGGTCTCATTAACTATAGGTAACGGTAAGGCGTGGGCCGAGTACGAGTATGTTCGGGCAGACATTAAGAAGGTTGGGGACATCCAGTCTACACTGGTCATGTACATCTCATCTTGTTATACACCATGTCAAATTATAGCTTCACTTTTAACTCCAACTGGTAACATAGCAAATAGAAAGCTAAAGAAAGAAGACGTTTAATTAAAGGTTTATGCCAGTTAAGTACAAAAAGGTAAACAAGATTAGTGGGAACGGCCTGTTTACTCAGTTTCTCCAATTTCCATCCTAGATTTAATCTTTGGCTGCCCTTTCTCTTTTTTTTTTTTAATGGCCCCTGAATCAGTCTGTGTTCCCTGGTTTCCATACTATCCCTCAGCTCATAAAAGCATCAGGAGGCTACACAGCATGTTGTCATATGAACACAGCCACCCTGGGCAGAAACACGGTTATAAACCTGATGAATTTTAGTAAAACTAGATAAAACTCCAAAAAGTTGAGCCAAGTGAGAGCCCCATAGAAGTCTATAGATATCGACTGAGAAGGTGTGGTCTGCAGAATGTAAGGTTTCGCCACCACCTCTGAATATACCCACAGTTCCCATTCCCCGATTCAGATATGTGCCTAGGGTAGAGGTCAGAAGTTAGGTCCGGAAAAGTAGGCAAAAGTGCACGCTGTGTAAATGTGTACTTATCCTATAAAAACAAAGATTCTTAATAAAATTCTGTAGATGCTACCAGATGTCAATTCGAAACTGCTTTTGTGATGCCGATCGAAACAAAATGTTAGAAACCAAAAAAAGGACTATACAGCAACAGTCACGTCAGATGCAAACAATAGGAGATAAATATGTGACAAATCTGTTTCCTAATCTGTTACAGGATGATGACAGAGTGAAATAAACACCTTGCATTGCTCATGAGTCAGTCATTTTGGATCGTGACTAATCAGCAAATATTCTCAATCTGCGTGCCTGCTCGGGTAAGGAGGAGGCTGTCAGGGTGGCATTTGGCAACAGTCTGTGAAAGAGTTGTGACCTCAGTTTAGAGAGATCCATTTCCTGTTACTGCTCCGAAGAGAAGGGTCACGATAGCCAAAGTATCTGAAGCAAGATCTATTTATTTTTTATTTCTGGCATTGCTCAAGTGCACTAGAAGGGAATACAAGGATTTGATAGGCTGCAAACATCAACCAGTTCCTTCAGACACGTTTGATCATAAGACTTGTTGACTGTGCACATTGGCTGTGGTCCAGCGAAGGAAAGGCCAATCTCCGGTCCAGCGAAGGAAAGGCCAATCTCCGGTCCAGCGAAGGAAAGGCCAATCTCCGGTCCAGCGAAGGAAAGGCCAATCTCCGGTCCAACGAAGGAAAGGCCAATCTCCGGTCCAACGAAGGAAAGGCCAATCTCCGGTCCAACGAAGGAAAGGCCAATCTCCGGTCCAACGAAGGAAAGGCCTCTCCGGTCCAACGAAGGAAAGGCCAATCTCCGGTCCAACGAAGGAAAGGCCAATCTCCGGTCCAACGAAGGAAAGGCCAATCTCCGGTCCAACGAAGGAAAGGCCAATCTCCGGTCCAACGAAGGAAAGGCCAATCTCCGGTCCAACGAAGGAAAGTGTCAGGGCATTAGAGCTGCCCGTTCGCGGCCGTTTACCGCGGGCGCGCGCATGCGCGGCTCGGGCGCGCGCGTGCATGTATTAGGCGCGCGCGGTATAGGCGCGCGCACGGACACGCTCTCCATCCGGCCAATCAGTGGCTTAGGCGGGCTATTTAAGCCAGCCTCTTCCTCCTGTCTGGTTGCTGGCTTGTCACAGTTTCTAAGTGAATCTGATACCTACGACCTTTTTGATCCTGATCCTTTGACCTTTGGCTATTGTTACCGGACTGCTGCTGTCTCCTGCTCTTGACCTTTGGCTTGAACTATCGGACTTCCTGATCTCTCCAACCCTCCTGACCACGGCCTGTTTCCCGGATTAATCTTCTGCTTGTTCCCAGCTCCAGCTATCTGGACTTCTGGACTATCTCCGTGTGCTTCCTCAGCTGACCCCAGTGACCTGCTTCCGGATCAGTCTCTGCTCCACGGATCCAGTCTTCATCCACCTGTCGGTACCGGTGCCTCCCGGTGCGTCCGTCCCCCTGTACCCACTCCAGGGGGCGGATCGCGCTAGGTCGCAAAGGGAGCCGCCCTCAGCATCTTGGCCTTGGTGAGTTTATCTTTAACTACCGTGATAGAAAGGCCAATCTCCGGTCCAACGAAGGAAAGGCCAATCTCCGGTCCAACGAAGGAAAGGCCAATCTCCGGTCCAACGAAGGAAAGGCCAATCTCCGGTCCAACGAAGGAAAGGCCAATCTCCGGTCCAACGAAGGAAAGGCCAATCTCCGGTCCAACGAAGGAAAGGCCAATCTCCGGTCCAACGAAGGAAAGGCCAATCTCCGGTCCAACGAAGGAAAGGCCAATCTCCGGTCCAACGAAGGAAAGGCCAATCTCCGGTCCAACGAAGGAAAGGCCAATCTCCGGTCCAACGAAGGAAAGGCCAATCCCCGGTCCAACGAAGGAAAGGCCAATCCCCGGTCCAACGAAGGAAAGGCCAATCCCCGGTCCAACGAAGGAAAGGCCAATCCCCGGTCCAACGAAGGGAAGGCCAATCCCCGGTCCAACGAAGGGAAGGCCAATCCCCGGTCCAACGAAGGAAAGGCCAATCCCCGGTCCAACGAAGGAAAGGCCAATCCCCGGTCCAACGAAGGAAAGGCCAATCCCCGGTCCAACGAAGGAAAGGCCAATCCCCGGTCCAACGAAGGAAAGGCCAATCCCCGGTCCAACGAAGGAAAGGCCAATCCCCGGTCCAGCGAAGGAAAGGCCAATCCCCGGTCCAACGAAGGAAAGGCCAATCCCCGGTCCAACGAAGGAAAGGCCAATCCCCGGTCCAACGAAGGAAAGGCCAATCCCCGGTCCAACGAAGGAAAGGCCAATCCCCGGTCCAACGAAGGAAAGGCCAATCCCCGGTCCAACGAAGGAAAGGCCAATCCCCGGTCCAACGAAGGAAAGGCCAATCCCCGGTCCAACGAAGGAAAGGCCAATCTCCGGTCCAACGAAGGAAAGGCCAATCTCCGGTCCAACGAAGGAAAGGCCAATCTCCATTTCCATCACAGTGGCTTCCATAGGACAGTAAGGGTGGCCTCAACTATGTGAACACGACCAACTAGTGGAGGACAACAGGGACAACCTTCATAAGGTGCCAAGAAAAGCACGGTGTATTATCACCATCAAATAGAAACAAATGATAACTATTAACAACTTTCAACATCTGTGCACAGGGGTTGAGACTTGAACCAGACTATAAAGGGCCATTAAATTTTTACCAGAATGTACACATTCTTGGGTTATACAACATGGAAAAGAGGCATATCATGATCAGAAAGTTTGCAATGTGATTAAAAGGGACTTCTGATTTCAGATGCTTTAGGAAATGGTGTCCATAGAAGCTTATAGCTTCCAAAAGTCCCTTGTTTGGAGATGAAACCAAGCAGCTTCTTCCTCAAATATTCCTTTTTTAGCTGTAATGTAGAGATCTGTATAAATACATTTACGAATTAACTGCCAAAGTTATTTATATAGCATCATACGTTCCATCCATTCTTAAAAGTATTGGTTGGTTTTAAATGATAAATATGAAAAGTAGCAGAAAAAAAATCCACAACAAGTTTAAATCACGGGTGTCAAACTCCATGTCATTGTAAATCACATCAGCAGTATGGCTACCCTCAAAGGAACGGCAGAATTCCAGCATAGTTTACCGATTCGGCAGTAACTGGTCTTTGTAGAAACTTCCCTGCTGGGAGCAAAAAATCAGTTTATGGAGTTCCCTGCGGTTCTATATTCTATTAGACAGAAACTGGTAAAGCAGTACTGCACAGTCGGAGGCCCTTCTAAAGCCCTTGGCTCCTCTCATTATCAAGGGTGGAAAAAAGTAGTAAAAACTTCACTGCAATGTTCTGTCATGGTGGAGTTGAGAATTAAGTAGAACCCCATAACACTTCTCTGGTTGTACATACTACACTATAGAGAGCAGAAATGGCAGTATAGGCAGTGGCGGCTGGTGCTCAAAATTTTTAGGGGGTGCAAAGGAAGAAAAAAAATTGCAGTCTCACTGTGCCCAAATGCAGCCACTATTCCATCAATTCGCACCACTGTCCAATGCCATCAAACGCAGCCACTGTGCCATTAATTTGCACCACTGTGCCATGCCATCAAATGCAGCCACTGTTCCATCAATTCGCACCACTGTGCCATGCCATTAAACCAGCCACTGTGCCCATCTATTGTCACCACTGTTCCATGCCATTAAACCAGCCACTGTGCCATCAATTGTCACCACTGTGCCATGGCATCAAACGCAGCCACTGTTCCATCAATTCGCACCACTGTGCCATGCCATTAAACAAGCCACTGTGCCCATCTATTGTCACCACTGTGCCATGCCATTAAACCAGCCACTGTGCCATCAATTGTCACCACTGTTCCATGCCATTAAACCAGCCCCCCTGCCCGGTACTTACCTTTACTGGAGTCAGGCATCCACCTCCCACGATGTCTTCTTCCGCCCTCGATGACTGACAGGCGTCTCAGCCAATCAGGTTACCGGTAGCCAGAACTGGCCAACCTGATTGGCTGAGACGCCTGTCATCTTATCCAAGGGGCGTACAGTCTGTGCGCTCCGAGAATAAGCTTCCGGGACCGGAGGGCTGTACTGGGAAAGCCTATCAGAGCTGTTGGCTCTGATAGACATTTCCGTACAGCCAACCAGCTGGCGTTATTTAAATGGCCGGACATGAGCGCCGACCATCTGAACAACAGCGGCAGCGGCGATAATAACATAGATTTGTGCAATGCATGAATCTATGTTATTAGACTCAGTGGCGGTGAGAGCCAGAGGGGGCGGCGCTCCAGCGGGCCTCTATGGACGAACCGCCACCGAGTATAGGTTACGGATCACTAGTATCTTCAATGTTAACTATGTCACAAAGTAGAAGCTAGTATCAATAGCATCAGTCGGGCCTAGATGGACAGCGATAGGGTCTACAAGTGTTTGCACACAGAGATTTGGAAAGTCACTCAGGTTTGTGACAACAGCAAATAATGACTGCTTTGCTGTGAGGACCATTCTGAAGTTGGGCAGAATGTGTGCTTGATGAAGAGGGGTGACACCCAGGCAAGCTTGGCGAGAGGTTTCCCAGGCTATGACTACTATATAGGGATCAGCAAACCATCATACAAATTTGCAATGCATTATTAGATCCTCCATTCTGTATGAATTGTGGTTAAAAGCAACCATGAATGTAACAGAACAATCTATTTATATGGGCAACAATCATTATTGTTGCAAAGAACACTACTGCTTCCCTCTAGACATGCTGGGGTTAGGCACTTCTGGCAAAAGTCTCTGCTCCTCTCTCCGAAGCAAAAACACGCATGCTTGGCCAAGCCAACCGTCTCTTTTTTTTAGAGTTTCTAGCAAACAGAACAGCCTGCAGGTGGACCTAGTACAGGGTTTCTCAACCAGGGTTCCATGGAGCCATAGGGTTCCTCCAGAGGTTGCTAGGGGTTCCTTGAGTAATAAGCGTTTTCTGCCTCTCAGATGAGTTCCCACTGACACCACGGATCTCTTTAGCTATCTGGGAAAATCTACCCCCTTACAACGTCCACAAGTGGAAGGAGCCAAGTGGAAGGAGCCAAGTGGAAGGAGCATTCGTCCCAGTGACCTGTATCATGAGTTGTAGATACAGTAATTCTTAGCAGGAGTGCCCTGATGCCTCGTACACATGACCGGTTTTCCCAACGAGAAAACTGCAATTTTTTAGATTGGTCAGGAAAAACGGAAAAACTGCCACCTAAAAATTCGAACCTGCTCCATTTTTTCCCGTCGTGTTTCCCGTCAGTCTTTTTCTCGTTGCGAAAACCGCTCGTGTGTATGCTTTTCCGAGGGGGAAAAAACACGCATGCTCAGAATCAAGTACAAGACGGGATCGCTCATTCTGGTAAAACTAAAACATTCGGAATGGAGATAGCACATTCGTCACGCTGTAACGGACTGAAAAGCACGAAGACTGAAAATCGCGAATCGTCTCAAACTTTTACTAACACGAGGATCAGCAAAAGCAGCCCAAAGGGTGGCGCCATTTGAATGGAACGTCCCATTCATAGTGCTGTCGTACATGTTGATGTCACCGCGTTTTTTTGACTGAATGTGTGTATGCAAGGCAGGCTTGAGAGGAATCACGTCGGGAAAAACTTTGGGTTTTGGCATGTCAGGAAAACCGGTCGTGTGTACAGGGCATGAGACTGGAACGTTTTTTCTGTGTAGAAAAGGTTAATTTAGCATCTATGGTTGGTCTAAAGCCACGTACACGCGATCGGTCAAACCGATGAGAACGGTCTGATGGATTTTTCCATCGGTTAACCGATAAAGCTGACTGATGGTCAGTCGTGCCTACACACCATCGGTTAAAAAAAGGATCGTGTCAGACCGCAGTGATGTAAAACACAATGACGTGCTGAAAAAAATGAAGTTCAATGTTTCCAAGCATGCGTTGACTTGATTCTGAGCATGCGCGGGATTTGTAACCGATGGTCGTGCCTACAAACGATCATTTTTTTGCTATTGGTTAGGTATCCATCGGTTAAATTTAAAACAAGTTTGCTTTTTTTTTTTAAATCGATGGATAAATAACCGATGACACCCACAGACGATCGGTTTGGTCTGATGAAAACGGTCCATCAGACCGTTCTCATCGGTTTGACCGATCGTGTGTACGCGGCATTAGGCGGTCCATGGAGTTTAAAGTGGTTGTAAACCTGTTGCAACCACTTTTAAATACAGGTAAGCCTAGATTAAAGGGTCACTAAAGGAAAAATTTTTTTTTGCTGAAATGACTGTTTACAGGGTATAGAGACAGAAAAGGTAACTGATTCCATTTCAAAATGATTAAAAATAGATAAAAATCAATCATATAATGTACCTGCAGGTTAGTTTCACTTTTGAACTGGTTTCATATTTCTGCAAAGTAAAAAGAGACACACAGAACAAAAACAAACAAATCCAGGGCAGTGTTTTGTTTTTAAAATGAATCTGATTGGTTCTGGGAAGTTTTAGACACACAGTAATGACAGCTTAGACCACCGTGAGAAAGCTCCCAGCACTGTGGTTATAAGGAAACAGACAAGCAGGAAGTGTGGAGATCAGAGCAGGATTACAGCAACTTCAAAGCAAAAACGAACAATGAGGACATTAAACCTGTACTGCAGTAAGGTAAAGGAAGCCATTTAGCTAAAAAAAAAAAAAATATCCTTTAGTGATCCTTTAAGGCTTACTTGTAGGTGCTCGAAATATCTCCTAAACTTCCACGGTTTAGGAGATATTTACAAATGAGACAGACGGGCGCTGATGCCAACAGCGTATGCGCAGTAGACAACAGCGCAGGTGCACTTAAGGAACGGCAAGCGCGCTGTTTCTATAGGAGATCGTGTCGTGACTGGCGGCTCCCGGGCGCATACAATGCAAAGTAGCCCATAATGCTTTACCTTTGCAGGGAAACAAAGAGGAAGTAAAACCCATCAGGATTTACTTCCTCTTAAAGAGTGGTTGGAAGTGCAGAAGTTATCATCCATCCTCCTTTTCCAGCTCACAGCCACATCCACTGTCAGTTCACACCCATTGAGCTGCCCGACATACAGCTTTCATATATTCGGCCCCAGAATGAGGAGTCACCACATATACAATACCCCCTCTGATGCCTATCAATGGTGCCAATACTATATACTACCTATATGGGCCAGATTCAGGTAGAGTTAGGCTGGAGTATCCATTGATCCGCCAGCCTAACTGTCACTTTAAGCCGGCGTTTCTGTTTTCTGTAACCAGAAAACAAGAAACGCCGGGTTGAAGTTCCGATGCGAGCAGCGTAAATGAATTTCGCCATCGCATCGTTACTTCAACTTAAAAATGGCGCCGGGGGCGTTCCCGCCGATTTACGCTCAAAAAATATGTTAATGAGCGGGAATCGCCAATTCACAATCTTTTTCGGGCGCGACGCAGTGACTTTACGACGTTTCCGGAAGCGATACGCGGCGTATAGATAAAGCAGCCCCCTAGTGGAGTATCCTATGTTAGGTATAGCCGTCGTCATCGCGTCGGAAAAAAAAACAAATCGCGTCGCTTGCGTAAAAAGTTCATGAATGGGGATGTGACGTCATTGACGTTCACTGACAGAATTTGGAGTATGCGCACTGGGATGCATTGACACTCGACGCATGCGCAGTACGTTCGCCGCGGGATCGCGCTTAGTTTAAATAATACACGCCCCGTACCCGCCCAATTTGAATTCCGCCGGCTCATTTTCGATGCGCTGCCGCAACTTTAGGAGCAAGTGCTTCATGAATAACAGCACTTGCTCCTAAAATTTCGGCAGAGTAACGTAAATGAGATGCGTTACTCTGGAGTAAAGAAACTCCCATCTACCTGAATCTGGCCCTATGTGTTTATCAACCATTATTGAAGAAAAATTCAATAGACTGGTCACACACATTACAATCTCACTGTACAATCTGTATAGAATTGGCAATTGCTGACTGGATATGTATTGAATGTAGTGGGATTTAAAGCCATTGTACAGTCAATGATCAGCTCAAGATGCAGAAACAGAGGGATTTGATAGCGGCAATTGATGGGCACAGCGACGGCAATTGATGGGCACAGCGACGGCAATTGATGGGCACAGCGACGGCAATTCATGGGCACAGCGGCGGCAATTCATGGGCACAGCGGCGGCAATTCATGGGCACAGCGGCGGCAATTCATGGGCACAGCGGCGGCAATTCATGGGCACAGCGGCGGCAATTCATGGGCACAGCGGCGGCAATTCATGGGCACAGCGGCGGCAATTCATGGGCACAGCGGCGGCAATTCATGGGCACAGCGGCGGCAATTCATGGGCACAGCGGCGGCAATTCATGGGCACAGCGGCGGCAATTGATGTTTTTTTTCACTTTGTTTGCACCCCACAAAAAAATTGGGGCACCAGCCGCCACTGCTACAGACCCAACACGCACAAGGTCTGAAGTAGTGGATCCTAGTGGACATTTATACTGGTTGAATAAAAATACAATTATTATCGCCCGGAGGGATTGCGAAGACCGATGTAACAAATATTTCATGCAGCTCCCGGTAACGTCTTTTACAAAGGGGCACATGAATTTCTGCTGCTGTAGGTTTTCCCTCTGCTGAGGATTCGGCAATCGGCTAAAATCTTTTGGACAAGCCCTTCAACAAACAGTGCATGACGCAAGCCGACATCTCCATAGCTCCACACTGCCATGACAAAGAAAGTTTGACATGGGGGAGGAGCATGCCAGGGAAAAATGCCAGGCCTCGGGAAGGAAGGGGCAGAGGTGAAACCGAGGGGAACACAGGAGTTTGGTGGGGGGAGGGTACAAAGGATTACTATTTACATTCACTTAGCACACAGAATAGCTTTAGCCATAGCTCTAAACCAGAGCAGGACAGAAAAAGCAAAAAGTTTGTTTTGTAAATACGTAAAAGTAAAAAAAAAAAAAAAAAATGAATACAATTTCGCTGGCTATACACAGACTAGGGTTGCCACTTTTTTTATGAGTATAAACCAGGGGTGTCCAAACTTTTTACAAAGAGGGCCACTGATGTTCTCGCATGTAATCACTATCAGGGTTAATTCGCAGGTGTGAGGGCTTATTTACACTTGCTTCGACTTCAACACCAATTAAAGCGCCTACCGCTTTAAAATGCTTTTTTGATGCGTTTTTGATGCGTCTGATGCGTCAGTGGTGCTTTTTTGAAGCTTTAATGAAGCTTGGCAGATACTCTGTGTGTTGATGTCTCATACCTGCGATTTTTCCAAAACAAAGCGAAGCTAACGCTCAAAGCCTTATATACCCTATCAAAATTTGCCTGTGCTTCAAGCAAGCTTTAAAATAGACTTCTATGGAGGCTTTGAAGACGCTGAAGACCCGGGTTGGGGACAAATGAGCAGAAGCTCCACTTTAAGTATAACTCAGACTTGTGCACCTTGAGAATGCACAATAGCTTTCCTTCAAAGTGTATGTAAACCCTACCAATGAACTTCTCTTATTTGCTCCTGGTCTTTTGAATATACCACTGAAAAAGTGTTCTGTTCTATTTGTTCAATACGTGCAAAAAGCATTTGTTGATCCCGCCAATAACCTTGTGTGCTTATAACTTTGTGATCAAGGCCTGTGCTGCACTCTTATCAGTTTCATTGTTACCAGGTCTCTTTATGGCAGGGGTAGGCAACCTTGGCCCTCCAGTTGTGATGAAACTACAAATACCATCATGCCTCTGCCTTTAGGAGTCATGCACCACCACAGCTGGAGGGCTGAGGTCGCCTACTCCTGCACCATGGACTACAGAACACCACCTCTCATGTTCTGTACTATTGTCCCAGGGTGACAATGCTGCTCCTCCATAGATGCAGTAGGGTGAGTGAGGGCTGTCATCAGAGGCCAGAATGTGCGTTACTGGCAGGATCAACGGGTGAAAATAAAGGGGTAAAAAAAAAAAAATGTAAAAAAAAAAAAAAAAAAAAAAAAATGTAAAAAAAAAAAATCTAAGGATTGGTAAGTTGAAATATTTACATTTTTTGTTCTTGAATTTAGAAATGATTTAAGGCTAAATGTTCAACTTTGATCTAAGTATATCGTGAAGGGGTACCGGTCACCTATAAAACAGCCATTCAGCTTCACTTAGCCGAGATCTAAGCGCCTTATGCCTCTTTGTTAACATTGAACTTATAGCTGAAGGCTGTGTTCTCTGAAATGTCGTCCCTGCCCACACACGGCCTCAGTTGTGGAAGGATACACCTTAGTAGTATGAAACGAGACGATTGTATGACTTGGCCTGCACACAAAGTACAGAACAGACAATACAATAGACATTGCTTTCATTTGGACAGTTCCACCACACTGTCAACATTTATACTGTTTAGTAAACTCTTAAAGAACTTCAGTAAACCTGAGACGTCTACCACCAACTCATACTCTATACACACCTTCTATAGAGCAACATACACCTAATAAACCAGTAAAACCACATTGCAGTATCTTTACAAATGACATGGCCTGATAGAGCCAGTGGCAAAAAAAAAAAAAAAAACACACACACACACACACAGAAACTAAATGTACTGTGACAGGAAGTCAGGTAAATCTGTGGGTGTTGTCACAGACAGGAGATACATTTCTGCCTTGTTTAGACAATACACCAATTACTACCAGGTGTCGGCTACAGAGGTAGCCAGAAAGGTTTAGGGCGTTGGAAAACTTCAGCTGTTCAGAATGAGGCAATTAAGGCCTCCATAAGTTATCCAGAGGATGACTACTGATTGCTGCATCCTGAGACTTTTTGAGTTAAGGAGAGCAGTGAGAAAGACTTCTGAAGAGGGTAGGTGGTTGTTGATTTTTCTGTGTGATAAAAATCAAAAAAAGACTATTGTTTCTCTGCTGTATGACCAGCAGTAGGCTGTGCCAGACTCCATAGGTAGGTTCCTGTGTGGTGAAGGTAGACGCCCCAAGTGGCCAGGGTTTATTTTATGTTTTGTTTATGCTGTTTGGATGCTTGCACTTGTTTCCAGCAATATGGAAGAATAAACCAAACTCTTTGTTTTCAACCGTCTTCGGCTGCCTCTCTGTATAGTTCAGTGTGTAGTGAACCCATCCAGGGGGTCACACACCCCCGCTACCGAGCTAACCCCTCACAGTACCCATTTACAGACGTTTTACATATTTCTGTATAGACATTTACACCAAAGAAGCATTTAATGAACGAAATGCTGTGGGTTACCATTAATGACCCTCTTAAGAGTGTGCTGATTGGTTGGGCCTGATGATGTTTGGCTTTAGTATTTTTCAATAAAAGTGAACAAATATCTGCGCTAACTTAAAACGAATAAAAAAGAATACAAAGCAGCCAGCACAGTTTGTAGATAAGCAAACAAAAACAATATAATCCAATAGTGCGGCGCTCTAATAAATGGAAAAAATTAATCCAAATAAAAAGCGTGTACCGTATTTTCCGGCGTATAAGGCTGCATTCACACCTAGGCGTTTTGTCGCCCTACGCCTGGCGCTACAATACGCCGGACCGTCGGATTTACATTATTCTCTATGGAGATCGTTCACATCTAAAACCGAACGCCGTACGTCGAAAGAATGCCGAAATTCAAACAAGTCCCGGACCCTTTCCAAACGCGCGTATCGGGCTGCTTAGCCGACAATACAATGTAAAAAAAACGCGGTAAAAAAACAACGCGTTTTGTCGCCGCAAATCGCAGGACAAAACGCCTATTTTTTTGTCACCGCAAATCGCCTATGCGAAGGTGTGAATGCAGCCTTAGATTACTTTTTAACCCCTGAAATTCTTCTTAAAAGTCGGGGGGGTCGTCTTATACGCCAGTTACCCAACATGCAGAATCGTGGCTGTCCATTTTTCAAAAGCCGTGCCTCCTCCTTCTTCGGTTCCGTGATAGGCTGAACACTCAGCTTCCCAGGAGACGCTGTGTTCAGTGTTCTGCCTATCACAGAACCAAAGGAGAAGGGGGGGCTTTTGAAAAAAATGGACGGCCGTGATTCTGCATGTCTTAGGATAAAGGTAAGGGATCGTCAAGACACAGCGAGGTATGTCATAAGGGAACAGCGAATCTGGCATGTAGTGGGGCACAGTGGGTCTGGCATGTAGTGGCACAGTGAGGCATGTAGTGGGGCACAGTGAGTCTGGCATGTAATGGCACAGTGAGGCATGTAGTGGGGCACAGCGAGTCTGGCATGTAGTGGCACAGTGAGGCATGTAGTGGGGTACAGCGAGTCTGGCATGTAGTGGCACAGTGAGGCATGTAGTGGGGCACAGTGAGTCTGGCATGTAGTGGCACAGTGAGGCATGTAGTGGGGCACAGTGAGGCATGTAATGGTGGCACAGTCTGGCATGTAATGGTGGCACAGTGAGGCGAGGCATGACTAGTAGGAAGGGGGTCGTCTTATACGGCGAGTATATCCCAAAACCAATATTTTAGCTGGAAAATTAGGTTGTCTTATACGCCGGCAAATACGGTATATAAAGTCCACAAAAATATGTTCATCAATGAAATTGAAGATATAGGACCTCCACCGAAGTTCCAGTGTGCAGACAAGGAAACACCACACCACTGTGCCAACAATCCGCTTACCAGAGTAATATCGTTATGGGCATGTGATCAAATAACATGCAGGTCAGTGGCAGTCGCACTTCCAACAGAGTGTACAGGTGAAAATTGTTATCCACAGGCAGCATTAATGATGAAATAACATCTCGAATGTCATGAAGGTCCAAAAGTGTACATTGCGTTCATCAGCAGATATGTGGTCATAAAATGCAGAGAGGAAACGGCAATAGTGAAGCCCGTAGGTAAAACCAATATGCAATTTGTGTGGTACTTACAGACAGGTAAAATAGGCATTAAAGGATATAAAAACTCTGCGGCTCATAGCGTACTTGTGTTGGTCAGCCTAAGGCCCCTTTCACACTGGGGCGGGAGGCGCCGTGGCAGTATAGCGCTGCTAAAAATAGCGGCGATACACCGTCGGATTTGCCGCGCGATTCGGCTGCTAGCGGTGCGGTATTAACCCCCGCTAGCGGCTGATAAAGGGTTAGTACCGCCCGCAATGCGCCTCTGTAGGTATTACCGTGGTTTCCCGTTGTTTTAAATGGGAAGGAGCGGTGAAGGAGCGGTATACATACCGCTCCTCTCACCGCTCCCAAGATGCTGCTAGCAGGAGATTTTTTTCTCTCCCACCAGTGCATCGCCTCAGCGCATCGCCTCCGGCTTTCACATTGAGGTTGCTGGGCAGGAGTTTTTCAGGCGGTATAGCAGCGCTGGACCGCCTGAAAAACTCCTCGGTGTGAAAGGGGTCTTAGGCTGACCGACACAAGAACGCTATGAGCCGTGGAGTTTTATCTCCTTTGATGCCTTTTTTACCTGTCTGTTTGCAAATACCACACAATAAATTGCATATTGGTTTAACTTACGGGCTTCACTATTGCCATTTCGTCTCTACATTTTATGACCACATATCTGCTGATGAACACAATGTACACTTTTGGACCTTCATGACATTCGAGATGTTATTTCATCATTGATGCTGCCTGTGGATAACCATTTTCACCTGTACACTCTGTTGGAAGTACGACTGCCACTGACCTGCACGTTATTTGATCACATGCCCATAGCGATATTGCGCTGGTAAGCGGATTGTTGGCACAGTGGTGTGGTGTTTCCTTGTCTGCACACTGGAACTTCGGTGGAGGTCCTATATCTTCAATTTCATTGATGAACATATTTTTGTGGACTTTATATACACACTTTTTATTTGGATTAATTTTTTCCATTAATTAGCGCTCCACTATTGGATTATTTAGTATTTTTTAAGTCACTGACCTCCTAAAAAAAAAAAGTACATTTTGTTTTATCTACAATACCAAATAGAGCCAGTCAAATGGCATTTTCAGAGGTCAGCAATGGTAGCCCCCATATTTCTCTCAAGAATTTTAGATAGTAAGCTCCCAGGAGCAGGGCCCTCCTAACCCCTTGTATTAAAGTGGTAGTAAACCATCCTATGCATTAAGGTGAAAAAACACCTTGCGCTGTCCGGCCCCCCGTTTTACTTACCTGAGCCCTGAATATCCGTGGGCGCGATCCCGCGTTGCTTTCCCCAGGTCTTGTCGGCTTTTCATTGGATAGATTGATAGCAGTGCAGCCAATGGCTCCCGCTGCTGTCAATCAAATCCGATGACGTGGCCTGCCGGGGCCGAGTCATACACTCGGCGGCTATGGACACCGATTGTATGGCACGGGCAGGGGCGGACTGACAACTCATGGGGCCCCGGGGCAATAGAAAATTATGGGGCCCCTGGGCTTACTGATGGCCACCATGCCAGGAGGCAGTGCAGAGACGGGGCAGCTAAAATCTCAGGATTTTCACATCAAAAGCATGTCGGTTTCGGACATATCAGGGACAGATGTAAAAAAAAAAAAAAAAAAAAAAAAAAACACAACACAGATTTTTACATACTGTCCCCTGGTTTTACTGAGCCTGGCAATCCTGATGGGGCCCCCTAGTGGCATGGGGCCCTCGGGCAAAGCACGAGTGTCTCAATGGTCAGTCCACCCCTGGGCACGGGAGAGCGCCTGCAAGGTAACCCCCTCGGGAGAGAGCTTCCCAGAGGGGGTTAGCTCTTGTGGGAAGGAGCCGTTAGAGCTGCCGTGGGACCCCAGAAGACGAGGATCGGGGCCACTCTGTGCAAAACGAGCTGCACAGTGGAGGTTAGTATGTTTGTTATTGAAGAAAAAAAAATTAAATCGAAGCTTTAGTATCACTTTAAATCATTATGCTACTGTATTGCCTCCCTTTGTATTGTAAAGCATATCACAAACTGATGGCGATATAAAAATCCTGTATAATAAAACAAAGTACACGTCGGTAATAATAAAGACGTGTACTTTCATGTAGAAATTGGTCTCAATGCTTCAGACCTCTTTATAGAAACAGACTTATCATTTAATATCGATCTCCTTTGAAATAAATGAAAATTTATACCTCTCTTTTTCTTCCGATTCTGCACAAACTCCGAATTCCGAAGGCTGCTGGGTGCCGTCCTGCGATAGATACTATTCCGTTTCATAGAATCAATGTTAGGGGCTTTCTCAGCCCTCTTTTGGGCCTGCTGATCTTGATTTTGTTGCCTGGAAGAACCAGACTCCTCGCCATTAGAATTACTAGAAAAGTCTCCATCCACCGGCCTATCTTTGATGGGTCTGTTACTCGAATCCATTTTTTGAGGATTATCAGAATCCTCATAATAATCATCCCTCCTATCTGATCCAATATTGTCATCATAGCTTGTCCTCCGATGTCCCAAAGAGCCTCCGTGTTGTTCACTCCTGCCTGTTCCTTTAGAGGACTTGATGGTATCTTCAAAACCATCACAACTCCGACTAGTGAAATCTCCTCGGTTTGTGTGTTCTTTGTTAATTTGTTTATCATCGGTATTATCACCATCAAGATAGAGGTCAATTCCATCAGGGGGATTATAGTCAAAATCATAAGCTAATCGCTTACAAGAGATGGAAGGCTCAGCTTCCGGGTCTAAAAACTGACTGCGATCATACCTTCTGTCTTGGTTAGATTTATCCAAAGGCTTGCGCCAATCAACCTGATCAATAGCGTCACAATCCAAAGGCAAGAAGTCATACCGACGTGTGTTAGGCTTCCTTTGCCCAGATTCTGCTTTATCCCGTCTATAATCTACAGAGTCTCTCTCGGTAGGGCGACTTCTACTTTTTGAAGTTTCAGGGCATCTAGTAGTCCTTGCACGCTCATCCCTAGGAGGATAGTTTTTCGCCTTTTCGTAATCCCTTTGGTCATAGTCCATTCCTTTACGTTCATTGTATGGTCCAGTTCGACAATCCGCGACATCCTGGTCTGAATATCGCTTTTCTAATGGGCGATGTGCCTTGTAGCTAGTTGGTACCATTTCTTTCTCATAGTATCGTTCAAGTTGTCTACGATGATACTCTCGATAATAGTCATCGTCGTTCATGAGGTCTTCATAGTAATAAACGTCACAGTTTTTCATGTTGCGGAGGTCACTCTCTCTGTAATCATAATTGGAGGGTCGATAGTCATCAAGGCCATCACGAGATGCCCTCCGGTCTGCAGATCGACCACCATCATCTCTAGATTTTACAGGGTATCCACCAATAGAATCCCAGTTTTCATAATATCGATCAACGCTCCTCTTACCGGAATAATCCTCATCTAGTTGTCTTCTGTAGTGGTCGTACTTCTCATCAGGTACTCTGTAGCCTCTGGGAACTCGGTCATTCCTCTGGGTTTCATAAGAATATTGCTCTCCTTTCATGGGCAATTTTTTGTGCTCTTCAGCGTACCTTTGCAATCTGTACAATTTCTCTTCCTCGTAGTAGCTCCGTCTTCCAGTGTCCTGATAGTCTTCATACGCCCAATAGTCTTGACGAGGAACTGCGGACCCATTTTTTGTAGTTCGATAATGTTCGTGCTGTAACGCACTCATGCTTGCTTTCCTCACCTCCTACTAGCACTTGTCTGGAATGCTACCGTTACAAGTCCATTGTTCACGAACCAGTCCGAGTGCAGCTGGCCAAAACAACAATCCAAACCGTAGAAGAGGATTATCCATTGAGCTGTCTATTCTCCTCTCCCTCTGCACAAAGTTCCAACTCTTTGGTTTCTTGCATACCTGTAGACACTCCCTGTGCTCTCGGTGCACACTGAAACTCAAATCCACACTCTTTTTTTTTTTACTCCTTTCTGAAACAAGCCAATCAAAGGATATGGCCAGCCTCTCCCACCTGATTCCGGAATTAATTAGTAGCCAATGTCATCTAACCAGAGACACTTGATGGGTCCTTGAGGATGATTGGGTGAAAGTCTCCATCATTTGCATGTAAAGGCTGGCCTTCCCAACTTGCACAACAGGCTCAGCGGCTTTGTTATGTTAAACTAAAAGAGACACACACACACCACACACACTATAGGTTCAGGCATGTGAAGAATGGAGTCAATTAAGTAAAACAAACGTAATCCCGACAAGCCGAGAACCAAAACAAAGTAATCAGCGGAAAAAAAAAAATATATAAAAAGTAGCCGACATGGCACAATAAAGTTTAATTTGTTCAAAATCAAAACAGTAAAACAAATGTTTAAAGCATATATAGTAGATAACATACAAACAAAGCCATAGCTATAAAAAAGATAATATATTAAAAGAATATATAAATAAAAAAGATAATATTTATATATAAAAAAAGATAGTATATATATATATATAAAAAAAAGATAATATATCTAAATAAATAAAAAGATACTATATCTAAATAAATAAAAAGATAATATAAATATATACAAATAAAAAGATAATATATATATATAAATAAAAAGATTATATAAATAAAAAGATAATATATATAAATAAATAAAAAGATAATATATTAAAAAAAAGATGTAAATAAAAAAGATAATATATATAAAAAAAGATAATATATATAAAAAAAAGAATATATAAATAAAAATCTATTATATATATATATATATATATATATATATATATATTTTACACACATATACACATACATATACATACACACACACACATACACAAAGATCAAATATATAAAAAAAGATAAAATAATTAATGAATGCCATCATGCAAGTTTTAACAACAGAATGTAATACTGACAACATAAGGCAACACTTGCATTGAACGGCTGATGGTTTGCAGTGCGACTGCGTTCGCCAGGAAGTGAAGAATGGATTTTGAAACGTTTGACGAATTAGACGTCCGATAATAAATGTGATAGTTTCCCACACAGATAAAAACTAAAGGAAGAACAGTTTTTACATACACCATGGAAATGTTGAGAACATTTGACGAGAACCAAGTATCATTCCTCTGAAGGAAGGGGTCCCTGAACCCCGCAATTGCTACAGGTAATACTCTGCAAAAAAGACGCAGATGGAAATTGTTTCTCTATAACGTTTTCATGGAATTTTTTTCAGGTAAGGCTCGGTTTCCACTTGTGCAACTTGTCATGTGACTTGGGACTGCAAAGTCGCATGACAAGTCATACCCTATGATTTCCAATGAGTACTGGTCATATCTGTGCGACTTCAAGTCGCAGCAACTTCAAAGTAGTCCCTTGCACTACTTTGATGCGACTTGAGGTCCATAGACCTCAAGAATATACAGGCATTGCTTGAAGGTCGCATCAAAATCACGGCAAAAAAATGCGGTATAATCGTGGCAAAATATCGTGGCAAAAATTGCAATACTGGAAACAGAGCCTAAGTGACAAAACATCATGAACATTATGTGAACCTTTACAGTAATGGTGAGAATACAATACTATGGGGGGGGGGGGGTGTAGTGCTGCGCTGTAAGAAGAAAGTGGGGATGGGATAAAATGAAGAGGAAGTGTGGCAAAAAACTAGATACGTGGAAAAAAAGAAAAAAGGAATAACCTTACTATTATACATAGTAATGTCAGAAAATGACAGTGGTGTATATAAGAAATATATATTAAACGTGCTAAATGTAGCCTAAGCCGGCTACCAAACCAATGACAGTGCAAAATAACATATAAAGTGTAACTTCCTTATAACAATCTGGTGCACAAAGTGCCAGAAATCGCACACAACAGTGTTATTCAGGGTGAATGTCCATACAACAGGTAACAATGAGTCAATGCAATGTATAAATGCAATATGGAAATAAAGTTCAAAAAGATTGCTGATGTAAAAGCCAAAATGCCGTGATGACCAGTTGCAGATGCTATTTCCAAAATAAGTAAAGATGTCCCCTTACCTTACTGCTGTAAGGGAACAGCAGAAAACAAAGCCCAGGAGCACTTTTCAGGTTGAGTCCACTTGTGGTGTCATCCAAATAGATAAATGTGGTGAGAATGGATCCTTCCTAGTAATCACCTCCAAACGATAATAATCGCTCACATCCAGGAAAACAAAAAAATGCCAATAGTGTAGTACCATTAAAACAGGGGGGTTTTATTAAAACAATAAATGGGTACTCACAAAGTTGAAATAAAAAACAGGCATAAAAAACACAGGGCGTCCGCCAACGTCACCTCTGGTACCTCATACGCGCATTCGTCACTCCACGTGACTTCCTCAGGCATTTTTTTGTTTTCCTGGATGTGAGGATGTGAGGCAGTAAGGTAAGGGGACATCTTTACTTATTTTGGAAATAGCATCTGCAACTGGTCATCACGGCATTTTGGCTTTTACATCAGCAATCTTTTTGAACTTTATATCCATATTGCATTTATACATTGCATTGACTCATTGTTACCTGTTGTATGGACATTCACCCTGAATAACACTGTTGTGTGCGATTTCTGGCACTTTGTGCACCAGATTGTTATAAGGAAGTTACACTTTATATGTTATTTTGCACTGTCATTGGTTTGGTAGCCGGCTTAGGCTACATTTAGCACGTTTAATATATATTTCTTATATACACCACTGTCATTTTCTGACATTACTATGTATAATAGTTAGGTTATTCCTTTTTTCTTTTTTCCACGTATCTAGTTTTTTGCCACACTTCCTCTTCATTTTATCCCATCCCCACTTTCTTCCTTACAGCGCAGCACTACACCCCCCCCCATTTTTATCTGCCTTGGTTGATACACCATTCAGTGCAGCAGCTGTATCCACCCACTCCCCTCCCCCTTCCCCCGTTTATGGTAAGCCCGGTAATATTCACCCCAACAGAGAATACAATACTGTTTTTATGAGTTTTTCTAACAATCCGGGACATTACTGTTTTTGAGTTATGCGGCAGAACTATAGAATTAATTGTCCCATAAGAACCATAGAGAACGAACCATCAAACTTTATATATGACGACATGGAAAAACAAAGGGGAGAGGAAGGGTCATAAAGATAATGTGCCATTAGTGACGTCACCTGCTATTTTATGGTGTTCAGCAGGCCTCTTGTATCTATTGCGGTTAGAGTGTTATTCCACATGCGCTATTGTAATAAAAACCACACCCTAAGACAGCGAGGTGCTGGCAAGGCTGGTGCAAGGATTTTTGACACCCTAGGTCAGTGATGGTGAACCTTGGCACCCCAGATGTTTTGGAACTACATTTCCCATGATTCTCATGCACACTACAGTGCAGTTGAGCATCATGGGTAATGTAGTTCCAAAATATCTGGGGTGCCAAGGTTCACCATCACTGCTCTAGGTGAAACCTCATTTTGCCGCCCTCCTTGGCTCCACCCCCTTTGCCCTGCCCATGTATACCCCACCTTTTTAATGAAGTGCTCATCAAATGTAGCCTCACCAGAGCCCATCAAATGTAGCCTCACCAGAGCCCATCAATGAATGTCTGATTGCTTCCATTCATTCGGGAGTCGGAACGCCTCAGACACTATGCAAACGGTACGGCGGCTAGATACTGAGACTTAGTTGCTTGCTGCAGAGAGAGAAAAAAAAAAGTAGGAACACCAGTGGCCGGGCGCCCTAGGCAGCAGTGTGCCCTAGGCATCTGCCTAGTTTGCCTAGTGGTAGCACCAGCCCTGGGTGATGGGTAGCTATCCAACTGATAGCATAAAAAGTCCTTAAAAGCAGACCATCCTACTGTCCAACTCAATGCAAAAACATTTTGCGGTTTCCCTTTTTTTTTATTTATTTAGTCCACCCTGCAACCCCCCCTCCCCACCCTTGCCGCCATTCTCGCGTTGGTGAGAATGAGGTTTTCTCCGCTCTAAAGCCTCCTGGCATATTAGATATGCTATAATTCTTTAGGTTCCATACAACAGCCAGAAGAGGGTAGACCTAGTGGCACGTCATTAGGGGCTCGACTCCCTGAACCAGGCAGAGACAGTCAATTCCTGCCAATGTCAGCAACAAGGGATGGTGGCAGGGACCCAGCATGTGACAGAGACATGGAGGATCACAGTATGACAATGCTTGATTCACCGGCCGGCTGATTACGTGAATCATGCACAACACGAGCGGGAAAAGTAGCAGGCGAAAACCCACTTTGACCACTTGCACCTACAGGTAAGCCTACATTAAGGGGCTTTGATTTCAGGTAAGTGCCACATAATGAGCTAGTATGCATAGCATACTAGCTCATTATGCCTTTCTCTTGCAGGGTTTTTGTTTTTCCGGGGGGGGGGGGGGGGGGAGGGGGTTACTTCCTCTTTAAACTTTCCATTAGTGAGTGGGCTTAACTGTAACAGAGAACCTAATTTACAAACAAAGCACTTTCACCACTGATACTTTGCTGACAGGTTATAAAATGGTAATGTGGATTGTCCACCGATGAATGGGAAATCGGGAAGTGTGCAACAAATAGACAAGACAGTATCTGTTTCTATTAATCTGTACATCTCCAAAAGCAACAGACATCTGAAACCTTCTGTGATGAAGGAACAAGATGGCTGAAACGTTAACAGCAAACAGTAAGCTGGTCTAATATGAATGTTGAAGGATTTAGGCCAGTCTCTTTCACTTAGATTATATTGGAGACACAAGTTTGTACATCTTAGGCCAGTCTCTCAACCACGGCTCCATGAAACCCTAGAGGGTTCCTCCTGAGGTTGCCAGAGGTTCCCTGAACAATTACAAATCGTGGATTCAAATCCCACTAGCCACCATAGCAAGAGGCAGTCTTCCACTAACCACCATAGCAAGAGGCAGTCTTCCACTAACCACCGTAGCAAGAGGCAGTCTTCCACTAACCACCATTGCAAGAGGCAGTCTTCCACTAACCACCATTGCAAGAGGCAGTCTTCCACTAACCACCATAGCAAGAGGCAGTCTTCCACTAACCACCATAGCAAGAGGCAGTCTTCCACTAACCACCATTGCAAGAGGCAGTCTTCCACTAACCACACCATTGTAAGAGGCAGTCTTCCACTAACCACCATTGCAAGAGGCAGTCTTCCACTAACCACCATTGCAAGAGGCAGTCTTCCACTAACCACCATTGCAAGAGGCAGTCTTCCACTAACCACCATTGCAAGAGGCAGTCTTCTACTAACCACCATTGCAAGAGGCAGTCTTCTACTAACCACCATTGCAAGAGGCAGTCTTCTACTAACCACCATTGCAAGAGGCAGTCTTCTACTAATCACCATTGCAAGAGGCAGTCTTCTACTAACCACCATTACAAGAGGCAGTCTTCTACTAACCACCATAGTAAGAGGCAGTCTTCCACTAACCACCATAGTAAGAGGCAGTCTTCTACTAACCACCATAGTAAGAGGCAGTCTTCCACTAACCACCATAGTAAGAGGCATTCTTCCACTAACCACCATAGTAAGAGGCAGTCTTCCACTAACCACCATTGTAAGAGGCAGTCTTCTACTAACCAGTAACCACCATTGTAAGAGGCAGTCTTCTAGTAACCACCATAGTAAGAGGCAGTCTTCTACTAACCACCATAGTAAGAGGCAGTCTTCCACTAACCACCATAGTAAGAGGCAGTCTTCCACTAACCACAATTGTAAGAGGCAGTCTTCTACTAACCACTATTGTAAGGGGCCAATGGGCTCGGGCTGCAGAGAGTGCTCTCCGATCCCACCCAGGTGAATATACGCTGTTGTAACACTGATCCTCCTCCTGGCCAATCAGGAAGCTGGTTTTGGGGGGGGTTTTTTGTCGCCAACTTCCCCCCCCCCCAAACAAGAGAACTCACTGGTCCAAAGGTGACCCTGTTCTCATATATCCAGAGTGGGGGCACTGTAATACAGGAGGTGTGTTACTGGCCAGATCACCAGGTGAAAACAGAGGGGAAAAGGCCTAAATGGAAAACTGATGCAGCCACCATATCGAATGTTTGATAAGCTGCCATAGAATACATTTCTGGCTTTGAGATTAATACTGCTTTAAGATCAAAGACACAATCCCATCAGATACATAAATAACACTTTGACCTTCATGAAAACGTATGAAATGTCAAAGGCGTTAGTTGCGCCCTGATGGATTATTCTTCCACCATTGCAAGAGGCAGTCTTCCACTAACCACCATAGCAAGAGGCAGTCTTCCACTAACCACCATAGCAAGAGGCAGTCTTCCACTAACCACCATTGCAAGAGGCAGTCTTCCACTAACCACACCATTGTAAGAGGCAGTCTTCCACTAACCACCATTGCAAGAGGCAGTCTTCCACTAACCACCATTGCAAGAGGCAGTCTTCCACTAACCACCATTGCAAGAGGCAGTCTTCCACTAACCACCATTGCAAGAGGCAGTCTTCCACTAACCACACCATTGCAAGAGCAGTCTTCCACTAACCACCATTGCAAGAGGCAGTCTTCCACTAACCACCATTGCAAGAGGCAGTCTTCCACTAACCACCATTGCAAGAGGCAGTCTTCCACTAACCACCATTGCAAGAGGCAGTCTTCCACTAACCACCATTGCAAGAGGCAGTCTTCTACTAACCACCATTGCAAGAGGCAGTCTTCTACTAACCACCATTGCAAGAGGCAGTCTTCTACTAACCACCATTGCAAGAGGCAGTCTTCTACTAACCACCATTACAAGAGGCAGTCTTCTACTAACCACCATAGTAAGAGGCAGTCTTCCACTAACCACCATAGTAAGAGGCAGTCTTCTACTAACCACCATAGTAAGAGGCAGTCTTCCACTAACCACCATAGTAAGAGGCAGTCTTCTACTAACCACCATAGTAAGAGGCAGTCTTCTACTAACCACCATAGTAAGAGGCAGTCTTCTACTAACCACCATAGTAAGAGGCAGTCTTCCACTAACCACCATAGTAAGAGGCAGTCTTCTACTAACCACCATAGTAAGAGGCAGTCTTCTACTAACCACCATAGTAAGAGGCAGTCTTCTACTAACCACCATAGTAAGAGGCAGTCTTCTACTAACCACCATAGTAAGAGGCAGTCTTCTACTAACCAGTAACCACCATAGTAAGAGGCAGTCTTCTACTAACCACCATAGTAAGAGGCAGTCTTCCACTAACCACCATAGTAAGAGGCAGTCTTCTACTAACCACCATAGTAAGAGGCAGTCTTCTACTAACCACCATAGTAAGAGGCAGTCTTCTACTAACCACCATAGTAAGAGGCAGTCTTCTACTAACCACCATAGTAAGAGGCAGTCTTCTACTAACCACCATAGTAAGAGGCAGTCTTCTACTAACCACCATAGTAAGAGGCAGTCTTCCACTAACCACCATAGTAAGAGGCAGTCTTCCACTAACCACCATTGTAAGAGGCAGTCTTCCACTAACCACCATTGTAAGAGGCAGTCTTCCACTAACCACCATTGTAAGAGGCAGTCTTCCACTAACCACCATTGTAAGAGGCAGTCTTCTACTAACCAGTAACCACCATTGTAAGAGGCAGTCTTCTAGTAACCACCATAGTAAGAGGCAGTCTTCCACTAACCACCATAGTAAGAGGCAGTCTTCCACTAACCACCATTGTAAGAGGCAGTCTTCCACTAACCACCATTGTAAGAGGCAGTCTTCTACTAACCAGTAACCACCATTGTAAGAGGCAGTCTTCTAGTAACCACCATAGTAAGAGGCAGTCTTCTACTAACCACCATAGTAAGAGGCAGTCTTCCACTAACCACAATTGTAAGAGGCAGTCTTCCACTAACCACAATTGTAAGAGGCAGTCTTCCACTAACCACAATTGTAAGAGGCAGTCTTCTACTAACCACTATTGTAAGGGGCCAATGGGCTCGGGCTGCAGAGAGTGCTCTCCGATCCCACCCAGGTGAATATACGCTGTTGTAACACTGATCCTCCTCCTGGCCAATCAGGAAGCTGGTTTTGGGGGTTTTTTTTTTGTCGCCAACTTCCCCCCCCCCCCCCAAACAAGAGAACTCACTGGTCCAAAGGTGACCCTGTTCTCATATATCCAGAGTGGGGGCACTGTAATACAGGAGGTGTGTTACTGGCCAGATCACCAGGTGAAAACAGAGGGGAAAAGGCCTAAATGGAAAACTGATGCAGCCACCATATCGAATGTTTGATAAGCTGCCATAGAATACATTTCTGGCTTTGAGATTAATACTGCTTTAAGATCAAAGACACAATCCCATCAGATACATAAATAACACTTTGACCTTCATGAAAACGTATGAAATGTCAAAGGCGTTAGTTGCGCCCTGATGGATTATTCTTCCACCATTGCAAGAGGCAGTCTTCCACTAACCACCATAGCAAGAGGCAGTCTTCCACTAACCACCATAGCAAGAGGCAGTCTTCCACTAACCACCATTGCAAGAGGCAGTCTTCCACTAACCACACCATTGTAAGAGGCAGTCTTCCACTAACCACCATTGCAAGAGGCAGTCTTCCACTAACCACCATAGCAAGAGGCAGTCTTCCACTAACCACCATTGCAAGAGGCAGTCTTCCACTAACCACACCATTGTAAGAGGCAGTCTTCCACTAACCACCATTGCAAGAGGCAGTCTTCCACTAACCACCATTGCAAGAGGCAGTCTTCCACTAACCACCATTGCAAGAGGCAGTCTTCCACTAACCACCATTGCAAGAGGCAGTCTTCCACTAACCCACCATTGCAAGAGGCAGTCTTCCACTAACCACCATTGCAAGAGGCAGTCTTCCACTAACCACCATTGCAAGAGGCAGTCTTCCACTAACCACCATTGCAAGAGGCAGTCTTCCACTAACCACCATTGCAAGAGGCAGTCTTCCACTAACCACCATTGCAAGAGGCAGTCTTCTACTAACCACCATTGCAAGAGGCAGTCTTCTACTAACCACCATTGCAAGAGGCAGTCTTCTACTAACCACCATTGCAAGAGGCAGTCTTCTACTAACCACCATTACAAGAGGCAGTCTTCTACTAACCACCATAGTAAGAGGCAGTCTTCCACTAACCACCATAGTAAGAGGCAGTCTTCTACTAACCACCATAGTAAGAGGCAGTCTTCCACTAACCACCATAGTAAGAGGCAGTCTTCTACTAACCACCATAGTAAGAGGCAGTCTTCTACTAACCACCATAGTAAGAGGCAGTCTTCTACTAACCACCATAGTAAGAGGCAGTCTTCCACTAACCACCATAGTAAGAGGCAGTCTTCCACTAACCACCATTGTAAGAGGCAGTCTTCTACTAACCAGTAACCACCATAGTAAGAGGCAGTCTTCTACTAACCACCATAGTAAGAGGCAGTCTTCCACTAACCACCATAGTAAGAGGCAGTCTTCTACTAACCACCATAGTAAGAGGCAGTCTTCTACTAACCACCATAGTAAGAGGCAGTCTTCTACTAACCACCATAGTAAGAGGCAGTCTTCTACTAACCACCATAGTAAGAGGCAGTCTTCTACTAACCACCATAGTAAGAGGCAGTCTTCCACTAACCACCATAGTAAGAGGCAGTCTTCCACTAACCACCATAGTAAGAGGCAGTCTTCCACTAACCACCATTGTAAGAGGCAGTCTTCCACTAACCACCATTGTAAGAGGCAGTCTTCCACTAACCACCATTGTAAGAGGCAGTCTTCCACTAACCACCATTGTAAGAGGCAGTCTTCTACTAACCAGTAACCACCATTGTAAGAGGCAGTCTTCTAGTAACCACCATAGTAAGAGGCAGTCTTCCACTAACCACCATAGTAAGAGGCAGTCTTCCACTAACCACCATTGTAAGAGGCAGTCTTCTACTAACCAGTAACCACCATTGTAAGAGGCAGTCTTCTAGTAACCACCATAGTAAGAGGCAGTCTTCTACTAACCACCATAGTAAGAGGCAGTCTTCCACTAACCACAATTGTAAGAGGCAGTCTTCCACTAACCACAATTGTAAGAGGCAGTCTTCCACTAACCACCATAGTAAGAGGCAGTCTTCCACTAACCACAATTGTAAGAGGCAGTCTTCTACTAACCACTATTGTAAGGGGCCAATGGGCTCGGGCTGCAGAGAGTGCTCTCCGATCCCACCCAGGTGAATATACGCTGTTGTAACACTGATCCTCCTCCTGGCCAATCAGGAAGCTGGTTTTGGGGGGTTTTTTTTGTCGCCAACTTCCCCCCCCCCCCCCAAACAAGAGAACTCACTGGTCCAAAGGTGACCCTGTTCTCATATATCCAGAGTGGGGGCACTGTAATACAGGAGGTGTGTTACTGGCCAGATCACCAGGTGAAAACAGAGGGGAAAAGGCCTAAATGGAAAACTGATGCAGCCACCATATCGAATGTTTGATAAGCTGCCATAGAATACATTTCTGGCTTTGAGATTAATACTGCTTTAAGATCAAAGACACAATCCCATCAGATACATAAATAACACTTTGACCTTCATGAAAACGTATGAAATGTCAAAGGCGTTAGTTGCGCCCTGATGGATTATTCTTCTTTATTGGAATGTTCCATAATTTGGTTTGCTGATTGATCATGATCAATCGTCAGACATAATGTCAGGCTGTACTGTTGTAAATAAGTTGATCAGGAAGACTGAAAAAGCTTTGGTTAATATTCTACAGATAGGGCAAAGATGAACAGACATGATGCAACGCTCCCGATAAGAAAGGAGAAAACTCGACAAGCGATGAATGACGGATTTGTATTACTGTGGAAGGAAAACGGTGTGAAGGTCCGATTGTCTGCTGCCGACTGTCAAAGGTATTTTGTGCTTGACCACAACTGTTAAAGGCGATGTTAAAGTAGAACTATAGGCAGTGCCTTTTTTCCCCCCATTTTGGATATAGTAAGGGAGGGTTACAACCCCTGTAAGGTTTATTTTTCCGATCTTTGTCCCCCATTAAAGGAGACTTCCCTTCATATCCCGACTCAAAGACTAATGCCTCGTACACAAGACCGGTTTTCCCGTAGGGAAAACTGACATGACAGCTTTTAGCCGGGAAAACCGACCGTGTGTATGCTCCATCACAGTTATCCCAACAGGAAAACCGCTGAGAAAAATTAGAACATGTTCTCTTTTTTTCCCGGCGGTTTTTAAGCCGTAAGTTTACCTATGGGGAAAACCTGCGGTGGAGCATACACATGGCTAGGTTTCTCGACCAAAGCTCTCATGGCAGTTTTCCTGTCGGGAAACCCGGGGTCGTGTGTAGGGGGGAAAAAGCTACCGAGCAGGTTCTCGGTTTTCCCGGTGGACTTTTTACCGCCAGGAAAAACTATCGCATGTACAAGGCATTACAGGAAGCGAGAGGAAATCTCAGAAAATAAAGGGAATTCTTTGTGGACCCCCAGGTCACCAGAACTAGAGTCCCTATCGGAAGATTCCCCTCTATTACTTTCCTGGGGACAACCAAAAATATGGGATTTTCTTTTACGTTCGCTTACAATGTTAACAGTATACAGGACAGATAGGGAGGGTGAAAACACCTACATTATAGAACTTTCATGACCCAAAATGACATAAACCTCTGAAGAAGGACTATAAGGTACGAAACATGTCAGGTGTCATCGCCTGTATGCACATATGCTAGCCCACCACTCCCTGAAGGGCAGCTTCATACCGATGCATGTTATTGGCTATATTGTATCTTGTTTTGTTTTACAAATGCTACTTGTTTCTATTTGTATTTTATTGAATGTATTAAAATTTACTATGTTCACTGTACCTTATTCCTGGTCTGCCTATAAAAATCCCGAGGGGTTATGCCTTGAGAACTAGATTTTTTCTCTAGTGTCAACATTTTGTATTAGACAGACCAGGCTTTTGAATACACACCAATTCCTCTTCAATTTTCAATCTTTTTCACCCATGGCACATCTAAGCATCTGTCAAATTCCGATATTCTAGGGATTGGAAATGCACTGGAAGAGCTGCTTACGGTCTACTCATCCAATCAAAGTGATGCTCCACCTTATCACTGCTATCGCAAGTATAGTGACCATACACACTATGGCCTGGATTCACAAAAGTTTAGAGTCTAGCGATACGCCGTCGTAAGTACAAATGTGCGCCGTTGTATTGTTACGTTGATTCGCAAAGCTAGATACGTTGTAAAACAAGGCTTCAGCCGCCCGACGTAACTTGCCTACGCCGGCGTATCGAGGGCGCATAGTTATGCTGGACGCATTCGGCGTACCCATGTTAAATATGTAAATTAGCAGGAAACGCCGATTCACGAACGTACTTGCGCTCGGCGCATTAATATACGCGGTTTACGGAAGTCGTACGTCCGGCGTAAACTTACCCCACATAAAGCAGGGGTAAGTCATGTAAAGGTATGTACGAGGGAACAGCCGTCGTATTGTACATCGTTTTCGTAGTACTACATGAATAGGACTGTGCGTAGGTTACGTTCAGTGGTTCAACGTATCTTAGGCATTTGTCCAGACGTGATTCTGCGCATGCGTACTGGAAAGCGTCCACGGGACGGCGCATGCGCTGTTCGTTCGGCCCTTCATTTACATGGGGTCACGCTTCATTATAATAAATCATGCCCACTTCCACCTAATTTGGCTTACGCCGACAACTATACACTACGCCGCCGCAACATTGCGCGTATTTTCTTCCAGAATAAAGATGCGCCTAGGTACGTGAATCCGGGCTTATATTATCAAAAATATTGGGACACCTGCCTTTACACACACAAACTTTAATGGCGTCTTAGTCTGTAGGGTTCAATATTAAATTGGCCCACCCTCTGCAGCTATAACAGCTTCAACTCTTCTGTGAAGGTTGTCCATAAGGTTTAGGAGTGTGTCTATGGCAGTGGTCATCAACCCTGTCCTCAGAGCCCACAGGCCAGGTTGTATGTATTACCTTGTGGAGATGCAGACTAAAATACTGCAATCACTGAGCAGCAAATTATATCACCTGGCCTGTTAGTGGGCCATGAGGACAGGGTTGATGACCACTGGTCTATGGGAATGTTTGACCAGAAGTGCATTTGTGAGGTCAGGCACTGATGTTGGACGAGAAGGCCTGGCTCACAGTCTAAACTCTAAATCATTCCAAAGGTGTTCCATCGGGTTGAGGTCAGGACTCACGGCCAGTCGAGTTCCCCCACCCCAAAGTCACTCATCCATGTCTTTATGGACTTTGCTTTAGCTGCAAAGGGTGGGACAACTCAATATTGAACCCTACAGACTAAGGCTGGGATGCCATTAAAGTTCACGTTCGTGTATTGGGAAGGCGTCATAATACTTATGGTAATATAGTGTATGTAGAAACGTAAAGCAAAGTATCCAGGAAACACTGCAACTATGTTATCCTTCAACATACCTTTATTCTTAATTGATAAAATCTATTGCAACCTGATTCAGCAGACCTTACACAGTGCTGCTGGGTGGAACTGCTGCATCTTGTCCCGTGATTCTGAAACCTCAAAACTACCTTTTATGCTACAATGAGGTGCAAGAGCCTGAGAATGAGGGAGCTGCAGAAACTGTGGAACCCATCAGCATGCTTTGTGCAAGGTCATTTGCACAGAAAGATACTATAGTATTTTGCTGGTGGGCCAGCCAAAATGAAATAAGGTAACAAAGCATGTAAAGGGAGCCCAGTGCCTTAATTCGCAGGCAGAGTTTTCTTGCACATGTTCCATCAGGATTCTGATTTTTTTTTTTTTTTTTTTGGGACCTCTCCAGACCTCCACATTGGGACGATCTAGGCCAGACCTCCACATCTGGGACGATCATAGGGAGATCCAGACCTCCACATCTGGGACGATCATAGGGAGATCCAGACCTCCACATCTGGGACGATCATAGGGAGATCCAGACCTCCACATCTGGGACGATCATAGGGAGATCCAGACCTCCACATCTGGGACGATCATAGGGAGATCCAGACCTCCACATCTGGGACGATCATAGGGAGATCCAGACCTCCACATCTGGGACGATCATAGGGAGATCCAGACCTCCACACCTGGGACGATCATAGGGAGATCCAGACCTCCACACCTGGGACGATCATAGGGAGATCCAGACCTCCACATCTGGGACGATCATAGGGAGATCCAGACCTCCACACCTGGGACGATCATAGGGAGATCCAGACCTCCACATCTGGGACGATCATAGGGAGATCCAGACCTCCACATCTGGGACGATCATAGGGAGATCCAGACCTCCACATCTGGGACGATCATAGGGAGATCCAGACCTCCACATCTGGGACGATCATAGGGAGATCCAGACCTCCACACCTGGGACGATCATAGGGAGATCCAGACCTCCACACCTGGGACGATCATAGGGAGATCCAGACCTCCACATCTGGGACGATCATAGGGAGATCCAGACCTCCACATCTGGGACGATCATAGGGAGATCCAGACCTCCACATCTGGGACGATCATAGGGAGATCCAGACCTCCACATCTGGGACGATCATAGGGAGATCCAGACCTCCACATCTGGGACGATCATAGGGAGATCCAGACCTCCACATCTGGGACGATCATAGGGAGATCCAGACCTCCACATCTGGGACGATCATAGGGAGATCCAGACCTCCACATCTGGGACGATCATAGGGAGATCCAGACCTCCACACCTGGGACGATCATAGGGAGATCCAGACCTCCACACCTGGGACGATCATAGGGAGATCCAGACCTCCACATCTGGGACGATCATAGGGAGATCCAGACCTCCACATCTGGGACGATCATAGGGAGATCCAGACCTCCACATCTGGGACGATCATAGGGAGATCCAGACCTCCACATCTGGGACGATCATAGGGAGATCCAGACCTCCACATCTGGGACGATCATAGGGAGATCCAGACCTCCACATCTGGGACGATCATAGGGAGATCCAGACCTCCACATCTGGGACGATCATAGGGAGATCCAGACCTCCACATCTGGGACGATCATAGGGAGATCCAGACCTCCACATCTGGGACGATCATAGGGAGATCCAGACCTCCACATCTGGGACGATCATAGGGAGATCCAGACCTCCACATCTGGGACGATCATAGGGAGATCCAGACCTCCACATCTGGGATGATCATAGGGAGATCCAGACCTCCACATCTGGGATGATCATAGGGAGATCCAGACCTCCACATCTGGGATGATCATAGGGAGATCCAGACCTCCAGCTGCCTCTACATGACATACCAACACATCTCAACTTCAAATGCAAATTTATATAACCAATCAAGACACAACCTGCCTGCACAGTTCTCTATCAGGTGACGGTAAAACGGCGAGGCGGACGGGCCTGGACCTGCGCTGTTCTTTATAGCCGTGTGTCAATACATTTATTATTGGCGTAATCCTGCGATAATGGCAGATATAATACCTGTGTTCCTGCTATGAAGTAATAGCTTTCACGCTACTGATTATGTCACACATCCATGCCGCCATTGACAGCCAATGTGCCATGCCTGATAGCTCATTCAGAACATCTTACATGCCGTTCCAGTGACAGGCAAGGAATGCCTGTCCCACACAACATGAAACAAATGTAGAATAATCACCGCACATGGGACAAGAGATAATCACACTGCAAGCAATGTCATGTGTCTAGAGTTTATAGAGAGGGAGATAAATAGAGAGAGGGGGATATAGACAGAGATAGATAAAGACAGCAGACATGCCAACATATGCCGAGGACCACCAGATCTTAGCTAACACATCATGTTTGCATACAAATATAACAAAAAAAAAAAATGTCAAACCCTTCATTAATAAAACAAATTTGGTTTACAAATTAAAATACGCAACAAAAGGATTCACAGAGCACTGTGGGTTATCTACAGAGACAGTATAGCAATTATCTCCTCTAAGGCCCCATACACACGAGCAGACAGATTTGTTCAAATCGGTCGGGTAGACCGATTTGAACAAATCTGTCTGCTGGGGACGTATTGGTTTGATCGTGTACACACGATCAAACCAAAATCCCCGCCGGGAGACCGCGCGGTGACGTGGCGGTGACGTTGACGCCGCCACGTCACCGCATCAGGAAGTAAATCACTTCCGCGCATGCGTCGAATCCATTCGACGCGTGTGCGAGAAGACATGTCTGCTGGTTAGCGTACTAATTCATGTCATGAAAAACGGTCGTGTGTACGCGGCATAAATTGTGTCAGGGAGGTTGCTATAGATTAGCAGAGACCTGAACTATTCAAGGAACAGCTCTGAGAGTCTCTGCCCATGTGGAGTGGGGTGTGTTCCTTTCCTCCAATTAGCTATCTTGGCTGTACGCCCAGGCTTCACTTCCAGTGATGAACGGGAAGAGAACATCTCTAAGAGAAGTGAACTTTCTAAAGCTGAAAACAGATATACATGTTTACCTTAATGCATTCTTTGCATTAAAAGGGACTATAAAGTCTGTTTTTTTCTATAAAAAAAAAAACATGTTATACTTGGTTGGTTTTGCACAGAGCAGCCCCGATCCTCCTATTCTCTGGCCCCTCTTTGGCTCTCCTGGCTCCTCCCTCCTATTGAGTGCCCCCACAGCAAGCAGCTTGCTATTGGGGCACTTGAGCTGTGCCACAGCTCTGTGTGCCCTGCCCCCTTCTTGTCTCCTGACTGGCTAACTGATTTGATGGTGTAACCATTGATTTCGAAATTCAGCCAACCAAGCCTTCATCTTCACCTCATGTTGTTACAGAAAATAAATTTAGTGGCAGGAATCTTCTTTTTCCAGGTCACAACATTTTTTTTCGATTATATTTCTCCCAAGATTTTCCTATCATTGACTAGAAATGTAATAGTTTTTCCAAAAATCTGAAACATGGCCAATCACACAAATCTAATGGCGTATGAAAATCGGCTGCGGCCCACTAATGGTGCGAAATTCAAACGAACATTCTTAGGATTTTCTAAAGAAAATTATTTTGGAAATCGACCCATGTATGGCTGTCATTGCAGTGATGGTCAGGGGAACATCCTCCTTACAGATAGCTTAAAAGATCATTGGTGTGAATGGTTACTTATCTGTAAGGCAGATCTTGCTAGAACCCCGATTTGACTTACTTATTACCGGTTATGCTTCCTGCGCTTAGGCACTGCCCTGACGGGTCAGTATTTGGCACATAATAAATAAATTAAAATCAATCAATCAATCAGAACTCCTCAAGGAACCCAGAAACAACCTCAAGTGGAAACCTAGTATTCCTTAGAGCCCTGGCTGAAAATGGCCGATCCAATGAATCAGAAAAATATCTCAAACAGCCATTTAACCGCTTGCCGACTGCCTAACGTCGATATACATTGGCAGAATGGTACAGCTGCGCAAACCAACGTACATGTACGTTGCTTTGAAATTCCCGCTCCGTGACCGTGCCCATGGGACCTGCGGACTCTATGTCCGCAGAGGTTCCGCAATCGTGTCACGGAGCTGCAGAACAGGGAGATGCCTGTATAAACAAGGCATTTCCCTGTTCTGCCAAGTTACAGGACAGTGATCTACTGCTCCCTTTCATTGGGAGCAGTGATCAGTGTTGCGTCACTGGTAGCCCATCCCCCTCACAGTTAGGCTGCATTCACACCTTAGCGTAGGCGATTTGGGCGTTTAGTACCGCGATTTGGGGCGACAAAACGCATATTTTTTACACCCCGGTTTTTGTACAGGTCATTGTCGCTCGATACGCGCGTCAAAAAAGGGTCCGGGACTTGTTTGAAATTCGGCGTTCTGCATTAGGAGATGTGAACCATCTCCATAGACCAGGTGTGCCCAACCTAAGGCCCGGGGGCCATATGTGGCCCGCGGACCCCTCGTATGTGGCCCACGACCTCCTGCTCTCCGATGGTGGGTTGGCAAACACAGATCTTGGATTCCCAACCGTTTATCCCAGAGCATCAGTGTTGTGAATGAAACGAGCAATAGAGGAAGCAAGAGGCTGCAGAGCAGAGCCACATATGTTGATGCTTCCTGTAGAGCACAGGCTCCTGTCACAGGCAGAGTGATGCCAAATGTACTCCTGCCTGGGACAGCTACATCAGTGTGAAAGCAGCCTAAGGCCCCATTCACAGGATCAGTCCGACCCATCGGACCCTCCATTCAGGGCCCATAGAGTAGAGTGGGCTGCATCTGTGTCCGCTCTGTAGTATGTATGTCATCCGCCCGCTCCACTCATTGTGGCCCGCGACCAGTTACCAGGTCGCTTAAGTGGCCCTCGCTCTTCAAAAGGTTGGGCACTCCTGCCATAGACAATAATGTTATTTCGACCCTCCAGCGTATTGTAGCGTCGCGCTTCAGGCGACAAAACTAGGTGTGAATAGAGCCTTAGAATCACTCCCTAGGACACGCTTAACCCCTTAAGCCTCCTAGTGTTTAACCCCTTCCTTGCTAGTGTCATTTACACAGTAATCAGTGCATTTTTATAGTACTGATCGCTGTATAAATGTAAATGGTCTCATGTGTCCGCCATAATGTCGCAGTCAGGATACCATTACGAATAAAAAAAATTAAAATATAATAATAATAATAATAATAATGCCATAAAACTATCCCTTATTTTGTAGACGCTATAACTTTTGCGCATACCAATCAATATAAAATGATTTTTTTTTTTTATTAAAAATATGTAGAAGAACACATATCGGCCTAAACTGAGAAAGAGATTTGTTTTTTTATATATATATATTTTTTTTGGGGATATTTATTATAGCAAAAAGTAAAAAAAAAAATTGCTCTTTTTAAACTGTCAGTATTTTGTTTATCGCGCAAAAAATAAAAACCGTAGAAGTGATCAAATACCAAAAAATTTGCGAAAAAACAAACAAAAAAAAAGTCAATTTTGTTTGGGTGCAACGTCGCACGACCACTCAATTGTCAGTTAAAGTGACGAATAGCAAAAAGTGCTCTGGTCAGGAAGGGGGTAAAGTGGTTAATGACAATTCTATATTGTTTCTGTATAAACTAAAATCTGCTTTTACTCAGGTACCTTTAAAAAAAAAACAGTGCAAGAAAAAAATAAATTTCAGATCACACAAGTAAAACTCATCCAGGGAGTCATAATTGATGGGTTCTGGTCATTGTACAACAACATTGTGAAATTCCAGAGCAGTGCCATGGCACACACAGTACCTGATTGATCTCTAGGTGGGCTGACGAAGATCTGACTGATGAATGCCGAGAGTCTTAGTAAAGAGTTGGCCAGTGCGTGCCACAACGGGTTACTGACCACACTGTACATAGCAAAAGCAAAAGAATGCATGAGATAGAAACAAAAGATAGTAAAAGAAAAGACAGATAACTAAAAAGACAACTAGATCCTCAGAGCTTGACTTCAGACATAAAAAGAGGTATTAACTACTCAGAAGAAAAATACATCCACACACACCCTCAAAGAAAGTACAAGGCATTTAAAAAAAAAAATCTATCCAACATCTATGGTGTCAGAACTGATAAAAGCTACTACAAAGGTTTAGTACAGTGCAAGAAATTGGAGGTAGGTTGAAGGAGGAAGGAGATGCTGGAACCTGTCAATAAGCAGCAAGCGGCTTCAATGCAAGCGACAGCGACATACAGAAGAGATGTGAAGGTTTCGCCAGGTCCAGTAAAATACGCACTACAAAGAGTGGAAAATTCAATTAAAGGCGTAGCTCTGAGGGGCCTCACCTCTGAAATGTTCTGCTAAAATATTTCGAGATTCCAAAACAACCCTTTCATGATATCCCAAGATCCAACAGAGCACATCAGCTGCACATTTTTCATAATTTTCAAAAAAAAAATGAGACAACCTGCAACATATACTTGGTACCCTGAAGGACAGGGAGGCATTAAAGTGGATGTAAACCCCCCATACACCTAGTGAAGTGAACAGCCTCAGATGATACACAGAGATGAACCAAATCTCCCTACATAAGTTTTACATGTATATCTGCTGTCTTCACATTTAAATACGGTTTAGAAAGTTGAGATCGTATTAGGAGATTTTCTCTTCCTGGTTAAGGCCCCTTTCACACTACTGCGACTTCAAAGCCGCGCGATGTTGCCGCGATTTAAGGGAGACTTGAGGTCTATGAACCTGAGCGTGCATCAAAGTCAGACCAAAGTAGTGCAGGGGCTACTTTGAAGTTGGCACGACTTGAAGTCATACTAATATGAATGGTAGTCATTGGAAATCATGGGAAACTACTTGTCATGCTACTTTGCAGTCCCAAATCGTGGGACAAGTCGTACAAGTGTGAAAGGGGCCTTACACAGAGTGTGATGTCTGGACATACAGCCAATATAGCTAAAATTGCTGATTGGAGGAAAGGCACACACCCCCTCTCCTCATAGTCAGAGACTCTCAGAGGTGTTTTGTAATAGGACCCGATCTCTGCTAATCTATTATAGCATCCTCCCCTGACAGAAATTTCAGGCTGCATTTGTCTGAAAAGTCTGAGAATTTGTCAGGAGTTATCAGGCTGATAACAGAGGAACGGGTAAGGAGAGAGCTATGGGACTTCGCTCTTTGAAGAGAGATAACAAAATACTGCAGATATATGTGCCCAGCTCAAATTTCATGAATCAGGTTTACATCCACAGCTGAACTCCAGGTATGATTTTATGGCATAGTTACATTGGTCCAGCTTGGACTAATATAAGTATATTCCACACCTGTGGGACTGCTGTATTAGAGGAAAATAACTGTAGTAGTTGGTGCTACTACAGTTATTACTACAGCCTTCCGGGTCATCACCATCATTCACAGAACAGCTTGTATTCTTTTCAATGAATGCGAGGCGTTTTATGATTGGAGGAGGGGCAGGCAGGGCTGTGGATAAGGGCAGGGCCAGGACAAGTGGTGGGCAGAAGGGGAGGCTGTCCTGGGCAGTGTGGTGAGGTGGTGGGGGCCACCACAAGGAGGTTAGGGGGAGGGTATTTCTGTTGGTAGGGGGAATTTGGGGGGCAGCAGGGCATATGAATTGTTCTAGGAGGGGAAATTTGGGGAGGGGCGATTTGAGGGGGATTTGTGTTGGGAAGGGGACTGGGGAAGATTTGGGCCAGGAGGGGGATTTTGGGGGGTTTGTGCCAGAAAGAGTAATATGGTAGGGGGAGGGGATTTGCGATATGAGGGGATTTTTTTGAGCGGGGAGGGGATTTGTGGATCTGAGCTCAGGAGGGGAAGTTTGAGGGGTAGATGATTTGTACTAGGAGGCATATGGGGAAGATTTGTGCTGGGATGGGGGATTTCAGTAGAAGCGGATTTTTACTGGAAGGTGGGGGAATTTATGCTTGGGGGTAAACATGCAGATTAGTGCTTGATTTTTGATGACACATAAAATTCTCATACATATTGGGGGGGGGGCACAATTAGGCATGTTCACCCTGGACTCTAGATGACCTTGTCCTGGCACTGAATAAGGGGGTACCATTAATCCTGCTTTACGAGGCCCAGGCCAGCAGGTGAACCCAGGCAGCAGGGTGAATCGAATGTGGGCAGGGAGAGTGATTAGTGCAGTGGGGTGGCAATTACTGTGACTGATCCCCTGTATAGCTCTTTCTACAGCAGATGACAGCCGGCTTCTTCTCCTTTCCCTCATGCTGGCTTTTAGCTGCTACAGAGAGATCCATACAAGGAATCAGTTCCAGTAACTGCCCCCCTGCCCCCCCACCACACCAATTGCCCTCCCTGTGCACCATAGATCCCACCTGCTACCCAGAACCTTGCGTCTCCCCCCCCCCCCCCCCAACTCCTATGGCGCTACCGACTTCCCTCCTCTCCTTCCTGCCAGAAGCCTGCAAGCCCACAATGAGATCTTTCAGGATGATCAAGACATTGCTTGTATATCAAGGCAAAATGTATTAAAACATTTTGCTTGTCTTTCAAAACGCTCTCAAACCAAGGTTTTACTGTAACTGAAACATTGTAACCTTCTGTGATTACAAGGTCTCAGTTTATGAATGGAGAGGAGCCGCTGTCTTCTCTCCATTCATTTTCAGTGCTGAGGCTGCTGAGAAAGGGACTGGGGAATCTCTATCCTCTGTTTTTTTCTCTGTCTCAAGGGGGAGATTTCAAGGGTCTGTTACGACCCCCGGTATCTCACCAAACAGGGCCAATTAAAAAAAAATAAAGTATTGCAATAAATAATAAGAAAAATTACTTTTTTTTATTTTAATTTGTATTATTTTTTACAGTAATTTTTCTCATTTATTGCAATACTTTTTTCTCTTTTTTTTTTTGCGTCACGAGGTGGGGTGGTGTCTGTTTTTTTTGTATTCTTTTTTTTTTTACAGACACCACCCACCCCCCCCCCCCTCCCAAAAAAAAGCATTGTCATGTGACATTAAATAAAAAATAAACAAAAAAAAGTTGCGGTAATCAGTATCGGTGAGTACTTGAAAAAAAAGTATCGCTACTTGTACTCAGTCTTAAGTGGTATCGGGACAACCCTACTTTTGACAACATAGTGCATCTCTCAATGGGGACACAAGTTCTGAAAACTTCTCATCACTCAAAAACAAAAAGGAGTTTGGCTTCTCTTTAAGGGAAATGGTGACAAGCCATAAAAGGCACAGAAAACCTAGACAGAAGAGTATACACCGGAGATGTGTGTTGTCATACAAGACATGTTGTCCTTAGGTGTACATTATGTAAATATCAGGAGAATGTCAGGGGTGATGACAGCACATTAGTAAGACACGGTGGTGTGAAGTATGGAAGATAAGTGACACTGCACATGAATAGCTAGCTGTACAGTCATTAGACATTCCACAATCCATTCACACAAGTTCCAGGTGTGCTAATGACGTGCCTGTCCATAACGTGACAATTGTCATACACTGGAGACCATACACTTTTTGAATATTTTAAGGTTGAGTTATTCTATAGGATGAGTTTTTCTTATTGTCATTTAGAGATTTTACGTTCCCACACAATCTGCCGCACCTTCCCTACTGGGGTGCACACCAACTCTTAATAATAAGGTATCCCTACATACAGTGAAGACGTCCATGGTCCAACCAATTACAACAACGTATGGAACTGAAACAAGTATGTCATCTATATATTGTATGAAGCCTTGGTTGGGGGGTGCAAAAGTTTAGACACGTCCATATCTTCAAATGATTCAGGAAATTTTGAATTCAGTCGAAAATTTATAAAAAAGGAAACAAAATTAAACTAAACAAAACTAAACTAATTCCAAAACTAATCGGATAAGGGTCTGGTGTGGCTATTGGGGGAGACGCCTTTTTTTTTATATAGGTGTGGAGCTGAAGGGCCAAGTATGGATTGGGGGGGCTGTTTTTTTTTTTTCGAATTTTTCATTTGAATCGTTCTGAATTTTTGGAATTTGTTAGAAAACAAATAAAGGAAACAAAAATTAAACAAAACTAAACTAATTCCAAAACTAATCGACTCCCAATGAATTGGTTTTAGTAAAAGTTTTCAAAGACCTGAAAATTTTAGGGGTTCCTCTGGGGAAAAACTTTGAAAAAAAATCTGAACTGGCCACTCGGAAAATACAATCTTCATTTAAAGACATCTGGAAAATTTCAAACATAAGTAATATTAGCTGTAGATCATTACTTACATGAAATTTACCAGATGTCTTTAAATGAAGATTGTTTTTTCCAAGTGGCCAGTTCAGATTTTTTCAACATTTATCCCCAGAGGAACCCCTAAAATAATTTTCAGGTCGTATGCCCGGTACACACGGAATTCAGTTCAAATTCCAACTGTCAAAAATGCAGTGACGTACAACACTGCGACAAGCCTAGAAAAATTAAGTTCAATGCTTCCAAGCAAATTTTTTTCAAGCATTCATGGAGGTTTTTTCTCCGTCGGAGTTCCATACAGACGAACGGAATTTCCGATAGAATTGTTTTCCATCGGAAAAAAAGGGAACATGTCCTCTTTCCAATTCCGTCAGAATTTCCTACGGATATAGTCCAAAGCCCCACACACGGTCAGAATATCCGATAAAAAAAATTCTGTTTGACCATTTCCATCGGAAATTCCGATCGTGTGTACGAGGCATTAGGGAACCTTTACTTAAACCAATTCGTTTCAGAGTTTTTGTTTAAATTTTGTTTCTTTTATTCATTTTCTAATGATTCTAATTAAAAAAAAAAAAAAAAAAACACATGGATACCAATCCATACTTGGCCCTTCTGGCTCCACACCAATATTAAAAATAAAAAAAGTGTGGGGTCTCCACCAAAATCTATACCAGACCCTTATCCGAACATGCAGCCCGGCAGGCTAGGGAAGGGGGGGGGGGTGACTTGCTTGTGAACCATACAAGACCAATTGCCCTCAACATGGGGAGGGAGCTTTGAGGCGGGGTGGCTCTGTCTGGATAAGGGTCTGGTATGGATTTGAGGGGGACCCCACGCTGTTTTTTTTAATTCAAATTGTTCTGAACATTTGGAGTTCGTTATGCACCGCTTCTCGTGTGTACGAGGCATTAGTAAACTTTTACCCAAACCAATTCATTGGGAGTCAATTCGTTTTGGAATTTGTTTCATTTTGTTTACATTTTGTTACCTTTATTCGTATTCCAATGATTCGAATTAAAAAAAAAAAAAAAAAACAGCATGGGGTCCACCCCCAATCCATATTGGCCCTTCCGCTCCACACCTATAAAAAAAAAAAAAAAAAGAAGTGTGGGGTCTCCCCCAAAATCGATGCCAGACCCTTATCCGAACACGCAGCCCAGCAGGCTAGGGAAGGGGGGGAGCTTGCTCATGAAGACCAATTTCCCTCAACATGGGAGGGAGCTTTGGGGTGGCTCTGCTCAGATAAGGGTCTGGTATGGATTTGGGGGGGGGGACCCCACGCTGTTTTTTTATTCTAATTGTTCTGAAAATTTGGAATTTGTTATACACCGCTTCTAAAAGTGATCCCACGGTGGAGATCACTTTTTTTGAAAGGTGTTTATAAGTTTTGCAGTTAGACATACACAAAAAAGGGGGGGGGGAGAGGGTCGTGGAGACCACTTATATGTAAAAACCAACCACCTAAGGGAAAATAAAAAATGCCAGGGTTACGACATCTAGCTGCAGACATAACCCTGGTATTTAACAAAGTAATTATGTAAATTTCCACTTAGCAAGTGGTGGCATGCTGCCGGCGTTGCCTAGTGGTGTTAGTCTTGGAACTATGCAATCACCATTAAATGGGAGATCAGACATAGTTCAAGAAACTCCTAGCAACCTCTGGAGGAACTCTATGGTTCCATGGATTCCTGGTTAAGATCAGGTGTTCTTGTGGATTTAAATTTAACATTAGCAATCCAATTGCTACAGTATGATAAATTGCTACCAAGTCTGCTGGAAGGACACAGGCTGCCTTATCTAGCTGAAGCTTTTACGGTAACATTCTATAACCTTACCAAACTATGTACTATTACATTATATGTACTGTATGCAATCTGAAGATTACATAGAAGAGCAAAAAAATGCATTTTTATAATCCTGATCCGAACTATTCCAGCACATAAAATGCTTATAATGAATATAAGAGCCTGCCGTGGCCAGTAATGGAGGGATGGGAGTTTCTATGGAGGATTGCAGCTCACACTTTAATCTCCCTCCAGCTGTGAGTACACAGGGAGGTGCTCGGGTCACATTCTGCAATGAGTCAAGTGCCGTAACAATAGCAACCCGTTGCCAGTGCAGGGTGTGGGCTGATCGCTATGGCAGGACAGAAAGTGGGAGGGGAGCAAAGAACGGCCAACACAAGGGGAAAAAAAAGAAACCTTCCAGGAAAGTGTAATGATCAGCCTGCGAGAACTTTATGTCTTTCAACACCAATCGTTTATTCCCACCAGGCCCACTATAAAAGGGCTATTGACAACAGCAAAATGCAGCGGGTGGGACCTTTACACTCTTAGTTTTTGAGTTTTAACTACAGTATTACAAAAAAAAAAGTTTAACCATGTCAGCTCAGGAAGATATACCCCCCCTTCATGACAGGCCATTTTTTGTGACACAGCACTGCGTTACTTTAACTGACAATTGCGTGGTCATGTGACACTGTACCAAATCATTTTTTCCCCCCATAAATAGAGCTCTATCTTTTGGATAGCATTTGATCACCTCTGCAATTTTTTTTGCCTTATAAACAAAAAAATAAAATTTTGAAAAAATAAATAAATACAATTTTTATTTTCTGCAAAAACAATCAAAAATAAAATAAAAAATAAAAATAACCCAAATTCTTTATAAATTTAAGTCAATATGTATTGTGGTACATGAAATCCCAATAAGTGTATATTGATTGGTTTGCGCAAATGTTATAGTGTCTACAATCTATGGCATATGTTATTTTTTTTTTTTTTTATTATTATTATTATTTTTTACTAGTAATGGCAGCAATCAGCGACTTATAGCAAGACTGCAATAATGTGGCGGACAGTCAGACACTTACTGACACTTTTTGGGGACCAGTGACACTAATACAGTGCTAAAAATATGCACAGTCACTGTACTAATGACACTGGCTGGGAAGAGGTTAAAGCGGGATTCCACCCGCAATTTTTTTTTTTTTTAAGTCAGCAGCTACTAACAGTGAAGCTGCTGACTTTAAATAAGGACGCTTACCTTGTCCTACTTGCCCGCGCTGACGGCCCCCCCCGATGCCGGTCCCACGATCGCTCCGGGTCCCGCGTCGCCATTCACACTATGGGAAACAGGCAGTAAAGCCTTACGGCTTCACTGCCCATTTCCTACTGTGCCTGCGCGAGTCTCACGCCGGCTTGTGAATGGGCGGATGCTCTCTGAGAACACACACAGTTCCCAGAAAGCAGTGCGCCCCATTCACAAGGAAAAGAAGCAGAAGAAAAAAAGACACCGCGGTGGGGAAGAGGCAGATTACGGACTTCCGCATAGCAACAGGTATTTCGGGTGAGTATAATTTTTTTTTCATGTTTTTATTTTTTATTTTTTTTAGGATATATGGCCAAATGTTGTTTTCATGTTTTTATTTTTTATTTTTTTTAGGATATATGGCCAAATGTTGTTTTCATGTTTTTATTTTTTATTTTTTTTAGGATATATGGCCAAATGTTGTTTTCCTGGGTGGAACTCCGCTTTAATAATCAAGGGTGATCAAAGGGATAACTGTGTGCCTAGCTAGTGTGTTTGTATACTATGGGAGGTGTGTTTACTAGGGGGAGACATGAATTCTTGTCCATGATTTTCAGGAACACAGGATCCGTGTCTCCCCCTACTGACAGAACAACGGTCTAGGCAGATCATCGTTATGCCTCTGTGCTGAATGGTTGTATAATCACAGCGTGAGCGGGTCCCCAGTGGCACATGTACGCAACCCAGACCAGGAAGCATCAGATTATGTACTGGGTACGTGATCTGGCGCAGCAGTGCCACCTTGACACTGTATAAATTATACGGGTGGCAAGTGGGTCTCTCATAGGGCCCCAATGACCCCCGGCAGTGCCCGATGGGTCAGTCCACCCCTGATCACAGCACATGTTGGCATTCATGGTTCCCTCAATGAACTGCAACTTCCAAATGCCGGAAGCAGTCATGCAGCCCCAGACCATGACACTTCCACCACCATGCTTGACTGTAGGCAAGACACACTTGTCTTTGTACTCCTCACCTGGTTGCCACCACACACGTTTGCCACCATCTGAAACAAATGTTTGTCTTGGTCTCATCAGACCACAGGACATGGTTCCAATAACGCAGACCAATTTGATGCAGTGTGCAGCGTATGGTCTGAGCACTGAAAGGCTAACCCCCCCCCCCCCCAACCTCTGCAGCAATGCTGGCAGCACTCAAATGTCTATTTCCCGAAGACAACCTCTGGATATGACGCTGAGCACCTGCACTTAACTTCTTTGTTCGACCCTGGGAAGGCCAGTTCTGAGTGCAACATGTCCTGTTAAACTGCTGTGTGGTCTTGGCCACCATGTTGCAGCTCAGTTTCAGGGTCTTGGCAATTTTTCAGATCCTCATGGAGTTCTGTGCTATGAGGTGCCATGTTGAACTTCCAGTGACCAGAAAGAGAGTGAGAGCGATAACACCAAATTTAACAGACCTGCTCCCCATTCACACCTGAGACCTTGTAACACTAACGAGTCACATGACACCAGGGAGGGAAAATGAATAATTGGGCCCAATTTGGATATTTTCACTTAGGGGTGTACTCACTTTTGCTGCCAGCAGTTTAGACATCAAGCACTTCAATACCGGGCACTTTCAGCCATTCCTGTCCAGGACAATTTTCAGCTTTTAGCACTTTGAATGACAATTGTGTGGTCATACAACACTGTACCCAAACTACATTTTTTTAATTTTCTTCCCACAAATAGAGCTTTCTTTTGGTGGTATTTGAACACCTCTGAGCTTTTTATTTTTTTGCTTAAAACAAAAAAATACCAAAATTATGGGAAAAAAAATGGTTTCCCCCCCCTTCACTGATGGGCACTAATGAGTTGGCACTGATAAAGTGGCAATGATGAGGAAGCACCGATATGTAGAATTGATGGGCACTCATAGGCAGCACAGACAGGTGGCACTGATGATGAGGTACCAATAGATAACGGACAGGTGTTACTGCTGGGTACTAAATGGCACTGTGGTGGGCTCTGATTGGCACTGGCACACTTTATTGTGGGGACACTGCTGGGCACCGATTGGGACGTTATTGGCAGAACTGAGGGGGCTGTGCTGATAATCAATGTGTTGATTATCAGCACAGACCGCCCCCCCCCCCAAAACCTGACAGGAAGGGCTGCCAATTGTCTCTCACTGTCAGCATGAACCGAGAAATGCCATTTATCGGCACTTCCTGGTTCACGCGATGATCAGCTGTGATTGGTCACAGCTGATCACGTGATAAGAAGCCTCTGACAAATTTACACTGTTATACAAGCTGTACACTCACTACTTTACATTGTAGCAAAGTATCATTTCTTCAGTGTTGTCACATGAAAAACATTTCCAAAAATGTGAGAGGTGTACTTACTTTTGCAATATACTGTGCATGATTGAAGTTATAATTACTGATAGAACTCACCTTTAAGTTGTTGCAGCTCCACATCCAAGCTTTCAATGTTGGAGTCACAAAACTCCAAGTTCTCGATAGTTTCTGCTCTGGTTTCCTCATCCTGCTCTTCGTCCTCGAGCATCAAACAAAGCTCTTCTCGAGTTTTCCTGTAGATCTCCAATTCCTGTTCTACATCTTCAATCTTCAATAGTAAGAAAGGACAAGGCGGATCTTTGTCCATTTCTTCCAAGTCTTCTGCCGTGTCAGCTTCATCAGGAAGACTTGAGAACCCGTCATAAGGGCTTTCATTCGGTAAGGCTTCCTGTCTTTGTACTGGCCTTGGAGATGGAGTATTTCTTTGACCGTTTGGTGGGGGTAATGGAGCAGGTCTGGAAGGTTTCAGGGATTGAACCGGGGGTGTATTTTCCACATACTCCCTTCTATATGAATTCTGTCTTGGTGGAACCAAATACGATGTACCTGGAGATGTATTAGCCCTCTGTTGAGGACGTGGAGGAGGAGGCCGCAGAGTTTTCTTCTTTTCAGGAGATTTTTGCACTCTGGATTGCTGTGGTGACCCCCGGATAATGTCGGTTTCAGAGTTGAAATCCAGGATGGAAAAATGCCGGGAGACCTTACCATTACCATTCGTCTTTGGATTCGAGACGCTCTTTTCAAACTGTGAAAGCTGTTCGGAAAGCTTGGAGTCCAAATCAATCAAATCGGACCCACTGCTGCCTCTACGTTCGTTATTGGCTGGGCTGTCCCGACTAGTTGGCCATGGAGTTGACCAAGAACTTCTGTTGCCATGCTTGTCTCTTGTGCGAGAAGAAGCTTTTGTCTTTTGCCGATGGTCCTCCACCCAGTGAACCAAGTCTTGAAGAGGAAGACTGTTTTTCCTATTCTTGTTTCTTGACCTTTCGTTCGTGTTGTTCTGAAGGCGAATCTCTTCGGTCGTCATAGAAAACGCCTTTTTAGAAAACCATTTGTCTTGTGACCCATTTGAAACAAACGACCTCTTCCTTCTGTCTTCATTCACCGGCGAAGTTGAATTATGTTCGTTGGGCCTTTGCACACCAGTTTGTGATGTTGGAGGACTGCACGGTTTATTCTGTGGGCGAGGCGGTAGCTGGGGTTTTGAAGAAGCGTTGTTTGTGTCGCATTCGCTTTGCATAATTCCATTGTTGCTTTTTAAATAGGGTTCTTGACTTTGCCTTTTCTCCTGGCCATCATTAGATGTGGACTGTGGACTGTCCTCCATGTGAACGTCCCAATAGAGGGGATCTGTTGCAGGTTGTTCATAGGAAGAGGAGATGTCAAGATAACTTATTGGAGTTTGCAAAACAGAATTTGATTCAATCAGTTGTTCCTCCTGAGAAGACTTTTCTGTAGTCTCAAATTTTACAAATCTGTAAGGGAAGATCCCCCTATTTCCATACAATTCGCCCTCCAGCCACCCATCCTCCATTGTTTTAAGAATACGAATTCTGTCTCCGACATCAAAGTCCAGTTCCCGTTGCTCCATAGCCTGGAACCTATAAAGGGCAATGGCAAACGTACCATCTTCTTCTTCCTCAGATATCGTTTTATCTGTGTCTTTTCGATGTTCTATGTGGAACTGGGCTATTTCCTGATCATGACCAAACTCGTTTCTATTAGTGAATTGGACACTGTCCACAACTCGTAAAGGGTTCAAGAGTTCCACAAAGCCTTCTGGGAAAATTCCTCTTCTTCCATTCAGCTCCCCCTCAAACCAACCAGGTTCTGGGACTCCAGTGATTATGATGAGGTCTCCTTCCCGGAAATCTAGTTCCTCTTCCAGCTGTGCAGAAAGGCCCATTATTGCCCGGGCCTGCCCAATGGCATAACTCGGTAGCTCTATAGCCAGATTTTGGCAAAGCCGGCGGCTTTTGGAGGAAAGGTAGAATTCCTGGACACAGGAAAGGGGAAAGAACCCTCTGGAGCCCCAACAGTTCCTTCCTTGTAACCAACTTGAAGCCAGAGACCCTTCCAGCACCACCAGATCTCCTGGGAAAAATAAAAAATAATAATAATTAGTACCAAATTGAAGTCAAATATAAAATACATACACAGTATTTAGTAAATGAAAACTGTAAAGGTTTTGGGTAAATTTTTCGCCACATCCATTTCGTGGCTGTGGCTTCCCCCTCCATCTCCTCTGTTTCCCAGCGATCGCTGCTTCTCCTCCCAGCTAAATCGGGTCTTCGGAATCTTGGCCAATCGGGTCTCAGGACCTGCTTCCCGATTGGCCAAGAGGAAAAAACAGGAAGACATTAGCCAATATTAATTCGCCAATTTCCCACAACTGGGCGGGCTCAAGGCACAGTGCTCTGCTCCCTGAGCCCACCCTTTTTTGAAGCCAATTAGAGCCTCGGCTCTAACAATGGGCAAAAAAAATATTGAAATCCATGCGTCCGGTGCCCTGCAGGTAGATTAGGGTCCGGGCGCATGGATAAGGGGGCGGCACCCGGCCCCTAATGGATGAGCCGCCACTGAGTACAGGCTTACAGAACTTGGTTCTAGGTGGCTAAGGTTTTCTCTCCATACCGCCATGAGGCTTTCACCAACTTTATTGGTAAAAGAAAATATGGACAGCCGCATTTCAGAAAACCTTTATGGTTGTCTTTATTTAAAAAAAAGGAATAATGCACTACAAGTCACAGCACACAACATGGGAGTAAAACAGCCAACGTATTTCGCACTATAAATTAGTGCTTAATCATAGCTATGATTATCTCCAAAGCACGTCTAGCATATGGCCAGTATGGCAGGGAGACAAGGTGACAAGGTAAGAGTACAAGTGGGGAAAAAAACAGAACGTTATCACTGCAGAACAGGAAGAGCCCAGACAAGGACTATATGGCGGGATCACCAGTGATTATGTTCATGCATTCTGCACATATAAAAGCATTGAAAATGACTTTTGAAGTGACATGAACAGGTTACATTTATATGATAGTTTGGTGATCGGGTTTATATACACTAGGATGAGGGCATGGGGCATGCTGGAACGTTTTATAATTCATATTTTCTGGCACCAAACCCCTGCCCATCAGCCTACAAAGTGGGCACTTGCCATCACAAGCTTGGCTTTGGCTTTAATTCAGGGGGCAGGCAGCTCCGTATCTAGATTTATATTAATTAGATTAGCTGACAAGCAAAGTAATATAATTAATTTTGAATGAATAAGTTCATCTAAATTGTGTTTTTATCTATCTATGTCTGGAATGCTTTTATGAGATACAGAGATAATATTTCTCCATATACTTCAAATCTAACAACCACAATATACAAGAATACAAAGTAAATACTTTATCAGAATGGTGAGATAGAAAACGTTACCCAAGGGCACCCTCTGGTGGCTAGGTCGAGGAACAACCCTTCAAGTATTTTTATACAAAAACACACACATACAGTGGGGTTTATTTACTAAAGCTGGAGTGCAAAATTAGTAACAATTCTACAATGAGACCAATCAGCCTCCAGATTTTATTGCCAAAGCTTAATTGAACAAGCTGAGGTTAGAAGCAGATTGGCTTCTATGTAGAAACATGACACATTTTGCACTTTTTAGTTTAGTAAATAAACCCCAGTATGTCAACAATAACTCTTATAGCCACCTCTCTATACTTTTTTGTTTACTCTGGAGGAACCCTTGAATTTTTGGGAAATCCTTGCCAAAAATGATTTTATATACTGCTCCAGATACATTAGTGTGATCAGTAAGTTGTGTAAATAATAATAATGTATCATGCACAAAGTATTTGACACACAAAAGAAGGTAACTTATACAGAGCAGGGGGTTTCTTTAAACAAAATTAATCTTAATATACAACCAATAGTAAACAGGTCAACACTACTACTGGTTACTACTACTGATCAGTGGATAAGTGCCCCTTACATTGGTGAGGAGTAGAAATACCCTTTCACGTTGCTGATCAGTATAGTGCCCGCTTACCTTGTTAAGTGAAGCAATGGCCCCCTATACTTACGGTCTGTATAAGGCCCTCTTTCCATTGGTGATAAGTGAAGCAATGGCCCCTTATACAGATGGTCCGTATAGTGCCCCCCTTCCATTGGTGATGAGTGAAGCAATGGCCCCGTACACTGATGGTCAGTATAGGGCCCATTACCTTGGTGAGAAGTGAAGTAATGGCCCCTTTACACTGATGGCCTGTATAGGGCCTCCTTCCATTAGTGATAAGTGAAGCAATGGCCTCTTACACTGATGGTCTGTATAGGGCCCTCTTTCCATTGGTGATAAGTGAAGCAATGGCCCCTTACACCGATGGTCTGTATAGGGCCCTCTTTCCATTGGTGATAAGTGAAGCAATGGCCCCTTATACAGATGGTCCGTATAGTGCCCCCTTCTATTGGTGAGAAGTGAAGTAATGGCCCCTTTACACCGATGGCCTGTATAGGGCCTCCTTCCATTGGTGAGAAGTGAAGCAATGGCCTCTTACACTGATGGCCTGTATAGGGCCTCCTTCCATTGGTGATAAGTGAAGCAATGGCCCCTTATACAGATGGTCCATATAGTGCCCCCTTCTATTGGTGATAAGTGAAGCAATGGCCCCTTACACTGGTGGTCCCTATATTACCCTCCTCCATTGGCGATAAGAGAAGCAATGGCCCTTTACACCGATGGTCTGTATAGTGCCCCTCTACATTGGAGAGAATTAGAAAAACCTTACATGATCCTGACGTGGTCAGTACAAAAAAAGCTCCCCTGTGTTGGATGTAAGTGGAAAAAGTGCCCTCTTACATTGTTGGCCATTTCAGAAGGAAGATAAATCCACCACTACTCAAGGATCACCAAGCAGCCGCTGGAGCCGTTTGTGTTCCCCCCAGAGTGCCACGAACATGGGACCTAGTTTGCCGTAGATCAGTGGCATGAGTTTCCATGGTGTGGGCAGACTGGTCACCAGCATCATAACAAGCAGTGGCCCTCTGGTGCCAGGGCACACAGTGTCATTCCTTGCTATGGTGTTGGTGGCCAACCACACATAATAGTGAGCTAAGGCAAGTGAAATGCAGGGCCACCCCGAGCATTCAGGAGAGGATGGAAGTGTACCTTTCCCAGACCTGCACCATCTCCTATTCTCTGGGGTGCTGCTGGAGTCAAAAAAGTAGGCCTCTGAAGTAAGTATGGGAATGTGGGTGGTGGGGTGATAAAATAATTGGCATACTCTGATGTAAGGGGGGGGGGGGGCTCTGATGGTGAAGGTGGTTGTATCATTGTCCCAGGCTCAGGTTTATTATTGATTGAGAGGTCTGGGGGAAGTAGAATGAGTGGGGTAGGGGGGGGGGGGGAGACATACTCTGATGGGAAGGAAGGTGGTGATTGAGACGTGAAAGAAATTTCATCAAGGGGGTTGTATGCAATATATTTAAAATTAATTAATTTTGCATATTTTTGAATGGTGCCATGACAATTTTTTTTATATATATACACAAGTACTCCCGCAAATACTCGGTATCGGGTGTATGTATATATATATACCAAGTATTTGCGGGAGTACTTGTATATATATAAAAAAAAATGTTGTCATGGCACCATTCAAAAATATGCATATATATATATATATATATATATACACACACATATATACACCCGATACCGAGTATTTGCGGGAGTACTTGTACTACCGCAAAAACCCCCGATACCTGAATAGAATACTCCCTCTCCCCCCCCGCTGCTGCATCGAAACCTGCCGCATTACGTGCACCGCAGCATGGGTTAAACGGCGTGCGGGAACATCACAGCTTTCATTTGAATAGCTGTAGTGTTCCCGCGCGTATAGACACTCCCCCCTTGCTCAGGATTGGATGGGTGCTCGTGATCTGTCCAATCCTGAGCAAGGGGGAGTGTCTATACGCACGGGCAAAACAGCTATTCAAATGAATGCTGTGATTTTCTCCATGCGGCGGCAAAGGTATGGGGGAAATGGCTGGAGGGACATGGCTGCATATGTGAGGGACATGGCTAGAGGGACATGGCTGGAGGGAGGGACATGGCGTGAGGGACATGGCTGCATATGTGAGGGACATGGCTGGAGGGACATGGCTAGAGGGACATGGCTAGAGGGACATGGCTAGAGGGACATGGCTAGAGGGACATGGCTAGAGGGACATGGCTAGAGGGACATGGCTAGAGGGACATGGCTAGAGGGACATGGCTAGAGGGACATGGCTAGAGGGACATGGCTAGAGGGACATGGCTAGAGGGACATGGCTAGAGGGACATGGCTGCATATGTGAGGGACATGGCTAGAGGGACATGGCTGAAGGGACATGGCTGCATATGTGAGGGACAAGGCTAGAGGGACATGGCTGAAGGGACATGGCTGCATATATGAGGGACATGGCTGGAGGGACAGATTTTTAAAAAAAGTATCGGTATTCGGTATCGGCGACTACTTGGAAAAAAAAGTATTGGTAGTTGTACTCGGTCCTAAAAAAGTGGTATCGGGACAACCCTAATTTATATAATATATATATATATATAATTTTTTATTATACACTACTTTATAAGGCTATCCTGAAGCAAAAAGTCCTTCCGCTGGGAAGTGCAATTAAATGTTTAGAGAACACTGTGGTCCCATCTGCAGATTTTACAGCCATGTAAAAAAAGATCAGCTCACAAATTGAAAGACTCATCATATTTGGGCTGCCAGAACAAAGACATTTTGCTGCCTTCTGGACCTCTACAAAGACCCCAAACACATGTCCACGAGCTGTGCCGTCCTCTACACTGGAATCAATTAAGTTTAAAGTTTGTAGGATTTGTTTACATGGTGGAAACGCTCAATTACAACGTTACCAAACTGTGCCCCAAGGCCACCATTCTAGGTCCCCAAGGTATGGCAATCCCAAACTTCCTTGTGTTCATTAAAGTGGTTGTAAAACCTTACATACAGTGCCTTCAAAAGTATTCATACCCCTTGAAAATTTCCCACATTTCTTGATCGTACATCACGGGACACAGAGCGCATAGTCATTACATATGGGTTATATGGAGTACCTTCAGGTGTGGACACTGGTGTAATCAACTTCACAGGAAGTTCCTCCCTATATAACCCCCTCCCACTGAGAGTGCTTTAGTTTTTCCGCCAGTGTCTTAGGTGTTGGTCACGTCTAGCTGTCCCTCGGAGGTCTCGGGACCCAGGATAGCTAGCCGGATCCGTCCGAAGTGCTTCAGAGCCAAGATGTACGGTACCCGGGCCCTGCTGGAGTGGGGTTTTGCCTATAATGCCTCTCCTTGGAGGGCTGGATTCTGGGCTCCAGTGTCTTAGTCTCTTCCAAGAACTAAAAGCTACTGATGCCAGGATGCTATATAGGTCCAGGGGTGTGGGTTCCTTAACACAGGACCCCGGTCCCTGAAGGTCCAAGACAATACCCACGGAGATGGGGGAAGGCTGGGCCTCTTGCATTTTGCAATACCCTGCGGCGTGGAGCAGGTAAGAGGGAACCTGCGGGACTTGGTTCGACAGTAGGTATCCCCCTGGGGGTTCTGGGTTGGCTAACAGTATGCTGGTGCATCAGCCACTATCTCCACTATGTCTGTTGAGGCAGGATGGGATTCTAATGTTTACCCAGATAACATGTAGATATATGTATACTTGTGTAAGTTATATATTTGCTACTCACCCCAGGTCTGCCTGTTAACACTGATACTGCAACCCCACATGTTTTAAAGAGGAAATTGCTGGTTAAAACTCCTGTTTCTTAGGAAGCCCATGGGGACAGCTTCCTCGCTGTGTGTGCACTACAATAAGATTAGTGCTTACCTGGTGTCTGTTGGTGCTGCATAACGCTGGTCCATGTTGTTCCTCTGCTCTGCTTCCTCCATGTGGGTTCAGCGTGGTGCGCGCGATCGTGCGCGCGTGTGTGTGTGTGTGTGTGTGTGTGTGTGTGCGCGCGCGCACATACGCGCGCGCGTGCACGCCGCCTTTTATAGCGTCGGCGTGCGTCGGGGGGGCGGGCCAGCAGCGTCAGGGTCTGTATAAAGGAAAAAACTTTTCTCTGGCTGGTCTTTACCTCCTGGAGGCAGAGGAAGAAAGGATACAGAGCGTGCAGCTGGGTCTTTTGGCCACACAGGGACACCTAGTGGCGGTTTTGTGGATCTTCAGGTCTAGGACTTAGGTCCACTATTGACCAGGAAAAAAAAAAAAAAAAAGAGAGAAGTTAGTTCTTTTTCATTTTTCTCATACCTGCCCTCACATTGGTTATTCCTAGCTGCAACAGTCAGGTGTTGGCTATAGGGGTGACCCAAGGTTGTACAATGGCTCCAAAGGGATCTGGACCAGCTAAGGCTGCTAAAGGTGCCAAAAAGCAAAAGGGGTCTCCATCGGGGTCAGAGGATTTGGGCCAGGCTTCTACGGCCCCACCCTCGCCAGTCAGGACACCGAGTGGCATAGTACAAGAGCCATTGGGGGTGCTGGGGGCAGAGGCGGCCCCCGATCCACCCATTCCCGTTTACGTAACGGAAGAAATGCTAGCAGCCACCATGAGTGGGCTAGAGAAAAGGTTAACTGCGTTACTTTCCCGTCCTTGCCCAAGTAGCAAGCGGGCTAGATCCCCCTCACCCAGTGTGGGGTTTTCAGATGCGGAGGTCTCCTCTTCAGAGGAACGGGACCCACAAGGGGATCACGCAGACCCAAGTCCCGACGGTTCAGACAGGGAAAATTCCACTATAGATGAATACTTTTCGGCCTCTCAAGCGGAGGGCCTGTGGATCCAGTCTTTGACAGATATGGTTCGCACTGCCTTTAAACTTCCAGTGCCAGAACTAGTAGCCCCGGAGGTATCCTCATTGGGTTCTTTAAAGGCCCCATTAACTGGTGCATCTTTTCCAATGCACCCCCTTCTGCGGAACGTGATTTACCAAGATTGGGCTCGACCTGATAGAATCTTTGTCCCTCCTAAAAGATTCTCTATTCTCTACCCTATGGAAGAGGAATATGTAAAGAAATGGGCTCTTCCTACAGTGGACGCAGCCATTTCCTGCGTGAATAAATCCCTGACTTGTCCGGTTGAAAATGTCCATATGTTCAAGGATCCGGTCGACAAGAAATTCGAGACCCTACTGAAAGCAACTTTCACCTCAGTAGGTGCCATGGTTCAGCCAGCAGTAGCAGCCATTGGTGTTTGTCAGGCCTTGAAGGATCAGACAAAACATATATTGAAGGACATGCCGGCTCAGCATACTCATGAATTAGCAGAATTCCCTAGGGCTCTCTGCTTTGCAGTAGATGCTATTAAGGACTCCATCCAACAGGCATCCCGTTCATCTCTACTGGTGGTTCACATGCGTCGTCTTTTGTGGCTAAAGAACTGGTCAGCAGAGGCACCCTGCAAAAAGCTTCTAGCAGGGTTTCCCTTTCATGGGGGAAGACTATTCGGGGAAGACCTAGATAAATATATCCACACCATATCAAGTGGAAAAAGTACTTCCTTACCGGTCAAGAAAAGACCGCGTGGGCCCACGTTTAAACGACAGGCCATGGTAGGCTCGGCCCCTTCGACTTCCCGTCAGTATCGACGGCCTCCCGGGCGGTCAACAGCTAATAGCCGCCCACAGGGACAAGCTGCGGCAAACAAGAGGCCCTGGTCTCGCAAGCCGGCTAAATCAGTCATCAAATCAGATTCATGAAGGGGCGCCCCCACTCTCTTGGGTGGGGGGAAGACTTCAGTTTTTCTCCGAAGTCTGGAAGGCCAGAATTCCTGACTCTTGGGTTCGGTCCGTAGTAGCCTCAGGCTACAAACTAGAGTTTCGAGAAATCCCCCCTCCTCATTTTCAGGGGTCAAGTCTTCCAAGCGACCCATTAAAGAGGGCCTCTCTCGTAAAGGCGTTGGATCGCCTCTTGCTCCAAGGAGTAATTGTAGAAGTACCAACCCAAGAAAGGGGTCTGGGATTCTACTCCAACCTTTTTGTTATACCAAAACCCAATGGCGACGTCAGGCCTATATTAGACCTCAAACGCCTAAATCGCTTTCTAAGGATTCAGACCTTCCGTATGGACTCCATACGTTCAGTGACAACCAGCCTGCATCAGGGCGACTTCCTAGCATCTATAGACATAAAGGATGCATATCTGCATGTGCCGATTTACCCAGCACATCACAAGTTTCTTCGTTTTACGATAAACCAAAGTCATTACCAGTTCGTAGCCCTCCCTTTCGGGTTGGCAACAGCTCCACGGGTATTCACAAAGGTGTTAGCCCCGGTACTAGCCGTCCTAAGGACAGAAGGCATCTTGGTCCTAGCATACCTGGACGATCTCCTGGTTATCGACAGTTCAGCCTCCAACCTCAATCATGCAGTGGTCCGCACAGTGCGGCATCTAGAAGAGTTCGGGGGGATTGTGAACCAAGAAAAATCAAGGTTACAACCCACAAGACAGTTGGAATATCTAGGCTTTCGGTTAGATACAGAATGCCAGAGGGTATTTTTACCTCAAAAGAAGATCAGGTCATTAATTCAAACGATTCAAATAGTCTTAGGCAAAAAGAAGCCGACTATTCGCCTATGCATGCGACTGCTGGGAAAGATGGTGGCCGCCTTCGAAGCAGCGCCCTATGCCCAGATCCATACCAGAATTCTGCAAGCAGCTATTCTCTCTGCTTGGAACAAGTCCATACAGGCATTAGACCGTCCATTAGTTCTTTCCCCAGGAGTCAGGCACAGCCTGTACTGGTGGCTGATCCCTCAAAAATTATCAAAAGGGAAAACCTTTTGCCCCATCTCGTGGAAAATAGTAACCACAGATGCCAGCCTAACAGGTTGGGGGGCAATCTTAGGAAAACGGACCCAGCAGGGACAGTGGTCAGAGGCAGAAAGTCTGCTTCCCATCAATGTCCTAGAGATCAGAGCTGCTCGGTTGGCCCTGGTCGCCTGGACTCTCCCCCTGCAGGGTCTGCCAGTAAGGATACAGTCCGACAATGCCACGGCGGTGGCATACATAAACCACCAGGGGGGCACAAGGAGCCTAGCGGCTCAAAGGGAAGTAAACCTGATTTTTTCATGGGCCGAAGCCCATGTACCCTGCATCTCAGCAGTGTTCATCCCAGGGATAGACAATTCTCAAGCAGATTTTTTGAGTCGTCAACAGTTACTCCCGGGAGAGTGGTCTCTTCACCCCAGGTATTCAGGTATTCCAAGAGATTTGCCAAAGATTCGGAGTTCCCGATGTGGACATCATGGCAACAAGATTCAACAAGAAATTGGACAAATTCGTATCCCGAGCCAGGGACCCCTCGGCCTACGGGACCGATGCGTTGGTTTGCCCCTGGCACCAGTTTTCTCTCCTGTATGCGTTCCCTCCACTACAGATGATTCCCCGCCTTCTACGAAGGATCAGGGTGGAGCGCAGGCCGGTGATCATGGTGGCCCCAGCCTGGCCCAGAAGGGCTTGGTACGCACTCATCGTGAGGATGTCAGTAAGGGCACCGTGGCCACTCCCCCTGCGCCCAGATCTGCTGTCTCAGGGCCCGATCTACCACCCTGCTTCACAGCAGCTAAATTTGATGGCTTGGCGGCTGAATCCCTAATTCTTAAGGGCAGAGGCCTCTCAGCCCAGGTCATATCTACGCTAATTCAAGCTAGGAAACCAGTTTCTAGAAATATCTATTACAGAGTCGGGAAGAACTATGTGGAGTGGTGCGAGTTTCAAGGAGGGCATCCTCGCAAGTTTTGTATTGACAGGATCTTGCGATTCCTACAGGTTGGCGTTGACAAGGGGTTAGCTCTTAGTACTCTAAAGGGGCAGGTGTCTGCCTTAGCGATATGGTTTCAAAGGCCTTTGGCCACACATTCGCTTGTGAAAACTTTTTTGCAGGGGGTCTTGCATGTAAATCCCCCTATTAGAGCTCCCCTCTGCCCCTGGAATTTAAATCTGGTCTTGTCAGCTTTACAAAGGCAGCCGTTTGAACCTCTGACAGAAATCCCTCTTGTGCTGCTAACCCGAAAATTGGTTTTCTTGGTGGCTATGGCTTCGGCCAGAAGGGTCTCCGAGCTGGCAGCCTTGTCTTGCAGGGAACCGTACCTGATTCTGCATAAGGACAGAGTGGTTCTGCGGCCACAGCCTTCTTTCCTTCCTAAGGTCATATCCAGTTTTCACTTGAATCAGGACCTAGTCCTACCATCCTTCTTTCCTACTCCCCAGTCCAGAGAGGAAAGATTGCTTCATACTTTGGACGTGGTCCGAGCCATGAGGGTCTATCTCAAGGCTACAGAAAAGATTAGGAAAACAGATGTGCTTTTCATTCTTCCGGAGGGCCCCAAGAAGGGTCAGCCGGCTGCCAAGTCTTCCTTGGCTAGGTGGATTAAGCAGCTGATTTTTCAGGCCTATGGTCTGAAGCGCGTTCCACCGCCCTTATCAGTTAAGGCCCATTCTACGAGGGCCATGAGTGCCTCTTGGGCGGCACACCATCAGATCTCTATGGCACAGGTTTGCAAAGCAGCAACCTGGTCTTCCGTACATACGTTTACTAAATTCTATAAGTTGGACGTCACAAAGGCTGCGGACGCAGCATTTGGGCAGGCGGTCCTACGGGCAGCAGTATAGAATCCTCTGGCCCGGTTCACGCCCCCTTTTTTCTGTTGGTGGAGCTATTTTACCTCCTGATATAGTTTCTGTTTGGCTATTTTTGGCCTTACGGTCTCCCTCCCTTCATGGAGCATTGCTTTGGGACATCCCATATGTAATGACTATGCGCTCTGTGTCCCGTGATGTACGATCAAGAAAAAGGGATTTTTAATAACAGCTTACCTGTAAAATCCTTTTCTTGGAGTACATCACGGGACACAGAGCTCCCACCCCTCTTTGTGGGAACATTGTGTAACCTCAGAGAAATTGCTTGCTACAAAACTAAAGCACTCTCAGTGGGAGGGGGTTATATAGGGAGGAACTTCCTGTGAAGTTGATTACACCAGTGTCCACACCTGAAGGTACTCCATATAACCCATATGTAATGACTATGCGCTCTGTGTCCCGTGATGTACTCCAAGAAAAGGATTTTACAGGTAAGCTGTTATTAAAAATCCCTTTTTTGTCATGTTACAACCAAAAACGTAAAAGTATTTTATTGGGATTTTATGTGATAGACCAACACAAAGTGACACATAGGGCCAGATTCACGTATTCCAGAGCATCTTTGCTCTGGAGTAACGCTTCTGATTTGCGTTGCGCTGCCGAAATTTTAGGAGCAAGTGCTGTCATTCACGAAGCACTTGCTCCTAAAGTTGCGGCAGCGCATCGCAAATGAGCCGGCGGAATTCAAATGTCGCGGGTACGGGGCGTGTAGTATGCTAACTACGCGCGATCCCGCCGCCAACGTACTGCGCATGCGTCGAGTGTCAAAACATCCCCGCGCGCGCGCATGCTCCAAAATCTGTGAATGAACGTCAATGACGTCACATTCCCATTCATGACCGTTTTACGCAAGCGACGTTTTTTTTTTTTTTCCCGACGCGATGACGACGCCTATACCTAACATAGGATACTCCAACCCCATGTAGGTATATCTATGCGCCGCGTATCCCGTCCGGAAACGTCGTATCGTCATTGCGTCGCGCCGGATTTCGATCGTGAATTGCCGATTTCCGCTCATTAACATATTTTTTGAGCGTAAATCGGCGGGAACGCCCCCGGCGCCATTTTTAAGTTGAAGTAACGATGCGATGGCGAAACTCAGTTACGCTGCTCGCATCGGAACTTCAACCCGGCGTTTCTTGTTTTCTGGTTACAGAAAACAGAAACGCCGGCTCAAAGCCACAGTTAGGCTGGCGGATCACTCGATCCGCCAGCGTAACCTTTCCTGAATCTGGCCCATAATTGTGAGATGGAAGGAAAATTTAAAAATGGTTTTCAATTTTTTTTTACAAATAAATATGTGAAAAATGTGGCGTGCATTTGTATTCAGCCCCCCGGAGTCAATACTTTGTAGAACCTCCTTTCACTGCAATTACAGCTGAATGTCTTTTTTTGGGGATGTCTCTACCAGCTTTGCACATCCAGAGAGGGACATTTTTGTCCATTCTTATTTGCAATATAGCTCAAGCTCTGTCAGATTGGATGGAGAGCGTCTGAAAAGCAGTTTTCAAGTCTTGCCACAGAGTCTCAAATGGATTTGGGTCTGGACTTTGACTGGGCCATTCTAACACATGAATATCCTTTGATCTAAACCATTCCATTGGAGCTCTGGCTGTATGTTTAGGTTTATTGTCCTGCTGGAAGGCAAACCTCCACCCCAGTCTCTGGTCTAACAAGTTTTCTGTATTTGGCTTCTTCCATCTTCCCATCAACTCTGACCAGCTTCCCTGTCCCTGCTGAAGAAAAGCATCCCAACAACATAATGCTGCCACCACCATGTTTCACGGTGGGAATGGTGTGTTCAGGGTGATATGCAGTATTAGCTTTCCACCACATATAGCATTTTGCTTTTAGGCCAAAAAGTTCAATTTTAGTTTCATCTGACCAGAGCACCTTCTTCCACATGTTTGCTGTGTCCCCCACATGGCTTCTCACAAACTGCAAACAGGACTTCTTATGGCTTTCTACAATGGGTTTCTTCTTGCCACTCTTCCATAAAGGGCAGATTTGTGGAGAGCACCACTAATAGTTGTCCTGTGGATTGATTCTCCCACCTGAGCTGTGGATCTCTGCAGCTCCTCCAGAGTTACCATGGACCTCTTGGATCTTTCTCTAACTAATGCTTTCCTTGCCCGGCCTGTCCGTTTAGGTGGACGGCTATGTCTTGGTAGGTTTGCAGTTGTGCATTCTCTTTCCATTTTCGGATGATGGATTGAGCAGAGCTCTGTGAGATGTTCAAAGCTTGAGATATTTTTTTATAACCTAACCCTGCTTTATACTTCTCCACAATTATACCCCTGACCTGTCTGGTGTGTTCCTTGGCCTTCATGATGCCGTTTGTTCACGTAGGTTCCCTAACAAACCTCTGAGGACTTCACAGAACAGCTGTATTTATACTGAGATTGAATTACACACAGGTGGACTCCATTTACAAAATTAGGTGACTTCTGAAGGCAATTGGTTCCACTAAATTTTAGCTAAGGGTATCACAGTAAAGGGGGCTGAATACAAATGCACGCCACACTTTTCAGATATTTATTTGTAAAAAGTTTTGACAAACATTTATCATTTACCTTCAACTTCACAATTATGTGCCACTTTGTGTTGGGTTATCACATAAAGCCCATCACCCCCCCCCCCCCTTTACACAGCACACAGGAACTGAGCTGAGGCTGTCAATCACCTAGAGATCCCTCCCCTGTCACCATTTTTCTCTTGGTGTCAGGAAAACTTGTCTGAGTGATTCATGCCGATAACAGAGGAATGAAACAGCAGACATAAATGACACTCAGTGCTTTGGATTGAGACAAGTACACACTATAAAGGGATATACAACCACTTTAAATATCATAGAAGCTCAATGAGCTAATGAAGACGTGATGTCATATGTGATGAATAGTGTAACCCCAGACAGCAGAAACATGCTGATACAAAATTCCAACACCTGAGCCCTGCTCTTGGAAAAATCGGCGGAAAATGATGTTGAAGAATAGCGATTTAATGGCGATAATATATGGTTACCTCTCTGCAGGCACAGCGCTCCGGGCTCATGGGAGGAGAAATCGCTGATGGAGACATACAGTTTTTCTCCATGTTTCACAGATGGGATGTTCAGAGCTTCCACAAAACTGGCAGGAAATTGTCCTAAAACCAAGGAAAACACTATTTTATTAAAAGCACAGAAAAAAAATGAACTTAAAAAAAGATTTTCTACATTGTAGTGAACATTTGGGGCCCATTCATACATAAAAGAACACCTGCCACACACTAAACCACAGTGCTTTGCTGTCCAGCAGCTGTCAGTTTCGACTGCAGTGAGCCATTGAGGGGGGCTGTCACTGCTCTACTGTGACCGTCGGTCACCAGCTCTCTGCTCTGCCCCTCCAGCGCTCACTGGGCTGTACAGGGGGCGGGGTCAGTGAGAGGCTGAACCAGCTGCTTGTCAGGAATCTGGGTGGCTCCGGACGTTAAAAGTCGGGATCCCCCTAGAGTATGGACTGGCTCTGATGTCAGCCGACAGCAGATTTAGTCCGCTGTCAGCTGAATTTGGTTTGCAGGACTGCAGAACTAAGTGCACTCCTATGATCCACAGTAGAAGTATGGCCAAAATAGTTTTTTTTTCTCTTGTTAAGATCCACAGTGGAGGAAAAAATCATAGAACAAAAAAACATGCAAGTGTAGAAAAAAACGTGCATGTGGCTTTTGTCCACCCCGTGAAGGAGTAGGACCCATACCCTTGGTGCAAAGCTCCTGACAGGGACATAGGTTCAACATGGTCTGCCTAGCCAGAAAGCCTGGGAGACCACCGTTCTTCTAGGACAGCCAAAGTCATCCCTGAATACTAGGTATGGGGGCTCTCCCAAAGAAAGACCCCCCAGAGGCAGGAGAGGAAGGAACCAGAAGGCTTGGCAGACCACCGTTCTTCTAGGACAGCCAAAGCCATCTCTGAATACTAGGTATGGGGGGCTCCCCCGAAGAGAGACCGCCTAGAGGCATGGGAGGAGGGAACCAGAAGGCTTGGCAGACCACCGTTCTTCTAGGACAACCAAAGCCATCTCTGAATACTAAGTATGGGGGGCTCCCCCGAAGAGAGACCGCCCAGAGGCATGGGAGGAGGGAACCAGAAGGCTTGGCAGACCACTGTTCTTCTAGGACAGCCAAAGCCATCTCTGAATACTTAGTATGGGGGGCTCCCCCGAAGAGAGACTGCCCAGAGGCATGGGAGGAGGGAACCAGAAGGCTTGGCAGACCACCGTTCTTCTAGGACAACCAAAGCCATCTCTGAATACTAGGCATGGGGGGCTCTCCCGAAGAGAGACCCCCCAGAGGCGGGGGGGGGGGGGGGGGAAGGAACCAAAAAGGCCACACATCCTCTACCTAGACATCAGGGTAAGCCAGAGGATTTGCACCCTTTATCCATTGAAAAAAAAACACACACAAAAAGTTGAAAATGACAAACAATGAGAAAAAAAAAAAGTGGCCATGCCCAAATTAGGCATTGGCCTAGGCCCTGAGGCCTGGTAAGAAAAAAAATTGTCCCCCAAAAGGCCAGGCCCTAAAAAGCGCAGTGCAGAAAAAGATTTGGTGCCTGACCACGAGTTCTTTTCACACAGTGGGGTCCCACACCCAAGTGAGATCCCCTAGGGCGACCACTCCCAGGGGGCACAGACACCGTGGATCCCAGCCCATGGCCAGACAAGGTAGACCGATGAAACCAATGAACCCTTCCGGCATTCACAGGGAGAACCTACTCAGGCCCCCATCTCACCAGTGGATTTGCATAGCCACCACCCCAACCCCGGTCAGGTCAGGATAGTAGCACAGCGCCTCCACTGGATCACTGATAAGAACAGATACTACACTTGATCTTAGACAAAAGACAAAGAGCTTTACCATACTTCCCTTCTAAGGTGATTGTAGGCATATTAGTGCAATTACAACACCGAGTACTGTCCATGATACTTTTTTTTTTCTATTATTTTCACTAATGGTGAAATTTTCAGGAAGTTTCTCTTCTTTTTAGGCCAAGCACAGTACTTACATATTGCTGAATTATGGCTTGGATTAAGGAGGAAAAGAACAGCCAGTGTAAGGCTCTATTCACCCCTAGGCAATTTGGAATTGTAATCGCTGCAAAACCAAATCGCGGCAAAACGCAGGGCACGTTTCCGATGGCATTACTTCTTAATGGCACTCCAATTTCGATGCGATTTAGCCGCAACTATCGCGCGGCAAAATCGTAAAAAACTAAATCGCGGGACATGAATTGCCCAAACGGAGTTTCACAAACTTCTTTTGGGACGACTTGCGTCCTGCGATTGTGGGATTTTGCAGCGCATCATTCGCTGCAAAATCGCACTGCAATTGGGGTGCCACTAGGAAGTAACGGCATTGCAACTGCAGTATCGCCTAGGTGTGAATGGAGCCTAAAAAAGGAGCACAGTAACCTACACTTGATTACCTTGATGGGTTTGTTTCTGTAGCTGAACTCTGGGCACAAAAACATTCATTTAAATATATTGTTCAATAGCTGCAAAGGTCATTAAAGCACTTTGTGTGCACCAAAAGCCTTTGCAAACCCAGATATCACCTTGAAAAAAATAGCAGTGATATCATCACTGTGCTGTACATTGTGTGTGCAGAGAGCAGAGCTGTGGGAGGGGCCCCCAATGGCTCCACCCACTACAGACTTCCTGTAGAAAACTACAGGAGGGGGCGGAGATGAGACCTGTCACTCTGCACAAGGAGAGAGAGCTGCAGTGAGCGGTCTTTATTACAGGAGGCAAAGCTTCACACTGGATTACTGCACAGATCTGGCATTTAGATAATATTTGCTTATCCCAGGGTTCAGCTTTACGTAAATCTGTTAGCATTTGCTAATATATATATATATATATATATATATATATATATATATATATATATATATATATATATATATATATATATATATATATATAATGTTTAGCACAGCATGAAACTCGATCAGTAGTTAGTAAAAGCCATATACACAAAATACTCTGAAGACAGAATATATTATTGTAGTATAAATACATTGTGAAGAAGATTACCTGTGATCCCTTCTTTATTCCCCACCAGCCAAAACTCATCTATCACGCTGAGAATTTCAATGACGTCCCCGGCAAAGAGTGTCAGTTCCTCGGACACACTGGGGCAGAAGTCAAAGATTGCACGAACTACTGAGCCCTCCTCCATTCCTGCAAGAGACAGAAAAACACAATACTAAGTATAGTGATATTCTTGAAACAGTCATACAGGTCATGTAACAGGAGGAGCACAGTGTGCCATATGTACATGTGTGCTATACAGGACAGAGATACAGCCTATCCACATCACATATAGTTGAGCCAAAATAAAAGCCAAACAAATTTTAGGGGTCCAAAGTCCTACTACTTCTAGTGCATGACAGAATAGTAACTACTTGGAAATAAGAGGCTGACTCAAAATTCCAGTGCAAAACCACAGTTCCTGCTGATGAGAATCTGCATTCCAGGCTGGTTGGACCCCATTGATCTGGCCGAGCAAGGGTTAAAACCGCCCGCAAGTTGCCTCTACAGAAGCGCATTGCTGACGGTATGGCCGCGGTGTCCCATTGATTTCAGTTGGCCTGAGCCAGGGCCGCCATCAGGAATTTTGGGGCCCCTTACACCTGAAATTTAGAAGAGGGGGGCTGCCGCAAATTGAGAAGCGGGGGGGGCCCAATAACAAAAAGAAAAATATATATTAAAAAGGGTGGTAGCCATCGGGGGGCCCTGGGCCCTTTAATAAAAAGAAAAAAAAAAAAAAAAAAGAGAGAAAATATATATATATATATATATATATATATTTTTTTTTTTTAAAAAGGGCGGTTGCCTTCTGGGGCCCTGGGGACCTCTGGGCCTTTTAATCCTTTTTTTTGTTATAAAAAGAAGTTACAAAAAAAAAGGGGGCTTTCCATCCAGGACCTCTGGGCCCTTTAATAAAAAGAAACCTCTGGGCCCTTTAATAAAAAAAATATTATATATATATATATATATATATATATATATAAAAACATTTATAAAAAAAAAAAAAAGAAGGGGGTTGCCTTCTGGGGCCCTGGGGACCTATGGGCCCTTTAATAAAAAAATAAAAAATAAATATAAAAAAACAAAAAAAAAAACACATTTATAAAAAAAAAAAGGGGGTTTGACAAAATAAAATAAAAATATATTAAATTGTTTTTTTTTTTTAATAAAAAATAACCAAACAAAGAGGGGGTTGCCATCTGGGGGTTCCCATCCGGGCCCCTTTACAGGTGTACTGCCTGTACCCCCCTGATGGCGGCCCTGGCCGGAGCAGTGAAGGAGCGGTATACACACCGCCCCAAAGATGCGGCTAGCAGGACTTTTCCTGCCCTGCTAGCCCTTGGGGCTTTCACACTGGAGATACAGCAGAAGCTGTTTAGGGTCGGTTTGCAGGAGCCGTTTTTAGCGCAATATTGCCTGCAAACCGCTCCAGTGTGAAAGGGGTCTAACAGACACATTTTAAAGGAAATTCCAATACCTATAATCAGAGGCGGCTCTTTAATTAGGCGGTCGCCTATGGCCTCGCACTCACAGGGGCCCCACGGCCGCCTAACTTGCCCAATGCATTACCCCAGTTTTGAGGGACAGGGCACCTTAACGCTGCCGTGCTCCGACTCAGAAACGTGACCACCAGTGTCATTAACAAGCAGTGAATATTGGTGACACCACCCCTTGTGACGTCAATGACCCAGCATGCCTTCAGTCAGTGTCGTCACAAGGAGCGGGTCCACCAGGTGACATCACCGGTGGGCCCCCGCCCCTTAGTTATTAAGGATCTGGGGGCCGCTTTGTTAAAGGGGGCTTCCAGATTCCGATAAGCCCTCTGCCCACAGACCCCCACAACCACCTCCCAGGGTTGTGGGAAGGAGGCTCTTTTCCTTGAATTATTTTTCTCATTATGGGCGCGAGTGGGGCCCAATGTCAAGTTTTGCCTAAGGCTACCCAAAGCCTAGAGCCGCCTCTGCCTATAATTTAGTAGTTAGTCAGTCATTTGAGATTTTGAAATTTTACAAATTTATAGTTATTGAAACTTCCTTTAAAATTTGGCCGTTAGTGAATGTAATGAATCCGAATTTATCCAAAGTTACGAATTAACGAATGCTGCATCTAAACGAATAGAATGCAAAGAATGAATAACAATAATAATTTCCTATTTTTATTATATTATTATTAAATTTGTACCGTTCCATTTGTGTAGGCATTCATTATTTCGGATAATTCGTAACTTCCGATAAATTTGTATTCGTTAGCACCAAACAGCCAAGAAAATTCCAATATCTATAATTTAATAGTTATTTTGAATTTTCGGATTTCATTCTTTCAAATTTTTTTGATTTTCTTTCTTATTTCTGGATTTTCTAATCTTACACATTTTTTTATTTAGGAAAAAGCGATCATTACGAATGACCTGAAAAAAAAAAAAAAAAAAAAAAAAAACACGAATAAAATGATAAAAAAAAAACCCAAAATGAACCTTGGTTTGAGAGCGTTTTGCAAGACAAGCAAAATGTTTTAATAAATTTTGCCTTGATATACAAGCGATGTCTTGATACAAGAGTAGCGTCATGTCGCAACTGGGTATAAAAAAAGAAGAGAGGAGCCTCTAAGTGTAGCAATATGGTTACATTTAATGAAGGTGCAACTTATTGCTACACTTAGACGATCCTCTCTTCTCTTTTATACTCTGTAAAAAAAATGCTTTGATATACAAGTGCTTTGGATTACAAGCATGTTTCTGGAACAAATTATGCTTGCAATCCAAGGTTTTACTGTACTTACCTATTTTTAATCCTCTCTGGTCTGGTCACATGACCCTACAGCTCAGGCAGCACTCAGCGACAGCTGAGAATTCTGAGAGCTGCGACGTCACCCATTGGTTCCCATAGCCCAGCCATTGTTGGCGCTCCCTCCTCTCCCCTGCAGTAGCCGCTCACTGACACAGGGGAACCAAAGAGACAGAATCACATGGCTTGGAATGGAGTCGATTCAGAATAAGTAAGCACAACTTTTTTCATGTTTGGTAGAATAAGTAGGGGAAAGGGGAGGGAACATCAATAGAAAATGTGTTTAGAAATACTCTTCTGTGTGCACCTCCCATATTACTTCCACTTTGTAACGAAGTGCCCCACTTCTCCTCACCGCCTGTTATAACCCACAATTGCAGCACCAACGCACCACAACCACCTTGTGTGGGTTGAAGTGATACAAAGCATTGAAACTGCAGCTTATCCAAGGCTGGATTCACACCTATGCAGTTTTAGTGCTTTTTGCATTTTGCGGAATTGCACTACAGTCCATGTAACGTGGTTTCCTATGGAACACGTTCTGTAGTGCAAATCTGCAAAATGCAAAAAGCACTAAAACTGCATAGGTGTGAATCCAGCCTTAGTGCCTGTGCTCAGCCGACAGCTAGGTACAGGACCCGGACGGTGCGGACAAGTCAGGGTTAGGATGTTGGACCGATCTGAGGAAGGAAATAGGAGGGAGAACCCTGGAGGATGCATTTTCCTGTCCGGAGTTATCAGCCAGACACCAGTTACATATACGGGAAGGGTTAAAACCAGCACACAAACACTGGAACCTAGAGAGAAAATAACTTCCAAAAAGGAAGAAAATATTCTCCCTGTCTAATGTTTGTATCTAGAGGCAAAAAAACATTTAAAAATTATTTTTAACCTCTTGCCCACCAGCCGCCGCAGTTATATTGTAGCAAGTTGGCTTGACTGCGTGAATCGCCGTAGGTGTACATCAGGCTTGTACGCGGCTTTCTGTGGGCGTGCATGCGCCGATTGGCCAGTGGGGGGAGCCAATCAGCGGGTCGGGGGAAACTTGATGTCCGCCCGCGATCGTTCCCCGCAGTGACAGTGACAGATCTGCATGTGTAAATCCGCCCTCTATTGTCTCCAGTGTGAAAGCCTGAGGGCTTTCACACTGGAGCGTTGCGTTAGCAGGGCAGTAAAAAAAGTCCTGCTAGCCACATCTTTGGAGCGGTGAAGCAGCGCATTGCGGGCGGTTTTAACCCTGTCTCGACCGCTAGCGGGGGTTAAATGCGCCCCCGCTAGCGGCCGAAATGTGCCGCAAATCCACCCATAGCGACGGCAGTAAAAATAGCGTCAGTCATTTTACCGCTGGTGCTAGGAGCGGTTCGGTGTTAAAGGGCTCTAAGTTCCGCTTTAAGGAAAACAAAAATAGTGTATTTTTTTAAAATAAACATCAATGCAACATGTTTAAAAAAAAAGTCACAGTAATTATAGTCATCAGTATAAACAGAGAGGGTGAATTTCCCCAGGGGGGAGAGCTATGGGAGGAAGCCACAGGAGGGGGGGGGGAAGAAGGGGCCACAGGAGGGGGGAGGGGAGGAAGAAGGGGACCACAGGGGGAGGGGGAAGAGGGGGCCACGGGGGGGGGGGGGGGGGGGGGGGGGTGGGGAGAGGAGGCCACGGGGGGGGGGGAAGAGGGGGCCACAGGGGGAGGGTGCCACATGGGGGGAGGGGGAAGAGGGGGGCCTCAGGCGCTAATAAAAGCCTGACAAGTGTTCTGATCCGTCACTATTCTATCCATAATTAAAAACAGAAATGTTGCTTTATAAATCGAATACATTTTGCTGCCAGCCCCTCAGTCCACGTGGTTTGGATCTCCTCTAGAGGACGGGTCATCCAGAGATGTATTATGGCCTAGGCCGACAAGGCCCAGGCCTAGGGCGGCACTTTGCGGGGGGCGGCAAAAAAGCGCCCCCCCTTGCGAACCCCCCTCCTCTCGCAAATTAAAAGATGCTCTGTCCCCCTGTCCTCATCCCACCCTGTCCACCTGTCCCCATCCCACCCTGTCCACCTGTCCCCATCCCACCCTGTCCCCCTGTCCCCATCCCACCCTGTCCCCATCCCACCCTGTCCCCATCCCATCCCACCCTGTCCTCATCCCATCCCACCCTGCTCCCCCTGTCCTCATCCCACCCTGTCCTCATCCCACCCTGTGCTCATGCCACCCTGCCCCCCCGTCCTCATGCCACCCTGCCCCCCGTCCTCATGCCACCCTGTTCCCCCGTCCTCATGCCACCCTGTTCCCCCGTCCTCATGCCACCCTGCCCCCCCGTCCTCATGCCACCCTGTTCCCCCGTCCTCATGCCACCCTGTTCCCCCGTCCTCATGCCACCCTGTTCCCCCGTCCTCATGCCACCCTGTTCCCCCGTCCTCATGCCACCCTGTTCCCCCGTCCTCATGTCCCCCTGTCCTCATCCCCACCCTGTCCCCCTGTCCTCATCCCCACCCTGTCCCCATCCCCACCCTGTCCCCATCCCCACCCTGTCCCCATCCCCACCCTGTCCCCATCCCCACCCTGTCCCCATCCCCACCCTGTCCCCATCCCCACCCTGTCCCCATCCCCACCCTGTCCTCATCCCCACCCTGTCCTCACCCTGTCCTCATCCCACCCTGTCCTCATCCCACCCTGTCCTCATCCCACCCTGTCCTCATCCCACCCTGTCCTCATCCCACCCTGTCCTCATCCCACCCTGTCCTCATCCCACCCTGTCCTCATCCCACCCTGTCCTCATCCCACCCTGTCCTCATCCCACCCTGTCCTCATCCCACCCTGTCCCCCTGTCCTCATCCCACTGTCCTCATCCCACCCTGTCCCCCTGTCCTCATCCCACCCTGTCCCCCTGTCCTCATCCCACCCTGTCCTCATCCCACCCTGTCCCCCTGTCCTCATCCCACCCTGTCCTCATCCCACCCTGTCCCCCTGTCCTCATCCCACCCTGTCCTCATCCCACCCTGTCCCCCTGTCCTCATCCCACCCTGTCCCCCTGTCCTCATCCCACCCTGTTCTCATCCCACCCTGTTCCCCTGTCCTCATCCCACCCTGTCCTCATCCCACCCTGTCCCCCTGACCTCATCCCACCCTGTCCCCCTGTCCTCATCCCACCCTGTCCCCCTGTCCTCATCCCACCCTGTCCCCCTGTCCTCATCCCACCCTGTCCCTCTGTCCTCATCCCACCCTGTCCCTCTGTCCTCATCCCATGAAAATGACAGGGTGGGTCTTAAAAAGGAAGGTGTGCGTCATATATAAAGTAGGGGGTGCGCGAGTTTCACCAGGCCTAGGGCAGCACAAAACCTAAATACACCCCTGGGGTCATCAGACTAATATCACATCTGGGAGGGCCGGTGAAGAATCTGCATCCTGGACCAAGGGCTCCGTCCCAACCCAGCCAAGCCGATTGTATGGGGAGATGTGTGTGGATGGATAAATCTTTAAAACGTGTGCATGCATCAAACAGGCTTCAAATCATTTGGTCTCAATGGTATTAAATAAAGAGAGAGGTCACCCAACTAAGATAGGAAACCCGACACTGATTTATATTGTCTGATGGTGTGGAGAAGACACTACACAGGGAAGTACACCGAGCAAGGACTTTACACATCCTTCCTCAGGATCACAAGTACTACACACCCTTCATCAGGATCACAAGTACTACACACCCTTCATCAGGATCACAAGTACTACACACCCTTCATCAGGATCACAAGTACTACACATGCTTCATCAGAATCACAAGTACTACACATGCTTCATCAGAATCACAAGTACTACACATGCTTCATCAGAATCACAAGTACTACACATGCTTCATTAGAATCACAAGTACTACACATGCTTCATCAGAATCACAAGTACTACACATGCTTCATCAGAATCACAAGTACTACACATGCTTCATTAGAATCACAAGTACTACACATGCTTCATCAGAATCACAAGTACTACATATGCTTCATCAGAATCACAAGTACTACACATGCTTCATCAGAATCACAAGTACTACACATGCTTCATCAGAATCACAAGTACTACACATGCTTCATGAGGATCACAAGTACTACACATGCTTCATCAGGATCACAAGTACTACACATGCTTCATCAGGATCACAAGTACTACACATGCTTCATCAGGATCACAAGTACTACACATGCTTCATCAGGATCACAAGTACAACGTCAGAGGAGCATGTCACACTCAGGGGTCTATTAAATGCAAGTTAAAAAGTAACAATGTAAGCAACAAAATAAATTACAAGTAAAAACATAAATACTGTTACCAGGAACACACATTGGGGGTGCTTTACTAAACTTGTAAGTGGAAAGATTTGGTGCAGATGTTGTATGGTAGCCAATCGGCTTCTAACTTCATCTTGTTCAACTAAACTTTGCCAATAAAACCTGGAAGCTGATTGGTTTCTATGCAGAGCTGCACCAAATTTTGCACACACAAGTTGTAGTAAGGCTGGATTCACACCTATGCTAAAATTGGATGTGGAGGTTTTTACCACATCCAATTCACATGACAGGAGATTATGACCGTCTCTTTATGGGGCGGGGTCACACATCTCTGTTGCGGTTGCAGAGTGGATAACACGGAGTCCTGTGTGTCTTTGGCTGTGTTTCAGGGTCGAATTCAGGCAAAAATTCGACCCTGAAACAGAGAACAAGGATGCACCGGACCCCTGCTGCAAGTCGGAGGTGTAAAAGCAGCCTCAATCAACCCCATTGTAGTAAGTATGTGGTCATCATAAAGTCAGGCGATATAAGATCTCATTACCTCAAAGTGACACAACATGTCAATCGTAAACCAACACAGCATACAATAACCTCAAAGCCGACAACATCTCCTAACATCAACCCAACGCCACACCACAGCTCATAACCTCATACCCACGGCAACATCTCCTAACCTCAACCCAACACCACACCACAGCTCAGCTCATAACCTCATACCCACGGCAACATCTCCTAACCTCAACCCAACACCACACCACACCTCACAACCTCCTACCCACAGCAACATCTCCTAACCTCAACCCAACACCACACCACAGCTCATAACCTCATACCCACGGCAACATCTCTTAACCTCAACCCAACACCACACCACACCACAGCTCAGCTCATAACCTCGTACCCACGGCAACATCTCCTAACCTCAACCCAACACCACACCACACCTCACAACCTCCTACCCACAGCAACATCTCCTAACCTCAACCCAACACCACACCACAGCTCACAACCTCCTACCCACAGCAACAACATCTACTAACCTCAACCCAACACCACACCACAGCTCACAACCTCCTACCCACAGCAACAACATCTACTAACCTCAACCCAACACCACAGCTCATAACCTCATACCTACGGCAACATCTCCTAACCTCAACCCAGCACCACACCACACCTCACAACCTCCTACCCACAGCAACATCTCCTAACCTCAACCCAACACCACACAACAGCTCACAACCTCCTACCCACAGCAACAACATCTACTAACCTCAACCCAACACCACAGCTCATAACCTCATACCTACGGCAACATCTCCTAACCTCAACCCAGCACCACACCACAGCTCAGCTCATAACCTCATACCCACGGCAACATCTCCTAACCTCAACCCAACACCACACCACACCACACCACACAGCTCATAACCTCATACCCACGGCAACATCTCCTAACCTCAACTCAGCACCACACCACAGCTCAGCTCATAACCTCATACCCACGACAACATCTCCTAACCTCAACCCAACACCACACCACAGCTCATAACCTCCTACCCACAGCAACATCTCCTAACCTCAACCCAACACCACACCACACCACACAGCTCATAACCTCATACCCACGGCAACATCTCCTAACCTCAACTCAGCACCACACCACAGCTCAGCTCATAACCTCATACCCACGACAACATCTCCTAACCTCAACCCAACACCACACCACAGCTCATAACCTCCTACCCACAGCAACATCTCCTAACCTCAACCCAACACCACACCACAGCTCACAACCTCCTACCCACAGCAACATCTCCTAACCTCAACCCAACACCACACCACAGCTCACAACCTCCTACCCACAGCAACATCTCCTAACCTCAACCCAACCCAACACCACAGCTCACAACCTTCTACCCACGGCAACATCTACTAACCTCAACCCAGCACCACACCACACCACACAGCTCATAACCTCATACCCACAGCAACATCTCCTAACCTCAACCCAGCACCACACCACACCACACAGCTCATAACCTCATACCCACGACAACATCTCCTAACCTCAACCCAACACCACACCACAGCTCATAACCTCATACCCACGGCAACACCACCTAACCTCAACCCAGCACCACACCACAGCTCAGCTCATAACCTCATACCCACGGCAACAAATCCTAACCTCAACCCAACATCACACCACAGCTCACAACCTCATACCCACGGCAACATCTCCTAACCTCAACCCAACACCACACCACAGCTCAAAACCTCATACCTACAGCAACATCTCCTAACCTCAACCCAACACCACACCACAGCTCACAACCTCATACCCACGGCAACATCTCCTAACCTCAACCCAGCACCACACCACAGCTCATAACCTCATACCCACGGCAACAACTCCTAACCTCAACCCAACAACACACCACAGCTCACAACCTCATACCCACAGCAACATCTCCTAACCTCAACCCAACACCTCACCACAGCTCACAACCTCATACCTACAGCAACATCTCCTAACCTCAACCCAACACCACACCACAGCTCACAACCTCATACCCATGGCAACATCTCCTAACCTCAACCCAACACCACAGCTCATAACCTCATACCCACGGCAACATCTCCTAACCTCAACCCAGCACCACACCACAGCTCATAACCTCATACCTATGGCAACATCTCCTAACCTCAACGCAACACCACACCACAGCTCACAACCTCATACCCACAGCAACATCTACTAACCTCAACCCAACACCACACCACAGCTCATAACCTCGTACCCACGGCAACATCTCATAACTAGACATGTGCAATTTGTTGCTTTCAAAATTAGTTTTACCTTAAAATCCGGTATATTGGTTAAAACGGTTGTATACCCAATTTTGACATTTTACCTAAACCTTATTATCTTAACTGTAGGTAAAATTAATTTCTCCTAAACCTGTACCGTTTAGGAGATATTCCATCTGCATGCAGCCGCTGACGTCAGCAGTGCATGCGCTCTGAATGCCCAGCCGAAGGTCCCGCAGACGCTGTTGGACCTTGCCGGGAAGAAAATTCCCGCGCATCGTCATCGCGGCTCCGGCCAGCAAGATGACACCATGGGCAAGATGACACGCCGAGGGCAAGATGACACGCCGAGGGCAAGATGTTGGCTCCCTTGGCGTGAACCGCGCTCCGATACGGGGGCTTCGTTCTGAGGCAAGCACCCACTTCCTGAGTCCAGGTCATCCTGAACCCACCCCAGCCTGTAGCTGGCATCATTGAACCCACTTCCTGAGTCCAGGTCATCCTGAACCCACCCCAGCCTGTAGGTGGCATCATTTACCCATTTCCTGAGTTCAGATCATCCTGAACCCAGCCTGTGGCTGGCATCATTCAACCCACTTTCTCCAAGTCCAGGTCACCTTGAACCTACCCCAGGCTGTGTATGGACAGTGAAATGAGACGCAGCACAGTAATGAGTATATCACTCTGCTCTCGCCTCTTAGCAGGCTCCTTGTTCGTATATAAAACGATTTGTTTGCGGTACTGCTTCTTCCTCTCACACCCAAGCTCTGCTGTGCAGGTTGCATGGGGGCCCCTGTTTTTTCCCCAAAGCAGCTGGTCCTTGTGCCCACGCTGCCCCATGATGGCACTGAGAGTGATAGATACACAGCGGAGGCAGTCTGCCTCGTACCTACTTGATGTCTGTTTACCTGCACTGTCATCATTGTAGGGGCCCCAGATCATTACATTGCCCAGGGGCCCATGATGCTATTAAGACGGCCCTGCGTGCATGCTGAAGTTTATTTTGCCCAAGGATGAGATGATGTGCTGTTTCAGCTTAGCACATCCTTTTCCTTTTTTTGGGTTGTCACCAGAACAGGAATAGAGGGGAAACTTGTTCTGGTGACAGTAAGGAATTTTCTTCAGTTTGCAGAGATTTCCCTTCATTTCCTGTTTTGGTTATGGGACAGGAAGTGAAGGAAAATCTCCCCAATGGGACATGGCAAAAAATAAAGCCCCCCCAACTGTAAAAAAAATAAAAATAAAACAATAAAAAAAAGGGAAGAAGAAGTAGTCTTGCCTTTAGTTGTACTTTAAGTATGACAGTTCTTCTCTGGAGTCTGTGCATTTCACTCTGCGGGCACATTCCATGGAAACGGCATCCAAATTCGATTACAACACATAAATTGTGACATTGTATATCAGTAACCAGAGAACTGTATAGAAGAGCTTCCTTCCTTCTATGGAGGAATCCCGCTGAATGCAATGGGGTCGGTTTACTAAAGGAGTGGAGCAGGTCCACTCTACAAAGTCCATGCACACTGCTGCCTGAAAACGCTCAGATTTCAGGTATACAGGCATCTTTTTTTTTGTTTGTTTAATTGATCTAAAAGTGCTGCCCATTGTTTTCAATGTGTCTGTATACACAACAATGTAAACATGCACATGCAATGATCAGAAAAAATAAATAAAAAAAAACATACGTTCAGAAATCTGAGTTGCCGGTCAGTATTTTGTCATGTATACTCGCAAAAAATAAACACTGCAGTTATAGCGTCTACAAAATAAGGGATAGATTTATACTATTTTATTATATCTTTTCTACTAGTAATAACGGCGATCTGCGATTTTTAGTGGGACTGCAACATTGCAGCGGACACATCGAACACAGTGACATACATACAGAGATCAGTGCTAAAAAATTCACAGAATATTGTGACACTGGCAGGGAAAGGGGGTGATCAAGGGGTTAAGAGAGACAGAGAGAGACAGACAGAGACAGACAGACAGACAGAGACAGACAGACAGAGACAGACAGACAGACAGACAGAGACAGACAGAGACAGACAGACAGAGACAGACAGACAGACAGACAGAGACAGACAGACAGAGACAGACAGACAGAGACAGACAGACAGAGACAGACAGACAGACAGACAGAGACAGACAGAGACAGACAGACAGACAGACAGAGACAGACAGAGACAGACAGACAGAGACAGACAGACAGACAGACAGAGACAGACAGACAGAGACAGACAGACAGAGACAGACAGACAGACAGACAGAGACAGACAGAGACAGACAGACAGACAGACAGACAGAGACAGACAGACAGACAGACAGACAGAGACAGACAGACAGAGACAGACAGACAGACAGAGACAGACAGACAGACAGAGACAGACAGACAGACAGAGAGGCAGAGAGAGAGGCAGAGAGAGAGGCAGAGAGAGAGGCAGAGAGAGAGGCAGAGAGAGAGGCAGAGACAGATTCCTGATCACTAGGAACAGACGATCTCTCTCTACTCCCGTGGCAGAACGGGGATCTGTTTGTTTACATTGACAGACCCCCATTCTGCCTCTCTCAGGAGCGATCGCGGGTAGCCAGCGGACATCGCAGCTGCTGGTCACGTACAGCGGCTCCTGTCGTTCTATAAGCGGGCCACGTATGCCGACGATTTGCGCAGCTGAGCCAACCTGCCGCCATGACGGCGGCTGGTCGGAAAACGGTTAAAACATAAACAGAACTTTGGATCGAAATTCATCATCAAGCTGCCAAATGAGAAGATTTGTACACATTTTCATGCAAACATTTGTTTAAAAATGGTCTAGTCTATGTCCTGCGTTACACTTCAGAGCTGGAAAGCTGACACTGCGCCAGCGTACGGTTTACCATCCTTATCAGCCACCATGAATAAAGCCCAAATCAATTATTTACAGGTCACATCGGAGATGAACTCCGGCTCTGCCAGCATGGGAATAAAGGAACCCAAGCCTCAGCCGGGGCTAAAAATATAATCAAGGTGATGGGAAGTCCTCAGCAGGAAATGACAGGCGGGAGGAGCGCACACCGCCATGCTATTTTTATGTACATTTCTACAGGCAGACAAAAAAAATAAAAAATTTAGGGACCAGGGCACAAAAATCTATACCAACCAATCACTATTTGCCTTCCATGTGCAGATGCCCCCTGCTGAACGCCGATACCCGAGAGTCACAGCGGTCATAAGATCTCAGCGCCACGTTCTCAGGTAATACAATCAGCCAGAATCTTCTCACTTTACATATCCGATGTTCCAGTGGCACCTTTCCTATACTGGAAATCAATAGAACATCTCCTCTATGGGGAGACTATATGGCAGGACAAACATAGCAGAGCCATGGTGCCATAAATACATTGATATCAGCCTCTTCATGAACATCACTAACCTCATTTTTTATAATAATAATAACAAGGATTTTTTTGTGTATACTAAAATGAACTTTGGAAATTTTCTACTGAAAGTATGGGTTTGCCGGCGGGACCTTACCATCTGCCACACGCAAGGGCTGTTACACTTCCCTCTATCAACCTGGGATTCTACCGCCATCCACTGGGAGTTGTGATAGTTCCCTTCATGGGACATCTACATGCCGACGGACTGATGTTAACCCCTCCTCATCTGGATTCAGCAGTGGTATCGTTGTACACATTTTTATACCAGTATCATACTTGGCAACATGATAGTATGACTGCTTTTGCTACCGTTTGGTATTACTTGCACCATTTTTACAGTTTATGTAGCTACATCGATTTCATCTCCAGTGCAATATTTATTTTGTTACCTACTTGAAGACTATAAAAGTTTTAATGCTATTCCCATCGAGCGCTGCCTTTGTGCGTTTTTGTATCCTGCTATCCATTTTTCCAGTGGTTGGTAGCTGCACTGGGAATCAGCCTGCAAGGAGATCAGCTAAAAGTAGTTGGATCTGTATGTGCGTTAGAATTAATCGAAATTAGTCGATTAATCGGACAAAAAAAAAACAAAAACGATTAATCGAACACAAAAATTTTGATTTGTAAAAGCGCAAATTTTTAGCCATTTTCAAAAGGAATCAGTTAACTATTATGTCTATACCCTGTAAACAGTAATTTCAGCAAAAAAGTTTCCTTTAACTAATCTTCAGGCATAAAAAAAAATGAGAGGCTCTCGCTCTCTCTCTCTCTCGCAATAATTCTAGCTCTAGACCTCCTCTGTAACTCAAGACACGCAACCTGTAGAATTTCTGAGGCCTCGTACACACGATCGGACATATCCGATGAAAACGGTCCGCGGACCATTTCCATCGGATATGTCCGATCGGGAGTTTGATCCGATGGCGTGTACACACCATCGGATCAAATTCCCCGCCGGACGGCGCAGTGACGCGGCGGTGACGTTGACGCCGCCACGTCACCACTACGTCACCGCACCAGGAAGTTAAACACTTAAATCCATTCGGCGGCGGCGCGGCGGCGGTGGGGCACGACATGTCTGCTGGTAAGTGTACTAACCAGCAGACATGTCGGACGGACAGATTTCACCGGATGGATTTCAAAGCATGCTTTGAAATCTGTCGGGTGGAGAAATCTGTCCGCTAGCCCATACACACGAGCGGAGATGTCTGCTGAAACGGTCCATCGGACCGTTTTCAGCGGACATATCCCCTCGTGTGTACGAGGCCTGAAACGTCGCCTATGAAGATTTTAAAAAGGTAAAGGTTTGTCGACATTCCAGGAGCGGACGCAATTTTTAAGCGTGGATAAAAAAAAATATGTAGCGCTGAAAAAAGTCACATGTTGCCAAAATGATTCCAAAATAATAACAAAATTAGTATAATTATTTTTGAATCATTTTGGCAACATGTGACTTTTTTCAGCGATACACATTTTTTTATCCACATTTGTTTTTGTTTTTTTTTTAAATTTTTTATTTATCATCAAAAAGCCAGGCCGCGTGGGCCTTCATCATACAATCATAACATTTAGAAACAGAAACTACCCTTTGTCGGGTGCATATCAAGAGATTGTACAGTCTCATACAGGGGTAAATACCTCTCATGTCTTGACCCGGTAACTAGGCCCCCACGAGCCGGCTTCCCAAACTATTTTCCATTTTCTAAGGGAATTTAGGAGTAGCAAAGAATGAAGGTAAAGAAGAGAACAGAATGAGATTAAGTAACAGAGTAGGGGGGGGGGGTGAAGGGAGGGGGGGGTGGGCCGCACGAGCAGGGCCAGCCCCAAAAGCGCCTCAAAAAGGCGTATCGGAGTTCTTCACGTATCTCCCGGGCAGTCAGGTCATCCCGGGTATAGGGGACCTGTCTACATTAGGTTGGGTTGGTAAAAGGCCATCTGTCTCTCTGAGCCTCTGTCCCTCTTCTGAAAATCTGAACATGTTATACAATTGCCACGTATCCGAGTACGTCTCCCTTCGCTGTTGGCTGGAAAGGATCAGGTCCTCCATTCGGTTGATTTCATCTACTTTGTTGAGCCACATAGCTATGGACGGCGGGTGAGGGGACTTCCAGAGGAGGGGCACGCAGGCCTTCCACATTTGTTTTTTGCTTTGTATCTAGCATTTGTGTTTAGCAGCAGAACCTTTCACTAGTTTTATATTTAATTTTCCTTTATTCACCTAGCGCAATTTTTTCCTTTCTTTTACACCATTTTTTAAGCGTGTCATGTTGGGTATCAATTTACTCGGCGTAACGTTATCTTTCACAATATTTAAAAAAAAAAAAAAAAAAAAAAAAAAAAAAAAAAAGGCCAACTTTGGTCTTATTTTTTAATTAAAAAAAAAGGTGAATTTTTTCCCCAAAAAAGTGCACTTGCAAGACCGCTGCGCAAATACGGTGTGACAGAAAGTATTGCAACGACCGCCATTTTATGCTCTAGGGTTTTAGAATAATTTTTTTTATATATATATATATATATATATATATATATATATATATATATATATATATATATATATATATATATATATATATATATATATATATAGTCTGGAGTTTATTGCTGGTTTACTTGTCATGCCAATGGCCACCACAGGATGGCGCCAGATCACAGAAGGAAGCTTAGGCCTGCAGAAGGCCGCAAAGCTGCTTTCTCAATTACTGGCCAGCGCGGAGGGAGACTAAGCATCGATTGTCGATGTGAAACGCGTCAGTATTTGTTACCCCACTGTTTGCTGTTTTAGTTATATTTTTTGACTGCAATGAACAGGCGCTATTTTTAAGTTTTTTCATCCATTGGAATGCGGCTGTCCATTTATTTTTCCCTACAGCACAGCGGGAGAGGTGGGGGCACATGGAGACACAGGATGGGGTATCCTGCGTCTCCGTGCGCCCCCCACCTTCCCCGTTGCGCAATTGCGTTGGGCCACGCCGGGCACCCAGATTTTGTCGAACCCTGCCCTACACCATAAGAACAATCATAGCGCCCCCCGGCCCCTGATGCCAACCATAGATCTCACTGTAAAGAGGTCCTGTCATATCATATCCCTTTTACAAGAGATGCCGACATTCCTTGCAATATATATTTTATTCCTATTTTTTTTTAAAGTGCCCCAGGTAGCCGGTAGCATACGCAAAAACCACCCACATATGAAACCGGTGTTGAAACCACACATGTGAGGTGTCGCCACAAACGTAAGAGCAAAGGCAATAATTCTAGCCCTAGACCTCCTCTGTAACTCAAAACATGTAACCAAAAAAATATATAAAAAATAAAAAATTGGCACCATTCCACGAGCGTGTGCAATTTTCAAGGGTGACGTTAGGTATCTATTTACTCGCCGCAACATCATCTTTCACATTATGCAAAAAAATTGGGCGAACGATAAAAAAAAAAAAACACACAACACACGCACAACACAGTAAAGTATAAAATACACCCCCCCCCCCCCCCAGAAAAAAAAAAAAAAAACACCACACACACACACGTCTGAAAAACTGCTGCGCAAATACCGTGCGAGATAAAAATGACTGCCATTGTATTCCCTAGGGTCTCTGCTAAAAAAAAAAAAAAAAAAATAATTATATTATAAATAAAATGTTGGAGATTCTATGTAATTGTCTAGCAAAAAAGTAATGATTTTTACATGTAGGGGAAAAATGTCAGAATTGGCCTGGGTGGAAAGTGGTTAAAGTGTTTGTCACTCGCACACGTGTTGGCAGATTTCCCCTCTATTCTGGTTCTGTTTACAATGCTAAAAAGATGACTAAACTTCCAACTTCAAGAGGAGCTCCAGCCGCGGGAATTTTTTTTTTTAAAGTCAGCAGCTACTAACAGTGTAGCTGCTGACTTTAAATAAGGACACTTACCTGTCCTAGGCGCCCGCGCCGACGGCCCCCCCGGTGCCGGTCCCACGATCGCTCCGGGTCCCGCGCCGCCATTCACACTATGGGAAACAGGCAGTGAAGCCGTATGGCTTCACTGCCCATTTCCTAGTGCGCCTGCGTGAGTCTCACGCTGGCTTGTGAATGGGCGCGCTGCTCTCTGAGAACACACACAGTTCCCAGGAAGCAGCGCGCCCCATTCACAAGGAGAAGAACAAGAAGAAAACACACCGCGGTTCAGGAAGAGGCAGATTACGGACTTCCGCATAGCAACAGCTATTTCGGGTGAGTATTTATTTTTTATTTTTTTCCAGGTTTTTTTTTTTTTTTTTTTTTTTTTAAACATTGTAAAATGTTGTTATCCTGGGTGGAGCTCCGCTTTCAGCACTCCAAAAAAAGAAAAAAATCTACCTTTTCACGTGACAACACTGAAGAAATGACACTTTGCTACAATGTAAAGTAGTGACTGTAAAGCTTGTATAACAGTGTAAAATGTGCTGTCCCCTCAACATGTAGCCATCAACTTCTAAACCGCTGGAAACAAAAGTGAGTACACCCCTAAGTGAAAATGTCCAAATAGGGCCCAAAGTGAAAATATTGTGTGTGCCCGCCATTAGTTTCCAGCACTGGCTTAACCCTCTTAGGCATTGAGTTCACCAGAGCTGGCAGATATTAGAGACTAGGGATGTCGAGATACAGATATTAATATCGGTATCGATACCGAGCATTTCCCAAGTACTTGTACTCGGGGGGGGGGGGGTGGATGCTCTGATGCTTCACCCAATACCTGGGCAGTCAGGTATTGGGTGGTGGGGGTAGTTGCTACTCTCTCCCCCGTGCAGCTCTCCTCTCCGTGCAGCGCCCCCCCCCGTCGTCGTCTTGTCCCCCGTGCAGATCTCCCCTCTGTGTAGCTCTCCACTCAGCGCTCCCCCCCCCTGCCGCCTTGTCCCCCTCCGTGCCGCTCTCCCCCGTGCAGATCTCCTCTGTGTAGCTCTCCCCTCGGTGCAGCACCCCCCCGCCGTCTTGTCCCCCTCCATGCCGCTCTCCCCTGTGCTGTCTTGTCCCCCGTGCAGATCTCCCTTCTGTGTAGCTCTCCCCTCAGTGCAGCACCCCCCCCCTGCCGTCTTGTCCCCCTCCATGCCGCTCTCCCCTGTGCTGTCTTGTCCCCCGTGCAGATCTCCCCTCCGTGCAGCACCCCCTCCTGCCGTCTTGTCCCCCTCCGTGCCGTTCTCCCCTGTGCTGTCTTGTCCCCCGTGCAGATCTCCCCTCCGTGCAGCGCCCCCCTGCCGTCTTGTTCCCCTCCTTGCCGCTCTCCCCCCTCAATCCGTCAGGCTCCTACCTTTTCTGAATGCACCGTGTCAGTGATCACTGACTGTTCATTCATATAACTGAGCATCGTAAACTGTATTTACGATGCTTCAGTTTATGAATGGAGAGGAGCTTCTCTCCATTCATTTTAGCTGAGGCTGTGAGAAAGGGACTGGGGAATCTGTGTCCCTAGTCCCTTTCTCTGTCTTAAAGGGGAGATGTCAGGAGGTCTGTTAAGACCCCTGATATCTCACCAAAGCCCCCCCCCCCAACAGGGCTGATTAAAAAAAAAAAAAAATCGTAATAATTAAAAAATAAAATGTAAATAAAAAAAATAAAAAAACAGACACACTGACAATCCTTAAAAAAAAAAAAAAAATCACTGTAAAGAAAAAAATAAATACTTAAAATAAAGTATAAAAAGTATCGGTACATGTACTCGGTCTCAAAAAAGTGGTATCGGGACAACCCTATTAGAGACCTTGAGCGCCTCCACCTTCCATTTAAGGATGTCCCACAGATGCTCAATAGGGTTTAGGTCTGGAGACATGCTTGGTCAGTCCATCACCTTTACCCTCCGCTTCTTTAGTAAGGCAGTGGTCATCTTGGCGGTGTGTTTGGGGTCCTTATGTTGAAATACTGCCCTGCGCCCCAGTCTCTGAAGGGAGGGGATCATGCTCTGCTTCAGTCTGTCACAGTACATGTTGCCATTCATGGTTCCCTCAATGAACTGTAGCTCCCCAGTGCCGGCAGCACTCATGCAGCCCCAGACCATGACACTCCCACCACCAAGCTTGACTGTAGGCAATACACACTTGTCTTTGTACTCCTCACCTGGTTGCCCCCACACACGCCTGACACCATCTTAACCGAATACATTGATCTTGGTCTCATCAGACCACAGGACATGGTTCCAGTAATCCATGTCCTTAGTCTGCTTGTCTTCAGCAAACTGTGTGTGGGCTTTCTTGTGCATCATCTTTAGAAGAGGCTTCCTTCTGGGACGAAGACCATGCAGACCAATTTGATGCAGTGTGCGGCGTATAGTCTGAGCACTGACAGGCTGACCCCCCCCCCCCACCCCTTCAACCTCTGCAGCAATGCTGGCAGCACTTATATGTCTATTTCCCCGAAACAATTTCGGGATATGACGCTGAGCACATGCACTCGACTTCCTTGGTCGACCATGGTGAGGCCTGTTCTACCGCTGTATGGTCTTTGCATTGAGGTGCCATATTGAACTTTCAGTGACCAGTATGAGAAAGAGAGCGGGGGACAGCAAATGTACACTGTTATACAAGCTGTACACTCACTACTTTACATTGCAACAAAGTGTCATTTCTTCAGTGTTGTCACATGAAAAGTTATATCAAAATAATTTTTGTATATATATATATATATATATATATATATATACACATACACATATACATACATACACATACATACATATACACACACACACACACATTTTATTTCACATTGCGGGTTTAGGATGCGGCGACCAGCACTCTGAGCTGCAGAGCTGTGCGGCGCGATGCGTGTTTTATTGCATCACACAGCTCCATTTTTACTACATTTTATGTGAAATACATAAAGTAACACTTTAATCATATCACAGCACAGCAGCACATTGCACTGCACTTACTGTACAGCAACATACATACAGGGCACCCAGAGAGCTGTGATATTATACAAACATGTTGTAGAATATCGCACAGCTCTGGAATGCAGAGAAATTCTGGTGTGAACACAACACAGAGAACTATTGCTTTCTGCGTGTCACTTACCTGCGTTTATTTGTGAGCAAAAACACAGCTTACTGCATAGTGTAAATGGGGTCCTAAAACCTGGGGACGGATGTAAAACTAAACACTATTAGCTTTCTAAATAGACATTATAGAATTACACATTGCAATATTGTCAAAAGACAATCCCTCTCCTTGCAAACATTTTCAAATGGGTATTGGCTCATCTTGTGCAATATGCAATATTAGAAAAAAACTTGTCCAAAGATAATATTCATGAAATTGTCACATATATCTCCCCTCAACGCGTTTCACACCTCCATCTTCAACAGGAGAACAAAAAGGAGAGGAGGCCTTTAAAGTGTGACATAGCGATTTGTTGGCTGTTTGCCTCGTATCCATATATAGCCCTACAGAAATGGGAGGCCAAGTAGGAAGGAGCTCTGGGATATCAAAGGTGGTTGCGATTGGCACACATGCAGCCTGTATTTTATTGCTTTGTGTGCTCAGCTCATAACATAAGATACAGGAAAGCATCTAAACCAAAATGGTGATACCTCAACAAAAGGGGGTCAGTTGAATTGCATATTATGTGTGCCGAGGTGTAAAATAAAAGCGATCCTCCAGTGACCAACATGGTGGTTGTGCATTAAAGCAGAGCTGTTCCTTTGCTCTTCATTGATCAAGCACAGGTTTGCTTTATACGGACTTGTATGTATGCATGTATGTATGTATGCATGCATGCATGCATGCATGCATGTATGTATACACCCACACACACCCTTCTATAAAGCTGCTGGGAGGGGAGCAAATTTTTGCACAAAGATGCAAAGCAAATACAACCCCAATGTGATGAAATATTTCAAATTCCATAATGATACTCTATGTACTCTCTATGTGGAAATGTGATCCATCAGCCTCCCGTAGAAGGTAACTCGCTCAAGTTCCAGCTGATAAGAATAATTATATATATATATATATATATATATATATATATATATATATATATATATATATACATAGTTAGTGACAGGAAGTTGGGTAAATCTGTGTGTGTGTTGTCCCAGACGGGAGATGCTTTTCTGCCTTGTTTAGACAATACACCAATTACTACTGGGCGTCGGCTGCAGAGATGGCCAGAGAGGTTTGGGGCGTTAAAAGGTTTCAGCTGTTCATAATTAAGCAATTAAAGCCCCTATAAAGACAGCCTAAGAATAATAACGACTGATTGCTGCATCCTGAGGCTTTGGGAGTGAAGGAGCAGTCACAAGCACTTCTGAAGAGGTGAGGTGCTGATGGATATTTCTGTGTGAGAAATATCAAAGAGACTTTGTTGTTATTTTCTGCTGTAGGACCAGCAGTGTCTGCCCAGCAGTAGGCTGTGCCAGACTCCATAGGTAGGTTCCTGTGTTGGGAAGGTAGACGCCCCAAGTGGCCAGGGTTTATTTTATTTTATGTTTTGTTTTGTTTATGCTGTTTTGATGCTTGCACGTGTATCCCGCAAGATGGAAAAATAAACCATATCATTTGTTTTCAGTCATCCTCAAGTGCCTTTTTTGTACAGTTCAGCGTGTAGTGAACCCATAGAGGGGGTCACACACACCCGCTACCGAGCTAATCCCTCACAATATACACATATACACACATACACACATACATACATACATACACACACACACACACACGGCACCCCAAATAAAAAAGGAGTTAAAGCCATTTAGGATATTCACTTTTCAAACACAAGGCAGCTACCGATCCTCCACAATCAGGCGAACAAGATAATAATTCTTCCCCAGAGACGAGACAATGCTCTGTATGTAGTTCAAGCAGGTCTGACTCTTTATTGAGAAATACAGGCTCTTATATACAATTTAGGATACTGCAGTAACCAAACAAGGACAAAACTCCACCCACAACATCACACAATGTTTACCTAACGAGCCCCCCCCCCCAATACATCTCTTTAGCAGACACCCTGACTCTAAGACTTGACCTAATTTAAATGAGCTAATTAACTACAGCTGATGACTCAGACACCTGACCTTTAGGCTGTCTGTTAACTTACAATACACATTATCACAGGACTCCTTTACACCAGTGTTTTTCAACTCCAGTCCTCAAGGCACACCAACAGGTCAGGTTTTCAGGCTTTCCATTATTTTGCACAGGTGATTTGATCAGTTTCACTGCCTTAGTAATCACCACAGCCATTTCATCTGAGGGAAATACTGAAAACTTGACCTGTTGGTGTGCCTTGAGGACTGGAGTTGAAAAACACTGCTTTACACAATACAGGGTCAATTAGCACAAGCCACAACGAAAGATCCTTAGAAGTTAGTCTGGGTTCAATTTACATTACACAGGCAGCCAGGTAGCTGGAGGTGATGACATTAAACATCTTTCAATTAACCTGTTGAGTTCAGAATCAACATACAGTAATTAGTTCTTAAGATATCCCGGAATATATTGTGAATATTAAAAATCCTATCTCAGGTAGTCCAAGATATATTCTGCATGTCCATTATTTTCTGGGTCATGCTTTCTAAGAGCTTCTTTGTTCCACGGGCCCACCAGTTACATATTATATAAGCTGCACGATTCTGACAAAATGAAAATCACATGTTTTTTGCTTAGAATAAGGGCCCTTTCACACGTCCGCTCCGCCTGTCCGTTTATGGACTTGTAATGAACCCCTATGGGAGCGGATCCGTTAGCGGGTGATGCATCCGCTAACGTCCGCCAGATCCGCATCCGTTGTTTCGGACGGAAGAATGTCCTATTTTTCTTCCATCCGGCCAAACGGATCGGATGCAAATGAACAGACGGTCCGTTTCCATCCGATTCCCCATAGGGGATAGCGGAGGAAAGACAGGGCGGTCCCTGCACAGTGTGCGGGGACCGCCCTGTCCGCCTGACAGCTCAGCGGAGACCCCCCCGCTGAGCCGACGGACACACAGAGCGGACCGCAAAACGGACCGCTCCGTGTGAAAGAGCCCTAAAGATCACGATTCTCGCGGAGTGGCATCTTTTTTCACATTATACAAAAAAAATAAAAAAATTGGGCTAACTTTACTGTTCAGTCTTTCTTCAGTTCTCTAAAGTGTATTTAAAAAAAATAAATAAATAATGATATTGGGTTTGCCAAATATGTACGCCAATATGCAAAAAAAAAAAAAAAAAAAGTATTAAATAAATGATAATAAATTTTATTATAATAATACAATTATGGTCTATGTTTTCAGAACATGAATAATGTTTGGAGACTTGAACCAATCTCCAGGCCTAAAAAGAAATATATATATATATATATATATATATATATATATTGCAGATAAGGGGCTAAAGTGGAGCTCTACTCAAATGTGAATCTAAAAATGTATCTAAAGCCACAATATTTTTTCATTCATGTTAGATAGAATATTAAAAGGGTTATGCCCCTAAGATTTTTTTTTTGCCAGCTGTATCCCATTGGGGGGGGGGGGGGGGGTTACCTCCACTTCCTGTCTTGTAGAGATAGAACAGGAAGTGGGAATCTCTCCAAAACAAGGAAAATGCCCTCTTAACCACTTCCTGCTCGCCGGCCATCATATGACGTCCTTGGGCCAGATTCAGGTAGAGTTAGGCTGGCGGATCAATGGATCCGCCAGCCTAACTGTCACTTTAAGCCGGCGTTTTTGTTTTCTGTAACCAGAAAACAAGAAAACGCCGGGTTGGAGTTCCGATGCGAGCAGCGTAAATGAATTTCGCCATCGCATCGTTACTTCAACTTAAAAATGGCGCCGGGGGCGTTCCCGCAGATTTACGCTCAAAAAATATGTTGATGAGCGGGAATCGGCAATTCACGATCTTTTTCGGGCGCGACGCAGTGACTTTACGACGTTTCCGGAAGCAATACGCGGCGTATAGATAAAGCAGCCCCCTAGTGGAGTATCCTAAAAAAAACAAAATCGCGTCGCTTGCGTAAAACATTCATGAATGGGGATGTGACGTCATTGACGTTCACTGACAGAATTTGGAGCATGCGCACTGGGATGCATTGACACTCGACGCATGCGCAGTACATCGCCACGGGATCGCGCTTAGTTTGAATACTACACGCCCCGTACCCGCCCAATTTGAATTCCGCCGGCTCATTTGCAATGCGCTGCCGCAACTTTAGGAGCAAGTGCTTCATGAATAACAGCACTTGCTCCTAAAATTTCGGCAGAGTAACGTAAATGAGAAGCGTTACTCCAGAGCAAAGATGCTCTGATCTACCTGAATCTGGCCCCTTGACTTTGTCCGGGGATATCTGAATGATGGGTGCAGCTACAGGCATCATTCAGATATCAGCATTTTCAGCCGGTGATTCCCTACACCAGAAGAATGATCATAGTGGTTGTTCTACCGCTTGATCGTTCTTACGGGCGGCAAGGATTTCTGAAAAGCGGAAGTTCAATTTTTGGGTGGAATTGCGCTTTAAGCATGATAGTTTGGAGTCTCTGCATTGCACGCTGTAATAGGCCCTGCAGGCACATTCCAGTATACACACTGCATCCAAATAACATTGCAACACATACAACGTGCCATTTTATAGCAGTAATCATAGAACTTTATAGAACACCTTGAGAGGTGCTTAGCTTCATTACAGCAGACAAGTCTTGGATGAGTATCGAGGAGTGCTTACTACAAAGGAACAAATGACTTGAGAAGTCTTTATGAAATGTTTCTTGGTTAAGAGCGCCAGATACTGTACATTCAATGCATTTCAGAAGAAAGTCTTGTAACATAGAATATAGGTGTGATCCTTCATTGATCACAGCACCTATACCTACCTATATGATCCTTCATTAATGGTAGAATCTAGGACTCCGGCCCTGATAGCGGGACTTACCACAAATCGTGCGAAAGTCCCGCAAAATCCGTGACGGTTGGGAGGTATGTATAGGTGATCATTGTTTGCAGCTCCCACGGGTGGTCCCTCATTGATGGAAGCTCCCATTGGGTGATCCCTCATTGTTCAGAGCACCTATGGATGATCCTTAATCAATGGTAGAATCTAGGAGTATCACAGCACCTATAGGTGATCCTTCATTGATCGCAGCTCCCACGGGTGATCCTTCATTGATGGTAGAATATAGGCGTGATCCTTTATTGATCACAGCTCCAAAGGGTAGCCCTTCATTGAACAGAGAACCTATGGATGATCCTTTGTTAATGGTAGAATCTAGGGGTATCACAGCGTGATCCTTCATTGATTGCTGCTCCCATGGGTGATCCTTCATTGATCGCAGCTCCGAGGGGTGATCCTTCATTGATCGCAGCTCAGAGGGGTGATCCTTCATTGATCGCAGCTCAGAGGGGTGATCCTTCATTGATCGCAGCTCAGAGGGGTGATCCTTCATTGATCGCAGCTCAGAGGGGTGATCCTTCATTTATCGCAGCTCAGAGGGGTGATCCTTCATTTATCGCAATTAAGAGGGGTGATCCTTCATTTATCGCAGCTCAGAGGGGTGATCCTGCATTGATCGCAGCTCCCACGGGTGATCCTTCATTGATCGCAGCTCCCACGGGTGATCCTTCATTGATCGCAGCTCCGAGGGGTGATCCTTCATTAATGGTAGAATATAGGCGTGATCCTTTATTGATCACAGCTCCAAAGGGTAGTCCTTCATTGAACAGAGAACCTATGGATGATCCTTCGTTAATGGTAGAATCTAGGAGTATCACAGCACCTATAGGTGATCCTTCATTGATTGCAGCTCCGATGGGTGATCATCGATATGGTTGATCCATACTGGATACAATGGGGTGGAGTAAAAGTAGCGAAATGCGGGTAGCCACCTTGGGACAGAAAGTGAATTATCTGTAGAATTGCCAGGTAAAAATAAAATAAAAACAGAAAAAAAAACCTCACAAAATAAAACAAATGCAGCCACCACTTCTAAGGTCTGGTAAGCTGCAATATAACACATTAGGGGCCAGATTCAGGTAGATGGGAGCATCTTTGCTCTGGAGTAACGCTTCTCATTTACGTTACTCTGGCGAAATTTTAGGAGCAAGTGCTGTTATTCATGAAGCACTTGCTCCTAAAGTTGCGGCAGCATATCGTAAATGAGCCGGCAGAATTCAAATTGGGCGGGTACGGGGCGTGTATTATTAAAACTAAGCGCGATCCCGCGGCGAACGTACTGCGCATGCGTCGAGTGTCAATGCATCCCAGTGCGCATGCTCCAAATTCTGTCAGTGAACGTCAAATCCCCATTCATGGACGTTTTACGCAAGCGACGCAAAATTTTTTTTTTTTGACGCGATGACGATGGCTATACTTAACATAGGATACTCCACTAGGGGGCTGCTTTATCTTTTAAGCGTATCGCTTACGGAAACGTCGGAAAGTCACTGCGTCGCGCCCGAATACGATCGTGAATTGCCGATTCCCGCTGATTAACATATTTTTTCGGCGTAAATCAGCGGGAACGCCCCCGGCACCATTTTTAATTTAAAGTTGCGATGCGATGGCGAAATTCAATTACGCCGCTCGCATCGGAACTCCAACCCGGCGTTTCTTGTTTTCTGGTTACAGAAAACAAAAACGCCGGCTTAAAGTGACAGTTAGGCTGGAGTATCACTGATACTCCAGCCTAACTCTACCTGAATCTGGCCCTATGGCTTTGGAATAGGATAAGGTGACCAGATACTTAAAATGAAATCTGGGGACATATTTATTTATTTTTTTACTAGTAATGGTGGCAATCAGCGACTCTCTGCCCGTCGTCACTGCTGCCCACCTCACAGCCTGTCAAGTCTCACTCTCCGGGCCACGGGCTACTACTGGATGGGGAGTGGAGGAAGATCACTCTGCCAGGGAAGGCAAGGAGATAAGCAGGCAGGTGACTGGCCGGGACTTGAGCCAAGGCAGAAGAACACACAAGCAGAGCTAAATGGGCATACACCCGAAACCGGACACATATTCCCTCCGCTCCGACCAGCACATGATCATCAGAAAGGGGCACCGATAATGGAAAAAAATACACACCCCCCTCCCCCCAAGCTACTAGGAGCGGCGACGTGGGGGTGTGTAATTCAGATACATTTTTTTTATTCTGAAATTGCCCCAGCCCCTGTTCAAATGCAATCTGGGGACAGACTTGGCCCAGGGACAGTGTCCTCAATCTGGGGACTGTCCCCTGAAACCGGGGATGTCTGGTCACCCTAGGATAGGATACACAGAACAAATACTCCGTTTCTAGCTGGAACGTGACTAGTCCTCTTTAATTAGCAGCAGAATGGGGAATTTGGTGCAGATTTCCAAGTGCTCTCCTCAGCTTACCTCACTGAATAAATTACAGGCCTGTTCTTCTGGCAGAGGGAGATGTTGGGCGTTCACAGCTCAGCCCTGGAAAAGTAAATCCAGAGAACTTTCTGTCAGACAGGGACAGGCCCCATACAGCTCACAACATGCTGAGGAATTTCCCATCTAGAGCTTGGTGTCTGTCCACACACAGGCCGGCATTTCACACCCCACTGCTCACAGCTCCAGGGGTCCATACAACGCCACAGCCTCTGTGTCCGACATCCACGTCTGTCCATGGAAACTAAGGCTTACAGTTCATTCAGTTCTAGTGGATGGTGGAGGGTTAATCCATCTGCATGAGGCTCTGGCATACATCCCAACTGGATGGAACCCATTTGGAAGTCCCTCTTTCCTTCTCCATTGTCCCTCTTCTGTGTCTGATGTATACAAACAGGAACTTCAGGTATTAGAATTAAAGGGGTTGTAAAGGAAACATTTTTTTTTCATAATAAGCATCCTTTACCTGCAGACATTCCTCTTTTCACTTCCTCTTTGTTCGTTTTTGCCCAGAAGTTGCTCTATTTCTTCTCTGTTCTGTTCACTTCCTGCTTGTCTGATTTTACTCACCACCGTGAAGGGAGGCTTTACTGCAGTGGTCAGTGACGTGTTCGCCCCCTCCTGGGAACTACATCTGTGCGGCAGGACACTCTCTACGTGTTAGAGACTTCAAGGAGGTGTGAATTACTGGGCGTGCCGCAATGCATACTGGGAAATGTAGTTCTTACATGAACGAGCGCCGCAAACCAGGAAGGGAATGAGAGAACAGATACTAGAACGCCGGAGGTGATATAGATGAAGGAATTTAATAGGTATTTACTTGTTTTTTAACAGAATTATTACACTATTCTGTCGGTCTACCTTGCAGACATTCATTTTAGGCAACATTTTTTTTTCCTTTACAACTCCTTTAAACCTCACATAGAGATAAACCAATGCTGCTTATCCCAATTAAAGGGGTTGTAAACCTTCTGATTATTTCACCTTAATGTATCCTATGCAGGGGGGGGGGGGGGCATCCAATAGTTATGTGGGCGCAATCCCGCATTGGTTTCCCCCGGCTCTTGGTGCCTCGTGAATGGATGATTGATAGCAGTGCAGCCATTGGCTCACGCTGCTGTCAATCACAGCCAATGACCTGGGGGCGGGGCTGAGTGATACAGTCGGCGGCTATGGGCGTCGGCTGTATCACGGGAGCATGCCTGCAAGCTTACCCCCTTAAGAGAGCGCTTCCCAGTGTTATCTAATGCAGGGAGGAGTTGAGAGAACGGCCATGGGACCCCAGAGGAGGAGGATCGGGGCCACTCTGTGCGAAACGAACTGCACTGTGGAGGTAAGCATTACTATTATTTAGGTACTTATATAGCGCTGTCAATTTACACAGCGCTTTACATATACATTGTACATTCACATCAGTCCCTACCCTCAAGGAGCTTACAATCTAAGGTCCCGAACTCACATTCATATATTAGGGCAAATTTAGGCAGAAGCCAATTAACCTACCAGCATGTCTTTGGAGTGTGGGAGGAAACCGGAGCACCCGGAGGAAACCCATGCAGGCACAGGGAGAACATGCAAACTCCAGGCAGGTAGTGTCGTGGTCGGGATTCGAACCAGCGCCATTTTTTTTTTTTTTTTTTTTTTAAATAACAAAGAAACCATACAACCCCTTTAAAGCGGGGTTCCGGGAATACATTTTTCTTGGTATACTCACTGTGGAACCTAAGGGGTTAATCCTGCACATTGTGTAAAAAAAGGTTGCTTGATCCTGTTTTCTCTCACCCTCCCCTTCTTCCACTGACCCCAATCCATCTCCTGATAGAACAGAGCCTTTGGAGTCACCCTGCACATGCTCAGTTTGGTGTGTATTGCTGCACAGGACCAATCAGCACTGTCTAGACAGAGGGTCAGGGGTCCTGCAGCCTCATAGGACAGTCAGAGGAGAATGGAAACTTCTCCTACAAGCTTTAACCACTTCAATACCGGGCTTTTATACCACCTCCATACCGGGCCTATTCTGACACTTCTCTCCTACATGTAATAATCATCATTCTTTTGCTAGAAAATTACGCAGTACCCCCAAACATTATATATGTTTTTTTTAGCAGACACCCTAGGGAATAAAACGACGGTCATTGCAACGTTTTATCTCGCACGGTATTTACGCAATAATTTTTCAAACGCCTTTTTTTGTAAAAAAAAAAATTGTTTCATGAATTAAAAAAAAAAAAAAAAAAACAACAGTAAAGTTAGCCCAATTTTTATGTATTATGTGAAAGATGATGTTACACCGAGTAAATAGATACCCAACATGTCACACTTTAATTATGCGCACACTCATGAAATGGCGCCAAACTTCGGTACTTAAAAATCCCCATAGGCAACGCATTATTTATTTTTTACAGGTTACCAGTTTAGATTTACAGAGGAGATCTAGTGCTAGATTCGTTGCTGGCACTCTAACGCACGTGGCGATACCTTACTTATGTGGTTTAAAACGGTGTTTACATATGTCGGCGGGACTTACGTGTGCGCTAATTTTTTTTATCTTTTATTTATTTTTTTGACGTATTTTTTATTTTTTTTTCCACTTTTTTTCAAATTTTTTATTTTTTTTCCACTTTTATTCCTATTACAAGGAATGTAAACATCCCTTGTAATAGGAAATGTGTGTGACAGGTCCTCTTTAAGGAGAGATGCGGGGTCAATAAGACCTCACATCTCTCCTCCAGGCTGGAAACCATGAGATCGGTGAAAAAAAATTCACCGATCTCATGAATGGTGGCTTACAGCCGCAATCGCGGCTTTGTTTACTTACAGGGACCCGGGCGTGCCGTCATCACATCGCGCCCGGGTCCTCCGACAGTCATAGAGATGACTGGTGACCATCTGGTCACCAGTCATCTCTATGCTTCCTGCCGACGCCGGACGATTCGTTCTCCGGGCCCTCGAAGGCACAGGTAAGCCCGGAGAAGCACCGGATGGCGGCGGGAGGGGGGGGGGGGATGTCCCTTCCTGTGGCCTGTAAGAACGATCAAGCGGTGGAACCGCCGCTATAATTGTTCTTATGTCGTGCAGAATCGCCGGCTGAAGAAGAGGATATCTGGATGATGCCTCTGGCTGCAGGCATCATTCAGATATCCCCCCGCAAAGCCCAGGCCGTCAATTGACGGCCACTTAGGATGGGAGATTCCATCTCTGGCCGTCAATTGTCAATGGGCGGGTATTGAAGTGGTTAACGAGACACTGATAGAAGTCACAAGACTGTTATATACTGCTGATGAGAAAAGGTATTTAGCGGTTTATAATTACTAAAATAATTGTATTTCCATGTTCTGTGTACTGTGAGAGACCAGATATAGTGAAGGGTGCTGGGTTTAGTAACACTTTAAATAAACACCTCCACACAAGACCATTACAGCCTAAAGACACTTAAATCTGATATTTTAATTGGTACATTTTTGCCACCTTTAGAGTACCAAGACCGGGTTACACTGTATGACGGAGCTGTGTGAATCCCAGGACTGGATGGCCAGAAATATAAATCCCTTGGCACATAAACAGCCTCTGTCTATATTTCATCTGGAGTTCGGCTTTATGACGGGGAGCTGATAGGCGTCCAATTTAGCGTCCGGCTATAGATTGTGTGTAATAACAGGTCAGCATGTCCTGACGGGCGGTCATGGGACTGGTATTGTTCAGGAATGCCAGGGAAGCTAAAAGGTTTGTGTCCTGGGGGAAGTGAGAGTAAACAGCGTGCGGGCATGGGCACAGCGGGCACAGTGCTGATGCTGGGAGATCCATTCAATCATTAGAAGCATCTGGTGGAGACAATACAGGGCTTGTGCTCCCCCCATCCCCCCCCACTCCTGGTACCTCTGCCAGGCCTTTATTCTTGGCACTCAGATCCGTTACACAGCCACACTCCATAAGGGTGCCAGCGTTACCCAGCACAGCCTGCTGCCAAAGGGGAACTGAGCGAGGGCAGGGAGGGAGCTTGTGCCCAGGTATGCCTGGAATAACAAGCGACAGCGGGGGGCCGGACAGACCTGAGCTCATCATTCTAGAATATTCTCAGCATCTACTGCCTGATTTCCCAAACTACACAGAAAACAGGCTCAACAACACAACACAACACAAACAGAAAAGATAAACTCCCAAATACAGTTATTTGTAATTCCATAAACTTAAAGCCCCACTCCGGGCAAAACAGTACCTCCGGTCCCGACCCCATCTACCCCATCCCAATAGTGCTTATCTTGCTTACCAGGTGTGAGCACATTTACCTCGTCTAGGTACCCTGTCCAGGGCCTTTTGGGGGACATGGCTGGATATATGTGGGGGGACATGGCTGGATATATGTGGGGGGACATGGCTGGATATATGTGGGGGGACATGGCTGGATATATGTGGGGGGACATGGCTGGATATATGTGGGGGGACATGGCTGGATATATGTGGGGGGACATGGCTGGATATATGTGGGGGGACATGGCTGGATATATGTGGGGGGGACATGGCTGGATATATGTGGGGGGGACATGGCTGGATATATGTGGGGGGGACATGGCTGGATATATGTGGGGGGACATGGCTGCATTTGGGGACACATTTAAAAAAGTATCGGTATTCGGTATGGCGAGTACATGAAAAAAAAGTATCGGTACTTGTACTCTGTCCTAAAAAAGTGGTATCGGGACAACCCTAGTTACACTAGTGCGACCTGCGGCACATAAAGTCGCAGGCCAAGTCAAAATCCATTTATTTCAATGGCACCCAGGGGCGGACTCACAACTCATGGGGCCCCCGAGCAATTGGAGATTATGGGGGCCACACAGTACACACACAGTATGCATACACTATACACACACTACACTATACATACAGTAAACACACACACACACAGTATACGTACACAGTACACACACACACACACACACACACAGTATACCGTGTTTCACCGAAAATAAGACCTAGCGCTATTTTCCAGGAGGGCTTCAATACAAGACCTACCCTGAAAATAAGCCCTAGTTCGAGGCGATTGTGTGATTTTTGAGGAAACGCAGTATAAGCCTGTTACGGCGGAGTGCAGTGTGCTGTGTGTCTCTAGCCGTGTCAGGTGCCTTTGATACAGGAGCAGCGTTTAGCCGATCTCCCCGCTGGTCTCCTCTTCTTCCGCCTGTCTGCGTGGGATCTTGGCCCCCCCCCTCCCTTCACAGAGCTTCGGCGGGTCACTGAAAGTACCGTACGGTGCCTCTGCAATCAGCGTGTGCAGTATGGATACTCCGGTCTCTTCTCCTGCCTGTCTGGGGAGCTTTGTCCTCCTACCTTCACAGAATCTATGGTGCAGAGCCTCTCCAATCAACATGTGTGTGCAGCATGGATACTACGGTCTCCACAAGGTATTTACAGGTTTACAGTTTTTTTTCCCCTCACATACTGGTGTGCCCTCTTCCCTGTTTCGAGCATTGCAGAGGGAGGGGGGCTGGGGTCCCTCGCTGGTGGCTGGGAGAGGTGGAGGAAGGCTCAGGCGTTTAGCACTGTTGGATTGCAGAAGCACACACATTCTGTATTGTGTGCTACTGCTGTAAAAGAAAGAATTTGGGCATTTTAAGTTTGTTCAAACTGGGGATTCCTGACAGGCAGGGAGAGAGCGAATATATTAAGACCTACCCCGAAAATAAGCCCTACTGGGTCTTTTGTTGCCAAAATTATTATAAGACCCAGGCTTATTTTCGGGGAAACACAGTACATACACAGTACACACACACACACACACACACACACACACACACACACACGGTACTGGAGAGGTGGGGCAGTTATAATCTTGGGATTTTTTTTTTTTAATTATTTTTACATACTGTCCCTGGATTCACTGAGGCTGGCAACACTGATGGGGCCCTCGGGCAGTGCCCAAGCGCCCAAATGGTCAGTTGCCCCTGATGGGACCCGTTCCGATCTATATAAAAGTTGCAGCGTCTTCAAAAAAAAATAAAAAGGCTCCTGCACTACTTTGATGTGACTAAGCCCCTAGTCACACCAGTGCGACTTGTCATTGCGATTTGATAGTTTCCAACGGAGTCGCACCGATTTTAAAAGTAGTTCTCCCACTACTTTTTGTAAGTTTAGGTAGGACTTGCATAGACCCCTTGGGCATGAAGTCGCACAGATGTCTTCCAAGTAGCACTACTTTAAATTTGTGCTGTTAAGAGTCCCATGAACTCTGATGTCGCATGAAAGTTGCAAGCAAGTCACACTGGAAGTCGCACAATTATGGGGCTGCACTGAGCCTTATCACTGCTGCAAGTTCTGATTAAGGATGAGCTCCGGTGTGTTCGCACAGCCCACGTGCAGAGCCTGTCAGGAAGTGTGCACGGCGCTGCGCTGATCGCAGGCAGGGAGAGATTGTCCCGATGCTTGGCTGCAGAGATCAGGAAATGTCTCCCTGGTTGTGATTAGCGCAGCGCAGTGCCGACTTCCTGGCAGGCTCTGCACGTGGGCTGTGCGAACACACCGGAGCTCATCCTTAGTTCTGATGCCGCGGACCGCTGGCCAGCAATGACATGGCGTCCCAAGACTACCGGATCCCCTGCGATGACGCCACCCCCTTTCTCTCTTCTGAGAGGAGCCTGATGGCACCCATCCAATCAGAAGTGAACAGTATCTCAGAATGGGGTTTAAGGGATTGTTGACACCTGTGGTTGAAGGGGTGGTAAAAACAGGCAGTTAAGCCACGTTTGTGAGCCACGGGCGATTTTGTGGCTTCTTGTGCTCCTTCTGATGCACAGCTGGAGCAGATTTCCAACAGAAGGAGTGAGACTCACCCTGGAAAGGCTGCAGCAGGTGGGCAGAGGCCGGGTGTCCAGAGCACGGGGGGGAACAGGAAAAGGCTTTCTAGGTCACCGATGTCACCAGAACTACCGCAATACGGATTCCTTCACTCCGACTTTCAGTTTTACTATTGTTCTACTTTTGCTGCTCTTTCCTGTGTATCCCAGGAGGAAGTGCAGAGCCCAGAACAACCAATCAGATTTCAGTCTCCTGCACTCAGCTCAGTTACAGGAAATTATGGGGTTTTTTTTTGGAGCAATCTATTTTCCTAGAGATTATACAGGTGTGGTGAGCAGGACAGCTGGGATCCACATACACAATAATAGAAACCACACATATTGCTTTCCTTACTATGGCCATACACTGTACAATCCGATTGTACCACCTCCTACCAAACCCACCACAGTACAATCAGTCTGTATATGCAGTAAAGCATGGGTCTTCAAACTACGGCCCTCCAGTTGTTCAGGAACTACAATTCCCATAATGCCTAGTTATGTCTGTGAATGTCAGTGTGTTACAATGCCTCATGGGATGTGTAGTTCTACAACATCTGGAGGGCCGTAGTTTGAGGATCCCTGCAGTAAAGCATGCTTGTTATACTCAATGCGGAACCTAAGGGGTTAATCCTGTGCATTGTGTATTAAGCCTGTTTGATCTTGTATGCACAGATTCTCCCCCTCCCTGCACTGATCCTGTCTTCTCTGATCCTCCCCTTCTTCCACAGTCCCCAATCAATCTGCTAATAGAACAGAGCCTTGGGGGCACTCTGCACATGCTCAGTTTGGTGTGTATTGCTAGAAAGCATTTCTTTTTTAATGGGAGGGTGCATGTGAATGGCAAAGGGCCAATCGGCACTGTCCAGACAGGAGTCATGCAGCCTCATAGGACAGTAAAAAGGAGAATAAAAATACCTCCTACAAGCTTTAACCAGACGCTGATAGAAGTGACAAGACTGCTATATACTGCTGATGAGAAAAGGTATTTAGCAGTTTATATTTACTAAAATAATTGCATTGCCATGTTCTGTGTACTGTGGGAGACCAGATATAGTGAATGCCGGGTCCTGGGTCTAGTAACACTTTAAAGTGTCACCATACATGTTACAATCAACCTTAGATTTACCAAATCTATGGAATAAGAGGACCTACCTATTTTATACATTCAATTTGTATCCAAAAAGGCAGTCCCTTGTACTATATCCACTTCAGCTCCAGAAAGTTTTACCCCCTTCATGACCAGGCCATCTTTTTGCGATACGGCACTCTGTTAACTGACAACTGCACGCTGTAGCCAAATAAAAAACGTACGTCCTTTTTTCCCCCCACAAATAAAGCTTTCTTTTGGAGCTATTTGATCACCTCTGCGGTTTCAAATTTTTGCCCTATAAAAAAAACAAAAATAAAAAATACAGACAGACGATTAGAAAGTAAAAATATATATATAGGACCAGATTCATATACATTTGCGGCGGCGTAGAGTAAGGCATTTACACTACGCCGCCGCAACTTACTAGAGCAAGTGCTTGATTCACAAAGCACTTACCTGTAAAGTTGCGGCGGCGTAGCGAAAATCCCCCGGCGCAAGCCCGCGTAATTCAAATAACCCGGGTTGGGGGCGTAGAGCATTTAAATTAGGCGCGTTCTCGCGCCGGACGTACTGCGCATGCGCGGTCCCAAAAACGTCAACGTGCATTGCGCAAAATGACGTCGCAAGGACGTCATTGTTTGACGTGTACGTAAATGGCGTCCAGCCCCATTTACGGACGACTTACGCAAACGACGTTAAATTTGCAAATGGCGACGCGGGAACGACGGCCATACTTAACATAGGATACGCCACCTAGGGGGCATGTTTTTCTTTACGCCGCGTATCGCTTACGTAAAGTCACTGCGTCGGGCCCGCGTACGATCGTGAATTGGCGTATCTCGCTGATTTACATATTCTCAGCGTAAATCAGTGGGAACGCCCCTAGCGGCCATTTTAAAATTGCAGTTACAATACGACGGCGAAATTCAATTACGCCGCTCGTATTTGAACTCAATCCCGGCGTATATTGTTTTCTGAATACAGAAAACAGATACGACGGCGTAGGTTAGAAGTTACGCCCATAATTTTTTTGCTATACAACACCCAAAAGAAAAAAAAGTAATAAAAAAAATATTAAAAAATAAAAAAAGTAAAAAAAGATCCAATTTCAATCAATCAATTTGGGCCAATTTGCATTTTGCTACATATTTTTAATAAAGAAAAAATCTCAATACGCTCTATATTGATTGGTTTGTGCAAAAAAGTTATAGGGGTTGCAAAACGATGGGATAGAGAGGGTAGGGAAGGGCAGATCACCGCTCTAGGTGGGGAAACCTCTCCTCCTGTTTAGAAGCCCAGATGCTGGTAATGCATGTAGCAATGAAACAGAAAGACGTTCTTTTATTCAAAGATACATGCCGCAACAGAACGGACAGAAGAGCTGATGCGTTTTACCAAGTGCTTAATCGTGATTAAGCATTGTTTGTGTGAAACGCGTCAGCACTTCTGTACGTTCTGCTGTGGCATGTATTTTTGAATAAAAGGCATATAGCAGAGTCCATCCAACGGAGGGGTCCGTGTGAAAGGGGCCAAATTGAACAAGCTGAAGGTAGAAGCCGATTGGTTACTATTGACAGCTGCACCAGATTTTGCACTTATGAAAACGTGTTTGCGGTGGGGTTCCCATCTGTCCGTTTAAGACCCAGCCATCATGTATTATGATATGGGGGGGGGGGTGTGACACTGACCCCTGTATTATGATGGAGGGGGGGTGACACTGACCCCTGTATTATGATGGGGGGGGGAGTGACACTGACCCCTGTATTATGATGGGGGGGGAGTGACACTGACCCCTGTATTATGATGGGGGGGGAGTGACACTGACCCCTGTATTATGATGGGGGGGGGTGACACTGACCCCTGTATTATGATGGGGGGGGGGTGACACTGACCCCTGTATTATGATGGAGGGGGGGGTGACACTGACCCCTGTATTATGATGGAGGGGGGGGGTGACACTGACCCCTGTATTATGATGGAGGGGGGGGGGGTGACACTGACCCCTGTATTATAAAGGAGGGGGGGGGGGGTGACACTGACCCCTGTATTATGATGGAGGGGGGGGGTGACACTGACCCCTGTATTATGATGGAGGGGGGGGTGACACTGACCCCTGTATTATGATGGAGGGGGGGTGACACTGACCCCTGTATTATGATGGAGGGGGGGTGACACTGACCCCTGTATTATGATGGAGGGGGGGGGGTGACACTGACCCCTGTATTATGATGGAGGGGGGGGGGTGACACTGACCCCTGTATTATAAAGGAAAGGGGGGGTGACATTGACCCCTGTATTATAAAGGAAAGGGGGGGTGACACTGACCCCTGTTTTATGAAGGAGGGGGGGGTGACACTAACCCCTGTATTATGATGGAGGGGGGGTGACACTGACCCCTGTATTATGATGGAGGGGGGGTGACACTGACCCCTGTATTATGATGGAGGGGGGGGGGTGACACTGACCCCTGTATTATAAAGGAAAGGGGGGTGACACTGACCCCTGTTTTATGAAGAAGGTGGGGGTGACACTGACCCCTGTATTATGATGGAGGGGGGGTGACACTGACCCCTGTATTATGATGGGGGGGGGTGACACTGACCCCTGTATTATGATGGAGGGGGGGTGTGACACTGACCCCTGTATTATGATGGAGGGGGGGGGGTGACACTGACCCCTGTATTATGAAGAAGGTGGGGGTGACACTGACCCCTGTATTATGATGGAGGGGGGGGTGACACTGACCCCTGTATTATGATGGAGGGGGGGGATGACACTGACCCCTGTATTATGATGGAGGGGGGGGGTGACACTGACCCCTGTATTATGATGGAGGGGGGGGGGTGACACTGACCCCTGTATTATGATGGAGGGGGGGGTGACACTGACCCCTGTATTATGATGGAGGGGGGTGACACTGACCCCTGTATTATGATGGAGGGGGGGGTGACACTGACCCCTGTATTATGATGGAGGGGGGGGGTGACACTGACCCCTGTATTATGATGGAGGGGGGGGGGTGACACTGACCCCTGTATTATGATGGAGGGGGGGGGTGACACTGACCCCTGTATTATGATGGAGGGGGGGTGACACTGACCCCTGTATTATAAAGGAGGGGGGGTGACACTGACCCCTGTATTATGAAGAAGGTGGGGGTGACACTGACCCCTGTATTATGAAGAAGGTGGGGGTGACACTGACCCCTGTATTATGAAGAAGGTGGGGGTGACACTGACCCCTGTATTATGAAGAAGGTGGGGGTGACACTGATCCCTGTATTATGAAGAAGGTGGGGGTGACACTGACCCCTGTATTATGATGGAGGGGGGGTGACACTGACCCCTGTATTATAAAGGAGGGGGGGTGACACTGACCCCTGTATTATGAAGAAGGTGGGGGTGACACTGACCCCTGTATTATGAAGAAGGTGGGGGTGACACTGACCCCTGTATTATGAAGAAGGTGGGGGTGACACTGACCCCTGTATTATGAAGAAGGTGGGGGTGACACTGACCCCTGTATTATGAAGAAGGTGGGGGTGACACTGACCCCTGTATTATGAAGAAGGTGGGGGTGACACTGACCCCTGTATTATAAAGGAGGGGGGTGACACTGACCCCTGTATTATAAAGGAGGGGGGTGACACTGACCCCTGTATTATGATGGAGAGGGGGGTGACACTGACCCCTGTATTATGATGGAGAGGGGGGTGACACTGACCCCTGTATTATAAAGGAGGGGGGTGACACTGACCCCTGTATTATGAAGAAGGTGGGGGTGACACTGACCCCTGTATTATGAAGAAGGTGGGGGTGACACTGACCCCTGTATTATTGCCGCAAGTGTGCCCATCATTCGCTTTCCTAAAACAACGCTGAGTGAGCATAGTGCCCGCTGTTCACCTTTCTGGCTTTCTGGCCTATGGCTCTAATCAGGCGCTTCTAAAAAAATACCCCGCCGCTGTAATTCAGGTGCCAGAAAAGGGGCTGGGCACCTGAATAGGGGGTGGCAACGGCGACTATAGATAGATTTGTGCATTGCATGAATCTATGGTGATAGAGGGACAGCAGGAGATGGGGGGCGGCGCCCGTGAGCCCCTTGTGGACGCACCGCCCAGTGAAAACGCACACAGAAGACCTCACTAGAAAACACTAGGTGTGAATGGGGTCTCACCAGGCTGCCGGTAGTGGCACCGATTGGGGGGTCTGTCCTTGCAGTCTTCTCCATACCTCCAGAGTCTCAATCCCCGGGGGTGGACGCCCAGCGTGGATGGGGCCGTACTGTGTATTCTAAGAAGACATCCATGATTCATAGAAATAACAGAAGGTCGGGAGATGCTTGTGATGGAACAGATGTTGGAGGAAGAAGTGAGGACACCAAGTATGACTCATCCTCAGCTGCAGATTCCCCGATACAAAGCTGCAGTCCACCCAGAACCCGTCCGAGTCTTCTACCTTCTATGAAGATGTGACCTGACTGCAGCACTCATGTATTTCCTTCTATGCTGTTCCCTATTGTCACCAGCTGCATGTCATAGAAAGGTTTTCCAACACCACTTGAACATTGTCCTGCTCTGCAATCCGAGTGATGACTGAAACCGGTTCATAATTATTTAAAATCAAAGCCAAAATCCAGGCTAAGAAATTATTACCCAAATACAAGAGCTATGTGTAGTAATCCAGCATGGAACTCCTCCTCTCCTTGTGCAGGGTGACTGGTCTGTAGGGTGACCACGTGTCCTGGATTACCCGGGACAGTCCTGCATTTTGCAGATCTGTCCCAGGTCCCAAGCACCTACATTCTGGGACAATACAGTGTCCCAGAATGAAAGGGACGCAGCAAGCAGTCCGGCATGCAGGGAACATCTAATGGCCGAAAATAAGCCACCGCAGTGCAGCTTACAAAAACCAGGCATGCCTGGCGAAGGGGTCCTGCGTGACTCCTCAGTGATGTGAGCATGCAATAAAAGAACACTGGACGCTGCCTTGTTGATCCATGGTGTGCTGGCAAATATCTCCATTGTGACTTTTCAAACCAGTTTCCAGTTGGCCTTTGCTGCAGCACCCAAATCCTTGAGTGTATCCAGGAACGTGTGAGATGGAAATGTAGCATTACTAGACATGTGCATTTCATTTCGTTACGAATTCGGACAAATTTTTCATTATTCGGAAATTCGGATGCATCCAAATTACAAAATGAATGAATTTAAACAAATTCGAAAAACGCGAACGAAATTCGAAAAAATTCTATTCGAAAACAAATTCGAATGAAATTCGAAAGCAAGTTTGAATCAAAATCTAAAAAATATAAAATTGATTTCTGAAAAAGAATACAATAAAATAGAATATAAAATAATAAAACAATAGAATAAAAATCAAAGAATAGTAAAGAACAGAATAGAATTTAATAGAATGTAATCAAATACAAATACATACAATCAAATCCGGTGGAAATTATTTCAAATTTGGTTGAAATATTAACGATAGCGGATGAATTATTGAATTCTGTTGAAATATTTTCGAATCCGATCAAAATATGATCGAATTCGAATCCGGTAGAAATATTATCGAATCCAGTAGAAATGTTTTTGAAGTCGACCGTTTTTTCTAATTCGGTTGAAAACGATCGAATTCGACCAAGTTTTTCGAATTTCTATCGAAAATTATCGAATTCCGAAAACGAATTTAACAAATTTAACTTAACGAAATTAATTAAATAACGAATTAAAACGAAACAAAACAAATTTTTTCCTTTTGCACATGTCTAAGCATTACCCCCATTGGAGCTGCTGGATTTTTGGGTGGCGCGTTACCTCATGGCTCCTCTGAATTCTCTAGGGGTGAGTGATGCGTATGTGCATAAACAGAAGTAAAGGAATGTCCATGACAGGTGCTCTTTGCTGTGCTCTTTATTACCCAGCCAGGTAAAAACTTGCAGTGAGGAAAGTAAAGTTGAAAAGGAGGAAGGATAGCAGATTCAGACATACCGATAGGAAACCGTCCTGCTCCCAATCATAACACTTCTCTTCACCACTCCTGCCGGAACGGGTTTAGTGTTCCGGGACAGGCCTCTCTCACTGACCTGGCAGCCGGAATATCACTCGGACAAGTTATAGGAATAAGTCTCTGCCACAGACCCTTCTTGGTGAACTTGGGAGAAAGTCTCTGCCACAGACTCCTCTCAATGAGCCACAGAAGATACCAGGGGTGGACTGATCATTGAGTCACTCGGTCACTGCCCGAGGGCCCCATGCCCCTAGGGGGCCCATCAGGGATGCCAGGCTCAGTAAAACCAGGGACAGTATGCAAAAAATCTTTTTTTTTTTTTTTTACATCTGTCCCTGATATGTCCGAAACCGACATGCTTTTGATGTGAAAATCCCGCGATTTTAGCTGCCCCACCTCTGCATTGCCTCTATTGCCCAGGGGCCCCATGAGTTGTCAGTCCCCCCTGGAAGATACCTCTGCCACAGGTGCCCTCTGGATAGAATTCTTGGAGATATGCCTCCGTGGTTAAGTTGCGTCTGGATCTCCTTCAATTTGCCGCCCAGGTACCGACTGACAGGTGATCAATTCCTCAGTGTCCGGCTACCTGTGATCCCCAGTGGGTTTCGTCCAAGCCCTATTGGACCGCCAGCCTCTCAATGGTGCTCCTCAGACCGACTCCCCACCGAACAGCACACAGCTTTGGGATCTTGAAAAAAAAAGGAGGGAACCCAGCCGCTCACTGGATACCCATCGCTGGTTCAGATGCACTGGGCCAACATGGTCCCAGAACCAGGAACACCACATGAAATGCACGCACGCCCCGGCAACATGATGTGGCCACTCTAAAAGGTGGGTGCCACACTGGACGAATAAGACCCAGAACAATGGCGTCTGTCCCATAAATACCCCTCCTCAGCATGCACAACAAGGACAAACCCCCGTGATTGGCCGCTGGGAGGAGCAGCCAAACCTCGACGCCACTGCTGCCACCTGCAGTACTGGGGTTGGAAGAACACCCCAGCACAGCAGAATGGGCTCACAGCACAGTCAGCTGAGACAAGAGACCGCAATTTGCTACTAACAATCTGGATCAGAGTCCAACTACACTCTGATCTACACTCAAATATGACTAGCGCCAGTACTACAAAGTACATGGGCGCTACAGGAATATGGAGTATTACCTGTGAAATGGGGTGTCCCACCTCTAGCTCAACTACACGGCCAAAAGTTTGTAGATATCTGGTCATCACACCAGTGGGAGCTTGTTGGATATCCCGTCTAAAAACCATGAATATCAATATGCAGCTGACCCCATACCCCCCCCCCCCCTTTGTGGCTTTATCATCCCCACTCGTCTGGGAAGGTTTCCAAGATTTTGGTGTGTCTGTGGGATATGTGCCGGTTTGTGAGGCCAGGTACTCATGCCGAGGTCTGGTTAGTGGTCAACATTTTAACCCATCCAAAAGGTGTTCGGTAGGGTTGAGGTCAGGGGTCTGTAAAGGCCATGCAAGTTCCTCCACACCAAACTCAGACCATATACAGTATCACAGCTGTGTGTTATAGAACAGAACAGCATAGATCAAACTGCTGGCTATTCACAGCATAGCAGTAAGTGGCATAGAAGTAACTTTATAAATGATATTGGGTCTGGGATCAAAAGTAACATTTCTGTTTTTGCAGATGACACCAAGCTATGCAGTGGAATAACGTCCTTACAGAATGTCTCCAATTTACAAGCCGACCTCAATGCTCTGTCTAATTGGGCGACTATGTGGCAGATGAGGTTTAATGTTGATAAATGTAAAGTTATACACTTAGGGGCTAAGAATATACATGCATTATACATGCTAGGGGGGAGTACAACTGGGGGGATCCGTAGTGAAGGAGGATCTGGGGGTTTTGGTAGATCATAAGCTCAATAATAACATGCAATGCCAAGCTGCGCTTTCCAAAGCGAGCAAAGTCCTTTCTTGTATTGAGAGGTATGGACTCCAGAGATAGAGATATCATTTTGCCCCCCTGTACAAATCATTAGTAAGACCTCATCTGAAATATGCAGTTCAGTTTTGGGCCTCAGTTCTCAAAAAGGATATCAGGGAACTGGAGAAAGTGCAGAGAAGGGCAACTAAACTGATAAGAGGCATGGAGGAGCTCAGCTATGAGGAAAGATTAGAAGAACAGAATTTATTCACTCTTGAGAAGAGGAGACCCCTTTCACATTGAGGAGTTTTTCAGGTGGTACAGCGCTAAAAAATAGCGCTGCTATACCGCCTAAAAAACTCCTTCTCTGCATCCTCAATGTGAAAGCCCGAGGGCTTTCACACTGAGGCGATGCGCTGGCAGGAGAGAAAAAAAAATCTCCTGTCATCAGCATCTTTGGAGCGGTGAGAGGAGCGGCATGTATACCGGCTCCTTCCCGTTGAAAACAATGGGAAATCGCGGCAATACCGCCCGCGGTTGCGCATTACGGAGCGGTATTAAGCCTTTCACGGCCGCTAGCGGGGGTTAATACGCACCGCTAGCAACCGCAACTCGCGGCAAATCCCAAGGTATAGCACCGCTATTTTTAGCGGCGCTATACCGTCAGCGCGGCTCCAGCCCTAATGTAAAAGGGGCCTAAGGGGGGATATAATCAACATATACAAATATATAAGAGGTCCGTATAGTGAACTTGGTGTTGAGTTATTCACATTACGGTCAACACTGAGGACAAGGGGGCACTCTTTACGTTTAGAGGAAAAGAGATTTCACCCCCAAATAAGGAAAGGTTTCTTCACAGTAAGAACTGTGAAAATGTGGAATAGACTCCCTCCAGAGGTGGTTCTGGCCAGCTCAGTAGATTGCTTTCAGAAAGGTCTGAAAACTTTCCTAAATGTACATAATATAACTGGGTACTGACATTTATAGGTAAAGTTGATCCGGGGAAAATCTGATTGCCTCTAGGGAGATCAGGAAGGGATTTTTTTCCCCTGCTGTAGCAAATTGGATCATGCTCTGCTTGTTTTTTTTTTGCCTTCCTCTGGATCAACTGTGGGTGTGTGGGATTGTAGGAGATATATACATATATATATATTTATGGTTGAACTGGATGGACTTTTTTCAACCTGACTAACTATGTAAGTAAAGAATTGCCCCAAGTGCACCACCTGCTGGCGACAAATGGTTATTAAAAAAATGTGTGTGTGTGTGCGCGTAGAACAGGGTAGCTGTGGAAGCTCTGAATTCTGAATCCTATTGGGAGATAAACTGAGGATTTTTTATTTAAAAAAAAATCACCTGCCCAGTCAATGAACACAAATCTTGTTAGTCGGGTGACAATAGGATATCTATTAATGAGCCATCTATGAGATGTGGGCTAGAGCTGAACAATAAAAATAAAATAAAAATAAAAATAAAACAATCGCGATCTCGATTCAACCGCCCTGACCATCTCCAATGCAGAGTTTGTTGATTCTTTCATGTAACAAGTGGAGAAAATTATCAGCTGTCAAAAGAAAAGAACTTGGCAGACTGCCCAGATGTTAACAGGAAACATTGTAACTAGCGCTTCCTTCTTAGATCAAAGGGATAAACTTCTGTGTGTAAAGAAATAATCTGGGCAGTCTGCCAGGTTTGTAACAACATGAAACATTGTAACCAACTTCCTTCTTAGATCAAACCTCTGTGTGTAAATGCAGGACTTTTAACCACTTCAAGTCAAAATCGTTCACCTGAATTTATTTTTTATTTTTTAAGTCAGCAGCTACAAATACAGCAGCTGCTGACTTTTAAAAATACTACTGGTGATATAGCCCAGGCGGCACAGGTGCTCCTTGCTCAGCTGATCTTTCACATATGTTGTACAAGACGCGGGAGGCTTGGTATTGAAAAATATTATATTAAAGCGGAGTTTCACCCTAAATATAAGCCCTCCCATGTGATCCAGCATACTGGCGTCAGCGCCAGTATGCTGTTTTTTTTTTTTAAATCCATGTACTTACTGTCTTATGCAGAATTTTATTTTTTTTACCCCGCGGTGGACGGCGCCAGTATAGCGCGTCACATCTTACGAAAGTACCCGATTAAGGACTCGGGTATTCTCGGCGCCTGCGCACAGACCTAGGAGCTGACTGCGCAGGCGCCGTATTTCTCCGAGTCCTACGGCTATGGCGCGTCACGCCCTCCGAAAAACGCCGAAATAGGACTCGGAGAAATACGGCGCCTGCGCAGTCAGCTCCTAGGTCTGTGCGCAGGCGCCGCATTTTCACCGCGATTACCCGAGTCCTTTTCGGGTACTTTCGTAAGATGTGACGCGCTATACTGGCGCCGTCCACCGCGGGGTAAAAAAAATAAAATTCTGCATAAGACAGTAAGTACATGGATTTAAAAAAAAAAACAGCATACTGGCGCTGACGCCAGTATGCTGGATCACATGGGAAGGGCTTATATTTAGGGTGAAACTCCGCTTTAAGTATGGACCATTCAACATACTTGATCTAGAGCAGTATGCCATTGTTCAATAGCAAACCACCCTGATCTCATATGTTACAAACATAAGATTCAAAAAGGTTTCCCTGGATGCAATGGTGATGTGGCCTTCTCAAGGTGGACCAATGCAGCCAGGGTTATATCACCAGAGCATCAAGGAAAAGTTGCCTGATCGAGCACATGCTTAGTATGCGATTAGGGAAGCTTGTTATTGAACAACAAGCTACCCCACGCCTTCTATGCCTCTTCGCCAGCTTTCATACGGTGCATCTGCCAGATTTGATGTTATTGTTCAACAGGCTGCCCTGCTCTTGTACGATACAAGCAGAAAAGTCAGGCAAAGTTTCCCTGGAGGTACTGGAGACGTGGCCTTCCAAGGTGCACCTGCGTGGCTCGGGTAGGTCACCACTGCCTTGGGGAACCCAGAAGAAGAAAGGGTTTTCTGTTTGGAGAGTAAAGGTCTAATGACAGTGATTGATTCACCACCAGGAAGACATGAGATTTCCTTTGATGGGAGCTACACAAGTGACATGTAGTAGCTGGAGATCAATTCCACCCAAAGTGAATCCCTGCAAATAATTCCATAAAAATCCACCCTTGCAATGGGGGGCTGGGGGGCCTTAAAAAAAAAAAAAAAAAAACCCCAGTCACAGCCACTTGCTGGGGATTCGGATTTTTAAAATACCTGACTGAATGCTGCACCCTCTCTTCTAGCGGGTGAAGAGTGGTGCATAGGCAGAGCTCGAGTAGGGTGACCACATGTCCCGGACTGCCCGGGATTGTCCCGTAATTTATTGCTTTGTCCCTAGTACCTTCGTTCCGGGACAATACATTGTCCCGGAATTGCCCCCTTGGCCGATCTGATGCCCCCTAAAAATTGCCACCGTGGCTGTTCCTGCGCTGGAAGAAACGTAAGCTAAATGCTCCCTGCACTGCCCTGACTCTGACTGACTCATGGTCACTCTGCTCCGTCCCATACACTGCACCCCTGTACATTATACTGCCCTCCACTTCTACGCCCTCCCATCATACTGCCCTCCACTACTACCCCCTCCCATCATACTGCCCTCCCTCCCATCATACTGCCCTCCCTCCCATCATACTGCCCTCCACTACTACCCCCTCCCATCATACTGCCCTCCCTCCCATCATACTGCCCTCCACTACTACACCCTCTTAACAAACTGTCTGCCCTCCACTGCACTGCCACCCCTCCTATTATACTGCCCTCCCAATGCCAGTCTGACACCCCTCCTATTATACTGCCCTCCACTGCCACCCCTATAGTACAACCCACAGCAGAACGTGACAGCAGGAGAGAGGTATGTGTACATCCTATCACTGAGCACCACTGTCCCTCCGTCCACCCCACTGTCCCTCTATCCCTACATCCACCTCACTGTCCCACTGTCCACCCTGTCCACCCCACTATGTACATACTACCCCCCGCCATACACACTGCATTCCCTATTTAACATTACCACATTGTGCACTATACAAGTCATCCCAGACTCTTTTTAACACTCCCTTTAAGCCAATATTTAGCGCAATTTAAGACCTGTTCACTGTTCCCCACGACGCGATTTGTTCTTCTTGATGCCTAGGGCCCACATTTGATCTTCCACACGGGCCCACTGATTTCATATGCACCTGCCCCAAAAGTCATAATTCTTTTTTTTTCAAAAATCACCTTTTTGGAGGGGGGGGGGGGGGGTGTGCCTGAATGGCAGTTTGGAGATGTGGTTACCCTAAGCTCGAGAGGGTCGAAGTCTCCCTGTCCAGAACTTTGTGCCCATCCTTGGATGAAGAGTGGAGGGCATACAGGTGGATTCCTCCTAGCGCAATCTGTTCTGGGGTAGGGGGATCTGTGAAACCAAAATGCACCTTTATCTGTGTAAACAAAAGTCCTTGCACCAGCCCTGGCAGCATTCGATTCTCTGCAACTCCTTAGGAGACTTGTGACTGGCTCTGGGCAGTTGGCACACTACAGCCTCCAAAACATAAAATACAGAGTTAGACCCCCATCAAGGCTGGTGCGAGGATTTTTAACACCTTAGACGAAACCTTATTTTGCCGCCCCTCCCATTGGCTTCACCCCTGACTCCACTCCATTTGCCCTGCCCATGTATACCCCCACCTTTTAAATAAAAGGGTCCATCAAATGCAGCCTCACCAGCGCCCATCAAATGCAGCCTCACCAGCGCCCATCAAATGCAGTCTCACCAGCGCCCATCAAATGCAGCCTCACCAGCGCCCATCATTCCGGAGTCGGGACACAGACACAGTGCTCTGCCGCCGCTTTGCCTCTGACATAATGGGGGGTAATTTATGAAAGGCAGATCCACTTTGCACTACAAGTCCACTTGAAAGTGCAGTCGCTGTAAATCTGAGGGGAAGCTCTGAAATGAGGGGAAGGTCAGCTGATTTTATCATCCAATCATGCGCAAGCTAAAATGCTATTTTAAAATTTTCCTTGCATGTCCCCCTCGGATCTACAGCGACTGCACTTCCAAGTTCACTTGTAGTGCAAAGTGGATTTGCCTTTCATAACCCCCAATGAGCGAACGGAGCAGCGGCGGCTGCCTGCTGATGCCAAGACTTAGTTGCTTGCTGTAGAGAGAAGAGAGTAGGAACACCAGTGGCCGGGCACCCCAGGCAGCAGTGCACCCTAGGCGGCTGCCTAGTGGTAGCATCGGCCCTGGACCCCATACACACTATATAACTTTTGTTGTCCTATTTACATTAGATTTACCAAAACCATGTAGTGCAAGGGCGTGCCTGATTGCATACAAATTAAAACTCTTAAGGTCTGGTTTTGGTAAATCGAAAGGAAAAAAAAAAAAATCTAAAGAAAATTGTATAGGGCCAGATTCTGGTAGATGGGCGAATCTTTATTCTGGCGTAACGTTGCTCATTTACGTTACTCCGCCGAAACTTTAGGAGAAAGTACTGTATTCACAAAGCACTTGCTCCTAAAGTTGCGGCGGCGTAGCGAAAATGGGCCGGCGGAATTCAAATTGGGCGGGTAGGGGGCGTGTAGTATTTAAACTAGGCGCGATCCCGCGGCGAATGCACTGCGCATGCGCCGGCCGTCAATGTATCCCAGTGCGCATGCTCCACATTAGGACAGTGTTTTCTACGTGAACGTCAATGATGTCAATCCCCATTCACGGACGAGTTACGCAAACGACGTGAAACTTTTTCAATTAGACGGGGGAACGACGGCCATACTTAAACATAGGATACGCCACCTAGGGGGCATGTTTTTCTTTACGCCGCGTATCTCTTACGAAAAAGTTGTTAAGTCACTGTGTCGGGCCCGCGTACGATCGTGAATTGGCGTATCTCGCTGATTTACATATTCTCGGCGTAAATCAGCGGGAACGCCCCTAGCGGCCATTTTAAAATTGCAGTTCCGATACGACGGCGAAATACAATTACGCCGCTCGTATCTGAACTCAATCTCGGCGTATCTTGTTTTCTGACTACAGAAAACAGATACGACGGCGTAGGTTAGAAGTTACGCGGCTTATCTACAGATAAGCCGCGTAACTTCTACCTGAATCTGGCCCATAGTGTGTATCCTCCAGCTTATTGTATATGACGGAGCTGAGCTTCGAGTGAAGGAAGAGAGGGATTGAGCCGGCAAGAGCAGGGTTTAAGGGAAGTGAATTGCCCTCTTCTGCAATCCCCTAGACATGAGCAGTCCTTGTAGTTCCCATTGAACCCCTATTTTCAGTCATTTCCTGTAGGTACTGGGTGGGGGGACATCATGAACGTGCAAATCAAATAAATCATTTTATGCGATTATGGAATATTAAAGGTCGCTACTGGTGACTTTTGTCATTTACATCATAGGGACTCATTGGGGTGGAAGGGAAATACTCTGTGTACTTTTAAAGTTCTGTTGCACTCACTTTCCACAGAGTTAGTAATAGGGGTCACGCTCTGCCGATTTCCATCCAATCAAAAAGGCCGTTATATTTATTTTCTTTGCACCAAATTGAGTATTCTTTACACCACATTCACAGTTCCTAATGAAAATGAGTACAACACTTGCAAAGTGCAGCATCTGTCTTTGGTAATTCCACCCCATTGGTTTCATCAGCTTAGTGATCCCCTGGTGCTCTTAGGGGCCGATATATAAAGCAGCAGCAAGGCCGTAATCACCGCTTCAATCTCCGCCATACCGCTGTATTGTAAACTAAAATGTCACGGAGGTGGATGTTTATTTCTGGAGTGCTGTATATAAAGGTCCTTCCAGGAATAGCTCTCGGGAAGACTGTGCTCCCGTTGGTGGCCGTGCACTCAGCTGTCAACGGATTACAGACACAGTGGGAGTTATTTACGAAAGGCAAATCCACTTTTCACGACAAGTGTACTTGGAAGTGCAGTCGCTGTAAATCTGAGAGGAAGATCTGAAATGAGGGGAAGCTCTGCTGATTTTATCATCCAATCATGCGCATGCTGAAATGCTGATTTTCCTTGCATGTCCCCCTCAGACCTAAAGCGACTGCACTTCCAAGCGCACTTGTAGTGCAAAGTGGATTTGCCTTTAGTGAATAACCCCCAATGTACAGAGATGATACAACATACCATCATCCCATCATCCCTCCAGAGCACACAGTGGATTTAAAGTGATCAAAAAGAAACTACTGTTGACTTTACACTCAATAGACAGATATTATTCCTGACCTATGTTTTGTCGAAATGTTTTGCAAATGCTTACTCAATAAAACAGATTCAATATAAAAAAGAAACTACTGTTAATGGACAACTACGGACGGCTATTACACGATCCCTATGAGAAAAAAAAAAATACACTGTGTAGAAGTGATACAAAAATGAATACCAAAGTAAAACAAAAACCATAAAGCCCTGTACACACGATCGGTCCATCCGATGAGAGCAGTGCGACAGACCGTTTTCATCGGTTCACCGATGAAGCTGACTGATGGACTGATGTACGTACACACACACCATCGGTTAATGAACCGATCATGTCAGAACGCGGTGATGTAAAACACAACGACGTGATGAAAAAAAATAAGTTGAATGCTTCCAAGCATGCGTCGACTTGATTCTGAGCATGCATGGATTTTTAACCGATGCTCGTGCGTACTGATGATCGGTTTTGACCTATCGGTTAGCCGTCCATCGGTTCAATTTTAAAGCAACCCTCTGTTTTTTGGACCGAAGGATAACGGACCGATGGGGCCTACACACGATCAGTTTCGACCGATGAAAAACGAACTTCAGTCCGTTTTCATCGGTTTGAACCGATCGTGTGTATGCGGCTTTACAGACCACGTCTCCTATATTCTATATATATATATATATATATATATATATATATATATATATATATATATATATATATATATATATATATATATACACATATATACAGTGCAGAAAATAAGTATTTGAACACCCTGCTATTTTGCAAGTTCTCCCACTTGGAAATCATGGAGGGGTCTGAAATTGTCATCGTAGGTGCATGTCCACTGTGAGAGACATAATCAAAAAAAAAAAATTGCAGAAATCACAATTTATGATTTTTTAACTATTTATTTGTATGATACAGCTGCAAAGAAGTATTTGAACACCTGTCTATCAGGTAGAATTCTGACCCTCAAAGACCTGTTAGTCTGCCTTTAAAATGTCCACCTCCACTCCATTTATTATCCTAAATTAGATGCACCTGTTTGAGGTCATTAGCTGCATAAAGACACCTGTCCACCCCATACAATCAGTAAGAATCCAACTACTAACATGGCCAAGACCAAAGAGCTGTCCAAAGACACTAGAGACAAAATTGTACACCTCCACAAGGCTGGAAAGGGCTACGGGGAAATTGCCAAGCAGCTTGGTGAAAAAAGGTCCACTGTTGGAGCAATCATTAGAAAATGGAAGAAGCTAAACATGACTGTCAATCTCCCTCGGACTGGGGCTCCATGCAAAATCTCACCTCGTGGGGTCTCAATGATCCTAAGAAAGGTAAGAAATCAGCCCAGGACTACACGGGAGGAGCTGGTCAATGACCTGAAAAGAGCTGGGACCACTGTTTCCAAGGTTACTGTTGGTAATACACTAAGACGTCATGGTTTGAAATCATGCATGGCACGGAAGGTTCCCCTGCTTAAACCAGCACATGTCAAGGCCCGTCTTAAGTTTGCCAATGACCATTTGGATGATCCAGAGGAGTCATGGGAGAAAGTCATGTGGTCAGATGAGACCAAAATAGAACTTTTTGGTCATAATTCCACTAACCGTGTTTGGAGGAAGAAAAATGATGAGTACCATCCCAAGAACACCATCCCTACTGTGAAGCATGGGGGTGGTAGCATCATGCTTTGGGGTTTTTTTTCTGCACATGGGACAGGGCGACTGCACTGTATTAAGGAGAGGATGACCGGGGCCATATATTGCGAGATTTTGGGCAACAACCTCGTTCCCTCAGTTAGAGCTTTGAAGATGGGTCGAGGCTGGGTCTTCCAACATGACAATGACCCGAAGCACACAGCCAGGATAACCAAGGAGTGGCTCTGTAAGAAGCATATCAAGGTTCTGGCGTGGCCTAGCCAGTCTCCAGACCTAAACCCAATAGAGAATCTTTGGAGGGAGCTCAAACTCCGTGTTTCTCAGCAACAGCCCAGAAACCTGACTGATCTAGAGAAGATCTGTGTGGAGGAGTGGGCCAAAATCCCTCCTCCAGTGTGTGCAAACCTGGTGAAAAACTACAAGAAACGTTTGACCTCTGTAATTGCAAACAAAGGCTACTGTACCAAATATTAACATTGATTTTCTCAGGTGTTCAAATACTTCTTTGCAGCTGTATCATACAAATAAATAGTTTAAAAAATCATACATTGTGATTTCTGGAAAAAATTTTTTTTGATTATGTCTCTCACAGTGGACATGCACCTACGATGACAATTTCAGACCCCTCCATGATTTCCAAGTGGGAGAACTTGCAAAATAGCAGGGTGTTCAAATACTTATTTTCCGCACTGTATATATAAAAAATAGGGCTGTGCAAATTAACTTTTAATTAATCGATTAATCTTTAATTTTTTTGATCGATCAAAATATTTTTGATCGATTTTTTTTTTTTGGATTGGTACTCACCTCTTCGCCGGCTTCTGGGCCTCCAGGGAGTTCCGTCGGAGATCTGGTAACGTCACGGACACCAGCGGGGCTTGCCGTGTCCATCTGAAGGGCTCCTTAGCTGTGCCTTCATATCTGCATGGTGGCGGACCTTACTATCTGCCACACGCAAGGGCTGTTACACTTCCCTCTATCTCTTCCTTTTATCAACCTGGGATTCTACAACCATCCACTGGGAGTTGTGATAGTTCCCTTCACGGGACATCTACATGCCGACGGACTGATGTTAACCTCTACTAATCTCGATTCAGCAGTGGTATCATTGTACACATTTTTATACCAGTATCATACATGGCTACATATTTTTATGGCTGCTTTTGCTACCATTTGGTATTACTTGCACCATTTTTACAGTTTATGTAGCTACATCGATTTTATCTCCAGTGCAATATTTATTTTGTTACCTACTTGAAGATTATAAAAGTTTTAATGCTATTCCCATCGAGCGCTGCCTTTGTGTGTTTTTTGTATCCTGCTGTTGGTCGCTGCACTGGGAATCGGCCTGCAAGGAGATCAGCTAAAAGTAGTTGGATCTGTATGTGTGTTATAATTAATCGAAATTAGTCGATTAATCGATTAAAATTAAAAACGATTAATCGAACACAAAAATTTTGATCAGTAACAGCCCTAATAAAAAATATTGTACAAGTATACCGATCTCTACGAGTACCCCACCTTGGCTGTCACAGACACTTTCAGCTTTCCCCACCTTCCAGGTTCTGGCTCTTTAGCCACGTAGATGGCAGGGGCGTGATGACGTCACTCCTGTGCATGCACACAGGAGTCACATCTTTACATAATAGAGCTATGCTATAAATGTATGCTGAGCTGCACACAAGTGGCTTAGTGTACATAAACACTAACAGGCAAAGAGAAGAGTTTATGACAGTAAAGATCAACAGCATCATAAAAATGCTACCCATGAGTATTTTTTTTTTTCAGTGTTAGTTTAGCTTTAAGGTCATCCAATAACATATCTTATGTCCAGATAAAAGTTCTGAAGAGGGAGTGCCACTGGATGTTCTCAAACTATACATTTTTTTTTTGATGAAATATAAAACAAAAATTTTAAAAAGGAAATTGTCTTTATAAGTCTGGTTGAGTCCATACGTTTCCGAATCCCTGCTGCGTATAGAAATGGTTACCACAACCAGGAGGAATTTGTATACAAATAAACATCTCTAATGCAATTAAACTTGTGATGAAGTTCCGTGGGGAACGCAACATGTAAGTGGAGCTTACCAGATGACGTCACAACGCTGAACCTGAAACCGGTAATTTCTGCAGAGTGATACTGGTGTCTCATTCGATCGGGCTAAGTAAAATGTGTTTTACTTGTGGAGAAGCGGAATAATATTGATGTTGTGAATTGTTCTTACATGAGAGTGTTTAACTGTAAAGAGGTGATTCTATTAAACATATACGGTTAGCACTAGGATGATTTCTTCCTTTTTTTTTTTCCCGCTGTTACCCGTGGAGCGAATTGGGCATATTCTTTGCGCTTTAACAACTGCACGTGGAGGTGGATGGATACAGCTTAAACCCTGATGACGCACTTACAGGCCTACAAATTAGGGGGATTGTTTGTAAGGTGAATGCCTTGAGTGGCACTAGGTGCATAGAAGAGCACAAGTGGGGATCTGCTCCAGAACAAGACTGGGGATTTATTCACTAAAATTAGGGAGTGCAAAATCTAGTGCAACTTTGCACAGAAACCAATCAACTTCCAGGTTTATTACCAAAGCTTGGATTAAACAAGCTGAAGTTAGAAGCCGATTGGCTACTATGCACAACTGCACCACATTCTGAGTGCATCAGTTTTAGTAAATCTACCCCTTGGGGTCTGTATTTACATATATTGTGAAGAGTGCAGAGCTCGCGGGATGCGCTACGCACAGAGCTCGCGGGGTGCACAGAGCTCGCCGGTGGCGCTACGGGTAGAGCTCGCCGGGTGCGCTGCGGGCAGAGCGCAGAGCTCGCGGGGTGCGCTGCGGACACAGCGCAGAGCTCGCGGGGTGCGCTGCGGACACAGCGCAGAGCTCACCGGGTGCGCTGCGGACACAGCGCAGAGCTCACCGGGTGCGCTGCGGACACAGCGCAGAGCTCACCGGGTGCGCTGCGGACACAGCGCAGAGCTCACCGGGTGCGCTGCGGACACAGCGCAGAGCTCACCGGGTGCGCTGCGGACACAGCGCAGAGCTCACCGGGTGCGCTGCGGACACAGCGCAGAGCTCACCGGGTGCGCTGCGGACACAGCGCAGAGCTCACCGGGTGCGCTGCGGACACAGCGCAGAGCTCACGGGGCGCGCTGCGGACACAGCGCAGAGCTCACGGGGCGCGCTGCGGACAGAGCGCAGAGCTCACGGGGCGCGCTGCGGACAGAGCGCAGAGCTCACGGGGCGCGCTGCGGACAGAGCGCAGAGCTCATGGGGCACGCTACGTACAGAGCGCAGAGCTCACGGGGAGCGCTACGCACAGAGCTCATGGGGTGCGCTGCGCACAGAGCACAGAGCTCAGACAGAAACAAGCAAGGGGTAATTTTTATTCTTCCTGGAGTTCAGCTTTAACTGCTTATTCTCTTTCTATGGGTGCAGTGATGAGGTGCATTACCTTTCCTATTTATGGCTCGGCAGCCTTCCTCAATCTGTGCAACCAGTCCCCTGAAACAGTCTCTGGAACTCATTCCCTGCCGCGTTGCATTCTACTGCGTACAATGCAGAGCCAATAGTAGAAAATACAGAGGTTGACCCTCTGCCTGAAAATGCTAGTTACCTGGCTACCACTAGCATCATACCTCGAGTAGTGGAATGTGAGAAGCAAGCAAGCAAGACGGGATTCAGAACATTCTATATACATATGTGTGATGGTAATTGGAATACCACTACTAACCTCATTCAGAAAAAGCCAGGTGCTTGGCTGTCATGCTGACTCTTCAACTTTATTATGTTCAGTGACCCAGTTCAAGGACACAGACGCAAGGCATCGTGTATGACATCATAGTCACGTATGACATCATAGTTCTACCTTGGACTGCTAGTGCACACTGGAACTTTCTAGCAGCACTGACAAACCATTGACTGAATGGCAACACATGGCCATTAAACCAACAGCAGGGAGTGTTCTAATCTCTATCCGAGGACCTACTGATGTTATCAGCACTGGAAATGGGACTGAGGCTAATAGAAGGAGACAAGTCGGGACTAGATGAAAGACTGCTAATTTGTGTCAACTGGCAAAAGTCAACCTCAATCACATTATATTATCACAGACATTTCTAAGCCTTTCTGAGCCACCCTGACACTCCTGACAAAAAAGAACGTACCTGCCAAACGAAGTGGGTGGTGGTAGGGGTAGACAAAGCTCCCAACTGTCCCTGATTTTGAGGGACTGTCCCTCTGTCCCTTATTCCTCCTCATTTTGGTCTCATCTATATTTTATCAAAAAGTGTTTTCCAGTGCTAACCTTTTCATCCGATTTCTAAATTTTTGTACAATTCTCCTTTAAGGGGGCGTGGCAGGGTGCGTGTCCTATGCCTGCATACTTTTGCTGATAGGTGTCCCTCATTCCCATCTCAAAAAGTTGGGAGGTGTGGTATGTGAGAGCACAGACCTGTGATTTGGGGTGGTAGGGGAGCATAAAGTTGCGAAGGGGGGGGGGGGGCGGGGTCAGAATTGGAACATTGAGGGCTATTCTAGCGGGAGAGAACAGTGGCTCTTGTATGTATGGATTGGCACGGTTACAATATGTTTGTTTATTACTCGGCAGCAATAAATTTGCTGATAACACTTTCCATGATAAGGGTTCCTGTGAGATAGCATTTGTCCTACACTGCCTGGAATATTACCGCGCACTGCTGAGCATAAAAGGGTTAACTTACCTTTACTGACTTTAAAATAAATACAAAACCCTATGCAATGTCCACAGTACATGAATATGCAATGTTCTATTGTAAAAGAACGCTTTCTATTGCCCGTCTATCCTGCAAATGGCAGGATGTACTAAACTCACCCCACGGATGCGCAGTCCCTTTCTCTCTCTCACAGCTCAGCGTTCTTATGCCAGGCACTGTATAATTGGAGAGAAAGATCAGGATGTTCATCCACTCTTCCTCCAATCCCATATAAGGGGGAGGGGGGCATTCTTCCCACTAGCCGCCAATGTAAGGGGGGGGCATTCTTCCCACTGGCCGCCAATGTAAGGGGGGGGCATTCTTCCCACTGGCCGCCAATGTAAGGGGGGGGCATTCTTCCCACTGGCCGCCAATGTAAGGGGGGGGCATTCTTCCCACTGGCCGCCAATGTAAGGGGGGGGGCATTCTTCCCACTGGCCGCCAATGTAAGGGGGGGGGGCATTCTTCCCACTGGCCGCCAATGTAAGGGGGGGGCATTCTTCCCACTGGCCGCCAATGTAAGGGGGGGGGGCATTCTTCCCACTGGCCGCCAATGTAAGGGGGGGGGCATTCTTCCCACTGGCCGCCAATGTAAGGGGGGGGGCATTCTTCCCACTGGCCGCCAATGTAAGGGGGGGGGGCATTCTTCCCACTGGCCGCCAATGTAAGGGGGGGGCATTCTTCCCACTGGCCGCCAATGTAAGGGGGGGGGGCATTCTTCCCACTGGCCGCCAATGTAAGGGGGGGGGGCATTCTTCCCACTGGCCGCCAATGTAAGGGGGGGGGCATTCTTCCCACTGGCCGCCAATGTAAGGGGGGGGGGCATTCTTCCCACTGGCCGCCAATGTAAGGGGGGGGGGCATTCTTCCCACTGGCCGCCAATGTAAGGGGGGGGGCATTCTTCCCACTGGCCGCCAATGTAAGGGGGGGGGCATTCTTCCCACTGGCCGCCAATGTAAGGGGGGGGGGCATTCTTCCCACTGGCCGCCAATGTAAGGGGGGGGGGCATTCTTCCCACTGGCCGCCAATGTAAGGGGGGGGGGGCATTCTTCCCACTGGCCGCCAATGTAAGGGGGGGGGGCATTCTTCCCACTGGCCGCCAATGTAAGGGGGGGGGCATTCTTCCCACTGGCCGCCAATGTAAGGGGGGGGGGCATTCTTCCCACTGGACGCCAATGTAAGGGGGGGGGGGCATTCTTCCCACTGGCCGCCAATGTAAGGGGGGGGGGGCATTCTTCCCACTGGCCGCCAATGTAAGGGGGGGGGGGCATTCTTCCCACTGGCCGCCAATGGGGGGGGCATTCTTCCCACTGGCCGCCAATGTAAGGGGGGGGGGCATTCTTCCCACTGGACGCCAATGTAAGGGGGGGGGGGCATTCTTCCCACTGGACGCCAATGTAAGGGGGGGGGGGCATTCTTCCCACTGGCCGCCAATGTAAGGGGGGGGGGGCATTCTTCCCACTGGCCGCCAATGTAAGGGGGGGCATTCTTCCCACTGGCCGCCAATGTAAGGGGGGGGGGGCATTCTTCCCACTGGACGCCAATGTAAGGGGGGGGGGGGCATTCTTCCCACCGCCAATGTAAGGGGGGGCATTCTTCCCACTGGCCGCCAATGTAAGGGGGGGGCATTCTTCCCACTGGCCGCCAATGTAAGGGGGGGGCATTCTTCCCACTGGCCGCCAATGTAAGGGGGGGCATTCTTCCCACTGGCCGCCAATGTAAGGGGGGGGGGCATTCTTCCCACTGGACGCCAATGTAAGGGGGGGGGCATTCTTCCCACTGGCCGCCAATGTAAGGGGGGGGGGGGCATTCTTCCCACTGGCCGCCAATGTAAGGGGGGGCATTCTTCCCACTGGCCGCCAATGTAAGGGGGGGGCATTCTTCCCACTGGCCGCCAATGTAAGGGGGGGCATTCTTCCCACTGGCCACCAATGTAAGGGGGGGGGCATTCTTCCCACTGGCCGCCAATGTAAGGGGGGGGGCATTCTTCCCACTGGCCGCCAATGTAAGGGGTGGCATTCTTCCCACTGGCCGCCAATGTAAGGGGGGGGCATTCTTCCCACTGGCCGCCAATGTAGGGGGGGCATTCGTCCCACTGGCCGCCAATGTAAGGGGGGGGCATTCTTCCCACTGGCCGCCAATGTAAGGGGGGGGGCATTCTTCCCACTGGCCGCCAATGTAAGGGGGGGGGCATTCTTCCCACTGGCCGCCAATGTAAGGGGGGGGGGCATTCTTCCCACTGGCCGCCAATGATGTAAGGGGGGGGGGGGCATTCTTCCCACTGGCCGCCAATGTAAGGGGGGCATTCTTCCCACTGGCCGCCAATGTAAGGGGGGGCATTCTTCCCACTGGCCACCAATGTAAGGTGGGGGGCATTCTTCCCACTGGCCACCAATGTAAGGTGGGGGGCATTCTTCCCACTGGCCACCAATGTAAGGTGGGGGGCATTCTTCCCACTGGCCACCAATGTAAGGGGGGGGGGCATTCTTCCCACTGGCCGCCAATGTAAGGGGGGGGGCATTCTTCCCACTGGCCGCCAATGTAAGGGGGGGGGGGGCATTCTTCCCACTGGCCGCCAATGTAAGAGGGGGGGCATTCTTCCCGCCAATGAAAGGGGGGGCATTCTTCCCGCCAATGAAAGGGGGGGGGCATTCTGGCCGCCAATGTAAGGGGGGGGCATTCTGGCCACCAATATAACGGGGGGGGGGGCATTCTGGCCACCAATATAACGGGGGGGGGGGCATTCTTCCCACTGGCCACTAATATAAGGGGGCATTATATTCACTAACCACCAATGTAATGGGGAATTCTTCTCACTGACCACCAATGTAAGGTTTCCTGAAACAAAAATCATTTCAGGAATTCCTCTGGGGTAAAAAGTCTGCGAAAGGCTGGCCTAGGGATGCACAGTTCATGCTCCGGAGTTACCATACTATTGTTGCTTTACTGGTGAGTCACCGACCTAAAACAAGTATGCGGCCAGTGAAGTCTGACATCCGAGGTCAGTAACTCATGAAGAATTATTGGTAGAATCAGCGAATCAGCATGAGGTTTGCAAAAACAAATTCACAGAGGTAGCGCCCACCATTAAGAACCTGTAAGCCACACGGATGTGATATATTATACCCATCATGGCCAAGCCGCCCTTACAATACAGCCGGTGGGGCAGCAGATGTGCCATCCTGTTGTCACCCTTCTGGAATGAGGCCACTTATCTCGCAGAGAGGATCACACACACGTGACTCTGGATAGAAAGAGACACGGAGACTAATACCTTCCCCATCCCTGGAGGGAGGCCAGCCACGCGTCATTAGCTGGATTATAAAATACATTGTCACCCTTCATCTTCATTATACGACTACGAGGGCCACGTCACAAAGTGTAGGCCGCTAATTCAATCATTAGATGGGATCTGTCCGCCATAATCCACAGCCCAGTAATGGTTTAATTATACTAGAATGGTGTCATATACTGAGCCAAAAATAAGCGGGATGGAGCTGAACTCCAGTCACTAAAACAAAGATTTATTGAAATATATTCCTCAATAGCCCCAAAGGATATACACTCACCGGAGACTTCATTAGGTACACCCAGGGCCGCTATTAGGGGGTACAGGCAGTACACCTGTAAGGGGATTGGAGGTCCCTAGGGCCCCACATTGGTAACCCCCCTATTTTTTTATATAAAAAAAAATACATATATAAAAAAATAAAATGTACATTAAAAAAAAAAAAGATTTTTTTTGATTAAAAAAGGGGGGGGGGGGGGGTTGCCATCCGGGGACCTCTAGGCCCTTAAATAAAAAATATTAAAAACATAATATATATATATATATATATATATATATATATATATATATATATATATATATATATATATAATATTTTTTTTTTAATATATATTTTTTTATTTTATTTTTTTATATATGTATTTTTTTTTTATTAAAAGGGCCCGGAGGTCCCCATGGCCCCCATGTGGCAACCCCCCCCCCCCCCTTTTTTTTATGTTTATTTTTTTTATATATTTTTTTCCATTTATTTTTTATTAAAGGGCTCAGAGGTTTATTTTTTAATTTTATTAAAGGGCCCGGAGGTCCCCAGGGTCCCGGATGGCAACCCCAACCCTACCTTTTTTTTTTAATATATAAACATTTTTCCTTATTTCTTTTTGTAAAGGCCCCCCCCCCTCCACTTCTCAATTCGCAGCAGCCCCACCCCCCCTCCCACTTCTCAATTTCAGGCGGCAGCACCCCCCCCCCACCCCGGTTCTCTGGTCCAGGGGGCCCATGCCTGAAGCTGTGTAAGGGGCCCCATAATTCCTGATGGCGGCCCTGGGTACACCTTGCTAGTACCAGGTTAGTACATAGATTCTCCAAGGTGTTGGAAACATTCCTCAGAGATTGACATACAGTTGCAAGAAAAAGTATGTAAACTTCAGTGCTGAACTTTCTCCACCGTGGACTGATGAACAGCAAGGCTTTTGGAGATACTTTTATAACCCTTTCCAGCTTTATGCAAGTCAACAATTCTTAATCGTAGGTCTTCTAAGAGCTCTTTTGTGCGAGGCATCATTCACATCAGGCAATGCTTCTTGTGAAAAGCAAACCCAGAACTGGTGTGTGCCCCCCCCCCCATTATATTGGTGGCCAGAATGCCCCCCCATTATATTGGTGGCCAGAATGCCCCCCCATTATATTGGTGGCCAGAATGCCCCCCCATTATATTGGTGGCCAGAATGCCCCCCCACCCATTATATTGGTGGCCAGTGGGAAGAATGACCCCCCCCTTACATTGGCGGCCAGTGGGAAGAATGACCCCCCCCCTTACATTGGCGGCCAGTGGGAAGAATGCCCCCCCCTTACATTGGCGGCATTCTGGCCACCAATATAAGGGGGAGGCATTCTGGCCACCAATATAAGGGGGAGGCATTCTGGCCACCAATATAGGGGGGGGGGGTCATTCTTCCCGCCAATGTAAGGGGGGCATTCTGGCCACCAATATAACGGGGGGCATTCTGGCCACGAATATAACGGGGGGGGGCATTCTGGCCACCAATATTACGGGGGAGGGGCATTCTGGCCACCAATATTACAGGGGAGGGGGGGCATTCTGGCCACCAACAGGGGGCATTCTGGCCACCAATATAACGGGGGGGGGGATTCTGGCCACCAATATAACTTCTGCTATCTTAATTGGGGCAACGTCTGCGGGTACCTCAACTGGAGCCACGCCAGGCAACGTCTGCGGGTACCTCAACTGGAGCCACGCCAGGCAACGTCTGCGGGTACCTCAACTGGAGCCACATGACCAAACTTCTGCAGGGACCTTAACTGGGACCACATCAGTTAACATCTGCAGGTTCTTCAACTGAAGCCATATTACCTGGCATCTGCCTGACCCTTGACTGGGGCAACATTGGCTAACATCTGCATGTACCTCAACCGGGCCACATCAGCCAACGTCTGCAGTTACCTCTACCGGGTACACATTAGCCAGCGTCCACAGGCATCTCAACCGGGTACACATTAGCCAGCATCTGCAGCCATCTCAACCGGGGGCCACATCAGCCAATGTCTGCAGGTACCTTAACCAGGACCACATCCAATATAAAAACAGCTGTAATGAAGAAGGCAGGCAAAGGCTTTGATGCTAAAGAAGGCATTCATTTTAGTCTGTCATAACATGTCTGACTACCTAAGTTTTATAAATTATGCAGACGACTACTACAAAGAGCAGGAATATATATAAATAAATTAGGTGTGTCCCCCTACCCCCTCCTATGTGTTGTGTCACAAGCTAAGCCAACTCTGCTTAGCAGGACCTTCAGTAACTGTCAAATGTGCACATGCTCAGAGACAGTTGCAAGTTGTTCTGTACTAGACAACTGAAACGAGAAGTACTCTCACAAGCTATAAACCATGATGGCGAACAGGAACTAGAGAAAGAGGAAACTGAAAAAATATTATGTATAACCGGACAAGTTAGGGAAGGTGGGCCAATAGGAGAGCATGAAAAATTCCCAGAGCACCATAACCTGTCAGGCTGAACTTGCTTGTTGCTCCCCAAGCCGTACTCCATAGAAGTCATGAATTCTTTACATTGCATTGATGAGAGCCAACAAGCCCGAAACAGCCGTTTACAGTTCAAGCTTAATGGCTCTTTAATCCCAGGTTGTATCTGTAGAGTAAACCGAGGTTCTGGAACTAACAGTTGGCTAGGAGGACATAAAGGAACGACCTGCATGGCTCCACTTACTAAAATGAAGAATAAATCTTATTTTTTGCACTTGCAATGGAATATGATGTAATAGGAAAGACTCTGCACCAGTGAAAATGTATTCAACCTTAGCGTTGCCCATTGATTTCAGCCAATAGAAAAAATGCATACATTGAAAACCTTCATATAGAGAACCCTTACCCCCCCCCCCCCCCCCCCCCCGTTTATACAGACATGACTTGTCCATATTGCATGACAAATCGCACCCTATTGCTGGCATTGGAGCCAATTATATCGCTGTGACTCATTATGAAAAAGGTTCCTGCACTACTTTTTTACCGATTTCATTGCGACTTGCATAGACTTCTGTTAAATGAAGCTGCAATAAAATCAGCAGTGCAAATGGCTTTGAAATCGAAATGAAGCAGTGCCGGTGGGAGTGGGGGCTAAACCCACAGCTGATCCAGAGGAAGAAAAAAAAAAAAAAACGCACAGTCCAATTTTCTCCAAATGGGTATAAAACTCCTTCCTGGTCCCCTAAGGCAAATGGATATTCCCTGGATCAGTAGTCTATGGCAGCGATTCTCAGCTGGGGTTTCCTGGGCAATGGTGGATTGTTCTCCTTCCTACACCGATAACCAATGGAAGTGGGCACTTTTTTCCTACTGACCACCAAAAAAAAAGGCACAATGTTTTTAACCCCCGGCCCACCAACACAAGGGGACAATATTCAACCACTGACCACCAACGCGAGGGGCCAAAGTTCCACCGGCCGCCAAGGCAAAACGCTCCACCGGCCGCCAAGGCAAGGGGCCAACGCTCCACTGGCCGCCAAGGCAAGGGGCCAAAGCTACACCGGCCGCCAAGGCAAGGGGCCAACGCTACACCGGCCGCCAAGGCAAGGGGCCAACGCTACACCGGCCGCCAAGGCAAGGGGCCAACGCTACACCGGCCGCCAAGGCAAGGGGCCAGCGCTACACCGGCCGCCAAGGCAAGGGGCCAGCGCTACACCGGCCGCCAAGGCAAGGGGCCAGCGCTACACCGGCCGCCAAGGCAAGGGGCCAGCGCTACACCGGCCGCCAAGGCAAGGGGCAAAATGTTCTACTGACCAACACAAAAATATGTTCCACTGGCCACCAAGACAAGGGGACAATGTTCCACTGGCCACCAAGACAAGGGGACAATGTTCCACTGGCCACCAAGACAAGGGGACAATGTTCCACTGGCCACCAAGACAAGGGGACAATGTTCCACTGGCCACCAAGACAAGGGGACAATGTTCCACTGGCCACCAAGACAAGGGGACAATGTTCCACTGGCCACCAAGACAAGGGGACAATGTTCCACTGGCCACCAAGACAAGGGGACAATGTTCCACTGGCCACCAAGACAAGGGGACAATGTTCCACTGGCCACCAAGACAAGGGGACAATGTTTCACTGGCCACCAAGACAAGGGGACAATGTTCCACTGGTCACCAACACAAAATGTTCTACTGACCAACACAAAAATGTTCCACTGGCCACCAAGGCAAGGGGCCAACACTCCACTGGCCGCCAAGGCAAAACGTTACACTGGCCGGCAAGGGGCCAACGCTCCACTGGCCGCCAAGGCAAAACGTTACACTGGCCACCAAGGCAAGGGGCCAACACTCCACTGGCCGCCAAGGCAAGGGGCAAAATGTTCTACTGACCAACACAAAAATGTTCCACTGGCCACCAATGCAAGGGGACACTTCTACGCTGACCAATAATTTGTTATAATAGCTTTTATTGGCTGCCTTTTTTTATTATTTAAAGAATATTAGTGAAAATAATTGAGGGTTGGTAACAAGATAAAATGTGGCAGAAGCTGCCATAACCTGGCATTCCCTTATCAGAAAAATGCTAAAAATCCACCCCCCCCCCCCTTATTCCTGGTACAATAGACCAATCCCATCACAGATGAGAAGTATTTCAGTTATTCCCGGCCATCATGCATGGAAAATCTGGAGTGGATCCAACATATAAAATCTTCCTGGAGGGAACAATATCCCAGTGTTTGTAAATAAATCTCTTCTTCTGTTTACTACCTAAAAGAAAAGTTCAGCAGAACATAAACAGATCACTTCTGCTTTTCAGGATGTGCCCCCCCCCCCCCCCCCAGGGGTTATGTTGGGGTTTGTTATGTATCTGAATGGGATGGTCCACCATGAGGATTCATTTTATATTTTTGTCTGGCTCACACCTTTATTTACATTGAGTGTAGGAGCAATCCTTTACATCGGTGGTCAGCGTACGAGCAATCCTTTACGTCGGTGGTCAGCGTACGAGCAATCCCTCACGTCGGTGGTCAGCGTACGAGCAATCCCTCACGTCGGTGGTCAGCGTACGAGCAATCCCTCACGTCGGTGGTCAGCGTACGAGCAATCCCTCACGTCGGTGGTCAGCGTACGAGCAATCCCTCACGTCGGTGGTCAGCGTACGAGCAATCCCTCACGTCGGTGGTCAGCGTACGAGCAATCCCTCACGTCGGTGGTCAGCGTACGAGCAATCCCTCACGTCGGTGGTCAGCGTACGAGCAATCCCTCACGTCGGTGGTCAGCGTACGAGCAATCCCTCACATCGGTGGTCAGCGTACGAGCAATCCCTCACGTCGGTGGTCAGCGTACGAGCAATCCCTCACGTCGGTGGTCAGCGTACGAGCAATCCCTCACGTCGGTGGTCAGCGTACGAGCAATCCCTCACGTCGGGGGTCAGCGTACGAGCAATCCCTCACGTCGGTGGTCAGCGTACGAGCAATCCCTCACGTCGGTGGTCAGCGTACGAGCAATCCCTCACGTCGGTGGTCAGCGTACGAGCAATCCCTCACGTCGGTGGTCAGCGTACGAGCAAACCCTCACGTCGGTGGTCAGCGTACGAGCAATCCCTCACGTCGGTGGTCAGCGTACGAGCAATCCCTCACGTCGGTGGTCAGCGTACGAGCAATCCCTCACGTCGGTGGTCAGCGTACGAGCAATCCCTCACGTCGGTGGTCAGCGTACGAGCAATCCCTCACGTCGGTGGTCAGCGTACGAGCAATCCCTCACGTCGGTGGTCAGCGTACGAGCAATCCCTCACGTCGGTGGTCAGCGTACGAGCAATCCCTCACGTCGGTGGTCAGCGTACGAGCAATCCCTCACGTCGGTGGTCAGCGTACGAGCAATCCCTCACGTCGGTGGTCAGCGTACGAGCAATCCCTCACGTCGGTGGTCAGCGTACGAGCAATCCCTCACGTCGGTGGTCAGCGTACGAGCAATCCCTCACGTCGGTGGTCAGCGTACGAGCAATCCCTCACGTCGGTGGTCAGCGTACGAGCAATCCCTCACGTCGGTGGTCAGCGTACGAGCAATCCCTTACGTCGGTGGTCAGCGTACGAGCAATCCCTTACGTCGGTGGTCAGTGTACGAGTAATCCCTTACGTCGGTGGTCAGCGTACGAGTAATCCCTTACGTCGGTGGTCAGTGTACGAGTAATCCCTTACGTCGGTGGTCAGTGTACGAGTAATCGCTTACGTAGGTGGTCAGTGTATGAGAAATCCCTTATGTCGGTGGTCAGTGTATGAGAAATCCCTTATGTCGGTGGTCAGTGTAGGTGTCATTATAGGCATGAGAACAATTTGCCACTGGCTCTCTTCTTAACGAACCCCTAGAAACCTTTGGGGGAACCCTGGTTGTGAGAGGCAAATACAATACTAACATATTATATTATATCCCAACTAATGCCAATTATACAGTGTATACCAAATGTAATCCAACACAACACCAAACATATATAATACATATATCACACACTATACTAATATAATACAACTAGCAGAATCTAACTATACACTATACACTATATACTAATATCATGTAACCGACACACCGCCAATCTCTACAGCATAGAAACTCCCACCATACACCATAATAGTTCAGAACTGACACCACCATCCTCCATCTAGGACACAGGAACACTGCCAGCGCTGTGTGTGGCACCATAGAAGTGGCGCAGTACAAAGCCAGGCTCTGCCCAGGTGTTACATTGTATTACATGACAGATCTGTAGAAGTGAATGAGGGAACCCAGGGGATGCAATTCATATAAAACCATCATCACCCATCACCCATCATACCCATCACCCCCCCCCCCCCCCATCATGTCCAGCTGGATGTGCGGCAGCTGCTGAGTGTATACAATGTAACAAGAGTATAATAATACAACTCATAGCAACATATATATATATATATATATATATATATATATATATATATATATATATATATATATATATACACAGTGCAACTTGTAACAATGTATGGGTAATACAACCTATAACAAGTATATAGAGTGCAGACTGAACAGCTGACAATGTATCATCAATAAACTCATACCAGTGTGTATACAATGTACCAATACAGCAATCATAAAAGTTATACAAATATATATAATGACGTATCAATCGTACAAGTCAGCAGTGTGTATACAATGTAACAATGTATAATAATAGAACTCCTAGCAGTATATACAGTGCAACTTATAACAATGTATGGAGAATACAGCCTATAACAAGTATATGGAGTACAGCTAATAATGTATCATTAATAAACTTATAGCAGTGTGTATATACAGTGCAATTTACAACAATGTATCAATCATACAACTCATAGCTGTGTATATGCCATGTATCAATAATCATCTTATAAATTACATTGTATACACACTGCTGACTTGTATGAGTGATACATTGTTGTGTGTGTGTGTGTGTATATATATATATATATATATACACACTGGTATAACTTTTATGATTGATATATTGTTACATTGTATACACACTGCAATGAGTTGTACAATTGTTAACAGTGCAACTTATAACAATGTAACACTCACATCTCATAGCAGTGTGTATACAATGTACCAATCACACATCTCATAGCAGTGTGTATACAATGTAACACTATATCAATCATAAAAAGTTATACCAGTGTGTATACACAACAATGTATCACTCATACAAGTCAGCAGTGTGTATACAATGTAACTTATTATTATTGATACATTGTATACACACTGCTATGAGTTGCATGATTGATGCAGTTATAAGCTGCACTGTTAACAATTACACATCTCATAGCAGTGTGTATACAATGGCACTTATAACAATGTATCAATGATACAACCTATAGGAAGTATATGGAGTAGATGTGATAACAATGTATCGGTAATCCTCCTCCTCCTCCTCCAGCAGTGACAGCTCTCCCCCCTCCCCCGGTGATCTCAGTCCTGGAGGTGTCTGTAATGTATATAGTGGGAAGATCTGTCACCCATCCCCCAGTCCAGACTCCCCGGGATCACCTACCTGCCCCCAATCCAGGCTGCTCTCTCACTCTCACTCTCTCTCTCCCCCTTCGGAGGTTCCAGCAAAGTCAGTCCAGCTAGCCGTCACCCCGCCCGGAGAGAGTCATGAGACTGCACCCGCCCACCCCACTCTAATCTCCGCCCACCCCACTCTAATCTCCGCCCACCACCTAAGTGAGCTCAAGCCTGCCCCCTCCTACTTTACTCCACACCCCGCCCACTGCCCGGACAACACCCCCCAGCCAGGACCGCCCACTCCGCACTACACCACGCTCGCTGCCTAGAAAGAATTGAGATGGCCCCGCCTTCTTCATTGCCTGACCCGCCCCCTCCGTTAGTCTATCTATCTAGTGGACAGCCCCGCCCCCTTGAAGGGGTGCCAGGAGCAGCACCTCTCTCTCCCCGCAGACATGTAGGTGGTCCGGGCGGGGTGAGGGAGGCGGTGACCTTCCCAGTGGGGTCCTTCCAGGGATCGGTCATTCCTGACTTCTTCTATCAAAGACCTGCCATTGCTGACCTCCTCCTGAAAATGCCTTCTGCCTGGCTGCTGTCTGTGGCGATCATTAACCCTTTCACGGCCAGGGCCTTGTTTGCTTTTTTTGCACACAAAATACAAATTTTAGGTGTAAAGATTAGTTACCCCCTCAACTTTATTTTATTTAAAATTGTAATATACTAATTTATAATATATTTTATATAAAACACATATATAATAAAAGCTAAATGAGTAATATATTTATAAATACTTTTTGATAGGATTATTGTATCATTTATTGTTTATTTAGTTAAATAACAAATTAGCGTATTCATTTCATTTCGATTACTAATTTATTAATATATTATATACATTTATTTTTATTTTTTTTATAATCAAAGCCAAAGGAGTAATATGATAATATTTATATATCATTGTTGATAGGATTATTATATCATTTATTGTTTATTTAGTTAAATAAACAATTAGACATTTAATTGCGATTACTAATTTATTAATATATTAATACATGTTTTTATTATTATAATAAACGCCAAAAGAGTAATATGATAATATTTATAAATAATTTTTGATAGGATTACTGTATCATTTATTATTTATTTAGTTAAAGAAACAATTAGACTTTCTTGTGAAAAAAAAATATTAATTTAATTTGGATTACTAATTTATTAATATATTATATACATTTTTTTTTTTATAACAAAAGCCAAGAGAGTAATATGATAATATTATATAATTTATTGTTTATTTAGTTAAACCCTCCCCCAAAACTCTGTAGACACACACCCTGGAGAATATAATAGTGGTAGTTCCAATTTTTACGATATGTGACCTTCCCGTAAAAAAAAAAAACCCACTAAAGTTTATTTTTAGAACGCACAAACACAATGAATTACCCAATTTGTTCATAAAACATAAGATGAAATTGCGCCGAGTACATAGATACCACACATGTCAAGCCTAAAAAATTGTGTGCGCCCGTGAAACAGCGACAGACGTCGGCACCTTAACCAGATGAAGTCCCGGCATTTTCTGTCACTTTTTGTATACATGTGAAAATATTTGTTTTGTGCTAGAAAATTACTTAGATCCCCCCAAACATTATATATTTGGTTAAAGCAGAGGCCCTAGAGAATAAATTATTGTTATTATTATTATTATATTATACAGGATTTATATAGCGCCAACAGTTTGCGAACAAAATAAATTGGTGGGTTTTGCAATTTTTTATGTCACGCGGTATTCGTGTAGCGTTTGTTTTTCAACGCTTTTTTTGTGGAAAATACACATTTTTAAAATTTAATGAAAAAAAAATTTTTTTTTTTAACATATACATTTTTTTTTTAACATACTCCCTGTACCCTCACTCACTCTCCCTGTACCCTCTCTCTCCCTGTACCCTCACTCTCCCTGTACCCTCTCTCTCCCTGTACCCTCACTCTCCCTGTACCCTCTCTCTACCTGTACCCTCTCTCTCCCTGTACCCTCACTCTCCCTGTACCCTCTCTCTCCCTGTACCCTCACTCTCCCTGTACCCTCACTCTCTACCCTCTCTCTACCTGTACCCTCTCTCTCCCTGTACCCTCACTCTCCCTGTACCCTCTCTCTCCCTGTACCCTCACTCTCCCTGTACCCTCTCTCTCCCTGTACCCTCTCTCTCCCTGTACCATCTCTCCCTGTACCCTCACTCTCCCTGTACCCTCACTCTCCCTGTACCCTCACTCTCCCTGTACCCTCACTCTCCCTGTACCCTCTCTCTCCCTGTACCCTCACTCTCCCTGTACCCTCTCTCTCCCTGTACCATCTCTCCCTGTACCCTCACTCTCCCTGTACCCTCACTCTCCCTGTACCCTCTCTCTCCCTGTACCCTCACTCTCCCTGTACCCTCTCTCTCCCTGTACCCTCACTCTCCTGTACCCCTCTCTCCCTGTACCATCTCTCCCTGTACCCTCACTCTCCCTGTACCCTCACTCTCCCTGTACCCTCTCTCTCCCTGTACCCTCTCTCTCCCTGTACCCTCACTCTCCCTGTACCCTCACTCTCCCTGTACCCTCTCTCTCCCTGTACCATCTCTCCCTGTACCCTCACTCTCCCTGTACCCTCACTCTCCCTGTACCCTCTCTCTCCCTGTACCATCTCTCCCTGTACCCTCACTCTCCCTGTACCCTCACTCTCCCTGTACCCCTCTCTCTCCCTGTACATTCTCTCCCTGTACCCTCACTCTCCCTGTACCCTCACTCTCCCTGTACCCTCTCTCTCCCTGTACATTCTCTCCCTGTACCCTCACTCTCCCTGTACCCTCATTCTCTCCCTGTACACTCTCCCTGTACCCTCACTCTCCCTGTACCCTCACTCTCCCTGTAACTCTCCCTGTACTCTCCCTGTACATCTCTCCCTGTACACTCTCCCTGTACCCTCACTCTCCCTGTACACTCTCCCTGTACCCTCACTCTCCCTGTAAAGAGAGAGAACACTCTCCCTGTACCCTGTACCCTCACTCTCCCTGTACCCTCACTCTCCCTGTACCCTCACTCTCCCTGTACCCTCACTCTCCCTGTGTCTCTCCCTGTATCTCTCTCATTCTCTCCCTGTACCCTCACTCTCCCTGTACCCTCACTCTCCCTGTACCCTCACTCTCCCTGTACCTTCTCTCCCTGTAACTCTCCCTGTATACCCTCACTCTCCCTGTACTCTCCCTGTATCCTCACTCTCCCTGTACCCTCACTCTCCCTGTACCCTCTCTCTCCCTGTACCCTCACTCTCCCTGTACCCTCACTCTCCCTGTACCCTCACTCTCCCTGTACACTCTCCCTGTACTCTCTCCTGTACATGTATTCTCTCCCTGTACCCTCACTCTCCCTGTACCCTCACTCTCCCTGTACCCTCTCTCTCCCTGTACCATCTCTCCCTGTACCCTCACTCTCCCTGTACCCTCACTCTCCCTGTATCTCTCCCTGTACATTCTCTCCCTGTACCCTCACTCTCCCTGTACCCTCTCTCTCCCTGTACCGGTATCTCTCCCTGTACCCTCACTCTCCCTGTACCCTCACTCTCCCTGTACCCTATCTCTCCCTGTCTCTCTCCCTGTATCACCCTGTACCCTCTCTCCCTGTACCCTCACTCTCCCTGTACCCTCTCTCACTGTACCCTCACTCTCCCGTGTACCCTCTCTCTCCATCTCTCCCTGTACCCTCACTCTCCCTGTACCCTCACTCTCCCTGTACCCTCACTCTCCCTGTACCCTCTCTCTCCCTGTACCTCTCTCCTGTACCCTCACTCTCCCTGTACCCCCACTCTCCCTGTACCCTCCCTCACTCTCCCTGTACCCTCCCACTCTCCCTGTACCCTCACTCTCCCTGTACCCTCACTCTCCCGTGTACCCTCTCTCTCCATGTACCTTCTCTCCCTGTACCCTCACTCTCCCTGTACCCTCACTCTCCCTGTACCCTCACTCTCCCTGTACCCTCACTCTCCCTGTACCTTCTCTCCCTGTACCCTCACTCTCCCTGTACCCTCTCTCTCCCTGTACCATCTCTCCCTGTACCCTCACTCTCCTGTACCCTCTCTCTCCACTCTCCCTGTATCTCTCCCTGTACCCTCACTCTCCCTGTACCCTCTCTCTCCCTGTACCCTCACTCTCCCTGTACCCCCTCTCCCTGTACCCTCACTCTCCCTGTACCCTCACTCTCCCTGTACCCTCTCTCCCATGTACCTTCTCTCCCTGTACCCTCTCTCTCCTGTACCATCTCTCCCTGTACCCTCACTCTCCCTGTACCCTCACTCTCCCTGTACCCTCTCTCTCCCTGTACACTCTCCCTGTACCCTCACTCTCCCTGTACCCTACTCTCTCCCTGTACATTCTCTCCCTGTACCCTCACTCTCCCTGTACCCTCACTCTCCCTGTACCCTCTCTCTCCCTGTACCATCTCTCCCTGTACCCTCACTCTCCCTGTACCCTCACTCTCCCTGTACCCTCACTCTCCCTGTACCCTCTCTCTCCCTGTACCATCTCTCCCTGTACCCTCACTCTCCCTGTACCCTCACTCTCCCTGTACCCTCTCTCTCCCTGTACATTCTCTCCCTGTACCCTCACTCTCCCTGTACCCTCACTCTCCCTGTACCCTCTCTCTCCCTGTACATTCTCTCCCTGTACCCTCACTCTCCCTGTACCCTCTCTCTCCCTGTACATTCTCTCCCTGTACCCTCACTCTCCCTGTACCCTCACTCTCCCTGTACCCTCTCTCTCCCTGTACCATCTCTCCCTGTACCCTCACTCTCCCTGTACCCTCACTCTCCCTGTACCCTCACTCTCCCTGTACCCTCTCTCTCCCTGTACATTCTCTCCCTGTACCCTCACTCTCCCTGTACCCTCACTCTCCCTGTACCCTCACTCTCCCTGTACCCTCACTCTCCGTGTACCCTCTCTCTCCATGTACCTTCTCTCCCTGTACCCTCACTCTCCCTGTACCCTCACTCTCCCTGTACCCTCACTCTCCCTGTACCTTCTCTCCCTGTACCCTCACTCTCCCTGTACCCTCTCTCTCCCTGTACCATCTCTCCCTGTACCCTCACTCTCCCTGTACCCTCTCTCTCCCTGTCTCTCTCCCTGTACCCTCACTCTCCCTGTACCCTCACTCTCCCTGTACCCTCACTCTCCCTGTACCCTCACTCTCCGTGTACCCTCTCTCTCCATGTACCTTCTCTCCCTGTACCCTCACTCTCCCTGTACCCTCACTCTCCCTGTACCCTCTCTCTCCCTGTACCATCTCTCCCTGTACCCTCACTCTCCCTGTACCCTCACTCTCCCTGTACCCTCTCTCTCCCTGTACCATCTCTCCCTGTACCCTCACTCTCCCTGTACCCTCACTCTCCCTGTACCCTCTCTCTCCCTGTACATTCTCTCCCTGTACCCTCACTCTCCCTGTACCCTCACTCTCCCTGTACCCTCTCTCTCCCTGTACATTCTCTCCCTGTACCCTCACTCTCCCTGTACCCTCTCTCTCCCTGTACATTCTCTCCCTGTACCCTCACTCTCCCTGTACCCTCACTCTCCCTGTATCCTCTCTCTCCCTGTACCATCTCTCCCTGTACCCTCACTCTCCCTGTACCCTCACTCTCCCTGTACCCTCACTCTCCCTGTACCCTCTCTCTCCCTGTACATTCTCTCCCTGTACCCTCACTCTCCCTGTACCCTCACTCTCCCTGTACCCTCACTCTCCCTGTACCCTCACTCTCCCTGTACCCTCACTCTCCGTGTACCCTCTCTCTCCATGTACCTTCTCTCCCTGTACCCTCACTCTCCCTGTACCCTCTCTCTCCCTGTACCATCTCTCCCTGTACCCTCACTCTCCCTGTACCCTCTCTCTCCCTGTACCCTCACTCTCCCTGTACCCTCACTCTCCCTGTACCCTCTCTCTCCCTGTACCCTCACTCTCCCTGTACCCTCACTCTCCCTGTACCCTAACTCTCCCTGTACCCTCACTCTCCCTGTACCCTCACTCTCCGTGTACCCTCTCTCTCCGTGTACCTTCTCTCCCTGTACCCTCACTCTCCCTGTACCCTCACTCTCCCTGTACCCTCTCTCTCCCTGTACCATCTCTCCCTGTACCCTCACTCTCCCTGTACCCTCACTCTCCCTGTACCCTCTCTCTCCCTGTACATTCTCTCCCTGTACCCTCACTCTCCCTGTACCCTCACTCTCCCTGTACCCTCTCTCTCCCTGTACATTCTCTCCCTGTACCCTCACTCTCCCTGTACCCTCTCTCTCCCTGTACATTCTCTCCCTGTACCCTCACTCTCCCTGTACCCTCACTCTCCCTGTACCCTTTCTCTCCCTGTACCATCTCTCCCTGTACCATCTCTCCCTGTACCCTCACTCTCCCTGTACCCTCACTCTCCCTGTACCCTCACTCTCCCTGTACCCTCTCTCTCCCTGTACATTCTCTCCCTGTACCCTCACTCTCCCTGTACCCTCACTCTCCCTGTACCCTCACTCTCCCTGTACCCTCACTCTCCGTGTACCCTCTCTCTCCATGTACCTTCTCTCCCTGTACCCTCACTCTCCCTGTACCCTCACTCTCCCTGTACCCTCACTCTCCCTGTACCTTCTCTCCCTGTACCCTCACTCTCCCTGTACCCTCTCTCTCCCTGTACATTCTCTCCCTGTACCCTCACTCTCCCTGTACCCTCACTCTCCGTGTACCCTCTCTCTCCATGTACCTTCTCTCCCTGTACCCTCACTCTCCCTGTACCCTCACTCTCCCTGTACCCTCACTCTCCCTGTACCTTCTCTCCCTGTACCCTCACTCTCCATGTACCTTCTCTCCCTGTACCCTCACTCTCCCTGTACCCTCTCTCTCCCTGTACATTCTCTCCCTGTACCCTCACACATGTCGGGCGGACAGATTCCCACCGGATAGATTTCAAAGCATGCTTTGAAATCTGTCGGGTGGAGAAATCTGTCCGCTAGCCCATACACACGAGCGCAGATGTCTGCTGAAACGGTCCATCGGACCGTTTTCAGCGGACATATTCCCTCGTGTGTACGCCGCCTCACTCTCTTACATACGAGCGCCGCGGAGAGCCGTGCTGACAGCGTCGGCCGGCGCCTAGCAACCAGAAATACAGAGACCCAGTGAGTGATTTGTGATTACATCAGGAGGAGGAGGAGGAGCCGAGGAGGTTGCGACCGCCCCAGCATTCACAGCACGCCGCTCCTCCGCGCCAAATTGCTCCGCACGAGTCGACCGACTGTCTGCACCTCCTCCATGATCGGATTCGGATGATCCATCCTGATCGAGTCCTGGGTCTGTGCTTGCTGCCTGTGGACGTGGACCGGACGACGCTGACCACCACCGACCAGACTGTCTGACTGACAGTGTGAGCCCTCCCCCTCTAAGACAGTGAGTGACTCCTCTTAAATAAAATGCAACTAAACTAAAATGGAATCCATGAGCAATAAATAAGAGCTGCCCTGCCACTGCCCTGTACCTCACTCTCCCTGTACCCTCACTCTCCCTGTACCCTCTCTCTCCCTGTACCTTCTCTCCCTGTACCCTCACTCTCCCTGTACCCTCACTCTCCCTGTACCCTCACTCTCCCTGTACCCTCACTCTCCCTGTACCCTCTCTCTCCCTGTACCTTCTCTCCCTGTACCCTCACTCTCCCTGTACCCTCACTCTCCCTGTACCCTCTCTCTCCCTGTACCCTCACTCTCCCTGTACCCTCACTCTCCCTGTACCCTCACTCTCCCTGCACCCTCACTCTCCCTGTACCCTCACTGTCCTCCCTGTACCCTCACTCTCCCTGTACCGTCTCTCCCTTTATCCTCACTCTCCCTGTACCCTCACTCTCCCTGTACCCTCACTCTCCCTGTACCTTCTCTCCCTGTACCCTCACTCTCCCTGTACCCTCACTCTCCCTGTACCCTCACTCTCCCTGTACCCTCACTCTCCCTGTACCTTCTCTCCCTGTACCCTCACTCTCCCTGTACCCTCACTCTCCCTGTACCCTCTCTCTCCCTGTACCTTCTTTCCCTGTACCCTCACTCTCCCTGTACCCTCACTCTCCCTGTACCCTCACTCTCCCTGTACCCTCACTCTCCCTCTACCTTCTCTCCCTGTACCCTCACTGTCCTCCCTGTACCCTCAATCTCCCTGTACCGTCTCTCCCTGTACCCTCACTCTCCCTGTACCCTCACTCTCCCTGTACCCTCACTCTCCCTGCACCCTCACTCTCCCTGTACCTTCTCTCCCTGTACCCTCACTGTCCTCCCTGTACCCTCACTGTCCTCCCTGTACCCTCACTCTCCCTGTACCCTCACTCTCCCTGTACCCTCACTCTCCCTGTACCCCCTCTCTCCCTGTACCTTCTCTCCCTGTACCCTCACTCTCCCTGTACCCTCACTCTCCCTGTACCCTCACTCTCCCTGTACCTCCTCTCCCTGTACCCTCACTGTCCTCCCTGTACCCTCACTCTCCCTGTACCCTCACTCTCCCTGTACCTTCTCTCCCTGTACCCTCACTGTCCTCCCTGTACCCTCACTCTCCCTGTACCGTCTCTCCCTTTATCCTCACTCTCCCTGTACCCTCACTCTCCCTGTACCCTCACTCCCTGTACCCTCACTCTCCCTGTACCCTCACTCTCCCTGTACCTTCTCTCCCTGTATCCTCACTCTCCCTGTACCCTCACTCTCCCTGTACCCTCACTCTCCCTGTACCCTCACTCTCCTTGTACCTTCTCTCCCTGTACCCTCACTGTCCTCCCTGTACCCTCACTCTCCCTGTACCGTCTCTCCCTTTATCCTCACTCTCCCTGTACCCTCACTCTCCCTGTACCCTCTCTCTCCCTGTACCTTTTCTCCCTGTACCCTCACTCTCCCTGTACCCTCACTCACCCTGTACCCTCACTCTTCCTGTACCCTCACTCTCCCTGTACCCTCACTCTCCCTGTACCCTCTCTCTCCCTGTACCTTTTCTCCCTGTACCCTCACTCTCCCTGTACCCTCACTCACCCTGTACCCTCACTCTTCCTGTACCCTCACTCTCCCTGTACCCTCACTCTCCCTGTACCCTCACTCTCCCTGTACCCTCACTCTCCCTGTACCTTCTCTCCCTGTACCCTCACTGTCCTCCCTGTACCCTCACTCTCCCTGTACCGTCTCTCCCTTTATCCTCACTCTCCCTGTACCCTCACTCTCCCTGTACCCTCACTCTCCCTGTACCCTCACTCTCCCTGTACCTTCTCTCCCTGTACCCTCACTCTCCCTGTACCCTCACTCTCCCTGTACCCTCACTCTCCATGTACCTTCTCTCCCTGTACCTTCTCTCCCTGTACCCTCACTCTCCCTGTACCCTCTCTCTCCCTGTACCCTCTCTCTCCCTGTACCTTCACTCTCCCTGTACTCTCCCTCTCACTCTCCCTGTACCCTCCCTCTGTACCTTCTCTCCCTGTACCTTCTCTCCCTGTACCCTCACTCTCCCTGTACCCTCACTCTCCCTGTACCCTCACTGTCCTCCCTGTACCCTCACTCTCCCTGTACCGTCTCTCCCTTTATCCTCACTCTCCCTGTACCCTCACAATCCCTGTACCCTCACTCTTCTCCCTGTACCCTCACTGTACCCTCCTCCCTGTACCCTCACTCTCTCCCTGTACCCTCACTCTCCCTGTACCCTCACTCTCCCTGTACCCTCACTTCCTGTACCCTCACTCTCCCTGTACCCTCCCTCACTCTCCCTGTACCCTCACTCTCCTGTACCTTCTCTCCCTGTACCCTCACTGTCCTCCCTGTACCCTCACTCTCCCTGTACCCTCACTTCCTGTACCCTCACTCTCCCTGTACCCTCACTCTCCCTGTACCCTCACTCTCCCTGTACCCTCACTCTCCTTGTACCTTCTCTCCCTGTACCCTCACTGTCCTCCCTGTACCCTCACTCTCCTTGTACCTTCTCTCCCTGTACCCTCACTGTCCTCCCTGTACCCTCACTCTCCTGTACCGTCTCTCCCTTTATCCTCACTCTCCCTGTACCCTCACTCTCCCTGTACCCTACCCTCTCTCTCCCTGTACCTTTTCTCCCTGTACCCTCACTCTCCCTGTACCCTCACTCACCCTGTACCCTCACTCTTCCTGTACCCTCACTCTCCCTGTACCCTCACTCTCCATGTACCCTCACTCTCCCTGTACCCTCACTCTCCCTGTACCTTCTCTCCCTGTACTTTCTCTCCCTGTACCCTCACTCTCCCTGTACCCTCACTCTCCCTGTACCTTCTCTCCCTGTACCCTCACTGTCCTCCCTGTACCCTCACTCTCCCTGTACCGTCTCTCCCTTTATCCTCACTCTCCCTGTACCCTCACTCTCCCTGTACCCTCTCCCTGTACGACGCTGACCACCACCGACCAGACTGTCTGACTGACAGTGTGAGCCCTCCCCCTCTAAGACAGTGAGTGACTCCTCTTAAATAAAATGCAACTAAACTAAAATGGAATCCATGAGCAATAAATAAGAGCTGCCCTGCCACTGCCCTGTACCTCACTCTCCCTGTACCTCACTCTCCCTGTACCCTCTCTCTCCCTGTACCTTCTCTCCCTGTACCCTCACTCTCCCTGTACCCTCACTCTCCCTGTACCCTCACTCTCCCTGTACCCTCACTCTCCCTGTACCCTCTCTCTCCCTGTACCTTCTCTCCCTGTACCCTCACTCTCCCTGTACCCTCACTCTCCCTGTACCCTCTCTCTCCCTGTACCCTCACTCTCCCTGTACCCTCACTCTCCCTGTACCCTCACTCTCCCTGCACCCTCACTCTCCCTGTACCCTCACTGTCCTCCCTGTACCCTCACTCTCCCTGTACCGTCTCTCCCTTTATCCTCACTCTCCCTGTACCCTCACTCTCCCTGTACCCTCACTCTCCCTGTACCCTCACTCTCCCTGTACCTTCTCTCCCTGTACCCTCACTCTCCCTGTACCCTCACTCTCCCTGTACCCTCACTCTCCCTGTACCCTCACTCTCCCTGTACCTTCTCTCCCTGTACCCTCACTCTCCCTGTACCCTCACTCTCCCTGTACCTTCTCTCCCTGTACCCTCACTCTCCCTGTACCCTCACTCTCCCTGTACCCTCTCTCTCCCTGTACCTTCTTTCCCTGTACCCTCACTCTCCCTGTACCCTCACTCTCCCTGTACCCTCACTCTCCCTCTACCTTCTCTCCCTGTACCCTCACTGTCCTCCCTGTACCCTCAATCTCCCTGTACCGTCTCTCCCTGTACCCTCACTCTCCCTGTACCCTCACTCTCCCTGTACCCTCACTCTCCCTGCACCCTCACTCTCCCTGTACCTTCTCTCCCTGTACCTTCTCTCCCTGTACCCTCACTGTCCTCCCTGTACCCTCACTGTCCTCCCTGTACCCTCACTCTCCCTGTACCCTCACTCTCCCTGTACCCTCACTCTCCCTGTACCCTCTCTCTCCCAGTACCTTCTCTCCCTGTACCCTCACTCTCCCTGTACCCTCACTCTCCCTGTACCCTCACTCTCCCTGTACCTTCTCTCCCTGTACCCTCACTGTCCTCCCTGTACCCTCACTCTCCCTGTACCCTCACTCTCCCTGTACCTTCTCTCCCTGTACCCTCACTGTCCTCCCTGTACCCTCACTCTCCCTGTACCGTCTCTCCCTTTATCCTCACTCTCCCTGTACCCTCACTCTCCCTGTACCCTCACTCCCTGTACCCTCACTCTCCCTGTACCCTCACTCTCCCTGTACCCTCACTCTCCCTGTACCTTCTCTCCCTGTATCCTCACTCTCCCTGTACCCTCACTCTCCCTGTACCCTCACTCTCCCTGTACCCTCACTCTCCTTGTACCTTCTCTCCCTGTACCCTCACTGTCCTCCCTGTACCCTCACTCTCCCTGTACCGTCTCTCCCTTTATCCTCACTCTCCCTGTACCCTCACTCTCCCTGTACCCTCACTCTCCCTGTACCTTTTCTCCCTGTACCCTCACTCTCCCTGTACCCTCACTCACCCTGTACCCTCACTCTTCCTGTACCCTCACTCTCCCTGTACCCTCACTCTCCCTGTACCCTCACTCTCCCTGTACCCTCACTCTCCCTGTATCTTCTCTCCCTGTACTTTCTCTCCCTGTACCCTCACTCTCCCTGTACCCTCACTCTCCCTGTACCTTCTCTCCCTGTACCCTCACTGTCCTCCCTGTACCCTCACTCTCCCTGTACCGTCTCTCCCTTTATCCTCACTCTCCCTGTACCCTCACTCTCCCTGTACCCTCACTCTCCCTGTACCCTCACTCTCCCTGTACCCTCTCTCTCCCTGTACCTTCTCTCCCTGTACCCTCACTCTCCCTGTACCCTCACTCTCCCTGTACCCTCACTCTCCATGTACCTTCTCTCCCTGTACCTTCTCTCCCTGTACCCTCACTCTCCCTGTACCCTCTCTCTCCCTGTACCCTCTCTCTCCCTGTACCTTCTCTCCCTGTACCCTCACTCTCCCTGTACCCTCACTCTCCCTGTACCTTCTCTCCCTGTACCCTCACTCTCCCTGTACCCTCACTCTCCCTGTACCCTCACTCTCCCTGTACCCTCACTGTCCTCCCTGTACCCTCACTCTCCCTGTACCGTCTCTCCCTTTATCCTCACTCTCCCTGTACCCTCACAATCCCTGTACCCTCACTCTTCTCCCTGTACCCTCACTGTCCTCCCTGTAACTCACTCTCTCCCTGTACCCTCACTCTCCCTGTACCCTCACTCTCCCTGTACCCTCACTTCCTGTACCCTCACTCTCCCTGTACCCTCACTCTCCCTGTACCCTCACTCTCCTTGTACCTTCTCTCCCTGTACCCTCACTGTCCTCCCTGTACCCTCACTCTCCCTGTACCCTCACTCTCCCTGTACCCTCACTCTCCTTGTACCTTCTCTCCCTGTACCCTCACTGTCCTCCCTGTACCCTCACTCTCCTTGTACCTTCTCTCCCTGTACCCTCACTGTCCTCCCTGTACCCTCACTCTCCCTGTACCGTCTCTCCCTTTATCCTCACTCTCCCTGTACCCTCACTCTCCCTGTACCCTCTCTCTCCCTGTACCTTTTCTCCCTGTACCCTCACTCTCCCTGTACCCAGGGCCGCCATCAGGGGGGTACAGGCATTACACCTGTAAGGGGCCCGGGGGTCCCCAGGGGCCCGGATGGGAACCACCCTAAAAAAAAAAAAAAAAAAAAAAAAATTTTTTTTTTTTTTTTTTTTTTTAGGGGCCCCAAGGTCCCCAGGGGCCCGGAGGCCACCAAGGGCCCCAGATGGCAAGCCCTTTTTTTTATAAAAAAAATATATTTTTTTTATAAAAAAATATATTTTTTTATATATATTTTTATTTTATTTTTTATTAAAGGGACAATTTTTTTTCTTTTATTTTTTTTTAGAGGTCCGGAGGTCCCCAGGGGCCCGGGGGCCCCAGATGGCAAGCCCTTTTTTATAAAAAAATATATTTTTTTATAAAAAAATATATTTTTTTATATATTTTTCTTTTATTTTTTATTAAAGGGACAATTTTTTTTCTTTTATTTTTTTAGAGGTCCGGAGGTCCCCAGGGGCCCGGAGGCCACCAGGGCCCCAGATGGCAAGCCCTCTTTTTTATAAAAAAATATATTTTTTTATAAAAAAATATATTTTTTTATAAAAAAAATATTTTTTTTATATATTTTTATTTTATTTTTTATTAAAGGGACAATTTTTTTTCTTTTATTTTTTTTTAGAGGTCCGGAGGTCCACAGGGGCCCGGAGGCCCCCAGGGCACCGGATGGAACCCCCCCCTTTTTTTATTTATTTTCTATAAAAAAAATATATATATTTTTTAATATATTTTTATTTTATTTTTTTATTAAAGGGACATTTTTTTAGGGGTCTAGGTGCCCGTAGGCCACCAGGGCCCCAGATGGCAACCCCCTATTTTTTATTTATTTTTTTATAAAAAATTGTATTTTTTTATAAAAAAATATATTTTTTTAATATATTTTTCTTTTATTTTTTATTAAAGGGCCAATTTTTTTTCTTTTATTTTTTTAGAGGTTCGGAGGTCCACAGGGACCTGGAGATCCCCAGGGCCCCAGATGACAACCCCCCTTTTTTATAAAAAAATAAATATTTTTTATATATTTTTTTATCTTTTATTTTATATATATTATTATTATTAAAGGGCCCGGAGGTCCCCAGGGCCCCCGGATGACAATCCTCCTTTTTTATATATTTTTTTACTTTTTTATATTATTTTATTTCTTTTTTTTAATATATAGATGCATTTTTATCAAAGGGCTCAGAGGTCCCCAGGGCCCCATGTGTCAAACCCCCTTTTTTTATAATTTTTTATTTTTGTTTATATATTTTTTTTATATTTTTATTTTTTATTAAATGGCCCAGAGGTCCCCAGGGCCCTGGAAGGCAACCCCCTTGTTTTTTTTTTATATATATAAATGTTTATTTCTTTTTTATATATATATATTTTTTTATTTCTTTCTTTTTATTAAAGGGCCCAGAGGTCCCGAATGGAAAGCCCCCTTTTTTTGTAATTTCCTTTTATAAAAAAAAAAAAATAAGGTCCCGGGCCCCAGTTGGCAACCACCCTTTTAAAAAAAATAATAATATATATATATATATATATATATATTCTCTCTTTTTTTCTTTTTATTAAAGGGCACAGAGGTCCCCAGGGCCCCGGACGGCTACCCCCCTTTTTTATATATATTTTTCTTTATTTCTTCTTTGTGTAAAGGGCCCCCCGCTTCTCAATTCGCGGCAGCAGCCCCCCCCCCCCTTCTCAATTTCATGCGGCAGCACCCCCCCCGGTTCTCTGCTCCAGGGGGCCCATGCCTGAAGCTGTGTAAGGGGCCCCAAAATTCCTGATGGCGGCCCTGTGTACCCTCACTCACCCTGTACCCTCACTCTTCCTGTACCCTCACTCTCCCTGTACCCTCACTCTCCATGTACCCTCACTCTCCCTGTACCCTCACTCTCCCTGTACCTTCTCTCCCTGTACCCTCACTGTCCTCCCTGTACCCTCACTCTCCCTGTACCGTCTCTCCCTTTATCCTCACTCTCCCTGTACCCTCACTCTCCCTGTACCCTCACTCTCCCTGTACCCTCACTCTCCCTGTACCCTCTCTCTCCCTGTACCTTCTCTCCCTGTACCCTCACTCTCCCTGTACCCTCACTCTCCCTGTACCCTCACTCTCCATGTACCTTCTCTCCCTGTACCCTCACTCTCCATGTACCTTCTCTCCCTGTACCTTCTCTCCCTGTACCCTCACTCTCCCTGTACCCTCTCTCTCCCTGTACCCTCACTCTCCCTGTACCTTCTCTCCCTGTACCCTCACTCTCCCTGTACCCTCACTCTCCCTGTACCCTCACTCTCCCTGTACCCTCACTGTCCTCCCTGTACCCTCACTCTCCCTGTACCGTCTCTCCCTTTATCCTCACTCTCCCTGTACCCTCACAATCCCTGTACCCTCACTCTTCTCCCTGTACCCTCACTGTCCTCCCTGTAACTCACTCTCTCCCTTTACCCTCACTCTCCCTGTACCCTCACTTCCTGTACCCTCACTCTCCCTGTACCCTCACTCTCCCTGTACCCTCACTTCCTGTACCCTCACTCTCCCTGTACCCTCACTCTCCCTGTACCCTCACTCTCCTTGTACCTTCTCTCCCTGTACCCTCACTGTCCTCCCTGTACCCTCACTCTCCCTGTACCCTCACTTCCTGTACCCTCACTCTCCCTGTACCCTCACTCTCCTTGTACCTTCTCTCCCTGTACCCTCACTGTCCTCCCTGTACCCTCACTCTCCCTGTACCGTCTCTCCCTTTATCCTCACTCTCCCTGTACCCTCACTCTCCCTGTACCCTCACTCTCCCTGTACCCTCACTCTCCCTGTACCCTCACTCTTCTCCCTGTACCCTCACTCTCCTCCCTGTACCCTCACTGTCCTCCCTGTAACTCACTCTTTCCCTGTACCCTCACTCTCCTTGTACCCTCTTTTTGTATGGAGAATGCAGCAAGAATACTGTATGAGGGCCAGAAAGTGGAAGAGCTCATGTTAAACTCCAAAGAAATGTTGTGGCGTATTCAGCACATTGCCCTCCACTCACAATTGAAATATCAGTATCATAAAATATCCTACTCACTCAAAGGCAAAAACTACACTAAAGACATTTTTTTTCTGTTTTGGATAGAATAGAGGGGGGATTAGAATCCCTGCCAGGTTTTGTTTGCTGTCTGTACACCATTAGGAAGATTCGCCCTCTTTTTTTGTCCTGTCATTATCAGTGGGAATGAAAGTGAAAGAAAATACAGGGGGGTTCTTTCAATGGGGACACCCTGGGATTTCCCCACTTTGGACAGATTTCCTCTCACTCCCTGTGTGTCTATGGGACAGAAAGTTCAGGTAAATCTCCCCAATGGAACACAGACGGAAAGAAAAAAAAACAGACAGGGGTTATAACCCTCCAAACCTTGTGAATGGCCTTCCCAGAAGAGTTGAAGCTGTTATAGCTGCAAAGGGCGGGGCCAACTCAATATTGAACCCTATGGACTAAGACTGGGATGCCATTAAAGTTCATGTGCGTGTAAAGCCAGGCGTCCCAATACTTTTGGTAATATAGTGTACTAATGCCAATTTAGACAGGAGCTAATGAACCTGCCAGCATGTCCTTGGAGTGCAGAAGGAAAACATATCCAGAGGAAAACCATGTAAGCACTGGGAGGACATGCAAACTTTTCAGGTAGTTTCCAGCTTGGGATTTAGGGAATCCTAGATTGTACGGCAGAAGTTCTAACCACTGTGCTGCCCTTCCTCAGTTAGGTTTTTGGCTTTAGAGACAAATATAATCAACGTGATCCTTTATCATCAGTGTTTTTTGGAAGAATGGTCAAACATTCCTATAGACACTTCTAAACCTTGTGGACGGCCTTCCCAGAAGAGTTGAAGCTGTTATAGCTGCAAAGGGTGGGACAACTCAATATTGAACCCTACGGACTAAGACTGGGATGCCAAGTATGTGTAAAGGCAGTCGTCCCAAAACTTTTGAAAATATAGGGCCGGATTCAGATACATTTGATGTATCTGTCTGGCGGCGTAGCATATGGTGTTTACGCTACGCTGCCGCAAATATTATGGGCAAGTGCCTTATTCAGAAAGCACTTGCTCCATAATATGCGGCGGCGTAGCGTAAAGTGCTCGGCGTAAGGCCGCGCAATTCAAATTTGTGATGTGGGGGCGTGATTCATGTAAATGAATCATGACCCTACGTAATTAAAGTTTTTTTTGGAAGGCGCATGGACGTTCCCAGTGCGAAGGCGCAAAATCATGTCGCTATTTGTCAATGTAAACGACATGAACGTAACCAACGTCGAGCCCCATTCCCGAACGATTTCCGCAAACGACGTAACCGACGTACAATTCGACGCTGTCCCGACGTCCATACTTAACATTGGCTACGCCTCCTATAGCAGGGGTAACCTTACGCCGCAATAACGCTTACGCAAACGACGTAAACTACGACGGCCGGCCGCAAATATGGTCGGGAATCGCCGTAAATCCCTCATTTACATATTCGACGCGTAAAACGACAGAAGCGCCACCTAGCGGCCAGCGTAAAACTGCAACTAATATACGACGGCGTAACAGAATTACGCTGCTCGCATATTAGCATAATTCTTCGTATCTTATTTTCTGAATAGCAAAAAAAGATACGCCGGCTATTCTTAGTATTTACGCCGACGTAAATAGTATCTGAATCCGGCCCATAGTGTATATTATGGGTATGGAAGTTCTTGTGCACTGCTATGTCTGAACTAAAATAAAATATGCTATCAATAAAAATAAAGTGGAGAATAAAACCTATATAATTTATATAATTACAAACTTTCCCCAGAACCCTAAAATATATATATATCGTCGTGAGTCCAAGTGTAAAAATCAAAAATAAAATATATAAAGAACTTGTAAGTCCGGATATAAAAGGTGCTCAATCCACAAAGTGTTAGGACATCCAGTGACTTAAAAACCGCCACCTGTGGGTGAAATGGCCGCTCGCCTTAAGGAATGACCGATCGATCAAAACTAGGGGCCAGATTCACAGAGCCGTAACTCCTGTCTAACTGGTGTTAGACTGGAGTAATTTCGAATTACGCGCGTTTTTTAGCTAGTCTGAAACCTCAAACCATGAATAGACGGCTGCGGGCTTCAATTCGACTGGATTACGTGTTCGTACGCCTTCGGATCTACGCTGCAATAAAATTGCGGCCACTGGGTGGACTTCCCGTCGTTTTCCGCGTCGGGGTATGCTAATGAGCTTTTGCCGGCGATCCCCGAAATTACGATCTTCATTCGCAATCTCTTACGGCACCTTTAGTCATCTTTTTTTTACGTAACACTATACCAGCTTTTTGCTGCTCTAATATTAGACAGCCCATGTTAAGTATGGCCGTCGTTCCCGCGTCGAATTTCTACGTTTTCCGACGTCCTTTATTATTTTTTACGTAAGTCGTCCGGGAATAGGAATGTCCGTAAACGCCGCTACTCAAACAACGAATGACGTAACGACGTGATTTCGCGCAATGCACGGCGGGAAATTTCTGAACGGAGCATGCGCAGTTCGATCGCCGCGGGGACGCGCTTAATTTAAATGCTTCACGCCCCCTAATCGCGTATTTCGATTACGCGGCGAGAAATAGACTACGCCGCCGTAGCGTACGGGCAATAATCTACCAGGATTCGGTGTAGAGCCTGGCGAAATACGGCAGCGTAGAGTATTTCGATTACGCGGCGCAATATTAAGTGTATCTGAATCTGGCCCTAGGTGCCTTCCTCAGATGGGGCAATCCGAAAGGAACTACAGTAAAACCTTGGTTTGAGAGTAACTTGGTTTGAGGGCGTTCTGCAAGACAAGCAAAATGTTTTAATACATTTTGCCTTGATATACAAGCGATGTCTTGATATAAGAGTAGCGTCATGTCACAACTGAGAATAAAAAGAAGAGAGGAGCCTCTAAGTGTAGCAATATGGTTACATTTAATGAAGGTACAACATTTAGCAACTTTTTGCTACACTTAGGGTCCTTTCACACTAGCGGACCGTTCGTCCGCTCATTACAAGTCCGTTTACGGACTTGTAATGAGCCCCTATGGGAGCGGATCCGTTAGCGGATGATGCATCCGCTAACGTCCGCTAGATCCGCATCCGTTTTTGCGGACGGAAGAATGTCCTATTTTTCTTCCGTCCGGCCAAACGGATCGGATGCAAACGGACAGACGGTCCGTTTCCATCCGACTCCCCATAGGGGAGAGTGGAGGAGAGACGGGGCGGTCCCTGCACAGTGTGCGGGGACCGCCCCGTCTGCCGACAGCTGAGCGGAGACCCCCCCGCTGAGCTGACGGGCACACGGAGCGGACCGAAAAACGGTCCGCTCCGTGTGAAAGGATCCTTAGAGGCGCCTCTCTTCTCTTTTATACTCTATAAAAAAAATGCTTTGATATACAAGTGCTTTGGATTACAAGCGTGTTTCTGGAACGAATTATGCTCGCAATCCAAGGTTTTACTGTACAAGAAAAACAGAAATGGAAGGTGCGCACACCTAGTGTATTACCAGAGATAATTTAACCACTTGCCGACCTCCGCACGCCGATGTATGTCGGCAGAATGACACGGCTGCGCATATTAGCATACAGATACGTCCCCTTTACTGTGCACAGCCGTGGGTCGCACGCACGCCGCCGGCGGCACGCTCGGGTACTCTGTGGCCGCGCCCGCGGGATATGCGGACCTGATTGCCGCTGGTGTCCTGCGATCGGGTCACAGAGCTGAAGAACGGGGAGAGGTAAGTGTAAACAAACCTTTCCCGTGCTTCCTAGTCAGACTGTCATGGATCGTCTGTTCCCTGTCATAGGGAACGACGATCAGTGACGTGACACGCCAAGCCATGGCCCCACACAGTAAGAATCACTCATTAGGTCACACGTAACCCCTTCAGCGCCCCCTACAGGCTAACCCCTTCACTGCCAGTACCATTTTCACCATAATCAGTGCATTTGTATAGCACTGATCACTGTAAAAATGACAATGGTCCCAAAATAGTGTCAAAAGTGTCGGATGTGTCCTCCATAATTTCACAGTCACTATAAAAATCGCTGATCACCACCATTACTAGTAAATAATTTTTTTTTAAATATAAAAATGCCATAAAACTATCCCCTATTTTGTAGGCGCAATGGGCCAGATTCTCAAAAGTGTTACGGCGGGGTATCTCCAGATCGCCGTAATTTCAAATCTGCGCCGGCGTATGTTTACGCCGATTCTCAAAGGCAGATACGTAAAAAAAATAGGCTTCTTCCGCCGACGTAACTTGCCTACGCCGGCGTATAATTGTGTGCAATTATACGCTGCCCGCTAGGGGCGCTTCCGTCGATTAGCTGCGTTGAATATGCAAATGAGCTAGATACGCCGATTCCCTAACGTAATTGCGCCCGGTCGTCGTATTTTACGTCGTTTGCGTAAGCGTAAAGTTACCCCTGCTATATGAGGGGTAACTTTGCGTAGGTGAGGCGTACACAATGTTAACTATGGACGTCGGGACAGCGTCGTATTTTCCGTGGTTTGCGTAAGTCGTTCGCGAATAGGGATTTACATTACGTTCAGGTCGAAAACCACTGTATTTGCGGCGTAAAAAACGTCAAAAACGTGGGGTCACGATTATTTTACATAAAACACGCCCACCTCATCCACATTTGGATTACCCGGGCTTACGCCGGGCCATTTACGCTACGCCGCCGTAACTTAGGATGCAAGTGCTTTGAGAATACGGCACTTGCGTCCAGAGTTGCGGCGGCGTAGCGTACTTACGCCGCTGTACGAGAATCTGCCCCCTTAACTTTTGCGCAAACCAATCAATAAATGCTTATTGCGTTTTTTTTTTTTTTTTACCAAAAATATGTAGAAGAATACGTATGGCGTAAACTGAGGAAAAACATTTTTTTTTTAAATATATTTTTGGGGGATATTTATTATAGCAAAAAGTAAAAAAATATTGTGTTTTTTTCAAATTTGGCACTCTATTTTTGTTTATAGGGCAAAAAAATAAAAACCGCAGAGGTGATCAAATACCACCAAAAGAAAGCTCTATTTGTAGGAAATAAAGGACTTCAATTTTGTTTGGAAGCCACGTCGCACGGCCGCGCAATTGTCAGTTAAAGAGGCGCAGTGCCGAATCGTAAAAAGGGGCAAGGTCCTTTAGCAACAAAATGGTCCGGGGCTTAAGTGGTTAATAAGAAGAAATTTTTGTATAAAAGTGGGTACTCACAAAATGCAACTGACAAAAAGCCATAAACATGGACATGCACAGAACATGGGGTACAGCTAACGTGTTTCAGGGACGCACCCACTTCCTCAGAGCTAGGCAGCCTGTAATAGATAAAAAAAAGCGCATTCATGTGAAGTCACAGTTCAGGCATACCGTAGGGATTTATAACTTACCTTCTTTACATTAGAAAATAAAGCCCTATAATGGTAACTGTGACAGAACCCACTGTCACTGTGTGTTTTGGAAGGGACTGGGGGCTGGCCTCTTACACACAGATTATGGCCGGGAAGAGACTAGAGACCCGGGACAAGCTGGCATTGAGATAATGTAATGTAATGCTACATCCCTTCTTCCCCATCCCCCCCTCTTGTTGCTGTGTTTAATTGTGTTGGTAAATGGCACATAGACAAATGGTCTGGACTGGAGACGTCTCTCCGCAGGGGATGTGTATTGAGAGGCTGCCTGCTTACCATAATCCCTTTGGGCCAGATTCTCAGAGGCGCTACCCCGTCGTATCGCCGTTTTTTCCCCCGGGTATCTATGCGAGTGATTCCTAGAATCACTTTGGCATAGATACGGGTGAAGATCCGACAAGTGTAATACAATTACACTTGCGGATCGTAGATGTAATGACAACTCCGGCCACTAGGTGGCCTTCACGTTGTTTTCTCATTTGCCTATGCAAATGAGGCTACTACTCAGATTCCTGAACGCGCGTCACGAGATGCCGAAGGAACCCGAACGTCGGTGCGGCCCTATACTGCGCCTGCGCACCGATGTTCGGGTTCCTTCGGCATCTCGTGACGCGCTGTATGCGCCGGGCTGAGGGACGTCAATCACAGCCTGTGATTCTAAACGCCCAGTCCCGCGGGATCGCCGGATCGGAAGAGAGCCCCTGAAAAGGTATATAGAGAAAAAAAAAAACACTGGCATACTGCCGGTCGGGTGGGTGGGCTCCGTGGCATGCCTGAATTTTTTTTGGAGGGTGCACCTCCACTTTAAGTTGGGAGATCTGTGGGAGCGGTGTCGCTTTTGCTTTCTCACTTCCACCTTTACTTGGCATGCATGCATGCACTTACCTTGAAACATCTGATGGTAGGTCCACTTTAAGTAAAATGTTAATATAGGCAATTTAGGACAAGCCCACCACCATCCAGGCTGTAATATCACAGATGACTCAGCTCGGCACAGATGATTCCAGTAAGATTCCCATTTTGACTCATAGTTTGCTGTGCATTCTTTCCCCCCGAACAAAAGAAAAACACACTTACATGAGGAATTGTATTGTGTTGCCATGAATGACGTTCATTATGCTTTTGTGCGGGAGAGCGGAGGCAAACACCCCCTCTATCACATAAGAGTATAACAGGCAGATGTCTATTTTATTGGACTTATTAAGTGAACTTGCTATAAACTTTCTGACTTTTTTGATTTGATGAAAATATTTCGGACATTTCTCTAACATCTGCACTGTGGAACAATTGCTGTAATTGCTTTCTCTATGTGAGGACTGTAATTTATTTTTTATATCGGTTCGTAGACCAATAATGCCGGGCCGCAAGGCAAGACTGCAATAAAAAAATAGTTTTTTTAAAAGGCTCATAAATCCCTTTGGCACCTGAGACCTGCCCAGTATTACTATTTCCAGGAACACTGATTTGGGCTGTGAGCCTCAGCCAGACATGCACCATATTGGTAGGCATGGGCATCCGCAGAACTTTAAGGGGGGGCATCATTTTAGGGTCACTTATGAGCTGCCCCTTTTTGACAATGTCAATATCACATCATGGTCAGAGACTGCAGACGTAGTACAGTCCCTAGGATAAGTAATGGATAATGGCGACAGGCTCTCTGACCAGACCCAGCAAAACTACAGCAGTGATCCCTCCGGCTGGACAATCGATCACTCTGGATTCCCCCGGGGATTATTCTGGTCAGTAGTGTAGCATGTCTCTACACTAGCAGTGGCTCAGTCTTTCTCTCTCTGGTGGCAATGGGTAGCGTGGCTCTCTCTCGGGTGGTGCTGGGCAGCGTGGCTCTCTCTCTGGTGCTGCTGGGTAGCGTGGCTCTCTCTCTGGTGGTGCTGGGTAGCGTGGCTCTCTCTCTGGTGGTGCTGGGTAGCGTGTCTCTCTCTCTGGGAGTGCTGGGTAGCGTGTCTCTCTCTCTGGGAGTGCTGGGTAGTGTGTCTCTCTCTCTGGTGGTGCTGGGTAGTGTGTCTCTCTCTCTGGGAGTGCTGGGTAGCGTGTCTCTCTCTCTGGGAGTGCTGGGTAGTGTGTCTCTCTCTCTGGGAGTGCTGGGTAGCGTGTCTCTCTCTCTGGGAGTGCTGGGTAGTGTGTCTCTCTCTCTGGTGGTGCTGGGTAGTGTGGCTCTCTCTCTGGTGGTGCTGGGTAGTGTGTCTCTCTCTCTGGGAGTGCTGGGTAGCGTGTCTCTCTCTCTGGGAGTGCTGGGTAGTGTGTCTCTCTCTCTGGTGGTGCTGGGTAGCGTGGCTCTCTCTCTGGTGGTGCTGGGTAGCGCGGCTCTCTCTCTGGTGGTGCTGGGTAGTGTGGCTCTCTCTCTGGTGGTGCTGGGTAGTGTGGCTCTCTCTCTGGTGGTGCTGGGTAGCGCGGCTCTCTCTCTGGTGGCAATGGGTAGTGTGGCTCTCTCTCTGGTGGTGTTGGGTAGCGTGGCTCTCTCTCTGGTGGTGCTGGGTAGCGTGGCTCTCTCTCTGGTGGTGCTGGGTAGCGTGGCTCTCTCTCTGGTGGTGCTGGGTAGCGTGGCTCTCTCTCTGGTGGTGCTGGGTAGTGTGGCTCTCTCTCTGGTGGCACTGGGTAGCGTGGCTCTCTCTCTGGTGGTGCTGGGTAGTGTGGCTCTCTCTCGGTCGGGTGGTGCTGGGCAGCGTGGCCCTCTCTCGGGTGGTGCTGGGCAGCGTGGCTCTCTCTCTGGTGGCACTGGGTAGCGCGGCTGTCTCTCTGGTGGTGCTGGGTAGCGTGGCTCTCTCTCTGGCTTCCGCCCAGCACACACCTTTTTGTCCTGTAGCACTCACTCCCTTTGCTTTTTTCCAGGCTGCAGTCTCTCAATCTCTCTCTTGTTTAAGCTGTAGCCTCCTTCCTGTGGGAAATGGGGCCACCATCTTCGGGACTACACGTCCCATGATGCTCTCCTCCCCTAGTCTCCTTTGATTGATTGGTGTCTGGTCACCCTACTTCCCCCGCTCTCCATCCTGAAACATCCCCCGCAGCAGGAGGGAGGGGAGAGGGGGGAAGCCAGCAGCACTGCAGGCCTTGGGGACAACAAGGGGGGACGGGAGTGCTGGCAGTAGGGGAAATCAACACCACACATAGTGATTAGGTCCCTGCGCATACCTATGGAGGGAAAATGTAATGCTAGAAAATGATTGGGTGATGGAAGTCAGCAGAGCTTCACCACCTTCTTCACTAAAGTCCAGGTCAAGTTCCCATACAAAGTGCAATTTCCCTTGCAAAGTGAACAGTCTATTTGCCTTTAGTAAATCAATCCTATCTGGCTCTTATGTGTACAAGGCCTAGAAACAGCCCCAGGTGCTTTGGTGACACGCAGGGAGTACACAATCGCCCTCGGCACTTATATGTATATATAGCACAAGCCTTTCCTCAGAATATGTATCACCTGATATGGCTGGATATGAAGTGTATACAGAGCTGAGAGAACACACACGTCTTGTTCCACCAATATCATGCTCAGTATCTCATCTTGTTCTCTCCTTCGATGGTTCAGCACAATATCCCAGCTCCTCTTTCTTGGCCAACATCCCCATTACTCCTGTCCCCAGAGAAGCGTCTGTTCCCACGTGTAACCTCTTCACCGCCAGCTATTCTCCGGCTCCAATGCCCTTTACATGTGAGCGCATCTGTTTGGAGAAGAAGGGGTTAATGGTTTTGGCAAAGGTATCCAGCGCGGCAATGTGTTTTTAATTTATTTGTGCTCAGCGCCGTCCCGATAGGACAGATACGGCTTTCAGATTGGATGGCTAAGATCATTGTAGCACACAGTCCTGGAGCTGGAGCTGTTGTCGTCTAAGGCGCCATTGCTGGCCTACCCTTTTGAATATGCTAGTTGCCTGGCTGTCATGTGAATACAATTTCTTCAACGATTTCTGAGACTCCAATCACAGCAAGTCAAGGGTTCTAGAAGGTTTTAGATCTAAGTAGGGTTGCCACCTTTTCTTCAAGTCAAACCCGAAAACTTTAGCGGCGCACAGCAATTTTTTTATATACATATATTTTGCTCATAAATAACATTTCTAATCATAAAAAGTTAACAACAAGAATCCCTCTTTACATCTGAGTCCACATAGTTCACCCTTACATCAGAGTCCACAGAGTTCCCCCATTACATCAGAGTCCACAGAGTTCCCCCATTACATCAGAGTCCACAGAGTTCCCCCATTACATCAGAGTCCACAGAGTTCCCCCATTACATCAGAGTCCACAGAGTTCCCCCATTACATCAGAGTCCACAGGGTTCCCCCATTACATCAGAGTCCACAGGGTTCCCCTATTACATCAGAGTCCACAGAGTTCCCCCATTACATCAGAGTCCACAGGGTTCCCCCATTACATCAGAGTCCACAGAGTTCCCCTATTACATCAGAGTCCATATAGTTCCCTTTTCACTATAAGGGAGGACTCTGCAGACTCTGATTTACAGGAGAACTGTGGGGCCTCTAAAATAAGGGAGGGATGCTCTGTGAACCCTGAGAACTCTGATGTAAGGGAGAACTCTGGGGACTCTTACATAAGTAATGCTCTGGAAACACTGATTTAAGGGGGAACAATGAGAACTCTGATGTACAGGAGAACTTTGGGGACTCTAACATAAGGGATGCTCTGGGAACCCTGAGAACTCTGATTAAGGGAGAACTCTGGGGACTCTTACATAAGCAATGCTCTGGAAACACTGATTTAAGGGGGAACAATGAGAACTCTGATGTACAGGAGAACTTTGGGGACTCTAACATAAGCAATGCTCTGGGAACCCTGATTTACGGGGAAACACTGAGAACTCTGATGTACAGGAGAACTTTGGGGAATCTAACATAAGGGATGCTCTGGGAACCCTAAGAACTCTGATGTATGGGAGAACTCTGGGGACTCTTACATAAGGGATGCTCTGGGAACCCTGATTTAAGGGGGAACACTGAGAACTCTGATGTACAGGAGAACTCTGGGGCCTCTAACATAAGAAATGCTCTGGGAACCCTGATTTAAGGGGGAACAATGAGAACTCTGATGTACGGGAGAACTCTGGGGCCTCTAACATAAGGGATGCTCTTGGAACCCTGATTTAAGGGGGAACAATGAGAACTCTGATGTATGGGAGAACTCTGGGGCCTCTAACATAAGGGATGCTCTTGGAACCCTGATTTAAGGGGGAACACTGAGAGCTCTGATGTACAGGAGAACTTTGGGGACTCTAAAATAAGGGATGCTCTGGGAACCCTGTGAACTCTGATGTAAGGGAGAACTCTGGGGCCTCTAAAAAAAGCGATGCTCTGGGAACCCTGATTTAAGGGGGAACACTGAGAACTCTGATGTAAGGGTGAACTCTGGGGCCTCTAACATAAGGGCTTCTCTGGGAACCCTGATTTAAAGAGGAAATAAACCCTCTTAAAAAAAAACCTGCAAGGCAAAGGTATAATGAGCTAGTATTATTAGCATACTAGCTCATTATGAGTTACTTACCTTAGATCAAAGCCCCCGCAGCCGTCCTCATCTCCCCCTCCGGCCGCAGACATCTCCTCTGGAGGTTACTTCCGGGAATCGCGGCGCTGTGATTGGCTGGAGCCGCGGTGACGTCCTGCGCACAGTAAGGACACGCGCTAGGGGTGCTCTGAGAACCCTGATTTACCTTAGTGTACTCACATATTTCCCCCGCCAGAACAGACGCCCCATCGTCGAGGAAAGTTTTGGCCCTCAATCCTGACTGTCGATGCCTAAATAAAATAAAAAAACTTGTATGGGGAAGGGAAGGGTAAGGTAACAAGAAATTACAACATTTCACATAGAAACACAATAATCATTATCAATGTACATTACAGTCTCTCTCTCTCTCCCCTGTACAATGGAAGCAAAGCCTTACTTCTTGAGAAATAAAACTTTCTTTCCTAGATATATTTATCTATTGCTTAAGTAACCAAGTGCAGAAAGGGTATGTAGCTGAATGCAGAAGAGTCCAGTTTCTGCTGAGCAGAACTCTGCCGCCTAGTGGTCGAAGAACGACATAACAAAGTCTGTGGTTTTCAATTTGTTGCATAATTTCCCTAGGAACGTAAGGTAGGGTGACCAGACTTCTTCCGGGTTAGCCCCCCCATATAAAAAAAATTGACTTTTTTTATGCAGTTTGTTAGATCAGGTTAGATCAATCATTGTTTGCGTTAGATCTCACACAGAAGAAGCAATATTAACAGTTATTTTCTGGGGGGGGGGCCAAAAATCATTCAGGCTAATAGATATTCGTTAGATCCGGTAAGATCAAGTGGTTTTAACATTAGATCTCACATCATTTCCAAGATATTCCACATAAAAAAAATAGATTTTAGGTGGGGCATATGGATTGGTTGCCCCCCCTTATCAAGTTTTCTGGGCAAAGATCATTCAGCCACTATATGCTTACTCCAGTGCTGCTTTTGTTCTGAATTTAGAGTTCTGAGCATATCCAGGAGGGTTCGATTGAATCTCTCTGGTTGAGGATCTCCTTGAGGATAAAACGGGGTGGTTTTAGACTTCCTGATGCCCAACAGGACTAAAAGTCTTTTGATAAGACTAGCATAGGAAAATAGGTGAGAGATGGACAGCCGCACTCCAAAAACCGATGAGGTTGTCTTTATTGAAAAAGCAGCAAATGCATCACAGGATTACAGCAATGGAAACATGGGTACAGCCGACACGTTTCACACTGGATTAGTGCTTATTTATGGCTAATGTACAATGAGACGTGTTTAAAATATATATGATTTCAGAGTGGACATGTGACCTCTGTTAATCATTAGCTGGGAGGAGCCTATGATTATAAGACACACCCTAAGCCTAATGAGAGTCAATGTCCACCTGTCCATACCAAAGAATGTAGTAGAAACCATGGGCCAGATTCAGATACAATTACATTGGCGCAGAGTATCAGAGATACACTACGCTGCCGTATTTTACCAGGCTGTACGACGAATCCTGGTAGATTTTGTCCCTTACGGTACGGCAGCGTAGTGTATTTCTCGCCGCGTAATCGAAATACGCGATTAGGGGGCGTGAAGCATTTAAATTAGGCGCGTCCCCGCGGCGATCGAACTGCGCATGCTCCGTTCAGAAATTTCCCGCCGTGCATTGCGCGAAATAACGTCGATACGTCATTCGTTGTTTGAGTAGCGTCGTTTACGGACATTCCTATTCCCGGACGTTTTACATCAAAAATAAAAAAAGACGTCGGAAAACGTTGATATTCGACGCGGGAACGACGGCCATACTTAACATGGGCTGTCTAATATTATAATTAGACCATCAAAAAGCTGGTATAGTGTCACGCAGCAAAAAGATGACTAAAGATGCCGTAAGAGATTGCGATAGACGTTCGTAATTTCGTGGATAGTCGGCAAAAGCTCATTTGCATACCCCGACGCGGAAAACGACGGGAACTCCACCCAGCGGCCGCAATTTTATTGCAGCGTAGATCCGAAGGCGCACGAACACGTAAGCCAGTCGGATTGAAGCGCAAAGCCGTCTTTTCATGGTTTGAGGTTTCAGAGTAGTGAAAAAACGCGCGTAATTCGAAAGTACTCCAGTCTAACGCGAGATAGACAGGAGTAATCGCAGGAGTAAAAACATACATAAACCAATAATCAATAAAAATATATAATATATGTATAAAGAAAAACACAATATAATAAATATATACAAACATACATATGTGGTGGATATTTAAAATAGATATAACGATGAAGGTAAATATAAATGTAAATATGAATATAAATGTGAAAATAAAGATGAATATAAATGTAAATATAAATATAAAAATCCTGGTCCCTAAAACTGACTGATGAGTAAAAGGTGCCAAAAGTGTCAGAAAATGGTGAATGAACGTATCCCGGTCATGATGATAACCAGGAGAAGTTTAATGTAAATATACAGCGTATTGGCACGTGCTCATTTATTGATAGGGAGGGAAACAAAGAATTTAAATATTAAATTATTCAAATATGTAATAACCCAATATGTATGAATATAATAGTATGTGAATGTGTATGTGACTTAAATAATAAACAATAATGAAAAGATCAAATAGTGAAAAGAACATGTGAATGTGGTATAATACCAAAGTATGAAATAGGTGAAGGAGCAATTGAAAAACGGAAAATTGTATACTCACCTTTCCGTAATTTTCCATTCCTGACGCATCTTCATGGCAGCACACACTGGGTTGTGACTCCGCCCCCACACCCTGACAGTGGAGACGCCCCGCACCATTCTCTGTATATATCATCATAAAACAGCAGGGTGGGCATCTGTGTGCTGCCATGAAGATGTGTCAGGAAAGGAAAATTACGGAAAGGTGAGTATTCAATTTTCCATTTTCCTGACGCTTTCATGGCAGCACACACTGGGAAATAACTTGCCAGTCGGGAGGGTGCAACTTGCAAGAAAACAGTAATATTTATTCTCTATAGCGCTGAGGAATTGGCTCTAACAGAACAGATCTGCCGAAGTCGACGGTAGCCAGGAGAGCAGAATCCACTCTGTAGTGAGAAATGAAGATGTGTTGGGAAGACCAAGTTTCTGCTCTGCCTATGGTTTTCCGGCGAAGTCCCGCAATATGCTGCCCAAGAAGTGGCCTCTGCCCCTGTCGAATGAGCCCTAATGCCCTCTAGGAGTCGTAAGTTGCTGGATGGAATAGGTCTCTTTGATAGCTTTAACAACCAAGAGGTAATGGTACGGGAGGTAGCTGGCTGACCTCGTCTGCTCCCGTGTGGGATAATCAAGAGAGAATCCGTCTTCCTGAGATGTAGCTGTGAAGTAACTGGAGATGGTAGACTTGACATCCTAGTCATGGGACTCGCCCCTCTCATTAGTAAAAGACGGAAGGACGATGTCCTGGTTATAATGAAAGGAGGAAGTTACCCTTGGATAAAAATGGTCTGAGGGCTTCAAAACCACTCTGTCAGGGAAGAACTCTAAATAGGGGTTCCGTAGCCATAAGTGCTTGTATCTCCGACGCCCTCTTAGCTGAGGTGATAGCAATACGGGAAGCCATCTTCAGAGCTAGGTTCCACGGTGAGACTAAGTTGAATGGAGAAAAGGGTGGATTGGACAGGGCCTCAAGTACTACACAGAGATCGCCTGTTGGAAAGGCTGGCCTCCTAGGTGGTCTTATCTTACGCAGGGCCTGAGGAACAGAGTGACCGGATGATGAAGAGCCCATCTAGTACCCGTCATGGCTGAAAGGGTGGATACTTTCACCTTCAGGGTACCCAAGCCCGGGCCCTTGTTAAGCCCTGACTGAAGAAATTCAAGAATTTGAGATGGGATTCCAATCTCTTTGCTGCGATGACACGAACCTCTCCCAAATCCTAGTATAGGTGACATCAGTGGAGCTCCTTAGAGCTTGTACTAAGGTTGATATTACCTCCTGAGAGTATCCTAGTTCCCCTAACCTAGCCCTCTCAACTTCCAAGCTGGCAAATGCAGCTTCTCTGGGCTGGATGGAAGAATTGCCTCTGATGTATGAGATCCCAGGTTACTGGAAGATGTATTGGAGGCCGCGTACCTAGTTGTAGCAGGGTCGTAAACCATGGCCTCCTCAGACGGAACGGTATTAGTACAATAACCGTGGCTGAGGACTTCCGAAGTCGGGACAGCAATCTTGTAATCCGAGAAGTTGGAAGAAAATTGTACCCCAGCTTAAAGCTCCATGGAAGAACTAGGCAGTTTGTCCCTTCGGCTGGTGGAAAGTGGGCTCTGGACAGGAACCTCTGACACTTGGAGTTCTTTGGCGTGGCCGCTAGGTCGACTTCTGGTACTCCACAAGTTTTCGTAAGAATGGAGAATACCTGTTGGTTCAGGGACCATTCGTTGTTTGAAAGTGTCTCTCGGCTTAGGTAGTTGGGCAACGAATTCTGTGTTGCCGGGACGTATACTGCCCACAGATCTATCTGCACTTGTGCCCCTTCCAATATGGGCGAACTTCCTCCTGAAGCGTGCGACTCCTGATGCCCCCCTGTCTCTGGATACATGACACCGCTACTTGTTGTCCATCCTGATCAGGACACTCTTCCCCTCTAGAAGAGGCGCAATGGCCAGGAGGGCCTGAAAGGCTGCTCTGAGCTCTAAAATATTTGACACTATGCCCTGAGCCCGAAAGTGCCACTGTCCCCGGGCTACTTGGTCTAAATAGTGTGGACCCCATCACCCCTGGCTGGCGTCTGATGTTACTACTTCTGGACTTGGGGGAACTATTGGAATGGACTCCCTGAGGTTGGACAGGTGTGTCCACCACCATACTAATTGCTTTACCCAGTTCGGGATGTGAATGGTTTGGAGTATTGACGTTCCATTCCACTGCCTGAGAAAGGAGTTCTGTAAGACTCGCATGTGCCACAGGGGCCACTGTATCAAGGGTATGGATGCTGACATGGACCCCCGAGTACTGAGGCAGGCTCTGACAGTTAGACGTCTGGATGATAGATTCTGTAAGGGCTTCAGCCTCTCTTGAGGGAGTTGCACCCGGTACAACCTGGTATTTTATTCTGCCCCTAGGAACACCCTGACTTGCCGAATGCTCTGGGCGCTAAGGCGATGCCGAATGGGGGGCACCGAAATAGAAAATCGGATTGATAGATTGAGAACCGAAGGGACCTCTGGATGAACCGGAACGTGAAGGTAAACGTCCGAAAAATCTAAAGATAGCATCCAGTCTCCCACGTCCACTGACAACAAAATGGACTGAAGGCTTTTCCAATCTGAGGGCCTCTATTTTGATCGTCTGTTGAACCTCTTTAGGTCCAAGACTGGATGTAGATCCCCTGTTTTTTTTTTGTACCAGAAATAAAGGGGAATAAAACCCCCTCCCTTTCTGGTGTGGAAGTACTTGGTAGGCTGGAATGTGTTCCCTGGCAATGTGCCCATGAATTTCCAATTGTGACCGGTCTTGATAGAGGATAGTGTCCATGGATCTGTTATACGAGTTGCCCATATCCGAGCGAATCTCTTGAGTCTGGTGCTCACCTGAGCTGGGTGGGCAGACGGACCCCCAAAAAGGACTTCTGCTGTTCCCCGGCTGTGATAGCCTTGGCTTACTGTACCTACATGAAGGAGGGTCGAGTCTTCCAGTCCCTCCTAAATTCTCTGCCGGGACAGTAGGATCTAACATCCCTGTACTTGACAGGAAGATCACGCCTTCTGGACGGCCTCTATACCTGGTCAGCTGATGGTGGTCTGCAAGGGCAGTGGCCCCCATGAGGATAGCAGAGAGACAGCCCGAAAAGGTGGGAAAAAAAGAGAGAAGGGAAAACATTACAATATGTCCCCCCCCCCCAACATTTCTATTTATTATATGTACAGTATATACAATTATTATATCTATCCTTTTTTTTTTTGGATTATATTAATTGTTTAATTATGGATATACTTTCTCCTATGGTATGTTATAAATTAATATATAAATGTATTATCTCTTCTATCCTATTTGTTCCTTTTTTTTTTTGTGTAATCAATTAGCCCAGGCTGATCTGGGACGTGCCTGCGCACACCTGGTGCAATCTTCACTCTGAGTAGAGCAGAGCAGCAGGGCGGCAGCCAGAACTACAGAGCGATAGGACTGTTTCTTTTTTTTTTTTTTTTAACGGCGCCGCCGTCGCGGCGCAAATGACGCCTTCGCGCATTAAATTGAGAGAAGAAAAGTACATCATTTTTTTTTTGGTGGTATGCTGTAAATCTATCATGATGCGGTCCCGATAAAATGGTATTGTATATCCACTTAAGGACCGCCTACTGAACATTTATGTCAGCAGAATAGCACGGCTGGGCACATCAACGTATATATACGTTGGTTCTAGTACCCAGCTGTGGGTCACGGGCGCGCGCCCGCGGCACGCTCCCATGACCCGGTCCAAAGCTCCGGGACCGCGGGACTCGCGAATCCGATCGCCGCTGGAGTGCGGCGATCGGTCCCCGGAGCTGAAGAACGGGGAGAGCCGTGTGTAAACACGGCTTCCCCGTGCTTCACTGTGGCCGCAGCATCGATCACGTCATCCCTGTTATAGGGGGACGTGATCGATGACATCACACCTACAGCCACACCCCCCTACAGTTGTAAACACACGCAGGGAACACACAAATCCTACAGCGCCCCCTTGTGGTTAACTCCCAAACTGCAACTGTCATTTTCACAGTAAACAATGCAATTTAAATGCATTTTTTGCTGTGAAAATGACAATTGTCCCAAAAATGTGTCAAAATTGTCGCAGTCACGAAAAAAAATCGCTGATCGCCGCTATTAGTAGTAAAAAAAAAAATAATAAAAATGCAATAAAACAATCCCTTATTTTGTAAACGCTGTAAATTTTGCGAAAACCAACCGATAAACGTTTATTGCGATTTTTTTTTACCAAAAATAGGTAGAAGAATACGTATCGGCCTAAACTGAGGAAAAAAATATATATTTTGGGGGGATATTTATTATAGCAAAAAGTAAAAAATGTTGCATTTTTTTCAAAATTGTCGCTCTATTTTTGTTTATAGCGCAAAAAATAAAAACCGCAGGTTTATACCACCAAAAGAAAGCTCTATTTGTGGGGAAAAAAGGACGCCAATTTTGTTTGGGAGCCATGTCGCACGACCGCGCAATTGTCAGTTAAAATGACGCAGTGCCGAATCGCAAAAAGGGGCAAGGTCCTTTACCTGCATTTTGGTCCGGGTCTTAAGTGGTTACAGGAAACAATAAAAGAAAATCCAAAATGAATATATAAAAATTGGCATATAGCCATAAACAAAGACAGATGTTCTAATTTGTTATGTATCATTTTTAGGGGCAGAACCATGAATGTATTCAGATACAATTATATGTAGATAAAAATAGAAAAATGGATATGGATGAAAAGCCGGGGGTCTATGAAAGTAAAAACACTGCTATAGATGGGAGTGTCAGTTTATGGTGTTGTTAGTTGCATATAGTTATGAAAAATGCAGATGAATATGTTTCAATCAGCATATTGAACCATCCATCGGAATTGATGGATAAACATGTAAGTGCACACAGAATAAATAGGTTTTCAATCTTTTTCTGTTTTTCTGTTTTTTCATTTTTTACCTTTTTTATGTGTTGAGATGTAGACAGAAACACAGTCACTACATAATTTAATGAAAGAAAAATATGAATTAATGTCGGAAAAATTTTTGGCAAACGAATGAAAACATTAGTCCAAAGATTCCGACTGTAGTGATAGAAGGAGAGGACAATGTTAAAGTATAGTACAGATGTAATGTAGAAAGCATAATAAGTCAATGTTGTATACGTGCCATATTGATGAAGTTATAGACTGGCATGTACTCAGACAAATAAGAGCTGAATCCTGTCAGACACTTATGGAAGAAATGTTCTATTGCGTAAAAAAAAACCACAATGACAACATTCTAATGTAGTGTATGTCCTTTAAACCTATCTGTCACATGAAAGAACGGGAGAAACACCTTCTTATTGGCAGGGCCGGATTAACAGAGGGGCTGATGGAGCTGCAGCTCCAGGCCCCTTTCTCAAGATAGGCCCATTTGCCCCAAAAAAAAAAAAAGTTTTTTTTTTTTTTGTTTTTTTTTTTAGATCGACTTCGGGGGTTGTAGCTCGATGACCAGAGGTCACAAAAAAAACCACATTTGGGGGGTAATCAGTTGAAGACCTACCCCACAACCGGTCAAAACATGGGATGGCTATCATTTATGGTTCCGGAGATACGGGCCTGCTTGCACAGCCTGTCAGAAGCTACATACAGAGCGGCCATTATAAATACAAGCTGACACACTGCAGCACACTGAGAAAAAAAATCATCATTTGTTTTTTGCTAAAAAATTACTCTATGGTGGTCTTTGTAACTTTTTATGTTGCACTGTGTAGAGCTGCACGATTCTGGCTAAAACAACAACTGCAATTTTTTTGCTTAGAAGATAGATCACGATTCTCTCACGATTCGTACGGCATAACATCATCTTTCAGATTAAAATGAAAAAAAAAAAAAATGGGCTAACTTTACTGTTTTGTTTTTATGATTTTTATTATTCAATGAAGTGGGCAAATGCAGTGTGACATAAAATATTGCAGCAATTGCCATTTTTGTCTCTGCTAAAATATATATAATGTTTGGCGGTTCCAAGTAATTTTCTAGCAAAAAATATTGGTTTTTAACTTAAACAAGTGTTGGACCTTAAGTGGTTACATTTCTTGCATTTACACACAGAAGTTTGTCCTAAAAAGGAAGTTGGTTACAATGTTTCATGTTGTTTACAAACTTGGTAGACAGTCGGATATTTTCTTTACACACAGAAGTTTATCATTTTGATATAAGAAGAAAGCGTTAGTTACAATGTTTCCTGCTAAGAACTTGGCAGACTGCCCAGATATTTTCTTTTGACAGCTGAAAGTCTCTCCACTTGTTATATGAAAGAATCAGCAAACTCTGCATTGGAGATGTCAGGGGGGTTGAATCAAGATCACAATTTTAACGATTAATTGTGCAGCTCTAGCACGGTGCTGTATTTGCGCAGCAATTTTTCAAAAAGTTTTTTTTGGAAATAAACTGTTTCATACATTAAAAAAAACACTAAAGTTAGCACGATTTTTTTTTTTTTTTTGGTAGATTAACCACTTAAGACCCGGACACATACGCTGCTAAATGACCCAAGGTGTTTTTACAATTCGGCGATGCGTCGCTTTAACAGACAATTGCGCTGTCGTGCGACGTGGCTCCCAAACAAAATTTGCGTCCTTTTCTTCCCACAAATAGAGCTTTCTTTCGGTGGTATTTGATCGCCTCTGCGATTTTTATTTTTTGCGCTATAAACTAAAATAGAGCCACAATTTTGAAAAAAAAAACAAATTTTTTTACTTTTTGTTATAAAAAAAATCAAATAAACTAAATTTTAGTAAAACATTTTGGCCAAAATTAATTCAGCCACATGTCTTTAGTAAAAAAAAAAAATCGCAATAAAAAAAAATAGCTACCTAGCGGGAACAGCGACACTAATACAGCGATCAGAAAAATGATCGCTTAGTGACGCTGGCAATAGGGAGTGAAAGGGTTAACTAGGGCGGTGATCAAGGGGTTAAAACTTTATTAGGGGGGGTGGGGGGGCTATCCTGAACCTAACACTAACTGTTTTTTACACTGCCTGTCACACTGACACTAAATGCAGTGATTAGATCACTGCATTCAGTGACACTGTGACAGGGGGGTGGGGGGGGGGGCGATCACAAGGGGTTAATTTGCCTATGTGAGTGTGTGTCAGTGTAGTGTTGGTGCACACTTACTTGTGATGTCTTCTCTCATCAGCAGCGCTGGGAAACAGCGCTGCGATGAGAGATTACATAATTTCCTCCTTCCTGTGTAAACACAGGAGGAGGAACTGACACGATGGGAGCGCGCTCCCATTGGCTGGGAGCGATCGCGGGGGGGGGCGGAAATCACGGACATCCGCCCGATGGGACCCCCGAACCGCACGAAGGCGGGGACGTAAATTTACGCCCTTGTGCCTGTACGAGCCATTCTGTGGCCGTATATGTGCGTGCGGGGGTCCTTAAGTGGTTAATAGATTGACTTGTGTAAAACCAGCTAGCCCATACATAGATCGACTATGGCTGGTCTCTGCATAATTGGTGTAATTTAAATTCATGTATTACCCGCTTAACCACTACGCAGTCCCTAAACATCCTTCCACTCCTATACATTGTGCCCACTGTCATACCCTCCACACTCCTCTCCTGTACACAGTGACCACTGTCATACTCTCCACACTCCTCTCCTGTACATAGTGCCCACTATCATACCCTCCACACTCCTCTCCTGTACATAGTGCCTGCTGTCATAGACTCCTCTTCTGTACATACTTCCCACTGTCGCACCCTCCACACTCCTCTCCTATACATAGTGCCCACTATCATACCATCCCCATTCCTCTCTTGTACACACTGCCCACTGTCATACCCTCCACACTTCTCTCCTGTACATACTGCCCCATTATACCCTCCACACTTCTCACTGGTACTACTACCCTCTGTCATACCCCCACACTCCTCCTGTACATACTGCCCACTGTCATACTCTTCACACTCCTCTCCTGTACAAACTGCCCACTGTCATACCCTTCACACTCCTCTCCTGTACATAGTACCTGCTGTCATACACTTCTCTCCTGTACATACTGCCCACTGTCATACCCTCCACATTCCTCTCCTGTACATACTGCCCACTGTTATACCCTCCACACTCCTCTCCTATACATAGTGCCCACTATCATACCGTCCACACTCCTCTCCTGTACATACTGCCCACCTGCATACCCTCCACACTCCTCTCCTATACATAGTGCCCACTATCATACCATCCACACTCCTCTCCTATACATAGTGCCCACTGTCATACCCTCCACACTCCTCTCCTGTACATGGTGCCTGCTGTCATACACTTCTCTCCTGTACATACTGCCCACCAGTGGCGTAACCAGAGTTATGGGCGCCCGGGGCAGAATTTTTTTTCCGCCCCCCCCCCCCCCTTGTATAATCATCCACTCTGGTTATAAGGATCTGTAATGTATCCCTCTCAGGGCTTTCAGCATGTAAGGGGTAAATTATTGCAGGATTAATCATTTAACCCCTTACTGTAAGGGATTAACAGACTGACCCCCCCCCCACAACCACAGATCCCCCATCATAGACTGAACCCCCCCCCCACAATCACATATCCCCCATCACAGACTGACCCCCCCACAATCACAGATCCCCCATCACAGACTGACCCCCTAAATAACAGACCCCCCACAATCACAGACCCCCTATTTAACAGACCTCAGACAGTAACCCCCACCATAGTGCAGACCTCAGACAGTAACCCCCACAATAGTGCAGACCTCAGACAGTAACCCCCACAATAGTGCAGACCTCAGACAGTAACCCCCACAATAGTGCAGACCTCAGACAGTAACCCCCATAATAGTGCAGACCTCAGACAGTAACCCCCAGTAGTGCAGACCTCAGACAGTAACCCCCACAATAGTGCAGACCTCAGACAGTAACCCCTATAATAGTGCAGACCTCAGACAGTAACCCCCAGTAGTGCAGACCTCAGACAGTAACCCCCAATAGTGCAGACCTCAGACATTAACCCCCAATAGTGCAGACCTCAGACAGTAACCCCCAATAGTGCAGACCTCAGACAGTAACCCCCAATAGTGCAGACCTCAGACAGTAACCCCCAATAGTGCAGACCTCAGACAGTAACCCCCAATAGTGCAGACCTCAGACAGTAACCCCCAATAGTGCAGACCTCAGACAGTAACCCCCAATAGTGCAGACCTCAGACAGTAACCCCCAATAGTGCAGACCTCAGACAGTAACCCCCAATAGTGCAGACCTCAGACAGTAACCCCCAATAGTGCAGACCTCAGACAGTAACCCCCAATAGTGCAGACCTCAGACAGTAACCCCCAATAGTGCAGACCTCAGACAGTAACCCCCAATAGTGCAGACCTCAGACAGTAACCCCCAATAGTGCAGACCTCAGACAGTAACCCCCAATAGTGCAGACCTCAGACAGTAACCCCCAATAGTGCAGACCTCAGACAGTAACCCCCAATAGTGCAGACCTCAGACAGTAACCCCCAATAGTGCAGACCTCAGACAGTAACCCCCAATAGTGCAGACCTCAGACATTAACCCCCAGTAGTGCAGACCTCAGACAGTAACCCCCAATAGTGCATACCTCAGACAGTAACCCCCAATAGTGCAGACCTCAGACAGTAACCCCCAATAGTGCAGACCTCAGACAGTAACCCCCAATAGTGCAGACCTCAGACAGTAACCCCCAATAGTGCAGACCTCAGACAGTAACCCCCAATAGTGCAGACCTCAGACATTAACCCCCAATAGTGCAGACCTCAGACAATAACCCCCAGTAGTGCAGACCTCAGACAGTAACCCCCACAATAGTGCAGACCTCAGACAGTAACCCCCATAATAGTGCAGACCTCAGACAGTAACCCCCAGTAGTGCAGACCTCAGACAGTAACCCCCAATAGTGCAGACCTCAGACATTAACCCCCAGTAGTGCAGACCTCAGACAGTAACCCCCAGTAGTGCAGACCTCAGACAGTAACCCCCAGTAGTGCAGACCTCAGACAGTAACCCCCAATAGTGCAGACCTCAGACAGTAACCCCCAATAGTGCAGACCTCAGACAGTAACCCCCAATAGTGCAGACCTCAGACAGTAACCCCCAATAGTGCAGACCTCAGACAGTAACCCCCAATAGTGCAGACCTCAGACAGTAACCCCCAATAGTGCAGACCTCAGACAGTAACCCCCAGTAGTGCAGACCTCAGACAGTAACCCCCAGTAGTGCAGACCTCAGACCTCAGACAGCGGCGTGTGTGGTTTCCCTCAAGCGCGGGCTCCTCCTCCTCTGTGGGTGTGAACAGAGAGGAGGGCAGCAGCCGCTCCGCGGAGCCGGTAAATGGATTCGCCCCCCCCCATTTTTCGCCCGGTGCGACAGCCCCCCCTGCCCCCCCCCCGCTACGCCAGTGCTGCCCACTGTCGTACCCTCCATGCTTCTCTCCTGTACATGATGCCCACTGTCATACCCTCCACACTTCTCTCCTGTACATTGTGCCTTTTGCCGTACCCTTTGCACTCTTCTCCTGTACATAGTGCCCAATGTTAGACCCTCCACATTCCTCTCCCTCACCTGCGCATACTTCCCACTTATATACCATCCATACTCCTCCCCTATGTCGCTTACCCACAAAAACAGTTCTTTAAAATGCTACTGAATACCCTTAATGTTACCAGCTCTAGAAGGGACACACTTTTGTTAGTTCAACTAAAGGAAATCTCAGTTCTCATAATTGTTCTGTTCCATTATTAGAACTTATTTAATTTTGTGATTACTAATGTGATGTACAGAGGAACATCGGGGATCTCAGCTACTCTAAATATAGCACTTGTGAAAAAGTGTCCCTGAAAATATTTTTTAAATGTTGGCAACTATGCACTTATGCACTGTCCAAGGGCCACTGCGTCAGTAGGGGGCCCCATGAGAGGATCCTGTGATATTAAAGCGGTAGTAAACTTTCCTGACATTACTACTTTTTAGAGGCCCTGGGGTAGGTTATGCCACAATGTACAAGTATGCACAGCATATTAGCACATTAGGGTACACTTACATTTCCAGACTGGGCCCTCCATTGCTGCGCTGTGATTCTCACGCATTTATTTATTATTTGTAAAAGGCCCCACCAAAATCCTCAGCACCAGGCCCATGATGTTCTTAATCTGGCCCTGCTTATTGGAAAAGTGTGTGTATAATACATGATATTGCAACCCACCCTGTCCGATATAATCCGTAACATTGTTTCTAATAAGGTATGTCGTACATAAAAAAATATATTAAAAAAAATATATATTAAAATGAAAACAGAGTCCACGACTTAGGCCCCTTTCACATTTATACAACTTGTCTCACGATTTTGTACTGCAAAATCGTATGACAAGTCATTCTCCATGATTTTCAATGAACACCATTCATACTGGCACGACTTTAAGTAGTGCCGACTTCAAAGTAGTCCCTTTACTACTTTGGTCCGATTTTGATGCCACTTACACAGGCATTCATTGAAATCGCGGCCGCGAATCGCGGCAAAATCGCGGTAAAATCGCGCGACATAGAAGTCCTACAAGTGTGAAAGGGACCTTAACATAATTATGATAAATAATGATCAATGCTGTGCCTATCTGCTGTGCTTTCTCCATATGAAAAATAAACCCAACAAGCAACCAATTGTATATAATATCCCCCTAAATTTGATAAGCCGCAAAGGAATCAAGACAATCGGCTGTCAGTCAAAAAAAAGAAAGAAGGGAGATAGAAGGGAGAATAAACACAGGTATATAAGCACAGAATACATGGACAATGTAGAGCAGGACCTCTAGGACAATAAGAGATTTGAATAGCCTATTATGTGACAACACTTGGCTAATATAAATGTGTCAAGAGAAGGTACTGGAACAGCAGCGGCCATAAGAATGTGTATGAGTGTAATTGGGATACAGATGACACATAACAGTAGCACTATAATAATGCTGCCTATGCATTGTCCACTGGGGATGCAATGATGGCAGATATAAAAGCTATGTGAAAACGAATCACAGTGGGTATGGGGACTACGTGCAGGTATTGGTTAAAGGAGAGGAGGCAAAGGAGTTGGAGTTGAAGTAAAGGTAATGCATAGACGGGCAAGTTGATGGAACCCCACAGGGAGGAACTAAAAATGTGAATAGAGACGTGATGGAGTGGTGTGCGTCAATCATAATAATGGAAAATTGAATACCTACCTTTCTGTAATTTTCCTTTCCTGGTGCCTATCCATGGCAGCATACATATGGTTGGTGGCTCCGCCCTCATCCAACCCACAGGACCAATTATAACTCTTTAAAAGAGAGCGACAGCCTCCCCTCTGACATTCTTGTAACTAGACTCAAACAATTAAGGATTCTAAGAAAGGGAGGGCGTATGCTGCCATGGATAGGCACCAGGAAAGGAAAATTACAGAAAGGTAGGTATTCAATTTTCCATTTTCCTGGTGCCTTCATGGCAGCATACATATGGTAAATAACTCGCTTATAGGGAGGGTTGCTGCAAAAAGTATTTTAATCTCTATCCAAGAGAAAACAGCTGAACAGACTTTTCCCCCTACATCACTATGAGTAAGAGTAGACCCAACTAGGTCATGAATGCGGTGTAGAATGACCGGTTGCCTAATGGCAGGGCGCTTGGAAGATTCTAGTGTTGCTGTAGTCCAGGAAGCCGCCATTCCCCGCACAAGTCTTCTTTGACTTTGGAGCGGAGGACTACTAGCCCGGTATGTTGTCTGGATAAGATGAACCATCCAACTTGATGAAGTTGTCCTTGGTGTCCACAACTTTCTCCCCCTCTTTTTTTTTTTTTTTTCCAAGGTAAGCTGGTAGCATGCCTGCCAGATCCGAGACGCCTGAAGAAGTCTTCTTCTAACTGGTTTGGCCAGTCAGGAGTTGTTGGAACATACTGAAAGATTTGGGACTACCCATTCTTAGATAAATTGGCTCGCAGAGGGAGCTCTGGACTTGAACTGGCAAGACTGCCAGATGACCAACTTGTTTAAATTGAAACATCGGAATCCTAAATACTGAGGATTGGACTTTGAGGGCCTTTGAACGGATGAGACGGTGCTTAGAAGTATGGAAAAAAGAGAGTAGCGTCTTACATAGAAGATTCTCGTGTATGTGCAAGGAAAGACTGCGAGTAAACTGAATAGCAGTGGCACATCCCCCTTTAGACGTAGTCACCCTATCTGGGGAAAAAAATGAATGATTGCCCTCGAGGCATGTTCTTATTGTGAATTTAGGTTCCATCTGATGTCTTCCAGGGCTGAAAGAGGCTTTTCTTCCTGTCAAAAGGTGCTACTGGAGGAAGACTTTCTGGGTAAAAGTGCCATTTATCTTGTGGGAGTGACTGAACTTTTAGTTTTTTCCCCCCTTCTCCATTCCTGATGATTAACTCCAGGGACATCCGAAAGCGGATAGGAGTGAACTCTTTCGGATATGCGAATGTACGCAACTGGAATCGGCAGAAGGACCGAACGGGGCCTGCTCGTCTGGCAGCCTGTATCAAGATTTCCTAGACCAACCGAGGATTTGTAGTTGGGGAGGTGAACCAATTCTCTGCTAGGCGCTGGCACTTAACCAGGTAGGAGGGCGTACGCCCGTATTACCCTTGAGATTGGGAAATTGTGTGAAGGAACTGGCAGCCTTTCGTGTAAAAACAAACATGCACCAAAAGGAAGAGATCTTAACTAGCGGACTAGCCCATGAGGACAGCCTCTCGGGAGGCAAGCTGAACCAATAGCTGCGTATTGGAGTTGGTATTTTCCTTCCTAGGTGATCAGCCAAATTATTTATTCCCTTCCCTTTTTTTTTTTTTTTTAAAACATCAACTGCTTGAGGCTGGTGAGATCCTCTTGGCCTTGAGTCATATCAGGAATGCTTTTGAAGAATGACGATCTGCCTATGTGCGTGTGTTCGTCCTTTGGGACTGGACTCAGGTTAAGGTCGACCTGATGCTCATCTGTGTGGGAATGGACTCGTCCTTCAGAGGTAATGTTCTGGCAGAATATTGATATGTCAGCGGTACCTGACTCCTGTATGTTGGATACCGAACTGTCCTTTTTTAAATACCAGTTGTCTTGGTCAACTGAGTCCCCTAAGGTTGCTGAAATTCAGAAGAACCGCTGCTGCTACAGGGATGGACCAAGGAGTAGGAACCAACTGCAAGTGGCTCCACCCACCGAGAAGACTTGATTATAGCACAGGACCGGTACTACTTCTAAAAAGTAGAATTCTCTGAGACCCGGACCTTTCCGTTAGGAAAGTCTGTTGTAACGAGGTGTAGAGATGTTAATGTTCCCACCATGCTGCCAGAGTCCAGGGGGAGGATGTAAGAGGACCCCGATATGATTCCGATTGTCATGTTCCCAGCTTAGGCTGTGGGTGGGGACTTTCTTCTCTTTAGGGGAGACATCAGTCTCTTAGGAATATAATCTTTGCATAGGCAAAAAGACTAAAACATTTTTATATATGTTTTTTTTTTTTTTTTTTTTTTTTTTTTTTTTTTTGGTAATTACTTGACCAGATGCATTCATGCTAAGGTGAACATACACCTCTTGTATACGAGATCGGAAACCTTATTGTAATGAAATGAAGATAGAACATCTTCCTGCTCATGTGGAAAGTGCAACTTTTCCCCTCGGAAGAGATTAACACTAGATCTTTCTGCTAAGATCCGGGGCGCATGGTGTGCCTAAAGGCAGGCATCCAAATTGTAAATGAAGTCCACTAATGTCTTGGAACATAAGGGGTAGGAGAACCTGATGAAAATGCAGGTGGAAACCCTTGAGGCTTTACAGGGGCCATCTCCACTTCTGGTCGAACTGCCATGAGTCCCATTTTTTTTAAGGGATTCTCACCCGAGGATTGCCAGGTTGACAAGTTTGCTTGTAGACCTGGGATGAATTGCGTACATCTGAAGGATGGGAAAAAAAAAAGAAACACACGCATTTCCTTTTTTCAAATAACCAGAAAGGGAAAAGATTTGAGAGGTATGAACCCCCAAACAGCTCACGGAACTCGGAACTGAAATCCATCATGTATGGGCTTTGTGTAAGCTGAATCAGAGTCCTGAGATCTTTTATTCTATATGGACCTTGGTGAGTAGCAAGGACATAGGAGCCTGTTGAGCTAGAAAGTCTTTTTTTTTTTTTTTTTTTTCCTTTTTTTTTTTTTTTTTGGTGCGACCAAGGCGAATTGTAGGGGAGTCAGTTTCCCGTTAAACCAGAATGGCAGTACGCGCTGGTTCAGCTTGAGTAAACAGGAAGTCAAAAGGGCTTCTGAATTCCGGGAGAGCTAGACGCGTCCCCTTCTTTCCTTATGTTCATGAGGGTAGCCTGGAGGTGGCTTTGCCTACTCCTATACCTCCTGGCAGTTACTGTATGCAGTAAGGCCTGAGAGGAAGATTCCAGTGTTTTCGCTGCTGCCTCGACTATAGATCCTGAAGCCAATTTAATTGCTCCAGAGAATTGAGAATTTCCTCTGGCTCGAGGCCCTGGCTCAAGGCTAATTCAAAATTGGTAGACCATGCCTTTGTTGTCTCGGCAGCTGAAGCTAAAGCGGCTGCTGATTCTCACGCTCTCTCAGCTGTCTCATATTTAGATTTGAGGCCGTTCTCAATCTTGTGACCCAATATGTCTTCTTGAGACGCTGCACCTCTTGAGGAATGTGCTGCATTTCTTACAGTAGCCGAGTGATCCATAGATGGTAAGAAAAACAGCTGAGCACTAGTGTCAGCTGGAGGGTACAGCCCACGAGGATGGAGAAAAGGCGACCTGGCCTGCTACCATATTTCGCATTAAGGCGGCCAGAAAATTATCAGGTACCCCAGAATCGTAGTGGGCCCCTTGCTTCTCGGATGCATCTTGGGAGTCATCCAAACTGGCCCCTGCACTTATCTGCTGACCTGGGATCTTGGGGGCAGACCCCTGAAAAATATCTTTTGATGAAGAGGTAGCTGGACCTTGAGATGGAGACGACTCCTGGATTGCGTCTTTAATTATTTTCCTAATGTTGACCCAGTATTCCTCCCTCTCCTTTTCCTCATTTCCGGCTGCTCCCAGAAAGCAGTAACTGCAGACCAATTTTTTTGGAAGCGCATCATCACCGCAGACCCAGCAGGCTTTGGGGGTGGCAGGGTGATGAGGAGAGGGATACTTTCTAGCCGAATGTCGGGAAGACCTGCGGCTGTCAGGTGTGTAGGCTGAAGCAGAGTGACCACTCTTTGGGACACCATGAGCTTTGGACCCCTTCTTCTGTGCCCCTCTGCGACTTGGCTGAGGTTGCGGGCTGCAAAAGAAGGAAAGGACAGAAAAATTCTGTTTTTCCTCTATAGAAGGTAGTCACGTGCTCTTTTTTATTTTGAACTTACCTGGTAGTTGCAGCCACTTACCTAGTGGTATGTTGAGGATCTTTTTGTAATACTGAGCTGCGGGGAATGGCTGTTAAAGAGGGAAACCAACAAGGTTAACCTGCGTGGTTTAACTTTTCTTTTTATATATTATTATTATTATTATTATTATTTTTTTTTTTTTTTTTTCTGGAACACATACCTATTTGTATAGTGTACCTACGAATATGCATATATACACCCATGAACGCATATGATCATATATGTTTTTTTTTTTTTTATATTGAATACATAAAAACTATATATATATATATATATAAATAAATAATCTGTGTATACATACATATACACATCCAGGCCTATGCACAGGCAAGGCTGAGATCCATGAGGTATCAAGGATACCCTACCTAAGTATATACATATACACATGCACCTACACATCCATGTACATACCCATATGTACAGAAAACATCCTCACCCATTATATGCACATGAAAATATGTATTCCACAGAAATATGCACAAACATGATCCACTCCCAAATTTACCCTGGGCTGGATCCATAATATGGGGAATAAACAGGAGGAGGCAGTAGAATGTAATCTTCCCTTAACCTAGGATGTGTTGCAGTGGAGAGCTGTTTAAACATAATGAGGAAAAACATCCTCATTTATATACCGACTACTTCCGGGTATACCAAGATGGCCGCATTGGCCTCCGGAGGCTACTGCGCATGCGCGCGGTGACGTCATATCCCTGCGACACAACAGTGTCCAAGGAAGGGATAAATCAAATGCAGAGGGGGCACGCGAAGCGCCGCAGATGCTCTCCAGCAGGGGCGGCAGGAGGGGGGCCCCCCCCTGCTGCGGAAGATCGCATGCCTGGCTACGAGAGTCATAAACTCTGCCATACCTCGTTATAGCCCAGGAGTCTGCTGGCTAAGACGGCAGCATGCGTCTGGAAGACAGAGAAAGAGGTGAGGGACAGGTGGTCTAGAATGTAATCGCCCTTATAGCAAACGGCAGATTTTTTTTTTTTTTTAAACAGTTGAACAAGACTTGCCCTGTAAGCAGCTGTAGAAGGCTTAATAGCCACCTGTCTCCAACAAGCCACAATCATCAGCAGTGAAAAATAGCACTGCAAAATTTGTAATCAGTCGTCTTTTACCTTGGAGCAGTGTTTTCAGTCACGGATGGAGGAAAATACCTGAACTCCAGACCCAGAAAAGATCCACAGAAAAATGGGCTCCCAAACCTTTTTGGCGCATTTAGCAGCCTAAGATATGGGACTTCATCTACAGGGGAGCATGAACCTGTAATGGCTGGCCAACACAGTGGCTTAGTAAGGGCTGAATCCAGGTGATCCATGATCCTGCAGGTTTGAGGACAGAAAAAAGAAATGTCAGAGGGGAGGCTGTCGCTCTCTTTTAAAGAGTTATAATTGGTCCTGTGGGTTGGATGAGGGCGGAGCCACCAACCATATGTATGCTGCCATGAAGGCACCAGGAAAATGGGATACGTCCCATTGGAAATTTAACCCTTCAGGTATCCTGGTATTCAGATGAAATATCCAGAATACTTCGCGTTGGTCCTGCACTCGTACCTTGAGGTCAAAGTCTACTGGCAGCCGGGCCCACCGTCCGATCATCAAACTATAGGGAGAGTAACCTGTGGCTTCATTGGCGTTGCTGTTATAAGCATGCACAATAGCCACTATATGCTTGCTCCAGTGCTGCTTTTGTTCTGAATTTAGAGTTCCAAGGATATCCAGGAGGGTTTGATTGAATCTCCCTGGTTAAGGATCTCCTTGAGGATAAAACGGGTGGTTTTAGACTTCCTGATGCCCAACAGGACTAAAAGTCTTTTGATAAGACTACTCTCAAAATCTCTCCCTTGATCAGAGTGGATGTGTTAGGACAGACCATAGTGCACAAAGAATTTCTCCACGAAGATCTTGGCCACAGCCAATGCTTGTTGGTTCCTCGTGGAAACGCCAGGACATACCGAGTGTAATTGTGAGTCACTACCAGGATATTTCTCTGCCCGCTAATGTCAGGCTCCAAGAACAGAATGTCAATGCACACAAAGCTCCATGGGTCCCTGACTCTGAAGAAGGCCCATTGGGGCAGCTCGGTGAGGCAAAGTCTTCCTTTGGATAAATCTGAAGCAGGCAGTGGCAATAGTCCTCAACTTCAGCCCGCATGCAGAGCCAGTAGAACCGGTCCCTCACCAGATGAAAAGTCCTCTTGGGCCTTAGGTGGCCATAGTTGTCAGGTAGGGCAGTTAATACTGTCTCCCTATGTTTTTCAGGTCGGAATAGCTGCAATTTTTCTTCAGAATCATCAGAGGGGCCCCTTCGGTAGACCAACCCTTGCTGCACCAGAAACCGTTCCCACTCTCTGTGTAGAAGACGGGTTTCCTTTGGGGAGTCAGTGAAGAGCAAGTCAGGACATTGGCTCTCCAAGGCCTTTAATGCCAAGCTACAGGGACGGTCCTCCAACTGGTCCTTCCGCAGGTCTTTGACAGCTTTGAGCAGACCTTCATTTCTGACATTGCAATAACATCTAGGGACACCAGCGGCTTACACTCCGTCTTCGGCCCTGGATCCTCCTCCAGCTTGATGTTCTGCTCCTTGACATAAGGCTCGTACCACTTCAGGTGTCAGATGGGCCAATTCTTCTGGAGGGTCTCTGGAACAATGGGGCCTTCTTGACAAAGCATCTGCGTCTTTTTTAAGGCTGAAAATAAACCCTGATAGAGTAGCCAATCATTTGTGACCTGTGGTATCCAACTTGGTGGTAGTGATGATGTAGGTGAAAGGATTGTTGTCGGTCTTGATCACAAACTCCGCTCCATACTGGTAATCCCTCAGCTTATCCACCACCGCCCACTTCAAGGCCAGGAACTCAAGTTTGTGCATGGGGTAGTTCTTCTCGTTCCGACTCATGTAGGCAACAGGCCGTAGATGGCCATCGAGCTCTTGACATAGCACCCCCCTAACCCATCTCAACTGGCGTCAACAGGGCCATCTTAAATATGGTTTGGACCCTGGGCAAACATTTTTTTTGGGCCCCCCCAATGTAATTTTGCCCTCCCCCCGAACATAGGGTCAAAGTAATCTTTAGTAAGAGGATTGCTATTGTTTTGTTTATTTTCCTATTTAGGCCTTTTTTTATGGTGGAGTAGCAATGTATTGCTTGCACCAGTAGCAGCAAGAGGGCAGGGAAGCTGACATTGAAAAAAAATATTTTTTAATTTGCAGCAGCATTAAAGTGTTTGTAAGCCCAAAAACTAACTTTACTTTAATAGCGTCCTGCATTTCCTGTATGCAGTGGCGGCTGGTGCTCACATTTTTTTTTGGGGGGGGCGCAAACAAACTGAAAAAAAAAACCCATCAATTGCAGCCATTGTGCCCATAAAATGCAGCCACTGTGCCCATCAAACACACACACAGTGTACGCATAGCAAGGGACGGGGCCAGAGCATCAGTTGAGCTCAAGGCCCCGCCCACCCATGGCCCGCTCCTCGATCAATAAAATACAGCACTAACACTAACTGTTGAACTGTGCGCGCGCCGCCGCCGATGACAGTGACAGATTGTCTGGCTGTGTGTGGAGATCAAGGCCGATTTGCAGGCAGCACACAGGCTTAAAGGACAGCTCTGCTTTGGGCCTCAAACAGTGACAGGGCCCTGGGCAGCTTTCCTGTTTGCCCTGTGGTAAAGATGGCCCTGGTTGTCAAAGTGTAGCTCGTATGGCTTGGTTGGATCTGCATAGACCACGACTGGAGCGGTTGTTAGGCTTCACTTCAGCTGTCTAAAACCTCTTCACACTTCGAAGTCCATTGTTACTGAATGGACTCTCTGGGTTTTCTGGGTCCTTCAGTTGGTCGATCAAGGTCAACGTTTCAGCGAATCCCTTGACAAATCTTCTGTAATAAGAGCAGAATCCCAGAAATTACCTAAGCTCAGTCACGCTGGTAGGCCTCGGCCAGGAGGTGACAGCTTCCAGCTTCTGGGGGGTCGGTGGCCACATTGTCGGCAGAGTACACCAACACCTCGATCAGTTTTATGTCACCCACGGTCTTCTCCATTAGCCTTTGGAAGGTGGCTGGGGCACCAGACAGGCCTTGATGCATACGGTAGAATTCAAAGATCCCTTCTGGGGTAATGAAAATGGTCTTCTCCCAATCCTTAGGGTGCATGGGAATTTTGTAATACCGACTCTTTAAATCCAGCATGCTGAACCATATCGCTCCTGACAGGCTCTGCAAGGCATCTTCTATCTTTGGGGTGGTATATTAGTCATGAATGAGCCTTTAGTTTAGCGTCCGGTAGTCAATACACAGCCTCAGTGACCCATTCTTCCTCCATACCACCACTATTGGAGAAGCGTATGGACTCTGGGACCAGTTTTCTTGCTGGTTCTTGCCGAGAAATGCCAAATGTACGAGGCTTACGTTTTGTTTCTTCCCCGCGCATGTGCCGTTAACATTTGCGGCGGACTACAAGTGAAATAACTCCTAAACGGAGCACGTTTAGGAGATATTTCCACTACCTATAGGTAAGCTTTATTCTAGGCGTACCTATAGGTAGAAGTAGTCAAAAGCGGTTTACAATCACTTTAAGCTCCAGTATCCAGAAGGGCCTTGGTGTAGAGTCAGTTTACTTGGATGGGAACAACAGGAGACGGTCCCACCAGCTTTTTAGGGAGCATGAAGGAAGTGGTGGCCCTGGCCTGTTCGGTGGTTCATGCAGAGATTCTGATCGGCTTTAAGCGGAGCTCCGGCAAAAAAATAACATTTTTTTTTCACAGTAATTCTTTCCTTGTCCTAATATAATACTCACAATTTATGTTTTTTTTTTTTGTATCTGCTGCTGTCCGATCTAATGAGAATCTATTAGCCTAAATGATTTTTGTCCAGAAAATTTGATAAGGGGGGCCAACCCGTCCATATGTACACCCAATATCTGTATTTGTATGTAGAATATCTCTGAAATGATGTGAGATCTAACTTAAAACCACTTGATCTAACAAAGAACTATTAGCCTGAATGATCTTTGCCCAGAAAATTTGATAAGGGGGGGCCAACCAATACATATGTCCCACCTAAAATCAATTTTTTTATGTGGAAAATCTTGGAAATGATGTGAGATCTAATCACAGCTTTTTTTCTCAAAAAATAGGTGCAGGAACTCAACCACGACCCTATTCAAATTTCACAAACAGTAGAAGGGTCTTAAAGGGGAATTAAATACCAGGATTGCATTACATACAGAGTGTAGAGTTCAGGTGGTTACACACAGAGTGCAGAGGTGTCACTTGTAAACACAGAAACCAGACTTCTGTGTTTACAAGTGATTGTGGTGAGCAGGCACCAAAGGGTCTGAGCCAAAGGTGGTGGAACTGAGTTCCCCCAAGTTCCCCCTGAAAAAAAGCCCTGGCTCTAATGTTAAAACCACTTGATCTTACCAGATCTAACGGATATCTATTAGCCTGAATGATTTTTGCCCAGAAAATTTGATAAGGGGGGGCCAACCCGTCTATATGTCCATCCATATGTACCACCTAAAATCTATTTTTTCATGTGGAATATCTCGGAAATTATGTGAGACCTAACGTTAAAACCACTTGATCTTACCGGATCTAACGAATATCTATCAGTCTGAATGATTTTTGGCCAAAAAAATTGATAAGGGGAGGCCAGCCCCCCTCATTAATCACTTAATAAGTGTCTAATTATGTGAGATCTAACGTTAAAAACAATTGATCTTACCGGATCTAACGAATATCTATTAGCCTGAATGATTTTTGCCCTGAAAATCTGATAAGGGGGGGGGGGGGGGCAACCCGTCCATATGTTCATCCATATGTACCACCTAAAATATATATTTTTATGTGGAATATCTTGGAAATGATTTGAGATCTAACGTTAAAACCACTTGATCTTACCGGATCTAACGAATATCTATTAGCCTAAATGATTTTTGGCCAAAAAAATTGATAAGGGGGGGCTGATGACGGGTTGATCTAACAAAGATCTAACAAACTAACCCGGCAGAGGTGTGATAACTTAGTAGAACCAGTGACAGTGATGTTATAATTATATTGACCACTAGAGGGCACCACATGCACATTCTGTATTAGGCCGCACTCTATAATAAGACTCAGGCGGCACCTATGCAGATAAAAGCTATTTATAAAAGTGTAATTAAGTAACATCTTGGATTTCCATCCTCATTTCCATGTAATTACAGAGAAAGGACATCACTGAAACAGTCTGATGTCTCTTGAAAGCAAAGTAACACTTACTACACACTGTAATTCCAATGAGCACCTGCCTAATAATGAGTAAACAGCACATTGCTATTTTACAAGAAAAACTGGGGCATTTGTCTGCTGCCGAGAAAAATGTAAGCGTTGTCTATTGCAGCCTATCAGAGACTTGCTTTTATTCTCTAATCCATGCTAATCACCAATTCACACCTAGGAATGCGACTACATGAGTTGATGTATGTTGCTGCGGACATGATACAAGAGATGGTGGGAGACTGCGGACATGATAAAAAAAACATGGTCAGAGACTGCGGGCATGGTACAAGAGATGGTCAGAGACTGCAGACATGATATAAGAGATGGTCAGAGACTGCAGACATGATATAAGAGATAGTCAGAGAGTGTGGGCATGATTCAAGAGATGGTCAGAGACTATGGACATGATACAAGAGATGGTCAGAGACTGTGGGCATGATACAAGAGATGGTCAGAGACTATGGACATGATACAAGAGATGGCCAGAGACTGTGGGCATGATACAAGAGATGGTCAGAGACTGCAGACATGATATAAGAGATGGTCAGAGACTGCAGACATGATATAAGAGATGGAAAAAGAAAGAGGGGGTGGAGGCGCCAACTCAAAAAATAAAAAATGATCTTAAAAACAGCAGTCTACTTAAAATGTGAGTATAGGTGTGTACTCACAGGTTCGATGAGTAGTAGTCCATCGGGTGGGGGGGGGGGGTTTCGTTACTAGGTGTGTGCCTTTCCTCCGGCTCTGGTGATGTCTGCACGGCTTCAGTGTGGATGGGCCCAGGAAGCTCTTGCTGGCCAGCGTGGAATGCGGATCCGGAACAAGCGGTGACGTCACAGGGCACGGCGGGGATAGAAGGCATCTGATGAAAGGAAGTGTCAGGCTACGCGCTCGGGGCTCACAGCTCCTTCTACTGTGAGCCCCGAACGCGTAGCCTGACACTTCCTTTCATCAGATGCCTTCTATCTCCGCCGTGCCCTGTGACGTCACCGCTTGTTCCGGATCCGCATTCCACGCTGGCCAGCAAGAGCTTCCTGGGCCCATCCACACTGAAGCCGTGCAGACATCACCAGAGCCGGAGGAAAGGCACACACCTAGTAACGAAACCCCCCCCCCCCCCCCCGATGGACTACTACTCAGCGAACCTGTGAGTACACACCTATACTCACATTTTAAGTAGACTGCTGTTTTTAAGAACATTTTTTATTTTTTGAGTTGGCGCCTCCACCCCCTCTTTCTTTTTCTAAATATTTACAGAGGTCATGGACACCCTCTACAGGAAGGCTGCCTCCTCATATTATATCCATCAGTGAGACCCTTTTTCATAGGTACAGTTCTAGTTACCAGTACTATTGTCGTATCCCAGGCTTCCAGTCACTATGAGCGCCGGAACACCCCTCTTTTTTTTATGATACAAGAGATGGTCAGAGACTGCAAACATGAGACAAGAGATGGTCAGAGACTGCAGACATGATACAAGAGATGGTCAGAGACTGCAGACATGATACAAGAGATGGTCAGAGACTGTAGACATGATACAAGAGATGGTCAGGATTGGGGACTGCATAGCTCCCAACTGTCCCTGATTTCGAGGGACTGTCCCTGATTTGGAACAATGTCCCTCTGTCCCTTTTTCCTCCTCATTTGTCCCTCATTCTGGTCTGATCTATTCAGTTGTATACAAAATACACTATTTATCTTTCAAAAAATGTTTCACAGTGCTAAACCTTTCATCCAATTTGCTGCATTTTTAAGTGTTAAAAGCCAGGAATAATAGTGGTAAAAAACCACTTGGGGTTTAAGTAATCATTTTTTGTGTGTGTAATTCTCCTTTAAGAGGGTGTGTCCTATGCTAATAGGTGTCCCTCGTTCCCATCTTAATAAGTTGGGAGGTATGAGACTGTCCTACTCTAACAGGACAATAGGGAAACACATATAAGTGTCTGCAGGGGACCAGAGGGCCCGGACAGGTGGCAACCCTACCCACTGACCACATGAAAGAGGCTTAAATCCTGCCAGAAATGTAGTGAGCTGATACCTGCCGGTGCTCTCTGCCTATGCTGCCCTCTTACCAGATACATTGTTCTTAGTTGTGTCTGAGGACTACAGAACCCCACCTTTTCTTTGTTATAGTTAGAGAATGTCTCTTTAGTCCTGATACAGCACAATAAGTGAATGTTGTTGCCCTAGGACAAGAAGTGTATTACTGGCAGGATCACAGTGCCAACTAAAAAAAAAGAACTGAAAAAAGAAAACGAATGCAGCCGTCACATCTAAGGAATTGCAATATTTGACATTTTTCTTTTTGGTTCAGATTTTCTTTAACAGCCTTGCTGATCACAATCCTTCCTCAGTGTCAAAGGCCGGTGCTGACAGAGGCTGAACATGGCAAACATTTGATGTAGATAAGAGATCAGAACAATCTACAAATAAGGGTGACATCATGTAATACTAGAAACACTGTGACACTTCCAAACAATGTGTACTGTACACTTTTACGGTAAAGCTCAATTACAGGAAGCATTGACCTTTGCACCAGATCCAGGGCCGCCATCAGGGGGGTACAGGCAGTACACCCGTAAGGGGCTCGGGTGGCAACCCCATTTTTTATATATTTTATATATTTTATTTTTATTAAAGGGCCCAGGGGCCCGGAGGTCCCCGGGGCCCCGGATGGCAACCCAGTTTTTTTTTTTTATAATTTTTCTTTTATATTTTATTTGTTTCTTTTTTTTAATTTCTTTTTTTTATTAAAGGGCCCGGAGGTCCCCAGGGTCCTGGGTGGCAACCCCCCCCCCCCCCCACTGTTTTATAATTTGTTTTACATTTTTTTAATATATTTTTTATTCCTTTTTTGTTCTTTTTATTAAAGGGCCCAGAGATCCCCAGGGCGAAACAACCCCCCCCTTTTTTTTATATATATTTGTTTTATTTTATTTTTATTAAAGGGCCCAGAGGTCCCCAGGGCCCCGGATGGCAACCCACTTTTTTTTTTTTTTTTATAAAAAATGTTTTTTTTTTATTTATTTTTTATTATTTTTATTCTTCCTATTTTTTTCTTTTTTTTTAAAGGGCCCAGAGGGCCCTGGATGGCAACACCCCGTTTTTTTAATAATTTTTTTATAATTTTTTTTATATTTTTGTATTCCTTTTTCTTCTTTTTATTAAAGGGCCCAGCGATCCCCAGGGCCCCGGATGGCTACCCCCCCTTTTTTTATATATACTTTTTATTTTTTTGTAAGGGGCCCAGAGGTTCCCAGGGCAACCCCCCCCCCCCAATTCACGACCCCCCGCTTCTCAATTTGAGGCAGCAGCACCCCCCCCCCATTCTCTGCTCTAGGGGGCCCATGCTTGAAGCTGTGTAAGGGGCCCCATAATTCCTGATGGCGGCCCTGACCAGATCGGAAGTGATCAGTTAGTATGGAGACCAGAACAGCAGTAGGCCTGGTGGGATAAGCTGGGAGTATCCAGTTTAACATGAACTTGAACTGTGCTTACTTAGGACAGTGTAACAGGTCTGCTGTGGTCACGTCCTCCATGTTTCCCTCCTTGTTGGGTGCCCAATGTGGGTCACATAGGAGTCCTACCCAGAGGTGGGTTCTGTGGGCATAAACTTTGCCACTCATCCTTGCACTGGGGTCAGGGCTGTCTGTAATGTTGATTGGACCCTGGGCAAAAATATTCTTTCCCCCCATGCCCCCCCCCCCCACACATGCAATTTTGCTCTCCACCTGCTCTGAGACATACAATAAATATCAGCTAGACTTAAAATCAGTTTACTGTATCAGACCAGGCAGTGATTGCGATTGGTTGCCAGAGGTTCCAGCATATCATTACCACTTACTGACTGGTTGCTAGAGGTCACAGCACACATTACGGCTCACTGATTAGTTGCTAAATGTTACAGCATGTGATTTCTTCTTGTTGATTGGTCGTTAGAGATTACTGTACAGTAATACTGCTCACTGATTGGTTGCTAGAGGTTACAGCACATCATCTCTTCACTGCAGAGGGGCTTGATATACATATTAATTGTGCCGGCCTCAGCTATTTACATATAAATCTCACCACTATTTACATATGAATGTTACCATTTACATATGGATGACAGTTATTTACATGTAAACGCAGGGTCTGCAGGTGAGTCATATGTACACAACAATAGGGCAGAGCTGGGCAGCATTAGTAGCAGCACTTCACATTGAGATATTAGGACACAGCACATGACTAAAACTTCAAGGGACAAGGGAATTTAAACTGGGATAGTTGGCAAGTATGAGGCAGTTGCTTTGGGCCCCACAACAATGACAAGGCCCAGTGCAGCTACCCCTTTTTCCCTGCCTTAAAGACAGCCCTGACTGGGGTAACACTTTGTCCAAAGGCGTTCTTACCAATGCACAGGACCAGGCGGGGGCCAGGGTCATGGGAAAAATCCAACATTAGGGCAGTCCCCCAACTCAGTAATGAGCCACTTGTGTGTACGTAGTGTTGAAGGTGGAGTTCCTCCAGATGATGATGTCCCTTGTCCTACACACTTGTACAGGTGTATGTGTTGCATTAAGAGGGACATGCAAAGCTTATGCCCACCTAACCAGTCAGCGTACCTCTGCTACCTCATGCCCAGTAACAGAATGGGGTCCAGCCAAGCACTTAGCATGCACCTCATACATGCTTTTGCGTTTTGCTTAACTCTTGCCTTCCCGTACCCAGTGATCAGGCCATAGATCTTCAAATTGCTAATCCGCCTGGTGGAGTCAGATAGCTAGGGTGGGAGCCGGACACCAAACCCACTCACTACCAGAAGACCTGTCACCCAACTAGGAACCACGCCAACGACTGGTTGCTGTTTTCTTCTGTGGTTACCCAAAGCAACTTTTTCTCCTCTCAGACTCACAGACTCACAGACTCACACGATCTGAAATTCCGACAAGAAAACCGTGGATTCTTTTACGACAGAATGTTGGCTCAAACTTGTGTTGCATACACAAAGTCACACAAAATTGCGACCGTTGAGAATGCGGTGACATACAACACTACGACAAGCCGAGAAAAATTAAGTTCAATGCTACTGAGCATGCCTCGACTTGATTCTGCGCATGCGTGTTTTTTGTGCATCAGAATTGCACAGACGATCAAAATTTTTCTGACCTGCTCTCAAATTTTTGTTGTCGGAAATTCCGACAGAATAAGTCTGATGGAGCCTACACACGGTCGGAATTTCCGACCAAAAGCTCACATCGAACTTTTCTTGTCGGAAATTCTGAACATGCGTACGCGGCATAACCTTGCATTGCAGTGATATTTCATAAACCCCAATGTGCCATTTCAGACCTTGGTCCTTTAAAGAGACACCAGGACCCCTCATGCACCCCTTGAGTAACTTCAGTCCAGGTCTTAAAGGAGTTGTAAAGGAAAAACATTTTTTGCCTAAAATGAATGTCTGCAAGGTAGACAGACAGAATAGTGAATGAATGAATGAATGAAGAACTTGTATAGCGCAGCACATGCGAAGTAAATCGCCTCTGGGCGCTTGTTGTTCCTGTCTCCTTTGAGATCAAAAGAGATGCGTCTTAATCTTTCTTCTGAAGACCAAGTAGTTCTCCTCCAGTCTAATGCTGACTGGTAAGGCGTTCCATAGTCTGGGACCTTGGACAGCGAATCTCCTGTCTCCTTTGGACTTGTATCTGGCTTTCGGTATTTGAAGCCGATTTTGATTGTTGGATCGTAGAATCCGATTGGGATTGTACATTTTTAATTTTTCGCATAGATAATGGGGAGCATTCCCATGGATACATCTATGCGTTAGACAGAGTGCTTTAAAAGTGATTCTGTCATTGACTGGTAGCCAGTGAAGGGATCTCAACGAAGGTGAGATTGATTCCCAGGGTTTTTTCCCAGTCACAAATCTGGCGGCCGTATTTTGAACGACTTGAAGACGAGCGATTTGGTACTTGGGGAGTCCGAGGTAAAGGGCATTTGCATAGTCCAATCTGGAGTTTACAATTGCTCCCACCACGACCGCTATGTCCTTCTTCGGAATAAAAGGCGTGAGTCTGCGTAGTAGGCGCAGCAGATAGTGAGATCCGCTGACTACTGCCCCTATTTGTGCGTTCATTGTCATGTCGGAGTCAAAGATGACCCCCAGACTTTTGACTTTGGCGCTAGGGGTGATGACTTTGCCCAGAATGGGCGGGGGGATCCAGGTTGTTATCGGTTGATTCCTACGCTTGGCGTGAAACAGAAGAAGTTCTGTTTTCGCTCCGTTGAGTTTGAGATAACTCTTTGTCATCCAATCCTCTATCAAAGAGAGGCATGTCTCTAGATCGAGGTGGTGATCCTTTTTATTGCTAATGCGGAAGTACAGTTGCGTTTCGTCTGCGTAAGAGTGATATAGCAGTTTTTGGCTGCTGATGATTTCAAAAAGAGGACACAGATAGATGTTGAATAACATCGGCGACAGGGGAGATCCCTGAGGGACCCCGCACGATAATGTGCGTTGTTCCGAAGTGAATGATCCTAGCTTGACTATTTGCGATCGGTTTTCCAAAAAAGAGGAGAACCAAGATAGATCGCTTTCTGCGACTTTGGCTATTTTAGCCAGCCGAGTCAACAACAGCTTGTGATCAACTGTATCAAAGGCTGCGCTTAGGTCCAGCAGAACCAGAAGAGAAGATTCTCCTTCGTCTGCGGCCTCAAGAACGTCGTCCCATATCTTAAGCAATGCTGTTTCCGTCCCGTGTCCGGGACGGAATCCTGATTGCAATGGGTCTAGTAAGTTGTGGGTATCTAGATGCTGTTGCAGCTGCTGTACCACTGCTTTCTCCATTATCTTGGAGAGAACATTTAGGCCTGTTATGGGACGCCAGTTGAGTGGATCCTTAGGATCCAGGGTGGCTTTCTTCAAGATGGGTTGAATGAAGCCCTCCTTCAGCTGGGAGGGCATTATGCCCTCCCTGAAGGATTGGTTAATAAGCTGCGTGACAGGAGGTGCCAGGATGTCGGCGCATTCCTTCAGCAGTTTAGTGGGGATAATATCATTTGGCGCCGTGCTGTTGCGCAGAGTGCCGATGATATTTTTAGTGGTCTGAATGGAGATGGGTTCCAGCGTGAACTCACCAAACTGTGGTGAATTGTTGCCGGTGCTGTGTAAATGACTACGGGGGGAGCTGGGAAGGCAGTTGTTCCGCTGAATGCTTTGCCGGATTGCCTCAATTTTGTTAATGAAGCAATCCGATAACTCATCGCAAAATTCTTGTGTATCCGAGTTGGGGGCTTCAAGACATCCTGGATTCATGGTCTGAGTGACCAGCTTGAAGAGTTCGCGGGGGCGATTTAGGGCACCGTTGATAGCCTCAGAAAAATAGTTTTTCTTGGCTTCGAAGATTTGCTTGTAGTATTTTCTGGTTATTGCCTTGTAAATCGCGAGATTCTCATCTGAGGAGCTTCTCTTCCAGGCTGCTTCTGCCCTTCTGCGCTCTTGCTTCAGTAACGCCAGCTGGTTGTTGAACCAGCCGGAGTTATTTTTCTTGATCTGGGTCTTTCGTTTCGGCGCTATCAAGTCAGCTGACTGCAATAGTGCTGTGTTTATGGCCTCTAGTGTTTCTTCCGCTGTTTGGTGCGGCTGAATTGTGTTTATTTTTTCCCCTAACGTGGTTTTGAAGAGTTCCGAGTGGAGCTTCTTCTGACATCTGGTCCAGTGTGTTGTCACTGGATTTGATGTTTTTGTTAAGGGGGGGAATTCGGAAGTAATGAATTTAATTGCATGGTGATCTGTCCATGGCAATGGTTCATTTTCCAAGATTTTTATTTCCAGATCTTGTCTGAAAATAAGATCGAGCGTATGACCTGAAGCATGTGTGGGCCCACATACTAATTGCTGAAGCCCTAATCCTTCCAGGTGGGCGATGCAGGCGTCGGCAATGGGGTCTTGCGGGGAGTTGGCCCAAAGGTTGAAGTCCCCGAGCAGCAAAAGGTGTTTGCTATTCAGGGTATAGGTGGAGACAAAGTCCGTCAAAGATGGGAGCAGCTGCGACTTGGGGCCAGGTGGCCTGTAGCAGAGTAGAATCCGGACGGTCTTCTGGCCGTTTACTTGCAGTTGAAGAGTAAGGGTTTCCATGAACGGAAGAGGGTTTTGGAGGCTTGGTTTTGTGATCGCAAGACGCGTCTTATGGATCACCGCCAGTCCTCCACCTCTTTGCCCTATTCTGTTTTCCGTAATAATACGGTAGTTTTCTGGCACCAATTTTTCTAGAATGGTGTTACAGTCGGCTGTGAGCCAGCTCTCTGTAATAAAAAGGCAGTCTAGGTCGTGTTGTAGAATGAAATCATGGATAGTGTAATCATTCTGTTAAAAAACAAGTAAATACCTATTAAATTCCTTCATCTATATCACCTCCGGCGTTCTAGTTTCTGTTCTCTCATTCACTTCCTGGTTTGCGGCGCTCGTTCATGTAAGAACTGCATTTCTCAGTATGCATTGCGGCACGCCCAGTAATTCACACCTCCTTGAAGTCTCTAACACGTAGAGAGTGTCCTGCCACACAGATGTAGTTCCCAGGAGGGGGCGAGCACGTTACTGACCACCGCAGTAAAGCCTCCCTTCACGGTGGTCAGTAAAATCAGACAAGCAGGAAGTGAACAGAGAAGAAATAGAGCAACTTCTGAGCAAAAACGAACAATAAGGTAGTGAAAAGAGCAATGTCTGCAGGTAAAGGATGCTTATTATGAAAATTTTATTTTTTTCCCTTTACAACCCCTTTAAGCAGTTGAAACAACTTTACTGAACTTTTGACAGAGTATGTATAACATGCAGTAATGTCTCCTCCCTAACTAAAGCAAATTGTGGCAGCCCAAGGTTACCTGTACTGGTTAAGTCTCTAAAGCCTCGTACACACGATCTGATTTTCCGACGGGAATTGTGTGATGACAGGCTCCATGGGACAATTGTCGGATTTTCTGTGGACAAATGTTGGATAGCATGCTTTAAAATTTTCCTCCAACAATTGTGTGTTGTCTGATTATCCGATCGCATGTACACAAGTCCTTTGGACAAAACTCCACAAAAAAAACCACACATGCTCAGAAATAATGCTCACCATAACACCACAGCAGAAGTTGCCCAAAGGGTAGAGCTAAAGAGCTGAAAAAACACATTGTTTTGTGTTTGTTGGCTGACAATTCTTTGCCATTTGTATGCAAGACAAGTTCACGGCCAATGCCCTTTAAAAAAAAAGTCCTACGCTTTGTCTGCAGAAAATCTGAGTGCTTGTATGAGGCTTTAGGCTGGGTTCACACTATACTACATGACTTTCATCCTACTTTGCTCTGCGTCATTGGTCCTACATTGGTCCTACATCCATCCGACTTTCATGAACAGGATACTACTTTGATCCGACTTTGTGATACTCTGACTTGTTCTTTGACCAATCAAAGCAATCCCACTGTGAGATAAATTCCTTTTACTGCTGCTGTAATCGCATGTCGGATGTAAAAAGTCAGATGGTTAGGACAAGGCTCCTACTTTGATCCGACTTCAATGATATTCAATGGGCTGAAGTAGGATCAAAGTCGGACCAAAGTAGAACAGGGAGCATTTTGAAAGTCAGACCGACTTGTGTCGGACCAGTTAAGACGGCTCTCATAGAGAAACATTGATTTTCACACGTCTTGCGACATGAGCTCCCAATGTCGGAGCGTTTGTCGGACAAGTGTGAACCCAGCCTTAGAGCAGTGGCAGATTTTACAAGGTAACACTTGCGACCAGGCCCTGGCATTGCGCCACTGTCAGGGGAGCCCCAGCGAGGTTGCTGGCCGCAGGGCTCTGAGCTGAGAGCATCTCTCTCATACAGCCCAGAGCCCACCCAGAAGAGTTGAAGCTGTTATAGCTGCAATGGGTGGGCTTACTCAATATTGAGCCCTACGGACTATGACTGGGATGCCATTAAAGTACAAGTGTGTGTAAAGGCAGGCGTCCCAATACTTTTCAGAATATAGTGTAGCTATCCTAGCAACCTATCTGGGAGAATGCTACATCCAAAATGTATTTTGGTCATCATCCTCCTAAGGCTGTTTGGAACTCAGCCGTAAAGTACAGCATATTGCAAACAGAGTAAAATACGTCTGCTGTTGTGGCACTTGGCAACCACAGCTGCAGTGTATTCTTGCCAATCAGAATGCATTACAGAAAAAAAATGAGCACGTAACTGCTGGCCCTGATGTGAACTCTCACATGCATAGATGTATTTTTCAAAACTAAAATTTTCAGGTTTGAAAATTACATTTGTAATCTTGTGTGAGTACACACCGTATGCATGCCCATATACTTTACTGCCATGTGTTAAAGGCCTAACACTGAAGAAAATCTAACTGCCCTTTGCAGAGATCTGTGGAGAATAGTAAAAGTTTAATCAGAAAAAGATTAAAGGAAACTGCAATCTTTTATGTTTTTTGAACACATAAAATACAGTATGTAACAAATATCTCATATGACAGCTGTTGTTCTTTATGTTTAAACACAAAATATCGTTCTTCCCTTTTATCATCTTTTATATTACATAGAGGTTGGCCTAAATAGTTCAGTCTCAGTGTTTGCTGACAATACAAACCTAAGCAGCGCAATAAACCTCCGGCGCCCCCCCACCTCTGGCCACATGTGGTATTGCATGCCATAGAAGTCAATGCAGAACAAATTATCTTAATTTCCATTGACTTCTATGGGGAAACTCGCTTTGATATGCGAGTGCATTGTATTATAAGCATTCTCCTGGAACGGATTATGCTCCCAATCCAAGGTTCCACTGTACATGGAAAATGTAAAGCAATGCACTTGGAGATTAAAAATATGAATGCAAGCAAGCTAGGGAAGAACCTCTGTGGGAATCCAGGATGGGAAATTATCTGGGGGTCCTTGTAGATGACAGGCTCAGCAATAACATGCAATGCCAAACTTCAGCAAACAAGGCCAGCAGACTGTTAGTATCCTTTAAAAAGGAAATTTACTCAAGAGATAAAACTATATTTCTACCACTGTACAAAACTCTGGTTCAACCACATCTTGAGCTTGTCTAGTTCTGGTTATCTGTCCTCAGCCCCCCCCCCCCCCCCCAGTGACGCCATTGTCCTCAGGAAGGATGTGCATGAACTCGGAGGAATCCAGAGAAGAGCAACAAAACTATTGAGGGGGCTGGAGGACCTCAGTTATGAGCATTTCATGTATTCTTCCTAGAGAAGAGACTCTTATGTGATATGATTCCAATATATAAATACAGTGGCGGCTGGTGCTCAATTTTTTGCCACCACTGTGCCCATCAAACACAGTCCCTGTGCCCAGCAATTGTCGCCGCTGTGCCCAGCAACTGTCACCACTGTGCCATGCCTTCAAATGTCGCCACTGTGCCATCAATTGTCGTCACTGTGCCATCAAACACAGCCACTGTACCATGCAATCAAACGCAGCCACTGTGTCATCAATTGTCACCACTGTGCCCATCAATTGTCATCAATGTGCCCATCAATTGCCACCAGTTTGCCCCCTCAAAAACCACCCCCCTCCCCCAGCACTTACCTTTCTCGGGTCAGCCATCCTCCCTCGATGTCTTCTCCCGAGTCCCGCCCTCGATTTCGTTTCAGCCAATCAGGTTACCGGTAACCAGACCTGGTGAACCTGATTGGCTAAGACGAGTGTCAGTGTTAACCAGGGAACGCACACCCCCTGTGTCCCCTGATTAATTATTTGAAAGCCGATTACAGCCCTTTCAAACACAACCACTATGCCATTCAAACACAGCCACTGTGCCATTCAAACACAGCCACTGTGCTATTCAAACACAGTCACTGTGCCATTCAAACACAGCCACTGTGCCATTCAAACACAGCCACTATGCCATTCAAACACAACTACTGTGCCATTCAAACACAGCCACTGTGCCATTCAAACACAGCCACTATGCCATTCAAACACAACTACTGTGCCATTCAAACACAGCTACTGTGCTATTCAAACACAGTCACTGTGCCATTCAAACACAGTCACTGTGCCATTCAAACACAGCTACTGTGCCATTCAAACACAGCCACTGTGCCATTCAAACACAGCCACTGTGCTCTTCAAACAAAGCTACTGTGCCATTCAAACACAGCCACTGTGTCCTTCAAACACAGTCATTTTGCCCTTCAAACGAAGCCACTTTGCCCTTCAAACTAAGCCACTTTGCCATTCAAACACAGTCACTTTGCCCTTCAAACACAGTCACTTTGCCCTTCAAATGCAGCCACTTTGCCCTTCAAATGCAGCCACTTTGCCCTTCAAATGCAGCCACTTTGCCCTTCAAACACAGTCACTTTGCCCTTCAAACACAGTCACTTTGCCCTTCAAATGCAGACACTTTGTCATTCAAACACAATCACTTTGCCCTTCAAACACAGTCACTTTGCCCTTTAAATGCAGCCACTTTGCCATTCAAACGCAACCACTTTGCCATTTAAACTCAGACACTGTGCCAATTAAACGCAGCCACTGTGCTCTTCAAATGCAGCCACTGTCCCATTTCAATCTGTAATTTCTTGTTTTTCAATTTCTTGCTTTTCAAGCTTATGTTATATTGTCCAAACCTTGTGTAAGGCCGCGTACACACGGCAGAGAACCTCGACGGGCGGAACACATCATTCCGCCCGTCAAGGTTCTCGCCCGGCGGTCAGATTCGGCGACCAGCCCGTCGGGAAGGGCGACGAGCCATTCATCCCGACAAGCCGTCGAGCAAATAGAGAACCTGCTCTCTATTTCGGCTCGACGGCATTCCCAACGGGATGCTCGCCGAATCCGTACACACGGCCGAGGTTCTCGGCAGAATCAGGATGCCAGCCAGGTTCTCGCTGGTTTCTGCCGAGAACCTCGGCCGTGTGTAAGGGGCTTTAATGTTTAAACACTTTTTGTTAGAAGTACTAATAAATATAGCCTTATTGATCATTTGCATTGTATTCTCGTGCGTGATTGTGTAGAAAGGGGCCTAAGTGCACTGTATTGCCCGGGGGCCTATAATGCTCCTAAGATGGCACTGATAGTATCCAACCAGGTTTTCAGGAGGAAGTTTCTATAAGAGAATAGTGTTAAACAGTACAGCAGAAGGGTCCCTGTGCATCCCATACCCCCAACAAGGTCCTTACACAGCTCAGGCGTTTTCAATTACTGATTGAAGTTGGCATGTTCTCCAATACAACAGCTGCAAACAAACCGATTCCTTTCCATATAATGTGTAGCCCCCTAGGGAGACAAAGAACCAAGAGGGCCCCCCCACTGGAACCCATCTTGTCATCATGACTTGTAAGAACAAACACAGCAGTGAGTTATATTCTCAGCAGGACGTGAATTGTGTGGTAATGTTGAGGAGTCAATGGCAGTTCCGAGAACATCATAGAGACATACCTGTTTCAAGGTGTGCCACCATATTGTTGAAAGATGGTCGGCACATGAGCTGTAATTTTGGAGTTCAAGTACTTACCCAGGGTGCATTGCTGTGCATTTTACCTCCTTTTAAACACAGGCTCTAGTATGGATGGACGTGGTTGTAATTACAAAGTAGAACTTCAAAGGGGTCCTCAACAGAATTCTTGACAATACTGTCCTGGCCTGCTCCTCCATACTTTGCAGGAGATGCCAAAGGTCTGTGCTAGAATATGAATAGCTAAAAAAAGCTGAGATTCATTTTTTTTTTTAAATGTTATTAAACTTTCCAAGGATTCTTTCATGCCGTAGCCAGGGGCGGACTGACCATTGAGGAACTCGGGCACTGCCCGAGGGCCCCATGCCACTAGGGGGCCCCATCAGGGTTGCCAGGCTCATTAAAACCAGGGACAGTATGTAAAAATTTGTGTTTTTTTTTACATCTGTCCCTGATATGTCCAAAACCTACATGCTTTTGATGGGAAAATCCCGAAATTTTAGCTGCCCCGCCTCTGTACTGCCACCTGGCTTGGTGGCCATCTGTAAGCCCGGGGGCCCCATAAACTTATTTTGCCCGGGGGCCCCATGAGTTGTCAGTCCGCCCCTGGCCGTAGCACAGTACAGTCATGCCTCTTAAAGGTCATATTCAGAAAGGTTCTGGGATTGTACCCCTGGGCATACCATGCAGCTACACCATGTTTGCATCCTATATCCTATAGCTAGGGTGACCACGTGTCCCAGATTGCCACAAAAAAAAGGCCGCCACATCACAGCTTTACTCACTAATAGTACTTGTCTTGGCCGGGAATGCCTGGAGAAGCACAACCCCCGCCCCCTGCTTGTGATTGGAGAAATCATATGTAGCGCTACCCCATTCAGGAGACACTGATTAGATTGGGATCGGCGGATTAAGTTACCTCTGTGTGGGCTCTAGGGGTGGATGTAGTGAGTAGAGCATTAACGAATGTCCAATCTGTAGCTGAAGTTTTCTGAATGCTTTATTTTCCTGGTCCAACACGACCAACCTTTCAACTTGAGGTAGATAGGAAAAGGTTGATGAAATAGAGTAACTTCGCAGAGTCAGGCCCCGTACACACGACTAAGAAACTCGACGGGCTAAACACATCGTTTTCCCAGTCGAGTTCCTTGTTCGGCTGTCAAAAAACTCGCTGAGCCAAATTTTCCCATTGCCCGTCGAGGAAATAGAGAACATGCTCTCTTTTTGGCTCGACGAGTTCCTCTGCAGTTTTCTCGGCGAAAAGTGTACACACGACCGGTTTCCTCGGCAGAATACGTCTCCCATCGAGTTTCTTGCTGATTTCTGCCGAGGAAACCGGTCGTGTGTACGCGGCCTCAGGCTTGGATAGAGAAAGCAGTCCTGCCTTCTGTAATTAAATCAATCACGTTGCCACTCCAGCCGGAGTGGGTGCAGTGCACCTGGACAGGCCTCTCACACAGACCTGGCAGCCAGAGTGTCACCAAGAAAGCTGAGAAGGAACAAGTCGTTGCCACCGGCTCTAGAAGATTAGTAGAGGCCTCTGCCACAGGTCCGGTACTTAGGAGCAATAGAGCGTATCCTCTCAATTCTGTCTTCTTGAGATGCGGAACCCTAGTCAGTCACTGAGGTTACCCAGTCACTTCAGTATCTCTGAACCATGAGGGCCTAGAGTTGGGAACTCTGCAAGCCACGGGCCCCGGCCTGGTAGGCCATAGTGGAGGGGCGCACACCATGAAGGTGGGTGCCCCACCTGGAACCAGGAACCCGCGAAGAACCCCCGAAAAATGGTGTCTGCCACAGATATACCCTCCCCCAGCATGCCCCGCAAGGGAAACGCTCCTCCAATTGGCTGCTCGGGAAAAGTGAACCCCCTCTGGCGCCACCTGCCGCCCAGAGATGGGACCACATCTCTGGAGCGCAGAATGACCCACATGACAATTCAGGACTGACAGCCGCCGAACTTGAACAAATCAACCTGGGTGAGAGCAAGTAAGTCTCTCACACTACTAATTTTAGCGTAGCGCCCTTTCTGAATGTAAGGGGGAGCTTCAGATATTATATATCTGAAGCTCCCCCTTACATTCAGCACAGTGGTCCAGTTAGTAGCACTTTCGCCTAGCAGCAAAAAGGGTCGCTGGTTCGAATCCCGACCACAACACCATCTGCCTGGAGTTTGCATGTTCTCCCTGTGTCTGCGTGGGTTTCTTCCGGGTACTCCGGTTTCCTCCTACACTCCAAAGACATGCTGGTAGGTAAATTGGATCGTCCAAAAATTTACCCAGTATATATGTATATATGTGTGTATGACTGTGTGTCCATAGCGTGTCAAGATCCTACGGGGTAAAAATGACCGCACCAGCCAAGCAGTTACTGGCTGGAAAAAGTGCCCAGAGGCGATTCAGTTCGCATGCGTTGCGCTATACAAGTCATTCATTCATATATATATATATATATATATATATATATATATATATATATATTGTGAGGGATTAGCTCGGTAGCAGGTGTGTGTGAGCCCCTGGATGGGTTCACTACACGCTGAACTATACAGAAAAGCAGTTGAGGATGGTTGAAAACAAAAGATATGGTTTATTCTTCCATATTTCTGGATACAAGGGCAATTATCAAAACAGCATAAACAAAACAAAACATAAAATAAACCCTGGCCACTTGGGGTGTCTACCTTCACAACACAGGAACCTACCTATAGAGTCTGGCACAGCCTACTGCTGTGTAGACACTGCTGGTCATACAGCAGAAAAACAATAGTCTTTTTGATTTTTTTATCACACAGAAAAATCAACAACCACCTCACCTTTTCAGAAGTCTTTCTGACTGCTCCTTAACTCAAAAAGCCTCAGGATGCAGCAATCAGTAGTCATCCTTTGGATGTCTTTATAGAGGCCTTAATTGCCTTATTCTGAACAGCTGAAATTTTCCAACGCCCTAGACCTTTCTGGCTATTTCTGCAGCCGACACCTAATAGTAATTGGTGAATTGTCTAAACAAGGCAGAAATATGTCTTCCATCTGTGACAACACCCACAGATTTACCTGACGTCCTGTCCCAATATATATATATATACTAAATTTAACTGTAAATTTTTCTTCAAATGGTACCTCTGCCAAGGACACATATCCTGTAATCCATATTGGGGCTGTAATTCTAGTGTAACACTTTTTTTTTAACAGATACAATATGTTATATTATAATTTCAATTTGTATTATTTTTTATTGTTTTTATTATACTTTGACTTGTTATTGCTTCCATCTGGCACATTTTCTCTAATATCATCCAACTGTAGAATCATAGAAACATGCTTTAACCAGTTCCTGATGTTAAATATGAAAGGATGGAAAGTAAATGCACAACTCAGTGTAACTTCTGGAAATATGAATGCTGGCAATCTAACCGCCTCTCACATTATAGTTCAATTAAAGTGTAAATAAACCCCCACAAAAAATGTAACATATTACAGCTACCCAATCCTAGATGTGGTGTCTGAATTGGTTTCTTAGCCATCTTTTCCCATTACTTTGACCTGGTGATAAGCCATTTTCACTTCCTATCTTTGGATGGCTACACTTTGCCTCCACTGATTCTATGAAGGAGCAATGTAGTCACCCTTGGACAGCAGCATTGTGTTCGGCCTCGTTCACACATATCCGTTTTTATGCCATCCGTCAACGGACGACAATGCATTCCTATGGGCGAACGGATGACCATCAGTTATCATCCGTTAACCTCCGCATCCGATCGTATCCGGTTTTTTGAACGTACCAAGGCTACGTTCAAATCCGTGAAAACGTATATTACCGGACGTTAACGGACGATGTCCGTCAACATCCGATCCGTTTACATCCGTTTTGAAGAAATTCTTTTTTTTTTTTTGTAAATGAACTTCACCTATGACCCAGGCAGTAGTTGGACAATAGGAAGTGCATCACCAGGATATCATCCCCAAGGAGAAAGAAGAGAAACATGGCCAGAGATGTGCCCCATGAGGACCTTATCAACCTGGTCCATGAAAGGCCAGGCTTGTGGGACTCAACCTGCCGAGACCACAGTGATAGGGTTAAGACCCAGAACCTGTGGGAAGAAATATTTGAACTTCTGACACCAAATTGGTCCACCATGACTCCAAAACACCGTCATCAACGTGGTAAGTGTTGCCTAACTGCTGCATGCTCTTGTCAGTGTTTTTATGTAATCATGAGATTATGGACACATGTGAGCAATGTACTGTTGTGTCCTCCGCTGCAGCAGAGCAAAAGCATGTGGCACTCTGGGGATTATTCACTAAAGGCAAATCCCCTTTGCACATTTGCACTCATAACTCCCAAACACTATATATATTTTTTAGCAGACACCCTAGGGAATAAAATGCCGGTCATTGCAACTTTTTATCTCATACTGTATTAGAAAAATAAATTAAAAAAACAAATTTTTTTGGGGGATTTTTTTTTTTTTTTATAATGTGAAAGATGAAGTTACGCCAACAAAATAGATAACTAACATGTCACGCGTAAATTGCGCACACTCATGGAATCGCGACAAATGTCAGTACTTAAAAATTTCCATAGGTGTTGCTTATTTTTTTTTTAACCACTTCCTTACTGGGCACTTTTAACCCTTCCTGACCAGGTGAAATTTCAGCTTCTGGCACTGCGTCGCTTTAACTGACAATTGCGCGGTCGTGCGACGTGGCTCCCAAACAAAATTGGCGTCCGTTTTTCCCACAAATAGAGCTTTCTTTTGGTGGTATTTGATCATCTCTGCGGTTTTTATTTTTTGCGCTATAAACAAAAAAAGAGCGACAATTTTGAAAAAAAGTCAATATTTTTTACTTGTTACTATAATAAATAGCCCATTTTTTAAAAAATAAAATAAAAAAAATTCTCTGTTTAGGCCGATACGTAGTATTCTACATATTTGTGGAAAAAAAAAAAAAAAAAAATCGCAATAAGCGACTGGTTTGCACAAAAGTTATAGCGCATACAAAATAGGGGACAGAATTATTAGTAATTTTTATAATTTTTTTTTTACTAGTAATGGCGGCGATCTGCGATTTTTATTGGGACTGCGACGTTATGATGGACACATCGGACACTTTTGACACATTTTTGGCGCCATTCACATTTATACTGAGATCAGTGCTATAAAAATGCACCAATTACTATATAAATGTGACTGGCAGTGAAGGGGTTAACACTAGGGGGGCACGGAAGGGGTTAAATGTATTCTGGGTGTGTTCTAACTGTTTGGGGGGAGGGGGGTGACTGGGGGAGATGACCGATGCTGTGTCCCTATGTACAAGAGACACAGATTGGTCACCTCACTCCCCTGACAGGACATGGATCTCTGTGTTTACACACAGAGATACATGTCCTGTCCCTGTAACCGCCGATTGCGAGTGCCTGGCGGACATCGCGGCCGCCGGGCACGCGCATCGGCATCTCAGGAATGCAGCGGCCACGCGCGCGCCGCCGGCGCCCTCTAGTGGCCATTAAAAGCACAGGGCGCATATATGCGCCCTGTCAGAGATTCAGGACAGCCCGACGGCCGCAAATATTCGTACGGCAGTCGCGAAGTGGATAAAGGAGGTCTAGTGCTAGAATTATGACGTCCTTGGGCGGGTAGTGGTTAATATGGGGAATATTCAAGGGCATGCTGACTCCTTCATAGACTATGGAGTCCTATCGTTTTTTATAAAAAATTCCTACTCACTTTAATTAAAATCTTATTTTTCAATGTGTCTTTACAGGTGTGCAAATTAATAAAAGGTGGCGTTCCTTAAGAGATCGTTATCGTAAAGATTATAAGGGGGAGGCAGAGTGTGCAAGCGGTTCCAGAGCTACCACCAAAAAAAAATCTATCTACTTTGAGATGTTATCCTTCCTAAGCAAAGTCATGGATGTTAGATCGTAAGTGACGTTTGGATGTTCCATCTATAAAGTGAAAAAAGTAGGTATCTATATAGTAAGGTAATGTTCCTCCTTTTTTATTGTAGTACATCATCAAACATCTCAGAGTGTGAGGAGAACAGTGATGAGACAGAGGAAGTGCAGGGAGGTGATCAAGCCACACAAGAAGGAGAAGGCCAGTCCCAGTCTGAGACAGCACGTCCAAGTGCACCTCCAAGCTTTTCCAAAAGAACCTTGAATGTAAGCATACTATTGATTAGTAATCTTTATGTTATGTACACGAAGGCATCATTGCATGTCTCAATCTTCATATTATTCTCTACAGGTTAGTCATTACAAGCCAACATCACGACCCTCGCGACGTGGCAAAAAGCCAGAAAACAATGAAATGGACAAAGCTATGAAGTCCTTCATGGAAGAGATGACCTCATTTAAAAGACAAGAGAATAAGGATCCATTCTGTGATCCCACCAACCCCAGTGCGTCCTTCCTGAGGACAATCTACCACACAATTCAAAAAATACCACCAGAGAGGCATATGGAAATACAGATGGGAATATTCAATTATGTGGGGGGATGTATTAAAGCTGTAGAGTCAGGAATGCCATTGCCCACTATTAATAATTTTGAACCCCCTCAGAGACAGTCCCGTCAATATTACTATGAGCACCCTTGCCTTCCACCCCAGCCATATCTACCGCCCTATCCACAGAATCCACAGACCCCTGCGCGTTCGTACACCTCAATGCACAATACACAGAGACCTCCCTATGCTTCCTCCCCTGCTCATTCCTCACAGGGAACATATCCTCCGAGTGCAAATATTAGCACAAATTCTAGCGATGTTTCTCAGGCAAATAGTCAAACCAGCTCTGGTTCTTCTTCCCAATATTCCACTTCATTTTCCCCATCCCCCTCCTCTTCCTATCATGATTTGTAACCATTTTTTTTTCGTTTTTTTTTGGTTAAAGACAGTGAGAGATATTGTGAGACAGTGAGAGATAGTGACATTGTTGTTGTGAAAGTTTGCATATGTTATGCTTTGGTAAAAATCTGCCAAAGTTTTTCAAGAGTAAATTAAAAAAAAAACTTTATTTTAAACGGTTATGCATAATAATAAAAAGTTTTTTCATATGGTATTGGACATATTTGTAAAATTAATGAAATTTGCACTGCATTCTTCAAATACATTGATATTGCCATGGAACCTCTCCTGATGGAGATAGAAAGAAGTCAGCAAATTTTTCACGTATGCCAATGTAGGAACTGCTTGCACGTACGCTGCTACACTGTATGGAGGTCAGGTGAAACTCTTCCTCCTCCTCAACGTGGATACCCTCCTTATCCCTGATAATGTTATGCAGAATAATGCAGGCCTTTATCACTAACTCTGCATTCTCAAGACTGAGTTGCATGGGGGTTTGGAAAACACGCCATTTACTGGACAATATGCCAAATGAACATTCAATGAGGCGTCTTGCGCGGCTCAGGCGGTAATTGAAGATCCTCTTCTTGTCATCCAGATTATTTCTGGCATAAGGCCTAAGCAGGTAGTGAGAAAGCGCAAAGGCCTCATCGGCAACAAGCACAAAAGGCAGGTCGGGTCCTTCAGTTCCAGGCAGAGGCTCATCAGATGGTAAGTTAAATCGGCCTAGTCGCAGTCTTCTACCTATTACAGACTCACGAAACACTCTGGAATCAGAACTGCTGCCATATCCCCCAATGTCCACAGCAATAAATTTATAATTGCTGTCACAGATAGCCATAAGGACCAATGAAAAATATTTCTTATAGTTATGGAATCTGGACCCAGAACATGGGGGCTTTTGCATACGGATATGCTTTCCATCAAGAGCTCCGATACAATTTGGAAAGTTTGCTCGATTCCAAAATCCATTGGCTATTCTTCGCCACATGTTGCCATCTGGTAATGGCATCACTGCTGGACACAGCTCTTCCCATATGGCAAGGCATGTATCATGCACTATCTCTGATATTGTCGAAATACCCAATAAAAAGTAATGATTTAAAGAGGCATAGGACTGGCCAGTTGCAAGAAACCTAGGGAAAAAAAAGATAATCTTTTTAGCTGTATTTAAGTACTGGCACATAAATCATTATACAATATTTATTATCTATACATACTGTATATAAGCACACTCAGTAGACCAGGGGTAGACAACCTCGGCACTCCAGCTGTTATGAAAATACATATCCCATCATGCCTTTGCCTCTAGGAGTCAGCCCTATAAGGTCAAGGTCTTGCAATGCTTAATGGGACTTGTAGTTTCACCACAGCTGGAGGGGGGAGGTTGCCAACCCCAGCAGCAGACCAAAAAAAAATGACATTTGCAATGTATGACTTCTTACCTCAAGGTCACCAAGAGACGTTCTTCTGCAGATACACACCTTCTCATGAAAGTATGTCTACGTTGCAGTCGTGGGTGCAGCTGGTTCAGTAAGTACTCAAATGTGTCTACGCTCATCCTGGTAAAGTTGAAAAACTTACTGGGATACTGTCGGAGATGAGCATAGTGCAGAGCCACATAACCATCAGAAGGCCGCTTCAGTAGCATGGGGTGGGTCCAGAATCGACGTCTCCTAGCCACAATCTTCTTTTTCTTGCTCTCCATTCTCCTCATATTCGCAAATACGACAAACAATGTCATAATGTCCCAAAAATTGTTGGAATCCATCGCACAATGCAGTACACAATAGGACAAAGGAAGGACACAGAAAGGACAAAGCAAGGACAAATCACTCACTGAAAACTGCAATGCAGCATGGGAAGAGCAGTAGGAGGAGCAGTAGTGTCATCAAAGCCACAGAAATGTCTGTGAACGGATGTAAACTGACGAAAAAACGGATGAAAACGGATACATTTGCGGATGTAAACGGATAAAAACGGATCGGAAAACGGATGACAACGGATGTAAACGGATCGATAGTCGGATGTAAACGGATATTAACGGAATGGATGACGGATGAAAACGGATGAAAAATCGGGTAAAAACGGATACGTTTTTTACGTGGCTAAACTGATGGTACCAGTGTGAATGAGGCCTTCGGTGGACTTTACAGTTACTAACAAACTATAACTAACACATTTTAAGCAGTTACAGCAACAGTTTTTTTTTCTTTTGGGATAAAGGTTTTACCTAAATGAATAAACACTGACCATTGTAAGCAACTCTGCCAGTGGTAAATGGTTTGTCCCAACCTTTAAACATGCCCCACTTCCTGTTCTGTTCAAAATGTTATTGGGAAATCAGAGGAAATCTCCAACAGGGCAGTATAGACCTGTAAAACCTGAGAGAGATAGCGCTGGATGGTGGCCCCTTTAAGCTGCTAAGCAGAATGCAGAGGCGGACTGACCTATCGGTCACTTGGGCACGGACCGAGGGCCCGTGCCACTAGGGAGTTCGTGAGAGCCTTTGCATCTGCAATACATGATGCAGTCTAACAGGGATTCAGTAGGATAATACCTCTCACAGCATGCTGCTCCTTGCCGGCTCCTCCTTCCCTCCCGTCCACCCCAAGTGCTTGTACATGACATCACCTAGGACGGGCGAGAAGAGAGGAGGAACTGGCAAGGAGCAGCGCGCCGTGAGAGGTATTATCACAGCCGCGTCCTGCTGAATCCCTGTTAGACTGAATCATGTATTCAGGCATCGGGTGAGGCGCTGTTGTTTTTAATAGAGGTACCCTGGCCGCCATTGCAGGGGCGGGAGCGGGCGGCATGGCAAACAGTACAGGTCCCGGCCCTAACAGGACCGCAGGAGGCCCCGTGATAGTCTCCCGATCCTCCCATGTCCTCTTCCCCCATCAGCGGCGGCCCGCCCATATGGGCGCACGGGCGCCGCCCCCCTCCCGCAGTCACAAAAAAAAAAAAGAATAATAAAAAAAAAAAAACGGGCCCTTTAAGAACTTTTATTCGGCTAAAATGTCATTTTGACATTTTAGCCGAAGTTCTGGCGGCCGTCTATAGAGGGCGCTGCAGCGCCACCCCCTCTCGCAAGTAACACACGTTCAATATGCATTGGACGTGTGTTACTGTTGCCAGCTGCCTGGTCTATTCGTATAACCGGACATGGGACGCCGGTTACCCGAATAGCGACAGCTGGTTGGCTGAGGGGAACTGCCTATCAAAGCCAGTGGCTCTGATAGGCTTTTCCAGTCCCGCCCTCCGGCTCTCGGAAGTCTATGCTCGGAGCGCAGACAATCTGCGGTCCTTGCATTAGACTGACAGCCGTTTCAGCCAATCAGGTTCCCGGATTCTGGTTTTCAGGAACCTGATTGGCTGAAGCTTCTCCAGGGCGGCAGAAGACATCGAGGGAGGACATGGAAGCGTCAGGTAAGTGATTTTTTTACAGGGAAAGGGGCAGCATGGGGCACAGTGGCAGCATGGGGCACAGTGGCAGCATGGGGCACAGTGGCAGCATGGGGCACAGTAGAAGCATGGGGCACAGTGGCATCATGGGGCACAGAGGCAACAATGAGCACAGGCCGGGCACAGTGGTGACAATTGATGGCACAGTGACTGAATATGATGGCATGGCAGAGAGGTGACAATTGATGGCACAGTGACTGCATTTGATGGCATGGCAGAGAGGTGACAATTGATGGCACAGTGACTGCGTTTGATGGCATGGCACAGTGGTGACAATTGATGGCACAGTGGTGGCGTTTGATGGCATGGCACAGTGGTGACAATTGATGGCACAGTGGTGGCGTTTGATGGCATGGCACAGTGGTGACAATTGATGGCACAGTGACTGCATTTGATGGCATGGCACAGTGGTGACAATTGATGGGCACAGTAGCTGCTTTTGATGGCATGGCACATTGGTGACAATTGATGGCACAGTGGTGGCGTTTGATGGCATGGCACAATTAGTGACACAAGTGGTGACAATTGATGGCACAGTGACTGCAAATGATGGCATAGCACATTGGTGACAATTGATGGCACAGTGACTGCATATGATGGCATGGCACATTGGTGACAATTGATGGGCACAGTAGCTGCATTTGATGGCATGGCACAGTGGTGACAATTGATGGCACAGTGGCTGCATTTGATGGCATGGCACAGTGGTGACAATTGATGGCACAGTGGCTGCATTTGGTGGCATGGCACAGTGGCTACATTTGGTGGCATGGCACAGTGGCTGCATGTGATGGGCACAGTGAGGCTGCAATATTTTTTTTTTCGTTTGCGCCCCCCCAAAAATGTTGAGCACCAGCCGCCACTGTCCCCCATAGTGTCCTCAACCCACCCACAGTGTCCCCCTGTGCCTTACACCCACACTGTGTCCCCCTGTGGGGCCATCTTAAATGTGGTAGTGGATGAGTTCTCTCCTGAAGCTTTCCCAGATACTTGACAGTCCCCATGTGATGAAGACTCTACTCTTGTACTCCTTCAGAACACCATCTCTTTTCACATGCCTCAGGCAGCAAGAGTGGTTGGCAGAGGGTGGAGTCCCACTAAGGAGGACTAGATCATGATTTTCTTACTCTGTGCATTACAAATGTTCTCGTTGAGGTGCAAGTGCTTCACCAAGAGTTAAAGGGGCCCAATGTAAGACCTAGTAGTCCATTAACCACTGGCTTAGTCAAGGCCCTTTGATTAACAAATAGGCCCATGTAGGGCAGCTCATTAATTTCAATGGGCTGCCCGAAACTCAAAAAATGCGAAAAATAAGTCTGTGACTCTTTTCCAAAAAAGCACCAAACCGGACCGCAAGACATGCTCAAAAATGGGCACATGTGCCAAACCGTGGAGGTGTCGTCTACTCAATGACAGCAAGTTTCTTTGGGTGTCGGGAAAGCACTCTATTTTTCTCGACACCCAGTAATGTGAACCTAGCCTAATACAGCCTACTCTACTATTACCAGTGTGTCTTTTCTTTTTTTGGGGGGTCCAGGTACAGGGTAGGAGGACTAGGGTGACCACATTTCCAAACTACCATTCAGGGACACGCTCCCTTCCCAAAAATCCGCTTGTGCTGTAACAAATCACATCACAGTGATTGGACACAAGAGGCGGGATTTATGGTTTCTCCAATCACAAGCAGGGGCGGGATTGTGCTTCTCCAGACATTCCCGGCCAGGACAAGTACTGTCAGTGAGTAAGCAGTGATGTGGCGGCCTTTTTTGGGGGCATCAGATTGGCCATGAAGCATGAACAGAGAATTCCCCTGGCAGTAAAAGAGTTAAATCTTGGACACATGGGGAAGGGGGTGGAGCTGAAGGTGTTTGCGCCGCCGCCGTGTGTCCTAGCCAAAACTGTTAGTAAATTACAGGGGACATAACGCTTACCGAAATGTAGATCGTGTTACTTCTTTACTTGTGGTTAGTAGTTTGCTGAAGAAAAACTACATTCACTGGAAAGAATAAGAGCTTTCTATTTAAATCACACTGAAAACAGCCAATAAAAACAAGGCAGTTTAGTCCCATCAGGATGACACTTTTAGGAGACAATTCTGGAGAAATGACTGGAAAATAGATAAAATGAACCTTTTGCTTGTTAAAAAAACTCCACTGTGGAAAAAGTTTATTAAGAGTGCTGGATACAAAAAAAAAATATGTTTTATTTCCAATTTAAGGGAGGCAGCTCTGTTAACCACTTTAGCCCCGGACCATTATGCAGGTAAAGGACCTTTCCCCTTTTTGCGATTCGGCACTGTATCGCTTTAACTAACAATTGCGCGGTGGCGCGACGTGGCTCCCAAACAAAATTGGCGTCCTTTTTTCCCCACAAATAGAGCTTTCTTTTGGTGGTATTTGATCACCTCTGCTGTTTTAATTTTTTGCGCTCTAAACAAAAATAGAGCGACAATTTTGAAAAAAATGCAATATTTTTTACTTTTTGCTATAATAAATATCCCCCAAAAATATATAAAAAACATTTTTTTTCCTCAGTTTAGGCCGATACGTATTCTTCTAGCTATTTTTGCGACATTATGGCGGACACTTCGGACAATTTTGACACATTTTTGGGACCATTGTCATTTTCGCAGCAAAAAATGCATTTAAAATGCATTGTTTATTGTGAAAATGACGATTGCAGTTTGGGAGTTAACCACAGGGGGCGCTGTGACTTTGAGTGTTCCCTGTGTGTGTTTACAACTGTAGGGGGGTGTGGCTGTAGGTCTGACGTCATCGATCGAGTCTCCCTATAAAAGGGATCACACAATCGATGACGGCGCCACAGTGAAGAACGGGGAAGCTGTGTTTACACACAGCTCTCCCCGTTCTTCAGCTCCGGGGACTCCAGCGGCGATCAGGGTCCGTGGGTCCCGCAGTCACGATCACGGAGCTTCAGACCAGGTCGCGGGCACGCGCCACGGGCGCGTGTCCGTGATCCACGGCTGGGCATTAACCAATCACGTACCGGAACGTCATTGTGCCATTCTGCCAACGTATATCGGCGTTAGGCGGTCCTTAAATGGCGGTCCTTAAATGGCATGCAGGCAGGAGTGTGTGCTTAGCTGAGAAAGCCCTTCTTCCCCTCCTGAAGACTCCTTGGAGGAGGCAGGAGGGTGTGCCTAGATAAGAAAACCCCTTCTACAGATGAAAGAAAAATGTGCCCATGGGATATGATATAATTTTGGCCTAGGGCAAAAAACTAGGAAGCAACTAATTAAAAAAAATAAGTTTAAAAGAAGTACTGTATATACTCGAGTATAAGCCGGCACGAATATATATGCTAAGGCACCTAATTTTACCACAAAAAATTAGAAAATGTATTGACTTGAGTATAAGCCTAGGGTATCCATCTGCATGCCTCACTGTGCCCCACTGTGTCCATGTGCATGCCTCACTGTGCCCCACTGTGTCCATGTGCATGCCTCACTGTGCCCCACTGTGTCCATGTGCATGCCTCACTGTGCCCATGACTAACCTGACGTTTAACATGGGAGTCTATGGAAGGGGTGCCCGGCTTTGAAAAAAAGGTACTCCCAAGCCATACCTCCCCCAGACAACAAACTTTGCACACTTGTAGAGGATGAGTGGGGCTACATGTGCCAAGTTTGGGGACCAGTGCCCGGCCGGTACCGAGTCCCCAAAGTCTGGGAGATCAGGTGCAAAAAAGTGACTCGAGTATGAGCCGAGAGAGGCATTTTCAGCACAAACTCGGCTTATACTCGAGTATATACGGTAAATATAATATACCTTCCTATTAAATTACTTAAGGATTACAAAATAGTTACGTTGACTGAGAGAGTTTAGCTTTGCCTTACATGGGGATTCCTTGAGGGTCCCTGGATAAGTCTTAGCAAAGTAAAAAAATGTTGGTGCAAATCCAGTAAAAGTTTATGAGTCTTGGTAAGAAGTCAGAAGACAAAGCCAATGCCGGGCTCCAGGCTCCCTCTTCATCGAGATGAAATTCCAGTACTTTGGTAGTATTATCCACAAACAAATCTCCTTTATTTCCAAGAAACTATTCAGAAAATCCACTTGAAAGGCCAACACACGTTGGCCAAATGTCCCGATTAAGGCCTACCTGCCTGAAAGCGTTCCATTTTCAAGGAGTTTATGCAATGATTCCTTAGAAATAAAGGAGACCTGTTTGTGGACATGACTGACGTGTCGTCATTTCATCATATTGTCTTACTTGGGTGTGCATCCCAGTCTTAGTCCGTAGGGTTCAATATTGAGTTGGCCCACCCTTTGCAGCTATAACGGCTTCAACTCTTCTGGGAAGGCTGTCCACAAGGTTTAGGAGTGTCTATGGGAATGTTTGACCATTCTTCCAGAAGTGCATTTGTGAGATCAGGTACTGATGTTGGACCATAAGGCCTGGCTCTCAGTCTCCACTCTAATTCATCTCAAAGGTATTCTATCGGGTTAAGGTCAGGACTCTGTACAGGACAGTCAAGCTCCAAACTTGCTCATCCATGTCTTTATGGAACTTGCTTTGTGCACTGGTGCGCAGTTATGTTGGAACAGGAAGGGGCCGTCTCTAAACTGCAATTGTCCAAAATGTCTTGGCACGCTGAGGCCTTAAGATTTTCCTTTACTGTAACTAGTGGGCCAAGCCCAACCCCTGAAAAAGAACCCCAACGCCAGGGAAATAGGCGCATCCCCAGGCGCAGTAGTACAGGGATCGCAAACCGGCGTAGGCACGCTGACGCAAATCAGCTCACAAGGGCACGCAGCGTCGTGAAGAGGAGAACGCGCATGCGCAGTGGCACACGCACAGCGTGATAGTGGCGGCACTGCCTATTTAAACCCGCTGCTGACAATGGTGCATTGCTGGTTTATCGTCAGCTTCCCTCTGTGTTCCTGTGCCTTGTTAATCCTGCTGATCTGACTTCCTGTGTACCAACCCAGCTGGTGTTGACCTGCTCTTCTTGATTCCCCGGCTTGACCCTTTGGCTTGTACCCTGACTTATCCCTGCCTGCTTCCAGCATCTGATCCCAGCCTGGCTTACTCTGCCTTACCTGTCTCCTGTGCAAGGGCTTGGCTGACCCCTGGTCACACTGATTCCCGTGATCCCTGGCCTGGCTGCTGACTCAGCTATACGGCCTGCTCTACTGGTACGCACCTCTTGGACTTCTAAAGCCTGCCTTACCATATACCTTGCCTGTCTCAGAAATTTCCTGTAAAACAGCTCCAGCAGCCAATCAAACAACCCGTGCTTCTGTGGGCACCTTACCTCCTGTGTCACCTTCAGAGGTGTGCTGTGCTCGGCTGCAAGGGAAGCCCTCCCAGCATCCTACCAAGTTCCTGACAACCCCTCTCCCCCAAATGATTTGGACCAGTGCACAAAGCAAGGTCCATAAAGACATGGATGACCGAGTTTGGGGTGGAGGAACTTGGCTGCCTGCACAGAGTCCTGACCTCAACCCGACAGAACACTTTTGAGATGAATTATAGCGCAGACGGTGAGCCAGGCCTTCTTTCCAACATCAGTGCCTGACCTCACAGATGTGCTTGTGGAAGAATGGTCAAACATTCCCATATGCACACTCCTAAACACTGGAACCCTATGGACTAAGACTGGGATGCCAAAAAAGTTCATGTACGTGTAAATGCACGTGTGCCAATACTTTTGGTATTATAGGGTATGCATATATGGGGCTGCATAACACACTGAATGTTGCTGACAGCTACCGGTCACTGTTTAGGATCACGAACCAGCGGGATGGGCTCCTGATCATGTGACCACTGTGGCAGCTAATCACAATGATCAGAAGATCAGAAACTCCGCCTTCGTCTTCCAGTGTTAAAAGGGCCAGTGAGAAGGAGTTGAAGGGTGAAAACAAACGGCAACTACCCCAACCTATAACTGGCCTTAAAGGGGTTGTAAAGGTTTTTTTGTTTTGTTTTGTTTTTTCGGCGCTCCTGGCCCCTCCTTTTCTTGAGTGCCCCCACAGAGACCCACATTCCCTGGGGGCACTCCTACAGCACGCTCCCGAGTCCTGCTGCTGCATCCATTGACACAGACAGAATGCATAGAAGGTGAAAAAAACCTTTAACAGCAAGGAGCACAGGGTGACACATGTCAAACAAAAACCAAGAAAATTTTGTCACCTATCCCTCAATGGGAAGAAGCAGTCCTTTTTCTTATCGAATTACTTCAGTACCGTGTTTTCCCGAAAATAAGCCCGGGTCTTATATTAATTTTGGCAACCAAAAACACAGTAGGGCTTATTTTCGGGATAGGGCTTGCTATTTAATGTGCTGTCTTCTCTACCTCTCTCACTCCCTGCCTGACAGGAATCCTCTGTGTGAAGTAAAGTAAAAGTTATTTTGGGCTGCTAGATCCCTCCAAGAATTTCAGATCCCCCACTGACAGGCAGGAGAAGGAGATCTGAGGGCCACTCTGGGCTTCCATTGCCTGCCTGAGCTCTCTTCTGCGATCTGAGCATTGCAGAGGGAGGGGGACCGAGATCCCCCACTGACAGGCAGGAGATCTGAGTGCCACCCTGGGCTTCCATAGCCCATCTGAGCTCTCTTCTGCGATCCGAGCATTGCAGACAGGAGAAGAGGAGGAGACAACCACCTTAAACTAGGTCTTATTTTCGGGGTAGGGCTTACTATTTGATGTGCTGTCTTCTCTACCTCTCTCCCTCCCTCCCTGACAGGAATCCTTTGTGTGAAGTAAAGTAAAAGTGGTTGTGGGCTGCTAGATCCCTCCGAGCATTGCAGATCCCCCTCTGACAGGCAGGAGAAGATCGGAGTACTGCTCTGGGCTTCCATGGCCCACCTGAGCTCTCTTCTGTGATCCGAGCATTGCAGAGGGAGGGGGGCCGAGATCCCCCACTGACAGGCAGGAGAAGGAGATTGGCGTGCCGCTCTGGACTTCCATAGCCCATCTGAGCTCTTTTCTGCTATCCGAGCATTGCAGAGGGAGGGGGGTCAAGACAGACAGGAGAAGAGGAGGAGACAACCATTTCAAACTAGGTCTTATTTTCAGTGTAGGGCTTATATTGCAGCCCTCCTGGAAAACCAAGGTAGGTCTTATTTTCAGGGTAGGTCTTACTTTCGGGGAACACAGCAGTTAATGATTAATTTTTTTTCCTTGCATCTCTGCAAAAGTCACAAAAAAATACTTCAGACAACAAAAGATAAATAAAAAACAATATCATTTTATTAATACTCTGTTTGGTGAATTACAAAGTTGGTCTGTTTTGAGTATGACATAGGAAAGGGAGGACGGAAATACAGATAACTTTATAACTTAATACAGGTGTGTTGAAGAACAGTGTACAGATGGGACATGGTCTGGCAGCACGGTATGCAATACTGTTTATGAGATTGGTAATAAAATAATCATGTGGTCCACATGAAGAAGCTTCCGCCAAGGCTGGTGAAGTCTTTTGGTGTGCACAGGAGAAAAAACAGATATCCATGTTGTATAAAGCAAAGTTACAGGATGGTTCCCTAAGAGCTCAGTGGGTGGCCCTGCCGGCCCTGTTCCATTCAATAAAAGTCATTCGATTTGTTCAATCAACTTTTTTTTAAAAGGAATTAGGAGGACATTTTTGGCTTTATCCTCTCAGCTGCAGCTGCTGTTTGGGTATTCTGCCCACTGTCGCCAGCTGTCAGATTACAGTAGCTCAGCAGGAAGATCTGTTTAGCGTGGATGAATAAATCTGTTAGATTTCTTTTGCTCAGTCCACAAGCTGAATAAAATAAATTTAACAGTGTGTCTGCCAGCTTAACACTGCCAAATCAGTTGGCTACTTGGCCAATGCCGTAATTTCCAGCCTGTTTATCAGCCCCCCCCCCAAGAGATCTTTTTTACAGGCCGTTTAAAAGTGACTTTACTTCTGAATATAGTCCATAGGACATATGTATCAAGAAGTCACATTTCTTATATTTCCTATCGATTTTAGCCATTTCTCCAGCCATTCTTTTATACAACTTCGGCCATAAATTACTATCAGTCGCCCTCTGCTCAGAAAAGATAGTTAAAAGCCTCAAAATGTCTGTAAAATACAGTAATCTGAAAGCACCTGGAAAATGCTAAATAATGCTAAAAACAACTTGCCATGACTTGTTAATGCTCTTGTATTAACAGTCACATAAAAGTGAACTCTTGTATAGCAGCTTCCTTACAAATTAACACTGCATATAAAGGTACATGGAGTAGACTCAAACTGTACTACCAAGAGGCAGAGGGTGGATGATAGATGGGAATATTGAGTTGGGACTAAGGGAGCAATGATCCATGGGAGGCTTGGACTGGGGGACAAGGGAGCAATGGTCCGGGGGAAAATTGAGTTGGGGGGCAGGGGAGCGATAGTTGATGGGAGAAGTGGGTTGGAGGGCAGGAGAGCTATGGTCCATGTGAGGACTGGGTTGGGAGCAGGAAAGCTATGGTCCATGTAAAGACTGGGTTGGGGCAGGGGAGCTATAGTCCATGTGAGGACTGGGTTGGGGGCATGGGAGCAGTGGTCCATGGGAGGCCTGGATTGAGGGGTAGGGGAGCAATGGTCCCTAGGAAGGAATGGGTTGGGGGAAAGGGGAGAAAATGGTCAATGGGAGGACTGGGCTGGGGGGCAGAAGAGCAATGGTCTATTGGAGGACTGGATTGGGGGACAAGGGAGCTATGGTCCATGAGAGAACTGGGTTGGGGAAGAGGATGAATGGGCCATAGGTGGACTGGATTTGGGGGCAGGAGAGCAATCTATGGGAAGACTGGGTTGGAACAGTAGGAGAGCAATTGTCTATAGGAGGGTTGAGTTGGGCGCAGGGGATCATATGCCCCAAGGGCCAGTACTATGTTGGGCTGGTGGCCATCAGTAATTACATTTTACCATTCGACCACTCAGTGATACATGCTTCCCATTTAGAGTTCTTATCCTAGCAGAGGAAGGTCTTCCAGCACCGACCTTCTTTGCCACTCTGCAAGGTCTTGAGACCAAATGCTGAGAACAACAAAGGAAGTTGATGCTGCAAAATATTAAAAGGTCTCATTAAAAACCATGTGCTTTAGCAACATTTGCCTTTCACCATTACTACCAATTAATACCACACCATGGCATGTTTTTTTTAGGCCACAGAAACGTGTCCCTACTCCTTATGGTTAAAGTGCTAGTTGTTTGCTCCCCAAGGCCAAAAAGGTCTTGGTTCTCCCCTGGAATAGTCTCAGGAGGAATCTTCTAAGGGAGCGGTAAGGACCTAAGACTAGACCTCTACCCACCTTCTGCTACTCCACCCCAATACTCTCCTACTTTCATTACAGATTACAGGTTAAAGCAACAAAGACCAAGTGCAATGCTCCCTCCTCTACTTAGCAGAATAACCCTATACAACAGGCATGTCCAAAGTCCAGCCTGGGGGCCAATTGCGGCCCCCCTGGTGATTTAATATGACCCCCTTGGGGATTTGGATATATATATAGCCATTGCAGCCTCACATGTGCCCTGTGGGCCACAAAAGATTTATACCGTATTTATCGGTGTTGCCTTGACAGGGATCTACATGAAGAGAATCTCCTGTTTACTCGGCGGTGTCTGTAATAGGAAGTCCCGTTTCCTGGGATGCCATTGGATGACTGTTCTGTTTATCACAGGAGGCGGGACTTTGTATTAAAGAGGCCACGAGTAAACAAGAAATTCTCCTATTTGTAATCTGACGGCACTTGTCCCTCCCCTTCCCTGTCCCCTCCGAGGCTGCAGATGGGCATCGTTCAGGCTGCACTGATGGCAATGTTAAGGCTGCATTGATTGCAATGGTGAGGCTGCATTGATTGCAATGGTGAGGCTGCATTCATGGCAATGGTGAGGCTGCATTCATGGCAATGGTGAGGCTGCATTCATGGCAATGGTGAGGCTGCATTCATGGCAATGATAAGCCTGTGTGTGTTATACGCCGATAAATACGATATTTTAAAATAACACGCCCAAGCTCAACCTCAGTCCTGAGCAGCGCTCTGGTATTCGTTTGGGCCACAAAAGAGATATATACAGTATATCCAAATAACACGCCTGAGCTCATCTCTTCACCACACACAGCCACGAGGCAAGATAATTCTTGTTGGGCCGTGTATTAGTGCTGGGGCAAACACATTCAGATCACATTTTAATGGTTCAAAGGATTTCAGGCAAAATGGACGGCCCTCGAGCATGTTCACTTCATCAAATGTGGCCCTCTTTGAAAAAAGTTTGGACACCCCTGCTATACAACTATTGCATTTGTGTATTTTGTTTCGTCACTAGTAAACAGGATCAAAAACGGTAATTTTTCGGTTTATAACTTTTTCTGTTATGAAGACTTGCATTATTATCCTTCTTATTCCATTTTAATTCTTTATTTTTTTAATTTTTCTATGGCCAAAACATTTAAAGTACAATAAAATAATTTATAGGAAGATAGAAAACAGTAATGAGTACAGAGAGCCGTTTTTCTAGACAAGACCGGAAGCCCACAAAACCATTGGGACAAAGTCAAAGGCAAAAATCAAACAGGTAGAAAAACACTGTAGGTGCACGGCACTGCTAAATCTTTTTACAACTCAACGTACTCAATGTAAAAAAAATAAAAAATATCTCAGCAGTGCCCATAAGTCATTGTATGTGATTGAAGAACATGGCCAATACAAGAGGATGGATATAACATACACCTTACTTCTGTGTATCATTGGCGTGATATCACAATGTCATATTCTTTGGCAAGTTAACCAAGAGTACCTGAGGAAGGCCAATAATTGGGTTGGTCACATATAATGGACTGATACCTGGGCTATTCTCTTCATTGTATTCATAGCTCAGAGTTAAAAATGTGTACATGAATGTTTATAGCAAGCGAATTGATACAAAACAGAGCGCTGAAGGAACTATAAAAGGCAAAAAAGAAATCAACCACGCAGAAAAATTAGTTGTGGTTTTGTCATCTATTACCAAGCTGATCGGTACAGAAAAGACAATCGATTGTCCAAAAAGTCCACGTGTTGAGCCCTAAGGCAGCACCAGTGTTAGGTAAACCCTAATCTAGGACCTACCTTCTCAACAGTAGAAGATATATTATCCTATTTCTGAGACTGCTACTAGAGGTATTGACTTGTACACATCTGTGAGCTTATTGCAAACATCAGGAGCTAACAATGATTTCCTGACGCCACCATGACAGCATACTGGTCCCTGTTTTTGGACTTAATTTTTTGTGGTATCGCTGGAGGCCTGGCACTCTCCACACACACAGGTGGTAAGGAGTCCATGTGGGATGGATTTTAAACCCGAAATAATAACAACCTGACAGCTAAAAGGTTTTGGCAGGAGTTAGGTTTTGTCATTATGTTCCAGTTACCAAATAACGGAAAATTGTATCAAATACTTACCGTAATTTTCCTTTTCTGACGCCAAACCATGGCAGCAGCTCCGCCTCTTGACCATTCTCTCAGGACCAGTGAATAGCATAAATTAAAGGCCTAGTTAGGCCCCACCCCATTGTCTGTAATTAGCTACATAACGAAACGTACAAGGGTGGGACCGCATGCTGCCATGGTTTGACTTCAGGAAAGAAAAATTACGGTAAGTATTTGATAAAATTTTCAGTTTCAGTTCTGACATCACAATGGCAGCATACTAGTGATAAATAACTACATGACAGGGTGGGATCTACTTGTACCTTATACCTCAATGCACCAGTGAAGAGTTGGAAGATTGGTTTGACAAGTAGATCCCACCTTGTCATATAGTTATTTATCACTAGTATGCTGCCATGTTGACGTCAGAAAAACTGTGAATTTTATCAAATACTTACCGTAATTTTCCTTTCCTGACGTCAAACTATGGCAGCATACGGTCCCACCCCTGTACGTTTCTGTAGGCAATTACAGACAATGGGGTGGGGCCTAACTAGGCCTTTAATTTATGCTATTCACTGATCCTGAGGAAGCGGTCAAGAGGCGGAGCTCTATCACTAGTATGCTGCCATGGTTTGGCGTCAGGAAAGGAAAAGTAAGGTAAGTACTTGGTACAATTTTCCATTATTTGGTAACTGGACCATATTAATAAAAGCTAACTCCTGACAAAATCTTTTAGCTGTCAGGTTGTTATTATTTGTGGTTTAAAATCCATCCCACATGGACTCCTTGCTACCTGTGTGTGGAGAGTGCCAGGCCTCCTGCAATACCACAAAAATTTAAGTCCAACACTAGTCAGCCCGTCTGAAGGAGATCCTATTCAAGCTCTTCTTGGAAGTAAAAAAAACAAAAAAAAAACAGCACTCCATCAAGGTTTCAGGGCAACACAGGTCCCCTTTATCAAGGAAGGAGAAGTATTGTGCAAAGTGAAAAAAATCAGTACAGTGTTCAGCTCAACTACATTAATTAATCGAACACGTTCCACCTGGAAGCCACCTTATGCCACAGCTGATTCCCGAGTATTATGTTGAAGAGGATTCATGTGTATATGTTTCACCTGCCTTAAAGGTATGAGCTCCATTTCCCTATTGGATAGGATGTGTGTGAGGTGTGGATATGTCAAGATGCACTTCTGGTTCCTGGGTAGTCTATGGTGCGGCAGTGGTGCGTTCCGTGTCTTGCGGTATTTTTAATGAAAAGGAGCACCCAGTGTACAGAGTGATGTCACACTTCATGAAAGGATAACAATCGTTTATTGAGAATATTAAATGAGTAAATCAAACCAACGCATTTGTGGGGAAAATGCCTCCCCTTCCTTCAGGGGTAATGGGATATGTTGGCTCTGCAAGGGTACCCGAGTCTCTTGAACAACACAGATTCTGGCTGAAATGGTACAGGTACCATTTCAGCTGGAATTTGTGTTGTACAAGAGACGGTACCCTTGCAGAGTCCACAACCTCTGTTCACACATATCTATAGCCATTAAGAAGAAGGGGGAGGCATTTGCCCTCAAAACATGGTGGCTCGACTTGCTCATTCCATATTCTCAATAAATGATTGTTATTCTTTCATCAAGTGTGGCATCACTCGCTTTTTCCTCGTTGTTCAATGAGGACTTTGGCTCAACAAGCTTTTTCGACCGCTCATCGGGAACCTCGTCGGGCGGAACGATGGGTTTAGCCCGACGAGGTTCTCGTACATGTGTACGCGGCCTAAGAGTTTCTGAGATACAACTAGCAAATTTCTGGGTCTTCTATTTTTTAGGTAATCGCAGTATATGCCTTTTTGAATCATCTTGCTGGTCTAGGAGGCCCCCCTATCATTTTGTTTCATCTATGTTCCTGCCTGTGCTGGACTGGCTCTTGCTATCTTTCATCTTGTTTTTATCTCACAACAGGCTTTGCATCATTGCTCGTGGAGACATTACCATATGTACAATTGCTAAACTTTCCCTGAGGAAAGAGTTAGTTGTAAGGAATCTGAAACACGTTGGCTAGGTTTATGTAAATACTTTATATATATATACAGGGCTCGAGTCCTGCGGGAACGCATGGGAACGATGTGCCTGCACTTTTTACTCAGCAGGAACGTTGTTCCCGCTAGCAGTCGTGGCTGCTTACACACTGCTCCAGGCACCACATGCTCTGCCAATCAGGGGTAAACGTACATCACATGGCAGAGGTCTGTTGCCGATATCCAAAGAGGGCACACTACTGAGGGAACTCCTAGACTCCTCCTCAGCTCTGACACAGCCAAAGGAAGACCGGGGATGCAGATTTCCTGCCTCTGTGCCGTGCCGTTTTTCTGAAGATGAGGTCAGGTAGGCACTGCCAAGGCTGCATTAATAAGCACTGATCAAGCTGCATTTGATAAGCACTGATCAAGCTGCATTTGATGGGCACTGATCACGCTGAATTTTATGGGCACTGGTAAGGCTGAAATAATAGAGACTGATCAGGCTGCATTTGATGGGCACTGGCAAGACGGTAATAATGGGCACTAATCAGGGTGCATTTGATGGGCACGGAGGAGTGAGGGGCCCAGGGCCTGGGCCCCACTTTACACAATCAATACAGGCAACCCGAGAGGGGCCCCAGGCCAGCATGCTCAGCACAGACCAACACATGTGTGCGGACACCTTGGGGTAGCAGGGGCCCCACACATTGGAGCCTGCATAGAAATATAGTGCAGAAGGGACCCCCAGTTGTTGCAACTTGTTTTTAGAAATTCCCTGCAAGGGAACCATTATCACACAGTGTGGTGTGTTTTATTGTTAGTATAGCATACAGATTCAATTATTTTGTTGTTACATCTGTGCTATTTATTTGTTTAATGCATGTGAATTTTAGATGTGTCCTCAACTCGTAAACTGGCACTTCACAATAAATTATACATAAAACATACATATACAGTATATATATATATATATATATATATATATATATACGCACACACACATGCAATTTATTTTTGAGGGGGGTGGGGAATCTTGGGTGAGTTCCCTCACTTTTTTTCCCAGGACTTGACCCCTGTATATATCACAGTCCAAGTGATTTCTAACTATATTGTGGTATAATATGTTTTTCTACATTACTATGTATATACATTTTTAATTGCACACTTCTTTTTAAATTTGAGTTTTGATACCCAATAAATATTGATTTTTTTTATATTTCATACGTTTGTACACTATTTGAGCCTATAAAGTGCCATTTCCAGTAGGGGGTACTTTGATTTCTGTAAAGATCCAGATCTCTGAGCAGATTTGTTGTCTTCAGAGCATTAGGTCATCCGGGCCAGCTCTCTAAACGTAATCATATGTCTAACGCAGTCTTTCTGAGACCAAAAATATCTCTTCTATATTTTTGGCTGGACATACAGTGCAAGATTAATTACACTACTGTCCTACACTGCCAGGTGAGATCGGTCTCTGGGGTATTCAATCATAATTTTGCTACAGGGTTTGAGTTTGAGTATAGGGCTCGTATCTTTCGGAAAATAAAAACATAAATGCATTTCTTTACTTCAACGTAGCACACAGGAATGAGCTGCGACATTCACTTCGTACCATTTGTCTGTCACCTGGATAAAGGGAATCTGTGTATCCCCGAAATGTGTTTTGAGTAACAAATCTTGAAAATAATCCCTTTGAGACATACTGGCCATTTTTGGACTTCAGGTTATTCTTGCTATCTGTGTCCCCAATGGAGAAACTCAACAGATGACAGAGAAAAGCGTCTCCAAGAGGGACTCAACAATAAAGATGCATTTGTAGTATAGTTTGTGATGCTTAGAATGGCTGTTTTAATTTTCCCATCGTATAGGCTTTCCTTCACCCTCCCATGGGGTATCACCAGAACAGAAAGTATGACAATTCTGGCATAGGTCCTAACCCATGGGTTCTCAACCTGTGGTCCTCCAGCTGTTGCAAAACTCCCATGAGGCATTGCAAGCTGCTGACAGTTACAAGCATAGCTCCCAAAGGCATGATAGGACTTGTAGTTTTAAAACAACTGGATGGCCACAGGTTGAGCACCTATGTATCTAACCCGTCCCTGTTGTATCCAAAAGCTTTGGTTGGACTTTTTAAAAACGTTGAAGCTATTTAATCGTTTCTCGAAACAGTGCAAGCTGTCCTTCGACAGCCTCATGGTCCATTTAACCAATTTTTTCATATTTTTATGATAAGCCATCTTAAATATTAGGCAGCTAAAAAAGACGAAACAGTAAGATGGACTTTATGCCAGTTGGACTATTGATTGAGTTACACAAAAGTTCCTGTTTACAGATGCAATCTAGCTGGAAACAAATATTGGAAGACCCTTTAACCTTGGTAAAGCAACAAGACGTGCTGTCCCGTACATAGGAGGCAGCTGATGCAATATTAAAATGGAAGACGATAAACCTAATCTCAAATAATTCTTTGTATTTAAATACTTGACATGTAAGAAAATACTTACCTTAAATCTGCATAATATTATTATTATTTTCTTTCATACGCTATAAATTTGCCTACTGGCTCTTAAAGTCCATTTAAGTTAGAGGCTTATTGTTTTGGATTGTCAACATTAGAAGATAAAACAGAATGGGAAGTTTTGTGCCAAGTCTGGGATGACGATTGTCTGAAGCTCCATGATACTGGTTTGGTGATTTTTATGTCCCTCGCCTCCTTTCCGCCGCCCGAGGTGCAACTTTTCTCATATGGTTCTTGGAGTTCAGATTTCTAGATGGAATTTTTTCTTTTGAGCTTGAGAATCTTTCCTTTTTCAGCTGAAAATTAAGCTGTGGATATATAGATAAGCACATGTAGCATTAAAAGGTGGCTGCATATATATTTTATTTATTTATTGTTGTAATATGTTATTTTGTTTACAAACTTATTTATTTGGTACAAAATGGTGGTACAAAAAACAAAATGGCATACAAAAAAGAGTACACATAAGAAAATGTCTAGGAGCCAAAAAACAGACAATAGTAATCTATACAAATCTTATGTAATATTAATAAAACATAGCTCACAAGACTAAGAGGTTCATTAAAAAAAAATATATATATATTTTGTTTAATCAAGTAAATGGAGCTATTGTATATGAAACTTGCATATTTACACTACCGCAGACTCATTTTTATACTATGCTGTGAATGGCAAGAAAAACGTATATGCATGTGGTTGCAGTAAACTAGTGCAAGGTTCAAAGGGTTATAATAGGTGGTAAAGAGGCAATACAACACCTCCTCCCCACCTGCACATGCTTATCATGTTTGAATCCCTCTTCAGAGATAAAACCATATGTTAATGAGCCCTTAGAGCAGGAGTCTCCAAACTTTCTAAACCAGGGATCTCCAAACTTTTCAAACAAAGGGCCAGTTTATTGTCTTTCAGACTTTAGAAGGGCCAGACTGTGGCCAGCGGTGGCAGAAAAAGTCCTGGGCTTGGCATCAGTGAGAATAAATATGGCCTCAGGGTTGGTGGTCAATAGGAGGAGGAGTAATGCCCCTATTAGTAGGAGGAATAGTATCCCATCATTGGTATCAGTGGAATAAATAGTGCCTCCTTGTTGGTGTCAGTGGAAGGAATAGTGCCTCCTTGTTGGTGTCAGTGGAAGGAATAGTACCTCATATCAGTGAGAGGGATGTGCCGGAGGGCCAGATAAAGGCTAGCAGAGGGCCACATCTGGCCCTCGGGCCACAGTTTGGAGACCCCTGTTCTAAACAAAAGGCCAGATTACTGTCCTTCAGATTTGGGTGGGCCTGGACTGTGGCCAGTGGGAGAAGAAAATGCCCCTGGTGTAAGCAATCCACAGTCTTGGTTATCAGTAATAAATTTACATAGCTCCATTGGTCAGTGGATGGGGGAATAGTTCCCCATCTTTGGGTATAGGTGGGAGGAAGATTGCCAAGTGTTGGTATCAGTGGGAGGAATATTGCCCCATCATTGGTGTCAGTGGGAGGAAAAGTCCTCATCATTGGTGTCAGTGGGAGAAAAAGTCCTCATCATTGGTTTCAGTGGGAGGAAAAGTACCGCAATGTTGGTGACAGTGGGAGTAAAAGTGCTTTGTGGGAGGAATATTGCCCCATCATTGGTATCAGTGGGAGGAATATTGCCCCATCATTGGTGTCAGTGGGAGGAAAAGTCCTCATCATTGGTTTCAGTGGGAGGAAAAGTACCGCAATGTTGGTGACAGTGGGAGTAAAAGTGCTTTGTATCAGTAGAAGAAATAGTGCCCCAATGCCAGGATAGAGGCAAGCATCAGGCTGCAGTTTGCCTTAGAACCAGACAGTCAAAAAGTAGCTTTTAAATAAAGCCAGGCTTTCATGATTCTTGGTCCATGAAAGAGTTTCAGTAGACTTGGAACCCAGGGATCAAATATCTACAGACATAACTAATTCCAGAGAGAGGAGACTCAATGGAGGGAAAGTGGCGATCAAGGGTCAGTAGAGGATAAGTAGAATTATTTTTTTCCTTTTTCGACTCCCTTTTACCTCCCTATGTGTTTTACAATCTACTTGATCCTTATTCGTCTGGCTAAAATGTACAACCCTTTATGCCTTCTGCTTCAAAACATAAGCCTTCAAGTTAAACTCCAAACTTTGGTTGAGTAATAATATTTGGAAGGTATACACTACACTAAATATGTACAAAAATAATTCTCGTGCTAACGTGTAATACCAAATGTATAATACCAAACTCTGAAACAATTTGTATTACTGACTATACTGAAATGAATAAAAGCCATTGACAAGAAAAAAGTAAGAAGCTTCTGGTCAGTTGGGTTATTAGAGAATACACAAAGTTCTAAAAAATAATTGACATGGAAGTGCCATGTAAACAGTGTTAGGCCTCTTCCATACAGGCTCAGCAGAAGATCTATCCGCTGATCTCTGCTGAGCCGGCGAATGACAAGTCCCTCTCTGCTCACTGAGCGGGGGAGGGGCTTGTGCAGCGCCGCTGTCTCCTATGGGGAGATCTGATGAAAATGGACAGCATGTCCGTTTTCATCAGATCTCACCCGATCCGATCTGCCATGGACGGATGGGGACGTATCACCATCTGTGCGATTTTGGCGGATCGAATGTCAGCGGACATGTCTCCACTGACATCCGACGCTTTATTGGACTGCATGGAGCGGCCGTTCAGGTCCGCCGTCAAAACTGGTCCGATCGTGTGAAAGGGGCCTAATTCTTTAAAGTAAATATTTTAATAAATAATGGAAGGTTTAGTGTATCAACTTATAAAAAACAAAAGTTGACCGAAACCCATCACACAGTAGATTTCCTTCACAACTAAAAGTTTTAGTAACGTTTGGCCTTTATTTCTTTCATTAAGTAATCCCTGGATTCCAGGTATGGTGAATATTCTAATCTGGTAAGGTCATTTTATATATTGTAGGGATCTCTCTGGTGCCCAAGAGAGCCTCAATAGGGCCTTTGGGGTCTTAAACAAGATTAGGAAGAGGGCGCCAAGTTGTGGATGCCAGTCCAAATTGAATTTTTTATTTTCATTTTTTTTTTTTTTCTAAAGAGTCCCTTTCACCAAGGCTTACAAACATGCTGAAGGAATCTAGACCAGGTCCTGGGGCTATATTTGCAAGGAATGGTTGAAGACCAGAAACAACCAAAGAACAGAGTGTGCTTTAACCTGAAGGGGGATCCTCATATATATGTTACTAGTGTATTTTTAGATTTCTAAACAGTTCTGCCATTAGCAACTTTGGGAAGTACAGTATTTTGTTAAGAATTCTTATTGCATGCATGCAACTGATTTGTGACTTACCTCTGTAGCTACATCTGGACCAACAGTAACTGTTGCAGTCTTTGGATGGTATCCATCTGCTGAAACTGTTACCGTATATGTGTCTGGTAACAACAGGCGGAAATAATCTCCTCCTTCACCTACCAGAAAAAAAAGAGATTTAGTACTACTATGTGCATGTTTAAAGTATTAAACCACACAAAAATGATACTTCATTTTTAGGTAGATGTTTGGAGACTTAAACCACCTTTCATCCTTCAGGGACTGTTGGGGAGAAGTGTTTATGTCTGCACAACCGCTGTGCCTATTATGTGGTGGTCCCGCTGTCAATGCTGGATGTTTTATTCATTTAATATTTGGGGGGACAACCAAAACTCACAGTTATTGGCCTGTATATCTCACTAGAAGAGTATCCTAGACATAGAAGCCAGGGGCTGCTTCTACCTACTAAACTCCACCTATAGCAAATGAATTACTTGTGGGTAGACTGACCATTTAATATACTTACCAGAGAATATGTTATGGGTGATACCGGCCACTGAGATGACAGCATTGGCTATTCCATTATTATTTTCATCTGTCACCATACCTTTAATGCCTTTGTGCACCTAAACAAAAAAAACAGACACAAGTAATGCAGAACCTGGTTTGTTCAGTGTGGTCAGTTTTACAAGCTCCAGAAAGGTCTATGAACTACATCACAGATAGTAAAACCGAAGGTGAACCCCGTCATCTGCTGATGCTGCAAATCACCTTGTGCATACAATTATAGGCTTTTATATCTCAATCTTGTGACTAATCATTGTCAGTATAAATCATCTGTGCTCTCTGTATCCAACATACTTGTATCCTTTAACACTTCTAATTACTACAACATGGAAAAGTGCACAGGCTGCACACATCGACCTTCAACATTAAAGCTTCGTACACACGATCAGTTTTGCCAACGGGAAAACAGTGAGGAGAGCTTTTGGATGGGAATCCCGGTCGTGTGTATGCTCCTCGCAGTTTTTCCGATGGGAAAACTGGCCAAAAACCAGGGGAGAAAAAAAGAGAACCAGTTCACTTTTTTCCCGCCGGGAAATCTGGTGGACTTTTGCCCGACGGTTTTTGCCAGTTTTCCTATGAGAAAAACTGCGATGGAGCATATACACGGTCGGGATTCCCGGCCAAAGCTCCTTTGCAGTTTTCCTTTCGGGAAAACCGACCGTGTGTAGGAAAAAGACTGAACAGAGAAGGTTCTTGGCTTTCCCCTTGGGATTTCCCGTCGGAAATCCAGTACGTGTGTACGAGGCAAAAGGCTTTATTAAAGTAAACTCAATTACTAAAATAGAGAGTTTTAACTAACAGAATAAAGAATGAGCTGTACATTACATAACAAACTTATCTTCAGCAATAATTATGAAATAAAATAAATAATAAAAATGGCCAGAAAAAAAAAAAGACAGTGAACAGTGTATTACTCTTCACATCGATGGTCAGTGTAGAAGTAGCCCCTTACATTGGTGGTCAATGTAGAAGTAACCCCTTACATTGGGGTTCAGTTTAGAAGTAACCATTTATATTGGTGGTCAGTATAGAAGTAACCCATTACAATGATGGTCAGTAACCGTTTACAATGGTGGCCAGCAACAAGTAACCCTTTACAATGTTGGTCAGTGTAAAAGTAATCCCTTACATTGGTGGTCAGTGTAGGAATGGCCCCTTTCATTGTTGGTCATTGTAGAAGTAACCCCTTACATTGGTGTTAATTGTAGCAGTAACCCCCTACTTTGGCAGTCAGTGTATAAATAACCCCTTTACAATGGTAGAAGTAACCCCTTACATTGGAGGTCAGTGTAGAAGCAACCCCTTACATTGGTGGTCAACATATAAGTAGCCCCTACATTTTTATTTAGTGTAGAAGTAGCCTCTTACAATGATAGTCAGTGTAGAAGTAACCCCTTACAATGGTGGTCACTGTAGGAATGGCATCTTACATTGGTGGTCAATGTAGAAGTAACTCCTTATATTGATGTTCATTGTAGCAGTAACGCCTTACATTGGTGGTCAGTATAGAAGTAACCTCTTACATTGACGTTCATTGTAGCAGTAACCCCTCACAATGGTGGTCAGTGTAGACCAAGGGTCTCCAAACTTTTCATACAAAGGGCCACTATATTGTCCTTCAGACTTTAGGAGGGTTGGATTGTGGCCAAAAGGGGCATAACATGTCACAAGCCCAGCATCGGGGAGAATAAATATGGCCTCAGGGTTAGTGGTCAAATGGAGGAGGAGTATTCCCCCTAATAGTAGGAGGAATATTATCCTATTATTGGTATCCATGGAAGATATAGTGCCCCATTGTTGGTGTCAGTGAGAGGAATAGTGCCTCATATCAGTGGAAGGAATTGTGCCCCAAGGGCCGAATTAAGGCTGGCAAAGGGCCACATCTGGCAAGTATTGAAGTATCCCTTACACTGGTGTTTAGTGTTAAAGTAGCCTCCTTACATGGCTGGTCAGTGTAGGATGAACCCCTTACATTGGTGATCAGTTTAGGCAGAAGAATAAAATGTTTCACAAAACCCTGGTTGAGAAAGGATGGATTACACTGGTAATGGTGGTGATACTGTTTGTTACAAATCACTGCATACAATTTCTATAAATGAACAGAAAACATTCTGGCAGGAGACACAAATACCAGATATTTTTTTTCCTAGATAACTGGAAATCCAGTAAAGAAAATGTTAATCAAAGCATTGCACTAAAATAACCTTTACTTAAAAAAAATACCCAGCTCATCGTCATCCTGTCTCTTTCATCATGGTTCGTCTATTTAATTACCCTCAATTTCTACACGGTGAAAAGTACACAGAGACAGTTATTCCTGAGCTGCAGGTCGGTTACTTGGAAAAGTCTGCAGAGCCTTAGGGTCTATAAAACGAGACTCTGAGCCTGGCCTAGGCTATGACTGCTGGAACACACGAGCTGGAAGGCCAACAATAAGCGCAGTGTATGGAGGTAATGTAGCCTGGAGCTGGGTGTAGGATGTGTGACTTAAGTGTTCTGTTCTTCCTGCATCCATTTCCTCTTCCCTGTCTGTCTGGCGCACGTCTGTTTTACATGTATATCCTGAAATATGAAAGAGGCTCAGAGCCAATCCTTCCAGAAATTTGTAGTGCTAATGGATGGAATCTCAGACACATTTAACATCTAAAAAAGATGACTACGGGGGCCATTCCTTGTTCTTCCACCAAACGGTATAAAAGCTTTATAATAAAGAAGGTGATAACTGAACTATACTAAAATTATGACATAAAAGCTGAAAGATACTAAATAATTAACATAGTAAAAGTGTGAAAACCTTTCCAATAATATTAATAATAAGGGCCATAAATGAATAACGCAAAGCCTTTCCAATAATAATAATAATATTAATAATAAGGGCCATAAATGAATTACGCAAAGCCTTTCCAATAATAATAATATTAATAAAAAGGGCCATAAATGAATTACACAAAGCCTTTCCAATAATAATAATATTAATAAAAAGGGCCATAAATGAATTACACAAAGCCTTTCCAATAATAATAATATTAATAATAAGTGTCATAAATGAATTACACAAAGCCTTTCCAATAATAATAGGGTGATAAATTATCAGTGCAAAGCGCTCCCAATGATGAAGTTATGAAAACTGAACTATGAAAAAACGTTAAAATAATAAAAGTCAAATAACTGAACAATACAACATATTTACCTTATTAAAAGGGAAAAAAATGAACAATACAAAACCCTTAGGCCGCGTACACACGATCAAATTTATCTGGTCCGACGGACCGTTTCAGCAGATATCTCCGATCGTGTGTACGGGCTAGCGGACATGTTTGTCCAGCGGACAAATTTCAAAACATGTCTGTTGGATATATCCGCTGGTTAGTACACTAACCAGCGGACAGAATTCTCCGCACATGCGTCGAAGTATTTCACTTTCTGGAGTGGTGACGTGGCGGCGTCAACGTCACCGCCACGTCACCGCGTCCTCAGCCCGAGGGGATTTCCATCGGACCAAGATCTGATGAAACATGTCCGCTGCAAACGGTCCGTCGGACATGTTTGAGCGGACATGTCTCATTGTGTGTACGCGGCCTTAGGCCTCGTACACACGACCGAGTATCTCGTTGTAAATGAAACGTTGTTTTCCTCAACGAGTTTCTTGTCAGGCTTGATGAGAATCTCGTCCAGCTTTCCTTGCATACACACTGTCAAGACAAAATCTCGTCGTTCTCAAATGCGGTGACGTACAAAACGTACGACGGCACTATAAAGGGGAAGTTCCATTCCACTGGCGCCACCCTTGGGGCTGCTTTTGCTAATCTCATGTTACTGCGTGTTAAGTAAAAGTTTGATGAGAGGCGATTCGCGCTTTTCAGTCTGTTACAGCGTGACAAATGTGCTATCTCCACTACGAACGTTACTTTTATCGAAGGTGCGCTCCCGTCTTATACTTTATTCTGAGCATGCGCTGGTTTCTAAGCATACACACGAACGTGTTTCTCGCTGTAAACCAGCCGGATGAGAAACACAACACAAGACTCCCGACGAGGAAAAAGAGAACTTGTTATCTTTTTTTCTCAACGAGATCCACGGCAGTTTTCTCGACGAAAAACATACACACGATCGTTTTTCTCTGCAAAAATGCTCTGTCAGAATTTTTCTTGATGGATTTTGCAGAGAAAATCGGTCGTGTGTACGAGGCTTTAGAACCGGTTCACACTACCGTGACCTGGTCGCACGACATGTCAATGAGAGCCATCTTAATGCACACTACTGAAGTCGCTCCGACTTCAGGAAAGATTCTTGTACTACTTCAAGGCTCCCCTGTCTTAACTGAAGCAACTTTACAGGAAGAGAAACTAGTTTTCTCAGGCAAACCCCTCCCTCCCACAGGGCTGATTACTGTTTGATTGGCCACTGGCAAAGTCGCCTGTCCTGGAGGCGACTTGAAGTCGCATTGTAAGTCGCCCTGAAGTCGACTCGAAAAGTCACGCCCAGAGTCATGTTGCTCCTGTGTGAACCGGCTCTAACTATAATAAAAGGGTCATAACTGAAAGATACAAATCTTTTACAATAACAAGGAATAAAAATAGAAGCAAAAAAAAAAAAGGGGGGCGAAACCTGAATAATACGAAATGTTTACCGTAATAAAAGGGTGAAAACTGAATATAGGATAAAAACTGATTGATACAAAACCTTTTCTATCATAAAATGCTGGTAACTGACAATATAAATCCTTTACAATACTTAAAGGGTAATAACTGAACTATATAAAATCTTTACAATACTAAAAAGGAGATAACTTAACAAAACCTTCACAGTAATAAAGTGATAAAAACTGAATTGTACAAAAAAAACTTTAAAGTAATAAAAGTTACATTACTAAACTATGCAAAACTCTAAAACAATAACAAAAGGGCAAACAACACAAAACCCTTATTATAATAAAAAGGGTCATAACTGAAAGATGCAAATACTTTCCAATAATAAGGATTGATAACCGATTAATTCAAACCCTTTACTATCATAAGATCCTGAGAATTGACAATACAAATCTTTTATAATACTGAAAGGTTAATAACTGAACAAAATAAAACATTTACATTAATAAAGTGACAAAAACTTTACAGTATTAAAAGTAGAATAACTAAACTATACAAAACTTGAATAAAAATGATAATAATGGCTCGAAAGCTAAAGGATACTAAATCTTAAACATAATAAAAGCAAAATCATTCCAAAAACAAAAGGTTAATAACCTAATGATACAAAGCCAATATCCTTACTAGATTGGGGAAAAATCTAGGAGTCCTCATCCAAAATCTCCAGCTGTGTAGTGCAGAGAGAAACTGCAATTAAGATTTTGCTTTTGTGGTGTAGATCCCCAAACATACTACACGCCTGCAACCCAACTGTCCCTAGACAATGCTGGAAATGTTAATGAAACTACGGGTACTCACTTCCACATCTTTTGGGAGGGCTCTTTTCTTTTTGGATTTAGATTCAAGAGCTCTTGCAAAAGCTATTAAACACCTCCATACCTCTAATACCCCATACACTTTCTATTAGGCCTCCCACTCTAAGGTATCTCTAAAGCAAGGGTGTCAAACTCAATTTCATCGTGGGCCGCATCACCATTATGATTGCCCTCAAAACGGCCAGTTGTATCTGTAAGATTAGATGTCCAGCGCACCCCCTCCCCTTACATTAGATGTTAAAAGCCCCCCCACCATCAGAAGTTGAGTCCCCCGCTCTCCCTTACATCACAGTGCACCCCCCTTTCCTTATGCTGCTGCTGGGAAGAAGCTGGATGCATTTGCTTGAAAGCAGAAAGTAAGGGTCTGGAGGAGGACCAGCAGCTGCAGGAGAGGTGCGAGGGCCACATGAAATGGCATGGAGGGCCGGATTCGGCCAGTGGGTCTTGTGTTTGACACCTATGCTATTAGATTACAGAGCGATCTCCTATTATTTGCATGGAGTTCATGGTGGAATCACATTACTTTGAAACCCATCAGATCACAGAAGGCTGCCTTGACTTCCCATCTTTAGTCATACATAGGGCCATAAATACAGTGAAACCTTGGTTTAAGAGTAACTTGGTTGGAGAGCTTTTGATTTGCGAGCAACTTTATTTTTTAATTTTGATTCGGTTTGCGAGTGTTGACTCGCAAGATGAGCAGAACTCAAGCTAAATAGGCCTGCAGCACCTCATTTGGCCTGAGGTATGGGGGTGCAGGGAACGAGTTGAAGTATCCTCGGGCCTTTTCGGCGCTCTCTGTCCCCCCCCCCACCTCTGGCCGCATTCGGTATTGCATCCCTTTGAAGTGGATGCAGAACAAATTATTTTCGTTTTCATTGACTTCAATGGGAAAACTCGCTTTGATATGCGAGTACTTTGGATTACGATCATACTCCTGGAACAGATTATGCTCGTAATCTGTGGTTCAATTGTAATGCCTTTCACATGAAGTGGTGGTTTAAGTGTTGCAAGAAAAGTAATGTTGCCAGTTGATAGACTTCTTAGAGACTCCTAGGCTTCAATCTAGGCAGTGCTTTTGTAGCAGTGAAAAGGTTAGGGTGTAGGAGCATCAAAAACAAGAAGTTAGAAGTCAAATAATTATATTTTTTCATCCTTTTGCTTGCCCAAACTCTCTAAGAAAATTATTGGAGAACGAGCAAACAAAAAGGACAAAAACACACATTACTCTGACCTTATGTGTTTGAAGGTCCTACACCTCAACCGATCCAGTGTTGTGCGCATGAACCCAAGTATTATGGAGAGAAGAGCTGAGGAGCGTGAAGACACTGTATCAGTATTTTTTTTTTTTTTCGTTTTTAAAATAAGTTATATTTTTAGTGCACAAAAAGATTTTATTGCACAAATTAGTTTTGTTTACAGATGTTTTTTTCTTATTATATTAGTGACTTATGAGGATTTATTTATTGATTGTTTGTAGAAATAAAAATCACAGATACTATTGCTCAGGTTTTTGTTCATTAAAATCTCTCTATCTGTTATTCAAAAAGTTCTATGTTGGGAAAAATGGAAAGTGTAGCTATTCCAGGTGGAGACAAAATAATAAATGATCAAATAAATAAATAATAAACAGTGAAAGAGGTCAGTCCATCAAAAAAAGTTTTTTTCGTTTCATAGGAAATGCTGAACTTGTTAAATCCCCTAAGTTTCTTGTATCTCTGAGGACCTTTTTTGGTGAGATCTCTGTGCCCCATTCCTGTATACACGCTATGGCCATTATGAAGAGTTCCCACTCTATTTATGTTATTTATTTTATTTTATTGAGAATGTAACAGAAGAAGTTGGAACAAACAACACTGTTTAAGGATTCCCAAATCTTCTAGGTGGAGAGAAATGATAACATTTGGTAATTATATGAGGGAGATCCCGTTAATGGAAATTGACTTAGGCCACTAGACTCTACCAATCACCTTTGGGTGGCATGACAATTTAATGTTCTCCTCCTGGATGGATCTTTTAAAAAAATAACATTTGGTCCTCCCATCTCTTACACATTGGGTAGAGAACTCACCTGTTCTATAAATGAGATCAGAGCCTCACGGTTCCCGTCCCACTCCCGCGGCAACTCCGCCTCCTTGGGGAACTTATTGCAGCTCAGCTCCAACGTTATTTCAAAACAGTTTTTGTAAAGGTAATTGAAGTCCTGCATACCTGTTAGAATAAATAAAATTTCAAAATATATAGTTTGTGATAATGAAAACTTGTGCTGTATTGGGTTTCTATTGCTGTTACACTGCTAACATTTAATATAAGGAAACTTACCTGTCCAGAGATCCAGCAATATCCTCACCCGAGCCCATTTTTCAATCGGCATCGTGTGCAGGCGCCAGAATCTTAACTCCCCTGGCGGTATTCCCGTGTCGGGCTCGGGGTGGAATTTCAGGACCAAAAGCGGTAACCCCCGAACCAGACTCTAGACCGCCTCGCAGAGTCCACAGGCACAAGTTACTTACCATGTCCCTGGATCCTGCGATGCCTCCCCGCTGTGTGATCAAGCAGTGTCCTCCTCACTCGATTCACAGTGCCGAGTGCCGCCGAGCTCCGTTCCCTGCGGGGTTACGACGCACGGGGGCGGAGATCGGCACCAAATTAAAAAAAGTAAATAAACACAATACATACAGTATACTGTAATTTTATAGATTACAGTACTGTATGTAAAAAATACACAGTACTGTGTCCCTAGTGGTCTGCCCAGTGCCCTGCATGTACTTTTGTATAATAAAAACTGTTCTTTCTGCCTGGAAACTGGAGATTGTCCATAGCAACCAAAAAGTGTCCCTTTATGTCAAAAGTGGTTTTAGACCAGCTAAAAAAAAAGCGATAATAAATTAGAATCACTTGCAAAATTGAGCAATAGTGATTTATGGGGAAATTTGTCATCAAAAAATTTAAAGTAATAATTTGTATTATTATTATTATTATTATTATTATTATTATAATATTATTTGTTATAATTATTTATATTTATTATTTGTATTATAATTTATGATTTTGTACTTAAAACTTTATCATACCTGGGATGTCTACTAGACTTTGTTTGGACATATTTAAGTGAGTTATTTCTAAGAATTACAGGCCTACAATATAAAACGCCAAATTTCCATGCAAAATAATCGTACAGCTTTCAGCACCTAAAATCTGACATAATCATACCGCCAGGAAGGTTAAGTAAGGAAAACCAGCAGTGAAGCCTCACAGCTTCATAGCTGGTTTCCCACTGCACATGTGCAAGTCACGCTGTGAATGAGGACCTGTGATGTGTCCCAGAAGGCTGTGATGGCAGAACTTCTGGCTCAGATCACTGCAGTGTATCTAACCAGAAGTGGGAGCGGGTACCTGTCAAAACCAGGCCAAGTGGTAATTAGCGAGGGAACCATGAAAGCAGGTCACACAACCACACACTATTTTAAAGCCCAACTTCCGCCTAACTTTTGAGAGTGAGGACTTATCAGTGTACTGCTGCTCCTTCAATGCCCAATCAGAAGGCTTCAGGCAGGGAGGAACATTATTTAACTTCAACCTAGAAATTGGTGTCACCCTCCCAACTGTTCTGTCTGGCAGAGGTGTACGAATCCCAAAAGTGTCTGGACTGAATTATAATTATAAATAATGTGTAGGATAAGACAGTTCACATACAGTATGTGTATTTTAACTTTAAAAGGGCAAATTTAGTAACATACGTGCAAAAAAATGCTATCTACCATGTACTGTATCTTTTTTTTGTTCTTTTAAACAAGTGAAATTTGACTGGCCACTGCATTGGCCACTTACTGGTCATTTCTCTTTGGTACTCCAATTGGATTATCCAACTCTTATGTCTCTTTTTCCATCGGAAATTCAGACTGTGTGTATGCCACATCGGAAATTCCGATGAATTCCTTCGGAGTTTAGAAAACACATTCTCTTATACTCCGTCGGAATTTCGATGAGATTTTGGTCGGACAAAGGTCCGACCATGTGTACAGGGCTTTACATTATCCTGCAGCCCAAATGTAAGTGACAGTAGTTGGTCCACACACCAATATAAACATTCTCCAGTGGAGGTAAAAGGTTAAATCTCTCTATAATTCCTCACTAACGTATTGAGCACAATTCTAACATAAAGTAGAAGGTCGATTACTAACATCTCAATATACAAACACACACTCAGTGATTCAAACATGAACGTTCCATTAATAAAACAAAGATGTTGATTGTAATGTAACGGCATAATTAATGAAGTGGAATGTTGTGTATTATGTTCTCAGTGGTGTCACCAGCCCAGGAATGTAAAATGTCTGAAGCCAGTTACTCTCAGATATAATCTCATTAACTATTTTAGGCATTTTGGTTGGTTTAGCCTTCCATGACCTAAAACAATCCACCCGGCTTGGATATGCTTAATTATTACAGGAAGGCAAACATAACCAACAGCTATATATTTAGAAATTCTTGAATAAAACTGAAAGTGTTTCTAAAAAAAAAAGAAATCTGAGTTTTCATTAGTTTGCGACATTCTGTTTATGGTGCAGAACAAATTTCATAAAATGCTAAAGTTAGCACATTCTACTGAAGATGACAGTGGTCTGTATTATAATATGTGTGGTTTGTAATCTAAAGAGTACATTCTACACTACGGGAGGTGAGGATGTCCTACACTACGAGAGGTGAGGATGTCCTACACTACGAGAGGTGAGGATGTCCTACACTACGAGAGGTGAGGATGTCCTACACTACGAGAGGTGAGGATGTCCTACACTACTAGAGGTGAGGATGTCCTACACTACTAGAGGTGAGGATGTCCTACACTACTAGAGGTGAGGATGTCCTACACTACTAGAGGTGAGGATGTCCTACACTACGAGAGGTGAGGATGTCCTACACTACGAGAGGTGAGGATGTCCTACACTACGAGAGGTGAGGATGTCCTACACTACGAGAGGTGAGGATGTCCTACACTACGAGAGGTGAGGATGTCCTACACTACAAGAGGTGAGGATGTCCTACACTACGAGAGGTGAGGATGTCCTACACTACGAGAGGTGAGGATGTCCTACACTACGAGAGGTGAGGATGTCCTACACTACGAGAGGTGAGGATGTCCTACACTACGAGAGGTGAGGATGTCCTACACTACGAGAGGTGAGGATGTCCTACACTACGAGAGGTGAGGATGTCCTACACTACGAGAGGTGAGGATGTCCTACACTACGAGAGGTGAGGATGTCCTACACTACTAGAGGTGAGGATGTCCTACACTACGAGAGGTGAGGATGACCTACACTACTAGAAGTGAGGATGTCCTTCACTACTAGAAGTGAGGATGTCCTACACTACGAGAGGTGAGGATGTCCTACACTACGAGAGGTGAGGATGTCCTACACTACGAGAGGTGAGGATGTCCTACACTACGAGAGGTGAGGGTGTCCTACACTACGAGAGGTGAGGATGTCCTACACTACGAGAGGTGAGGATGTCCTACACTACGAGAGGTGAGGATGTCCTACACTACGAGAGGTGAGGATGTCCTACACTACGAGAGGTGAGGATGTCCTACACTACGAGAGGTGAGGATGTCCTACACTACGAGAGGTGAGGATGACCTACACTACTAGAGGTGAGGAAGGATGTCCTACACAACTAGAAGTGAGGATGTCTTACACTACTAGAGGTGAGGATGTCCTACACTACTAGAGGTGAGGATGTCCTACACTACGAGAGGTGAGGATGACCTACACTACGAGAGGTGAGGATGACCTACACTACGAGAGGTGAGGATGACCTACACTACTAGAGGTGAGGAAGGATGTCCTACACAACTAGAAGTGAGGATGTCTTACACTACTAGAGGTGAGGATGTCCTACACTACTAGAGATGAGAGAGCACTTTCTACATACTACAGGGGAATACATTCTACACTACTAGAGGGAAGCACATTCTATATTACTACAGGGGAACACATTCTACACTACTAGATGGGGAATATATTCTACACTACAACATGGAAATACATTATACACTGTTAGAGGGGACCACATTCTACACTACTAGAGGGGAACACCTTCTACACTGTTAGAGGTGAGCACCTTCTACACGACTAGAGGAGAGCACATACTACACTACTAGATGTGAACACATTCTACACTACTAGGGGGGACCACATTTTATACTACTAGGGGGGACCACATTTTATACTACTAGAGGGGAGCACATTTTACACTACTAGAGGGGAGCACATTCTACATTACTAGAGGGGAGCACATTCTACATTACTAGAGGGGAGCACATTCTACATTACTAGAGGGGAGCACATTCTACAGTGCTTCCGTCTCGTACTTGATTCAGAGAATGCGTGGAATTTTGTGCGTCGGAATTGTCTACACACGTTTGGAATTTACGAGAACGGAAATTGTTGTTGGAAAATTTGAGAAACAGCTCTCAAATTTTTGTTGTCGGAAAATCCAACAGCAAATGTCCGATGGAGCCTACACACTGTCGGACTTTCCGACAAAAAGCTCCCATCGAACATTTGTTGTCGTAAATTCTGACCGTGTGTATGCGGCATAAGAGGTAATGGCATTCTGCACTACTGGAGGGGAGCACTTTCTACACTGTTAGAGGTGAGCACATTCTACACTACGAGAGGTGAGAACGTTCTACACTACTGGGGAAGAGCACCTTCTACACAGTTAGAAGGGAGCAAATTCTACACTACTAGAGGGGAGCACATTCTACACTACTGGGGGGGGGGGGGGGGGCCACATTCTACATTACAAAAGGGAAGCACATTCTACACTTTTATTAGCGAGCAAATCTAAGGTGATCACATTCTAAACCACTAGAGGTGAGCAGATTCTTTGCCAGGGGAAGGCAACCACGGTTTTGAAACTACAAGTCCCATGAGACATTCGAAGACCCTGACAATCACAGGCATGACTCCTAGAGGCAGAGGCATGATGGGATTTGTAGTTTTACCACAGCTGGAGTGCAGAGGTTGCCTACCCCTGTTCTATGCCATGAGAAGTGAGTATGTTCTACGCCTTTTGAGGTGAACACCTTCTGAATACAAGAGGGCTGCACATTCTATACTACAACAAGTGAGCAGATTCTACACCACGATTCTATACCACTAGAGATATGAAAATTCTATTCCACAAGAAGAAAGCACATTCTACATTATGAAAGGGTGAGCACATTCGACAATACCTGAAAGGAGAAAAAAAAATTCTACTACTAGAGATGACCCAATTCTCCACTACTAGCGGTAGTAAAAGTGAGCTATTTGGTGAACCCACTCTACAATACTAGAGGTGAGCGCATCCTACGCTATTTGTGGTAAACCCATTTTACACTACTAGAGAGATGAGCGTGTTCTACACCAGTGGCTCTCAACCTCATTCCTCATATACTCCCAATGGGCCATGTTTTGGGGACTTCCCTTAAATAAAATAGCTCTTATCAATACTATGTCATTAATATTGATCTAAAGCAGCAGTGCAAAGTAAAGAAAAACCTGAAAACATGGCTCGTTAAGGGTACTTAAGGACTGGGATTGAGAACCACTGTTCTACACCACTAGAGACACTTTACAATACAGGAACAGCTACAGGATTTACTCACTTTTCATGGAGTGAAAATACCAGTTCTAAGCTGTAAGCCCCAACGACTAACATATCTTAAAGGAGAACTTCACCTCTCCTCCTCCTCTTTCACCTCACCTTCTCTGCCACATTTGGGAAAAAAACATTTGGGGGAGGGAGAGCGGGTACATGGTTTTGACAGGTACCAGCTTCCACTTCCTGTTGAATTGTCCTGGCAAAGTCCCCCCACCACATGCCCACAATCTTCTAGGACATGTCACAGGTCCCAGAAGGCTGCTGGACCATTCAGAAAGTGCTTGCTTATGCACATTGGGTATCTGGCTGTGAGGCCGCAGGGAATCACAGCCGGCTGCCCACAGTTAACATGGTGGCGCCAAAAGGACCGGCTCAGGTGAGGACGGCGCTGGATCCTTGGACAGGTGAGTGTCTGTTTGTTAAAAGTCAACAGCTACAGTTTTTTGTAACTGCTGACTCTTATTTTTTGCAGAATTTAATGAAGCTCCTTTTTAAGCAGTATACATATTTCAAAATCTTCTACGGTATGACCAAATGTTTTTTTTTGTCTTGTGCTTGTCTTTCTCAATGTGACCCGTTATCCTTTTTATTGTTACGTAATATATAAAAAAAACAATCAGGCTCAATAAGTACTGTTTTAAAAAAAAATAATCTGTAGTTATTACTCTTTGTATTCCAAATAAGAACAGAGGATTGGAACCCCCAGCAAAACACCCACGGCCAAAAGAGAGTCATACACCTGAGGAAATGACCACAATATTATCAGAGATTTTCATGCTTGCATAAAATCATCTTATTGGTATAACTGATGCATACCTTTCGATAGGGAATACCAAGAAGCTCCATTAGTAATGCCATAAGGAAAGTAATCCCCACAATTAAACTCTCTATGCATCCATCCATGAGCAAAGGAATAAGACATTGCTAACTGCAAAGACAAAAAAAATTCAGTTATCAGCCAGGTAATATTGATGTACAATGTCAACAAATGTAGAGTATGAAAATATTGGTAACTAACAAAAGTGCCAAGCGTAACAAGATTGGATATCAGCTGAAGTACCAACAATGCACATTGGTAAACAAAGTCAACTATTAACATTAGTCTCTGAAAAATAATTGTAGCGCTACCCCCGTAAGGGCCGCTGGTTTGATGATGGGATCGGCAGATTAAGTCACTCTCACTTTTTGTCTAGGGGTGCACCAGAAGTACTAGATAGTAATTGAGTGTCCACACAGTGAATAAAGGTTTTCTCATTGCTTTAATTCCAGGCCAACATTGCCGAACATCAACTCGGTAAAGGAAGCACAGGTTGATGAGTAGGAAAGAACTCTAGATAGAAAGGAGTCACCGCTCCAGGTGGGATCACTAAATGGTTACAGGTGGTGCAGGATACCGAGGGTGCTGGCGGTGCACTAAGCAAAATGAAGACAAAGAAAAATGGATAGCCGCACTCCAAAACCTGATGGGTGGTCTTTTATTCAATAGACAGCATGTTCAAAAATAGGGTCACAGCAGTAGAAACAAGGAACAGCCGACGCGTTTCGCACTGGATCAGTGCTTATTCATGGATAAGCACTGATCCAGTGCGAAACGCGTCAGATGTTCCTTGTTTCTACTGCTGTGACCCTATTTTCTACTGCTGTGACCCTATTTTTGTACATGCTGTCTATTGAATAAAAGACCACCCATCAGGTTTTGGAGTGCGGCTATCCATTTTTCTTTGTCTTCAAAGAACTCTAGATGTCAGGCCTGGATATAGGTGTAGCAGAGATTAGCTCTTGAAAAACACAAAAGCCCACACGTCGCCACTCAATGCCTTGGGTGGGTGAGGTGTCTCCTAGACAGGTCTCTCTCTCTCCCAGATAGCAGCCGGGACACCACCTCAAATTCTAGCTGGGAGGAATAAGTCTCTCTCTCTGAACCGACTCTAAGCCCCTACCATGGGCCAATAAAATGCAAATGATTTGGAGTGTCCGAACAGAGCGAATCCTTCCAGCAACTATCCTAGAACAGATCTCCGGGTGACAGCAAAGCGTACCTGTCAATTGCCCGGACACCGGATCTTCTCTACGGCATTTGGGAACCCAGCAAATCACTGGGGTCCCCTCAGTTTAGTCTCCGATTGAGACTCGATAAGGCCTATTACCTGGCCAGGTAGGCCACGCCGGCAGGGTCCATGAATGCGCACACCCTGAGGCTGCATTCACACCTTGGCGACAAAATGCCCGACGCCCGACGCTCGATACGTTGGAGGGGCGAATTTCCATTGCTGTCTATGAGATGGTTCACATCTCACGCCGAACACCGAAACGCCGTACGCCTGCCGCCTGAAAAAAAGTCCCCGAACACCTGACCTCCGTCCCAGATATATCCCTCCCAGCATGCCCAGCGAGAGAAAACCCTCTCCAATTGGCTGCTGGAGAAGGTTCCATCCGCCAGAAATCCCTCCAGCTCCCACTGCCGGCCAAAGATGAACTCACATCCTCAGAATGCAGTCCGAGCCAGTGGTCCTTTCCAGAACGACACAGGTCATTAACCTGAACAAATCACGGCTGGGAGCAATGTAACTCTCCCAGTCAAACTAGTTTTAGAAAAATGCCCATGCGAAAAGCAAGGGGGCGCTACATAATGTTAATAGCACATATTGCTCAACTTGTGTTCAAGGTGGTCAACCACCACCCTACATAGGTTAGCCATGCTACAACAAAAGTCTAGGAAGGATAACCTCTACAAAACATGTGTTTGAGAAAGATAATGTTTACACAGCATGTGCTAAGAAAGTTAAACCATTGTGTAACATGTACACTTGTACAGTGTGGGACAAAGAAGGTCAACCGCTATATGACAATTGTTCACTACACAATATATGTTTAAGGATGCCAGCCAAAAACATACATAAAAGAAGGTCTAGAAATACACAACATTTATCCATTAAATATGAACTACTCTAAAAAGTTTGTCAGAGAAAGTCATAGCTCTACAACGTATCTCCAAGTTGACCATCAGCTAGGAAACTGTGTATAGGAAGGATAACTCTCATGCCGTGTACACGCGATCAGAATTTCTGACAACAAATGTTCGATGGAAGCTTGTTGTCAAAAATTCCGACCGTGTGTATGCTCCATCAGACATTGTCTGTTGAAATTTCTGACAACAAAAATTTGAGAGCTGGTTCTCAAATTTTCCGACAACAAATGTTGTTGTAAATTCCGATGGTGTGTACACAATTCCGACGCACAAAATTCCACGCATGTTTGGAATCAAGCAGAACAGCCAATTAATTTTTCTCGGCTTTTCGCACGTCTTGTTCGTCACTGCGTTCTTGGCGTTCGGAATTACCGACAACATTTGTATGACTGTGTGTATGCAACACAAGTTTGAAAAAAATCCACGGTTTTGTTGTCGGAATGTCCGATTGTCTGTACGTGGCATTATACTTGCGTGTTAGAAGGTCCTCCATAACAAGGCATGTGTCCATGAACATCTCCCCTTCAATATAGTGGAACCTCGGATTACGAGCATAATCCTTTCCAGGAGAATGTTCATAATCCAAAGTACTCGCATATCAAAGCGAATTTCCCCATTGAAGTCAATGGAAACGAAAATAATTTGTTTTGCATTGACTTTAATGGCATTCAATACTGCATGCGACCAGAGGTGGGGGGCGCCGGAGTGCCTCGGAAACGGCCGGAAAGACCCGGGGACACCTCAGCTGGCCTCGGCAAACCTCGGAAAGTCTCAGTTCCCGAGGTTTGTCGAGGTTAGCCGAACTGTCCTTGGGCCTTTACCTGCATTTCCGAACGGTGCCGATAGGCTTTCTATATAAAAAGAAAGTGGGGAGAAGGAAGATGAGGAAGAGTGAAAAGTGACCATCGTGCAATACGATGGCCGGCTCTCCGGCCAGGAATCAAAATTTCCTCTGGTCAAAGGCAAAAGGCTCGGCCCTAGAGGCATGTGTGAAAAAAGTGTGTGGTGACGTAACCAAGGTGCCACACTCGAAGTGCCCTCTCAAACACTTGTGCAAGTACGGCACCCCTGGACTGCCACTCCAGGGGCACAATCACCACAGGCTTTTCTCTCAATCCTGACCAACAGACCAGACCGTGCAGCACCCATCCCAGTCAGGAAGGTATGGAGCTCTGAGAGATTGGGGAGAGCCCATGCCAGAAGGCTACTCCCACTACTCCCATCACTCCTGCCTAATCACATTCGGGAAATACTAGCCGCTCCCCTGGTGGGAAGGAGGAGCCAGTGTTCTCTCCCGACAAACTGCCCGGGGCAGGCATCACACAAATCTAGGCCAGAAGGCCAGGGACCCGACCCTCCGGCTTTGACCCAATGGTTCTCCGTCCTCATCAGAAGGCTTTCACCTCCACACCAGCAGGTTTTGCATCTGCCACCGTCATCCCTTTCCACCTTGCCGTGTACTGAGGACGGTTAGAATATCGCCCACCTCCTGGCAACTGATATGAACAGATACTACACTGGATCTTAGCCAAAAGGCCGAGAAGCGAAAGTTCCAGTAAGGAAAGTACACCTGATTTAGTGGCAAGAGAGGATTTCCCCTAACTTTTGTGAGATTTTGAATTATTACCTGCTGTATTTAACCTGGTCACTCAACCTAGGACATACCATTTGCTGGCTATACACATATATCTGTATGGACAATGCCAAAATTCCCAGAATCGTTTATTTTGTAGTTATACCTGGTATGGGCTAGAGACTATAGTCTGCAATATAGTTTTATATGAAGTAGTCAGCAGGGATGGGAATATCTTGACAATTCCTCATTCTTCCTACACTTTGTAGAGGACTGACTACCAGTATGATGTACATACTAGGGTTGTCCCGATACCGAACAGAATACCGAGTATTTGCGGGAGTACAATACCCCCGATGCCTAAATAGAATACTCGCAAAACCCCGCCCCCCCGCCGCCGCCGCACCGCACCATCGCCGCATCCCTTCCGCTTAGTTAATACGGGCGGGGAAGATAACAGCTTTCATTTGAATAGCTGTGTCGTTTCCCGCCGCGCCGCACATAGACACTCCCCCTTGCTTGTGATTGGACAGATCCCGAGCAAGGGGGAGTGTCTGTACGTGGCGCGGCAGGAAACAATACAGCTATTCAAATGAAAGCTGTTATCTTCCCCGCCCATATTAACTAAGTGGCGGCAGCGGCGATGCAGCATCTAGGTATGTGGAAACTGGCTGCATATATGGGGGATATGGATGTGACATGGCTGCATATATGGGGGTGACATGGCTGCATATATGGGGGTGACATGGCTGCATATATGGGGGTGACATAGCTGCATATATGGGGGTGACATGGCTGCATATATGGGGGATATGGAGGTGACATAGCTGCATATATGGGGGTAACATGGCTGCATATATGGGGGATATGGAGGTGACATAGCTGCATATATGGGGGTGACGTGGCTGCATATATGGGGGATATGGAGGTGACATAGCTGCATATATGGGGGTGACATGGCTGCATATATGGTGGGGACATGGCTGCATATGTGTGGGGACATGGCTGCATTTGTGGGGGGACATGGCTGCATTTGTGGGGGGACATGGCTGCATTTGTGGGGGGACATGGCTGCATATATGGGGGATATGGAGGTGACATAGCTGCATATATGGGGGTGACATGGCTGCATATATGGGGGATATGGAGGTGACATAGCTGCATATATGGGGGTGACATGGCTGCATATGTGTGGGGACATGGCTGCATTTGTGGGGGGACATGGCTGCATTTGTGGGGGGACATGGCTGCATTTGTGGACACATTTAAAAAAATAAAGTATCGGTATTCGGTATCGGCGACTACTTGAAAAAAAAGTATCGGTACTTGTACTCGGTCCTAAAAAAGTGGTATCAGGACAACCCTAGTACATACTATTTGAAAGTAGAGACCAATAATTAGCTTTAGGCCAGGTTCACATATGTGGTTCGTACCTAGGGTCCAGTGCGTGTCTGTTCACCGGTTCAGATGTGAATCAGGTCCTGAATTTGCACTTAAATTGGACCGAAACACGCACAGGACCCTCTTTCAATGGACTGTGGCGGCCCCTGACATATGTGAACCAGCTTCAGCTCCATTGATAACCGATCACACTCATATGTCATGTTCACCGCATCCAATTCGCATATGTATGAACCCAGTCTTAGAAAAGGATAATATGATATGACTTACTGCTTTAAACAGTTTATCATCTGGTGTAGCGGAATAGCTTGTGGTGCGGCGGTAACCCCTGACCCGAAGATCTTTACTTTTATCAAATGGATAATTAGCTACAACAGCTCCACCATGGAGGTTTGCAGAAAGAACAAAGTTGTGACTTTCAATCCAGTTAATTATGGCTTGTGTTTCCGGCTCCACCTGTGAAAGATCAGATAGAATTATTTGCATGAAATACATAAAACTTTAAATCATATAACCAAAAAGTAACTTATCAGTCCTAATTCACTTGTTGCTTTCTGGTAGATGCTAAAGAATCAATAAGGTATATCTAAAGCTAAAACATTTATTTTTGGGGGGGATTGAGAAGGCAAGGGTTAAAATCCCTATCAGGTTTTCTTGCCATCTGTGTTCCCTTGGGCCTTGGGGAGATTTCATATTACTTCCTGTCCTGTAGACATCACAGTAAGTGAGAGGAGATCTCTCGGAAATTAAGGAAATGTCCTTCTAGACCAGGGGTCTCCAAACATTCGAAACAAAAGGCCGGTTTATTGTCCTTCAGACACTTGGAGGGCCGGACTTTGGCCAGCGGGAGTTGAATTTTTCCTGGCATCATTGTTAGTAAACATCTGGTATTAGGGGGAGGAATAGTGCCCCATTGCTGGTATCATAGGGAGGAATAGTGCTCTATTGGTTGTGTCAGTGGGAGAAATGGTGCTCCATTGTTGGTATCAGATGGCAGAATAGTGTCTCGTATCAGTGGAGGGATAGTGCCCCAAGGGCCGGATAAAGGCAAGCAAAGGGCCACATCCGGCCCGTGGGCCGCAGTTTGGAGACCACTGTTCTAGACAGTTGTTGCCATTGGAAAATACTGTGGGGGAGATTTACTTAAGGCAAATAGACTGTGCACTTTGCAAGCGCAGTTGCCTCAGAGCTTAGTAAATGCGGTGAAGCTCTGTTGACTTCCATCATCCAATCATGTGCAGGCAATAATGCTGTCTTTTCCTTGCATGTGATTGGGTATTCTTTGCAAAGTGAAGCTTTAACCCATTTTCTAAGCTCTGGAGCAACTGCACAGCGCACAGCTTATTTGCCTTTAGTAAATCCACCACAGCATATCTTTTATTCCTATTCTAGTGGCAATGGTCCCAAGGACAAAAAAAAAATTACTTTCAATAAAACCTAAAATAAAGAATGGTTTCTTATATCCCTCTGGAAAATCTATGACCTTAAGTTCTGAAGTGTACATTTATCCCAATGTCATTAAAAAGAGCCCCCCTTTTCTGTTTGATTTTACATTCTTAACCCTTTGAGCAGTATTCCCGAGTCTGGCTCGGGGTGGAATTTCAGCACCAATAGCAGTAACCCCAAGCCCGACTCGGGATCGCATTGCAGTGTCCACAGGCACAGGTTACTTACCTTGTCCCTGGATCCTGCAATGTCTCCCCACTGTGTGATCGAGCTGTGTCCTCCTCGCTCGATTCACACAGTGCCAAATGCCGCCGAGCTCTGTTCCCTGAGACGTTACGACGCACGGGGGGCGGAGATCGGCACCAAATTCAAAAAAGGAAATAGACACAATACATACAGTATACTGTAATCTTAAAGATTACAGTACTGTATAAAATAAATACACACACCCTTTGTCCCTAGTGGTCTGCCCAGTGTCCTACATGCACTTTTATATAATAAATACTGTTCTTTCTGCCTGGAAACTGGAGATTGTCCATAGCAACCAACAAGTGTCCCTTGATGTCAAAAGTGGTTGTAGACCAGCTAGAAAACAGCGATAATAAATTAGAATCACTTGAAGAATTAAGCGATAGCGATTTGTGGGGAAATTCATCATCAAACAATTAAAGTAATGACAGCGACAATTCTGCAACTGAGCAAATTTCAGTGTTTTTGATTTGATTACATTATTGAATATTTTTTATTATAATTACATTATTATTTGTTATAATTATTTATAGTTATTTATTATATAATAATTTATGATTTTGTGCTTCAAATTTTATCATACCCGAGATGTCTACTAGACTCTTGTTTGGACAGTAATAGTGAATAAAGTGACAGCTCAAATTGTAGACTAAACATAACATACATCAATACATGTGATAAAATTAAAACTCAACATCATAAATCAATACATGTGAAAATAGTGCAACAGTGCTGAATTGTGGTGCATATGAGGCCAAAGTCCAAACAAAGTGCAACAAATATTCCAACAAGTGCAATAATTATCCGTAATGGTGAAGCAAATAGAGGAGGATGCCCACTGATCCGAGAGTTATGAAGAAAGACACCCACACACCGGGTCTGGTCTCCCAGAACTCTCACCTTAAGTAGGTATATCAAAGCATCAACAGATCCTTTCACTGGCAATCTCCCGGGAGATCCTGGTCACCACCACGGATCGGTGGAAAAGTAAATGCCTGCGGTCTCAAAAGGGCAACATAGGAAGGGAAAGAAGGAGGAAGACAAGGAAGCCTCCAATCGTGTATTATCTTTGATACTCCGTTTTAATAAAAGTAAAAAACACACTTACAATAAATGAATAAAAACGAGCCTGTATTACAGCGGTAGCCGCAGCGCAGCACAGGGGGCACGTCACTCGATGCACGTCTTTTCCCTACGCGTTACGACACTGAGTCACGTGTCTTCATTGACCCCAGATGAAGACACGTGACTCAGTGTCGTAACGCGTAGGGAAAAGACGTGCATCGAGTGACGTGCCCCCTGTGCTGCGCTGCGGCTACCGCTGTAATACAGGCTCGTTTTTATTCATTTATTGTAAGTGTGTTTTTTACTTTTATTAAAACGGAGTATCAAAGATAATACACGATTGGAGGCTTCCTTGTCTTCCTCCTTCTTTCCCTTCCTATGTTGCCCTTTTGAGACCGCAGGCATTTACTTTTCCACCGATCCGTGGTGGTGACCAGGATCTCCCGGGAGATTGCCAGTGAAAGGATCTGTTGATGCTTTGATATACCTACTTAAGGTGAGAGTTCTGGGAGACCAGACCCGGTGTGTGGGTGTCTTTCTTCATAACTCTCGGATCAGTGGGCATCCTCCTCTATTTGCTTCACCATTACGGATAATTATTGCACTTGTTGGAATATTTGTTGCACTTTGTTTGGACTTTGGCCTCATATGCACCACAATTCAGCACTGTTGCACTATTTTCACATGTATTGATTTATGATGTTGAGTTTTAATTTTATCACATGTATTGATGTATGTTATGTTTAGTCTACAATTTGCGCTGTCACTTTATTCACTATTATTTTCACTAGGTGCTGTGTATGCATTTTTTGTGCTTGCTGCATATTGTTACTGACTCTAGATAGACCTGTGTAGTAGCGCAGAAGCCCCACTTGATTTGCTTACTCTTGTTTGGACAGATTTAAGCGAGTTATTCCTAAGAATTACAGGCCTACAATATAAAACGCCAAATTTCCATGCAAAATAATCGTACAGCTTTCAGCACCTAAAATCTGACATATTCATACTGCCAGGGAGGTTAAATACTAGGATCAAATAAAAAAATAAATAAACAGAAAAAGCAAAACATGGAGTGCAAACATGCACCACCCAAACTTGGGCAGAAGCATAATTATGGCAGGGAGACCATACTACCAGTCTTCTACAAATATAAACCCTCGTACACACGGCAGAGAAACTCGACGGGCCGTCGAGCAAATAGAGAACCTGTTCTCTATTTGCTCGACGGGTTTCCCGACGGGCGGGGCTCGCCGAGAGCGTACACACGGCCGAGGTTCTCGGCAGAATGCGGCTCCCAGCGAGGTTCTCGCTGGTTTCTGCCGAGAACCTCGACCGTGTGTACAGGGCCTGAGAGGCAAGGGGTTGCTTAGTCAATTATAACAGATTTGGTGAAGAAGCCAGCATTAAGTTCTCCTTATTAGATAACAAACCTCCAAGAATAAGAGTTATGCCGCGTACACACGACCGTTTTTTCGGGTTGTAAAAAATGTTTTTTTTTTTTTATGTCATTAAAAACGATCGTGTGTGGGCTCCAGAGCATTTTTCACAATGTAAAAAATGGGCATTAAAAATTTCGAACATGCTGTAATTTTTCACAACGTTTTTAACGTCTTAAAAAATGGTCGTGTGTGGGCTTTAACGACGTGAAAAACCTGCGCATTCTCAGAAGCAAGTTATGAGACGCTCGTTCTGGTAAAATTACCGGTCGTAATGAAGCACATTCATCACGCTGTAACAGACAGAAAAGCACTAATTGTCTTTTACTAACACGGAATCAGCTAAAGCAGCCCCAAGGGTGGCGTCATCCGAATGTAACTTCCCCTTTATAGTGCCGTCGTACGTGTTGTACGTCACCGCGCTTTGCTAGAACATTTTTTTTTTCACGATGGTGTGTGGGCAACGTTGTTTTAATAATGAAGTTGGAAAAAACTTTGTTTTTTCGAGAGCCTGAAAAACTTTGTTTTTTACAAGCCAAAAAATTATCGTGTGTACGCGGCATAAGAGTTACAGTGTGGCCCAATTATCTTTGACAGGGAAGAATTCCTTCCACAACCTTGTTTGCACAATGCGGAGAATTCCATTGCATAGTGTGGAGAATTTTTAAAATGGAGCCTGCTGATTCAAAAATGAGCATAGAGATGACCTTGTAAGTAGGGTTGTCCCGATACCGATACTAGTATCGGTATCGGGACCGATACCGAGTATTTGCGGGAGTACTTGTACTTGCGCAAATGCTCCCGATGCTTCTGCCGATACTTTTTTTGTATTTATCAACATGTTCTGTGAAAATTCTTTGAGTTTTTTACTACTGCGTGACAAGCAAATAAAACATTTTTATTCATTTTTACTCATTTTTATTCTTTTATAATGTCTTGAGTTAGAGTTCTTCATAATTCTAAAGAAAATATCCTCATGCCGCGTACACACGGTCGTTTTTTGCGATGAAAAAAAACGACGTTTTCTGTGAAGTAAAAAACGACGTTTTTGAAACGTCACTTTTCAAAGACAATTTTGCATACACACCATCGTTTTTTTCACAAAAACCGAGGTTACGTTCACCACTCTTTTCCATTGAAGCTCGCTTCATAACTAGCTTCTGGGCATGCGCGGGTTGAAAAACGTCGTTTTGAACGACGTTTTTGCTACACACGGTGACTTTTTGTGAAACAAAAAACGACGTTTTGAAAAACGACACAAAAAATTCAAACATGTTGGAATCTTTTTTTGGTCGTTTTTTTGAAGACAAAAAACGACGTTTTGCCCACACACGATCAATTTAAATGACGTTTTAAAAAACGTCGTTTTTTTTCATCGCAAAAAACGACCGTGTGTACGCGGCATCAGTCTGTATTGTGGTTTGAAAACTGTCACATGACATTTAAAAAAAAGTATCGGTATTCGGTATCGGCGAGTACATGAAAAAAGTATCGGTATTCGGTATCGGCGAGTACATGAAAAAAAGTATCGGTATTCGGTATCGGCGAGTACATGAAAAAAAGTATCGCCACTTGTACTCGGTCCTAAAAAAGTGGTATCTGGACAATCCTACTTGTAAGTGAGAAGCTGTCCCTTCACTATCCAATGCGGTGGAGGACAGAAAATGGTCATGACTTGGTTTCTAAATTAGAAATCTGGTGCAACAAAATTACACATTTTCTGCCAGGTAGGACACATCTGTATCTTGCTGTTCCCCTAGAATTACACTTAAATATTGTGCTGTTTTTAATTTAGATGTAGGTTCTAATTAGGGCTTTTGAACATGTTGGCCGATAGGTTGGGGTGGGTCCTGCTAAATGTTCAGCTGTAGATTTTTTATCTAACTTGTATTTTCTATCAGTTCTTTCTAACAAGGGAAAAATCTTCCGTCTGCCAAAAGATTCACCTTAAACAGCACCGAGTGCTGACGTAGTTGGCCAGGAACGTTGAAACTCACTGATTTATAGGGAGCAAAGTGGACAACTTGAAAGACTTTTAGATACTTTCCTGATTAAATATAAACTCAATTACTTGGTTTTTCCTAAATTAAAAAAAGGTTCAATAATAGCATCAGCACCGTAACAGGAAACATCCAGTTGTTTTTAATGTCAAAGATGTCTTATTTATTTTAAAGGTTTAGTTCACCCAAAGGTGATATTTTTATATGGAGTTTGGTAGGCTGGACCATGCTCCTTACATCTCTGAAGGGCTCCAGTAGTGAGATCTCCTAGACGTAGTTACTGTATATAGTACAGCCCACTTTGAAGTTTTAGGCCCCTTGCATATGGGGCCCGGCTATGAGCAGTGCATCTCTTCTGGTGTTTTAGTGTACTTGGGGAGGATAGATGTAGTGTCCTGCCCTGCTGAAGGCAGCCTGTCAAAGCTTATGGCCTCATGTGTAGGGGGGCCTTAGGTGATTCCACCCCTCCATGTTATAGAATAATAACTGAAATTCCAACTTGATGATTAAACCCATAGCTCCCAACTGTCCCTGATGGGAATGTCTCTCTTTGAAGCAATGTCCTTCTATCCCTCATTCTTCCTCATTTGTCCCTCATTTTGGTCTGATCTATAAAGATGTATATAAAATGCACTTTTTATCTTAAAAAGGTGTTTTCCAGTGCTAAATCTTTCATCTGATTTCTAAATTGCTGCATTTGTAAATTCCAAAAGCCAATATAAAGGAATAGTAGTGGTAAAAAAGCACTTGTGGGTTTAACAAATCTTGTTTTATTGTACAATTCTCCTTTAAGAGGGCGTGGTAAGGGGTGTGTCTTTTGCCTGCATCCTTTTGCTGATAGGTGTCCCTCATTCCCATCTCAGAAAGTTGGGAGGTGTGTTAAACCCCTTCATTAACTCTATTAAAATAGATATATTGATTTTGGGTGGCCTGACCCATTAAAGTACAAAGGAAAATACAAGGTTGCATAATATCAAATTCCCAGGGCTAGTGAGAACTATTAATGTTTAACTCCAAGTAAAACAACTTTTACATTATGAATAGAGTGGGGATAAGTTAAAATATAACATTGTGAGTGAAACGTATCTCAACTTTCAGTAACACCTTTGTACATTGACGTCTATACCAACCTGCACCTTCCAGTTGTCAGGGAGAGGAAGGTGATCAGTTGGTCCTCCATTCCTCTCATTGTAGTACATAACCATGTTTAGATCAGGGAAGTTCCGGTTCAAATCTACATCGTTGAAATTGTTTCTTCCAGTCAAGTATCCATTAAAATACGGCCCCTGTAAGGCAAAATCGTATTTTCAGTACTATATATGAGGTCAGTAAACATTCTGAGCAGCAACACAAGACCAAAAAAGAAGCCAAGAAAAGGTTTGAGTTGTCTGTAGCAGCAGATTTCAAACGTTTCCTTAAAGGGGTTGTAAAGGTACATGTTTTTTTACCTTAATGCATCCTATGCATTAAGGTAAAAAAACATCTTACAGCACCGGCCCCCCCCGAGGCCCCGTTGTACTTACCTGACCGTTCGAAACTCCCGGGCGCGTCCACGTCGTCCTCTTCGGTTCCCAGCCTGGCCGTTGATTGGCTAGGCTGGGCGGATTGATAGCAGCGCAGCCATTGGCTAGCGCTGCTGTCAATCAGAGCGGATGACGCGGCGCGCCGGGGGGCGGAGCCGAGTGATACAGTCGGCGGCTATGGCCGCCGCTGTATCACGGGAGCGCGCTCGCAAAAGCTTTCCTCCGTGCGAGCGCTCTCGCATGAAGAGGGAAAGCTTTTGCGAGGAGGAGCCCAGACAACCGCCGAGGGACCCCAGAAGACAGCTTTCCGGGCCACTCTGTGCAAAACTAACTGCACAGTGGAGGTAAGTATCACATGTTTGTTATTTTTTTTTTTTAAATGCCCTGACTTTAGTGTCCCTTTAAGATTTCAGGTACGTAGATGACACACGATTTGTCTATCTTTTATGTCTTTCAAGACTTGATATTAGTAACAGATTACTCTGGACACATACAGTAAAGAGCACTTGTGATCAAACTACCCAGTATAACACGCAATCATCTTCCAACAGGTGATGCAATCACTCGTAATGCTGAAGTCTAAGTTCAAGGTTCAGTTCCTACCAGGCAGACCGTGGCATGGTGTAGATCAGCTATTCTCAACCTTATAACCCTGGGGGGGGGGGGGAATAAATCTGATCTCAAGGAATCCCTAAAAATGTGCAGCTCACGGAACATTGGTGTGATGATCAGTGAGTTGTAGGTGTAACAACAAATATGTAGAGATATAAGAATAAATAAAAGAGTAAAAGTTAAATCTTACTCCTTTGCATTTGGGCTCAGTGCAAACTTCACTCTATATCAGTGCAAACCTCACTCTACATCGGTGCTCAGTGCAAACCTCACTCTACATCGGTGCTCAGTGCAAACCTCATTCTACATCGGTGCTCAGTGCAAACCTCACTCTACATCGGTGCTCAGTGCAAACCTCACTCTACATCGGTGCTCAGTGCAAACCTCACTCTACATCGGTGCTCAGTGCAAACCTCACTCTACATCGGTGCTCAGTGCAAACCTCACTCTACATCGGTGCTCAGTGCAAACCTCACTCTACATCGGTGCTCAATGCAAACCTCACTCAACATCGGTGCTCAGTGCAAACCTCACTCTACATCGGTGCTCAGTGCAAACCTCACTCTACATCGGTGCTCAGTGCAAACCTCACTCTACATCGGTGCTCAGTGCAAACCTCAATCTACATCGGTGCTCAGTGCAAATCTCACTCTACATCGGTGCTCAGTGCAAACCTCACTCTACATCGGTGCTCAGTGCAAACCTCACTCTACATCGGTGCTCAGTGCAAACCTCACTCTACATCGGTGCTCAGTGCAAACCTCACTCTACATCGGTGCTCAGTGCAAACCTCACTCTACATCGGTGCTCAGTGCAAATCTCACCCTACATCGGTGCTCAGTGCAAATCTCACCCTACATCGGTGCTCAGTGCAAACCTCACTCTACATCGGTGCTCAGTGCAAACCTCACTCTACATCGGTGCTCAGTGCAAATCTCACTCTACATCGGTGCTCAGTGCAAATCTCACTCTACATCGGTGCTCAGTGCAAACCTCACTCTACATCGGTGCTCAGTGCAAACCTCACTGAGGTTTGCACTGAGCATGTCAGGGCATTAAAGCCACATTTTAGCGGATATTAATCACCATAGTAAGACCCTAGGTAAGAAACCCTAGAGTACACAGATAAAGTATACACTGTGTATTAGCATTACACCAATTTTACACATACAGTATATTTGCATTCATTTTTCAAAGTGTGGTAACATACTCCGACCAATGCAGATATTAGAAAACAGGCCATTAGAAAGTGTCTATGATCAGAACCCATGACTTAGCCATAAGATTGCTATATAAGGAAATTCTATTCATAGAGGTAGCATCCCCTAGTTTGTTTTCTAGAGAGAAATTTACAAATCCTTCAGCTTAACCACTTTGGTAAGTGTAGGATGCAATAAACCTAATTACAGTACAATGAAAATATATGAATTCAATTTCCATCTATGGAAAACAAAGGAAAGGAATTCCAGTTACCATGTCAATATTGTGTTCTGTGGCTAAGTGGAATTTGTACACACTAAGGAATAATACGTTCCTTATGTATCCTTAGGGTGGTTTCTGGCACACGACACACAAGAGAACACAGGAGGCCTCAGCTCCACTGAGAGAACAGCGGGATTTTCGGCTTTATTTGGTGTCCAAGAAACGACAACTTCCCTGGAGCTACAATCTGAACAATGCGATGTCTGGTTCTTGTTCCCCAGATAGTCACTCGCCACCCCAATGGACTCTATGCACGTTTATTGTTGTGAACATTTGTGTCCGCCAATGCTCTGGAATTACTTGAACTTACTACCTGACAGCAGACGTTCTTCCACAATTTTACCCAAACTGGCTACAACAGAGGACCTGCCACTGCCCTGCACTGGGGGCACCACCATTATTCTCCTTCTCACTGACAATGCAAGCCACTTAGAAGGCATGTTTAGCTATCCAAGACTTGACAGCACAAGAGCTACTCAAACCATTCCTCACTATTTGCAAACAAATAAAGCCAGAGAAGTGTCCTCAATATTGAAGAGCAGGGGTGACCAACCTTTTGAAGAGCAAGGGCCACTTAAGCAAATTGGTAACCGGTCATGGGCTACAATAAGCGGAGCGGGAGGATGGCATTCTAATCGGCTCTATAAAGTCCACTCTACTCTCAGCACACCAAATTTGCAAGTAATAGAAGTCTATGGCTCGGTGCAGGTAACCCTCAGTTGCAATTCACTGCACCTGCGGATCAGTTTGAAAGCAGCACAGTAACCACTGCAGAACAGATATGCCCATATATACACTGTAATATTAGTAATAAACGTACCTTTAATAACAGCATTCTATTCTATTGGATTCCATCCCAAAGCAGGAGGTCGCGGGCCACATCAGAGGGCTCCGCGGGCCACTGGTTGGGCACCCCTGTTGTGGAGGCACATTGAGATGCCATAATGACCAATTACATAGCACCAACTGGAAGGTCTCTGTTGTTTTCCAGGGTAATACCAGTTACCATAAGCCCAACTCTCTAATGCCCCCGGGCAACCACTGTGGAAGGAACTAGAAACCACTAGGCCACAACTAAAAATCATGGGATACAGGGCCATTTTTAATGTTGATTGGACCCTGGGCAAAGGTTTTCTTGGGGCCCCCCCATGCAATTTTGCTATCCACCTGCTCTGAGACATACAATAAATATCAGCTAGACTTAAAATCAGTTTACTGTATCAGATCAGGCAGTGATTGAGATTGGTTGCTAGAAGTTACAGCATATCATTACCACCACTTACTGACTGGTTGCTAGAGGCTACAGCACACATTACGGCTCACTGATTAGTTTCTAGAGGTTACAGCATGTGATTTCTTCTTGTTGATTGGTTGCTAGAGATTAGGGATGAGCCAGACAACCCCCCGTTCGGTTCGCACCAGAACCTGCGAACAGACCAAAAGTTTGTGTGAACTTTAGAACCCCAATACAGTCTATGGGACTCGAACGTTTGAAATCTAAAGTGCTAATTTTAAAGGCTTATATGCAAGTTAATATCCTAAAAAGTGTTTGGGGACCTGGGTCCTGCCCCTGGGGACATGTATCAATGCAAAAAAAAAGGTTTAAAAACTGCAGTTTTTTCGGGAGCAGTGATTTTAAATGACTTTTTATCCTTCAGAAATTACACTTTGTGCAGGGACAGTTCTAAGCACGGGAAACAAGCGCTGCTTTACAGGCATACTTTACACCCCCCCCCCCAGGTACGAAATTTAAAGGAATTTCACTTTTATTTTTTCACTTTAAGCATTATTAAAATCACTGCTCCCAAAAAAAAAACGGTAGTTTTTTGAAAACTTTTTTTGCATTTATACATGTCCCCTGGGGCAGGACCCGGGTCCCTAAAAACTTTTTAGGACACTAATTTGCATATAAACCTTTAAAATTAGCACTTTAGGTTTCTCCCATAGACTTTTCCCAGGGTGTTCTGTGACTTTTCGAATTTACTGCGAACACCCCAAATTGTTCGCTGTTTGGCGAACAGACAATGTTCAAGTCGAACAACTCGAAGCTCGTCCCTACTAGAGATTACTGTACATTAATACTGCTCACTGATTGGTTGCTAAAGGTTACAGCACATCAGCTCTTCACTGCAGAGGGGCATGGCATACATATGAATGCCGCCGGCCTCAGCTATTTACATATGAATACCATCGTTATTTACAAATGAATGTTCCTCTTATTTACATATGAATGTTCCCCTTATTTAGTAAACACTGGTTCTGAGGTGAGTCATCTGTACACAACAATAGGGCAGAGCTGGGCAGCATTAGTAGCAGCACTTCACACTGAGATATCAGGACAAAGGACTAAAACTTCAAGTATGAGGCAGCTGCTTTGGGCCCCACAACAATGACAGGGCCCAGGGAAGTTTCCCCTTTTTCCCTGCCTTAAAGACGGACCTGATGGGAAATACCTAGTACATATCCATTTTACCACGTATTGATGAAGATTTCCTTGTCATGTGCACTGTAGTAGCAGTTCTACTGGTGAAACACAAACATATTTGGTTGAAATGAATTTAGTTTAGATACACAATGTGCCCACTGAATCAAAGGATAGAGCTTACCAGTACCTGGTCTGCAGCAACTTCATAGCCATCTGGGTTCATAGAAGGCATGATATGTATCCGTGTGTTCTCAATGAGCCGGACAATCCTCTCATTCCTGTTCCGATACTCTTCACACAGAAACTCGGCCAGTTGTAGGAGAAGCTCTCTTCCCAGGATCTCATTCCCGTGCATGTTGGCTACATACTTAAACTCCGGCTCCACTATGAAGAGAACAGAACATATAATGATTTGAATACCTGAGCTTTACACCATAAGATAGAAAAGACTTGAAGAATACTCCAACATGGAAAAATGAAGCATGCTATTGCTAACTTGATTGTAAAGGTGCACATTATCTGTTGGTCTTCCAACCTGCTGAGCCACAGACCTGGGACATTCACACTCAGTGACATCATACTCCCAAACTACCTACATTTTCAAGGTCGGTGGCCCACTTTAAAGCCATATAAGGATGAGGATGACAGCCACAACTCACATGTTTTAAAAACAAGATAGTAGGCAGCTCCATATGTCTATCCACACAGGTTCTCGTAAAGTAAGAATTGTTACTAAATAGGTACATTTGGGTAACTGGGTTTTACATTTGCCCCATGTGACCCTGGTGACCATGTTGGGTCAAGCAGAGTCTATTTAAGACTCTGACTGCTTGTTTTGGTGCACTTTAAACGAGCGGCTAGGGTAGGCACACGTTCCCCGTTTTGGCAGGCTGAGTATCAGTGATAGGGAAAGATTTGGGTGGGTTAGAGATAGAGCAAGGACTACGTCTACCTTCTCAGTACACCCCCCCTTTGGGTCAAACCAGCCAGGCCACCTACAATCCTTGTGACAGATGTTGTTGGCATACCTGAGTCTTCTGAGTGGCATCAGTTAGGTGAGCTTTCCTCCCGGGCCTGTTTGTACTATTAACTTGCTGTTTTAATATGTCATTCTTGCAAATCGGGACTCTTTGTGCTTACTGCCTACCTACTCAACATCTCTGAGGATTATTGCAGCATCCCATGTTATGTATGTTTTTAAAGATTTAGGTGGTGGGAGGAAAAAAAACTGTCTTTAGAGATAAATTTGAGCCAAAAGTTGCCTGATGTAGCTGGCTAGCTCTCTCTGGTGTACCAAGAATAATTTCCTAAATGTTCCTGGATTGGGACCTCCATAAATCCAGGCTGGGCATTTGCTAATTCTTAGCTCCTCCCCCTGTCCATTGCAGGTCAGTTTTCACATCAATAGGTCATGTGAGCTATAGGGAAGACATGGTTAAGGAAATTATGTTTGGATATTTAAAAACGATTAGAAGTTTTCTTTTCCACTCTGGGTCCCTTATGGAGATTTCCCTTCTTTTTCTCACGCAGTGACCAAGCAGGAAATGAAACACTTGAGCTTGAACACAGGTAGCCATTACCAACTGGCAGAAGTTCTGCCCCTTCTCGGTGCTACTAAAACAAGTGCTATCATTGCTCTTTGTAGAGATTCTTCTTCTGGGTGATCACACAATACGTATAAAGAAATCTACTTATGGGTAAGGATGAGCTTCGATTCGAACATCGTATGTTCGATCGTTCGTCGAAATACGAACAAAACGGGTCGTTCATGCCAATTCGAGTGACGCGCCACGGCCCATAATTCACTGCGGCATTGCTTGCTTATGATTGGCTAAGCATGCACTATGACCTGCATGCTTGGTCAATCACAGCGCCATCAGTACAGAGAGCAGTAATTGGCCAAAGCCAGGGTGGCTTTGGCCAATTATGGCTCAGGGGGTTTAGTACACGCCCTACACTATAAAAGGCCGCCTGCAGGTCGGCCTTATGTAGTGTGTTGCAACGGTGGTTAGAGAGAACAGAGAGAGACAGAGAGAGTTCTATTTTTTTGCAGATAGATAGAGCAGGGAGGCAGGCAGGCTAGTCAGTTAATGTTACAGTGTGTAGAGGATATATATACATCCCAGGTGTTGTACATATATTTATACACTGTATAGCTTAGCTAAATGAGTTCTTCCTAATTTACTGGCAGGCAGGTGATTGTGCTATTTAAAGATGTTTTCACAGGCATACTATAGACAGCCAGCAGGTACAATATTTAAAGGAAGTTTTCATTTATTTAATTTTTTTATTATTTAAGCATTATTAAAATCACTGCTCCTGAGGAGCAGTGATTTTAATGATGCTTAAAAAAAAAAAAAAAAAAAGGACAAATGACTTTAACCACTTAAGACCCGGACCAAAATGCAGGTAAAGGACCTTGCCCCTTTTTGCGATTCGGCACTGCGTCGCTTTAACTGACAATTGCGCGGTCGTGCGACGTGGCTCCCAAACAAAATTTGCGTCCTATTCTTCCCACAAATAGAGCTTTCTTTTGGTGGTATTTGATCGCCTCTGTGATTTTTATTTTTTGCGCTATATACAAAAATAGAGCGACATTTTTGAAAAAAAAATCAATATTTTTTACTTTTTGTTATAAGAAAGATCAATAAACTAAATTTTAGTCAAACATTTAGGCCAAACTGTATTTAGCCACATGTCTTTAGTAAAAAAAAAAATCGCAATAAAAAAAAATTAGCTACCTAGCGGGAACAGCGACACTAATACAGCGATCAGAAAAATGATCGCTTAGTGATGCTGGCAATAGGGAGTGAAAGGGTTAACTAGGGCGGTGATCAAGGGGTTAAAACTTTATTAGGGGGGTACGGGGGCTACCCTGGACATAACACTAACTGACTGTCACACTGCCTGTCACACTGACACTAAATACAGTAATCATACATGTACGATTACTGCATTCAGTGACACTGTGACAGGGGGGAGGGGGGGGCGATCGCGGGGGTTAAATGTGTTTATGTGTAGTGTCGGTGCCATTCTGCCGACGTAAATGTACATGCGGCGGTCCTTAAGTGGTTAAATATTGTACCTGCTGGCTGTCTATAGTATGCCTGTGAAAACGTCTTTGAGAACCCGGGTCTTGCCCAGGGAACATGTATCAATGGAAAAAAAGTTTTAAAGACGGTTGTTTCTTCAGGAGTCCTGAAAAAATGACCGTTTTTACAACTTTTTATGTCAATAACTTGCATATTAGGCTTTAAAATGAGCACTTTTGAATTCGAACGTTCGAGTCCCATAGACGTCAATCGGGTTCTAAATGTTCAAGCAAATGTTCGGTCCATTCGAAGGTTCTGGTGCAAACCCTACTCATGGGTAACAATTTAAAAAAACACCTAACAAAGGTTCCATCCCTTCTCCACTCCCCCCCCCCCCTAAAAAAATAGCTTGTAATTTAATGTTGGCTTTATCTTATTGGTCCTTTAGGTTGTGCCCGTTGATAAATAATTAATCTTAATGAAGAAATTAAACATCTGTATTGATCAATAATCCCCTCAGGATCATCTAGGTAAGATCACTTTTCCAAAATGATTGGGAATTATGGAAAGATCACTGCTAAAGCATTCAAAACATATAATAACTTTTTTTTTAAATATAATATTTTTTTTGTGTAACTTTATTCGCCAATCGCCACTGCGACAAAAGGTGACAAAAGACTTTTTGGGTTAGAATAATGTTATGAAATACAAGAGGTCGAAAAAAAAATCCTAACTCAAAGCATACGTTTCCTTCCATAAAGGAGTTATTAATAACATGTAACCCCCGACAGGATTTAAGATTAGAAACATCTGATATAACAATATGCACTGTGTAGATAAATGGAAACGCTCCATATTATTAGATATTTCGAGATGTGATGACATTGCCCTCTGCCTCCCTTATAATAAATGCAGGATAGGAAAGCATTTCCACAAGAAAAACACAACTTTACCACAGAAAAAATAGATCATCTCTAGAGTTCAAGTGCTTAGGTGTGAAGGTTGCTTTAGTTTTCTTTTTCTTTTTTCAGGTCGACAATATTTTTAGCAAGTACAGAAAATATCTGTTGATCTTGCCAGAGTGCCAGTGTTTTTCTGTGCACCAAGTTTTTCCAAGTATTTTCTGAGAACTTCAAAAGACCTCGGGGTAGATTCACATACACTTAATATTGCGCTGCGTAATCTAAATACTCTACGCTGCCGTATTTTACCAGGCTCTACACCGAATCCTGGTAGATTTTTGCCCGTACGCTACGGCGGCGTAGTCTATTTCTCGCCGCGTAATCGAAATACGCGATTGGGGGGCGTGAAGCATTTAAATTAAGCGCGTCCCCGCGGCGATCGAACTGCGCATGCTCCGTTCAGAAATTTCCCGCCGTGCATTGCGCGAAATCACGTCGTTACGTCATTCGTTGTTTGAGTAGCGGCGTTTACGGACATTCCTATTCCCGGACGACTTACGTAAAAAATAATAAAAGACGTCGGAAAACGTAGAAATTCGACGTGGGAACGACGGCCATACTGTCTAATATTAGAGCAGCAAAAAGCTGGTATAGTGTTACGCAAATAAAAGATGACTAAAGATGCCGTAAGAGATTGCGATTGAAGATCGTAATTTCGGGGATCACCGGCAAAAGCTCATTTGCATATCCCGACGCGGAAAACTACGGGAAGTCCACCCAGTGGCCGCAATTTTATTGCAGCGTAGATCCGAAGGCGTACAAACACGTAATCCAGTCGAATTGAAGCCTGCAGCCGTCTATTCATGGTTTAAGGTTTTCGACTAGCTAGAAAACGCGCGTAATTTGAAATTACTCCAGTCTAACATCAGTTAGACAGGCGTAATGGCTCTCTGAATCTGGCCCCTCCTCTCTATGTAATAAAGGTAAGAGGAGTCTAGGGGGAAAACTCTGTGCCTCTATAGATGCAGTGCAGGAAGTCAGTGATGTCGCTCTAGGACAGGAAGTGGGGTAAGGGTTGGATTACTAGGTGATAAGAAAAGGGAAAAAAATCTGAAAGAAATTAAATAAAAATTTAAAATTTAACCACCACAGGACTGGTAGGCTTACAAAATGTTATATATAAAACTGTAATTTTTGGTGAAGAATCAACAACAAGTGGGACACAATCATGAAGTGGAACGAAATTTATTGTATATCTCAAAGCTTTAAACGGACCTCTGAGACTATCACAGTGCAGGTGCATTTATACGGATTACACACAGGTGGATTCTATTTATCATCATTAGTCATTTGAGTCAACATTGGATCATTCAGAGATCCTCACTGAACTTCTGGAGAGAGAGTTTCCTGCACTGAAAGTAAAGGGGCTGAATAATTTTGTACGCCCAATTTTTCAGTTTTTTATTTGTTACCAAAGTCTGAAATATCCAATAAATTTCGTTCCACTTCATGATTGTGTCCCACTTGTTGTTGATTCTTCACAAAAAATTACAGTTTTATATCTTTATGTTTGAAGCCTGAAATGTGACAAAAGTTTGCAAAGTTCAAGGGGCCCGAATACTTGAGCAAGGCACTGTATATATATATATATATATAAATTGTGTATATATATATATATATATATATATATATATATATTGTGTATATATATATATATATATATATATATATATATATATATATATATATATATATATATATATATATATATATATATACACTGTATATTTATATTTAATGTGTGTGTGTGTGTGTGTAAAAAACCCAAAGGTTAACGCTGCGCTAGAAATGGTATGTGAAAAAACTAAATGTGAATATAGTGTGCAAAATAAAGCTGCCAGCACCAAAAGTCTTAAATACAAAAAACTTAATAGAATAATTATAATTCTTTATAAATATATATATATATTCCTTTCAATACCTGAATATTTATAATATGTTTAGATTATTAGCACTGCATCAATTTTTTATAATTATATATATATATATATATATATATATATATATATATATATATTGGGGGGGGGGGTTAACGACACATTAAAGCTAGTTTTATCTTTTCGATTCTTTGAACTGTGTAGGTTGATAAGGAGGTGTTATCTTCATTGAAAAAAAGCATTGAAGTATCTGTATTGATAATCATCACCTCTGGCAATCCCCTCCCAGTAATACATTAAAGAGATAATAGATTAGGAATGCAAGCAATGCGAGGACACACCAAACAATTAGGACAATTAAATGCTAATGCTATTATTTCCCGTTGTCGACAAAACAATACAGATACAGTGATTGATGTTTACACACACAGTCTGGGATGTGTCTGCTCTGCTGCTACTGTAACCACTGTCATTCTACACCAGTCTATAGTACCAGGGTCCCTACAGAGGCTTCTAGGGGCTGACATCAATGGTCTTTTTTAGTTATATGTATATTCTTCCCAATGACCACCAATGTAATGAGCAATCCTCCTACTGACCACCATTAGGGAGCATTCTTCCCAATGACTTCCAATGTAAGGAACATTCTTCCCACTGATCACCAATGTAAGGGACATTCTTCCCACTGATCACCAATGTAAGGAACATTCTTCCCACTGATCACCAATGTAAGGAACATTCTTCCCACTGATCACCAATGTAAGGGACATTCTTCCCACTGATCACCAATGTAAGGAACATTCTTCCCACTGATCACCAATGTAAGGAACATTCTTCTCACTGATCACCAATGTAAGGAACATTCTTCCCACTGATCACCAATGTAAGGGACATTCTTCCCACTGATCACCAATGTAAGGAACATTCTTCCCACTGATCACCAATGTAAGGAACATTCTTCCCACTGATCACCAATGTAAGGGACATTCTTCCCACTGATCACCAATGTAAGGAACATTCTTCCCACTGATCACCAATGTAAGGAACATTCTTCTCACTGATCACCAATGTAAGGAACATTCTTCCCACTGATCACCAATGTAAGGGACATTCTTCCCACTGATCACCAATGTAAGGAACATTCTTCCCACTGATCACCAATGTAAGGAACATTCTTCCCACTGATCACCAATGTAAGGAACATTCTTCCCACTGATCACCAATGTAAGGAACATTCTTCTCACTGATCACCAATGTAAGGAACATTCTTCTCACTGATCACCAATGTAAGGAACATTCTTCTCACTGATCACCAATGTAAGGAACATTCTTCTCACTGATCACCAATGTAAGGAACATTCTTCTCACTGATCACCAATGTAAGGGACATTCTTCTCACTGATCACCAATGTAAGGAACATTCTTCTTACTGATCACCAATGTAAGGGACATTCTTCCCACTGATCACCAATGTAAGGGGCATTCTTCTCACTGATCACCAATGTAAGGAGCATTCTTCCCACTGATCACCAATGTAAGGAACATTCTTCCCACTGATCACCAATGTAAGGAACATTCTTCCCACTGATCACCAATGTAAGGGGCATTCTTCTCACTGATCACCAATGTAAGGGACATTCTTCTCACTGATCACCAATGTAAGGGACATTCTTCTCACTGATCACCAATGTAAGGACATTCTTCTCACCGATCACCATAGTAAGGGACATTCTTCTCACTGATCACCAATGTAAGGAACATTCTTCTCACTGATCACCAATGTAAGGGACATTCTTCTCACTAATCACCAATGTAAGGAACATTCTTCTCACTGATCACCAATGTAAGGGACATTCTTCTCACTGATCACCAATGTAAGGAACATTCTTCTCACTGATCACCAATGTAAGGAACATTCTTCTCACTGATCACCAATGTAAGGAACATTCTTCCCACTGATCACCAATGTAAGGACATTCTTCCCACTGATCACAAATGTAAGGACATTCTTCTCACTGATCACCAATGTAATGACATTCTTCCCACTGATCACCAATGTAAGGGACATTCTTCCCACTGATCACCAATGTAAGGAACATTCTTCCCACTGATCACCAATGTAAGGACATTCTTCCCACTGATCACCAATGTAAGGAACATTCTTCTCACTGATCACCAATGTAAGGAACATTCTTCCCACTGATCACCAATGTAAGGACATTCTTCCCACTGATCACCAATGTAAGGACATTCTTCTCACTGATCACCAATGTAAGGGACATTCTTCTCACTGATCACCAATGTAAGGGACATTCTTCCCACTGATCACCAATGTAAGGAACATTCTTCTCACTGATCACCAATGTAAGGAACATTCTTCCCACTGATCACAAATGTAAGGCAGTGGCGTATCTAGGGTAGGGCAGGCATGGCAAATGCCATGGGCGCCATATGAAGGGGGCGCTGTTGAATGGCTGGGCAGCAAGGCACTTACCAGGGTCTGAGGGTCTCTTCTTCCCTCCTCCCAAACATAGGCAGGATCTCCTTTTCAGCACCTTTGCTAATGGACAATGGCAGCGCTATCCCTGCTGCGTTCAGTCACAGCCCTCCCCTGTTCTCCCAGGCTCTCCCATTCCATCTGGTCGGATTGGCAGCGCACAAAGAAGAAGGAACATCAGTTTCTCCCTCTTCTCTGTGAAAACTGAGGCCTTAAGTGATGAAGATTTCATCACTTCCAGTATTGGTTCTGCATTTACCTGGCCTTGGAGGGCAGAGGAGGGATCAGGGGTCTAATAAACCCCATATTTCTCCAAAAAGACATGATTTTTTTTTTTAGAACATGCTCTAATTTTTCTCATCATTTTTCACGCCGTCGTTTATCACGTCATAAAAAAACGGTCATGAAAAACGGTCATGTGTACGCTTTAATGACGGGAAAAAAACGCCCATGTTCAGAAGCAAGTTATGAGACGGGATATATAAAAATATAAAATGTTTACAGGTTCTAAGTAATTTTCTAGCAAAAAATATGGATTTTAACAAGTGGCAGAAATAGGCTTAGGCATGAAAGGGTTAATCTGCTGAGGCTGCAAAGCAAGGGACTGATGAATCTATGTCCTCAGTCACTTTTGGCCAGGAAGGGGGGCCCTGTCAGGTAGGCTGTATGTGGTTTCTAAAAGCAGCCCTGTGAGTAGGATTAGTATGAGAGAACTTGATAATTAGCAGCTGCCTCCACACCCCACTGTTAAAGGGGTTGTAAAGTGGTAAACTTTTTTTTATTCTATTCTATTTATTTTTTTATGACGCCGGCCTGTGTTCTGTGGGGCAGACCTTTGCCAGGTTGAGCCTCATCTATGGGGAATAACTTTACGCCGGACGTACAATTTACGCGCACCTTGCGCAGCATGCGTCGGGCGCACGTACGTCTGTGAATCGCCCTATTTTCCTCATTTGCATGTTTGAATGCCTAATCAATGGAAGCAGCAACATACGTCCAGATGAAAATTACCCCCACCCAAGCCGGGGTAAGTAAGCTACGTCGGCGTAGGGTGGCCAGTTTTTAGGCGTATGTTGGTTTGTGGGTCCGGCGCACAGATACGCTGGCGCACATTTGCACTTACCTCGGCGTAAGTGCTTTGTGACTCTGGGCCTATACTTCTCCTTTAACGCACAGCTGTAGAAGTTACATAACACTTGGCTTTATGTAGAAGACGTCTGAATCGCCTTCATGTATAAACTGTCTGAAGACGAGGAAATGATCAGAACAGAAGAGGAGTTGGTAGAGTGGAGTTTATTTTCCAGCGTAGACTTCCTGCCCACTAATCCCATAGAATAGGCTTCCAGCTGTCATTTTGTTGCCTGTCTCTGCCAGCAATGGCAGCCAGCACACAGCCACAGGCTGCACTGCAACCTTATGTAATTGGCAGACCTCTTCCTCGATGTCTGGAGACTTCTACATACTCTCTCTGGATATTACTAGTCTATATTTCATAAAATATACTCTATATTATATAACTGTATGAGCCTCTGTCTGGAAAAGTCTGTCTGTCTCCCGGCACACTCGGCTTAATTAAAGGCTAGCTTTAAATTTCCTGGGCAGCAGAATAAAAGAAAGAAAAAAAAAAAAAGAAGAAAAGCAACACCACCTGCACTCGATTGAATGTTTAACACAAAAACTTCCCACTTTAGTAAATCCCTCTCAATTTAGTTTGGATTAGCAAAAATTAGAACAACTCTCCTGAAGCCCAGGTGCGAGTTCAGCTGATTTCACTCCCGCTGGTCAGTCCCGATTTCGGCCACGATAACAGAGACATCTGTGCAGAAACCGCATGTAAATCGCGGGCCAAAATTGCAAAAAGTAGTACAGAAACGACTTTATTAAATTGGTGCAGATGCGGCATAGCACCGCGGCAAATACCGCCGCTTTGACATGTTATTTAACATGCAAAATCGCATGTCAAAACGCATCAGTGTGGACCAGGGCGAAGCCACATCCGTTTGCATAGCTCCCAACTGTCCCTGATTTCGGGGGACTGTCCCTGATTTGGAGCAATGTCCCTCTGTCCCTCATTCCTCCTCATTTGTCCCTCATTTTGGTCTGATCTATATAGATGTATATAAAATGCACTTTTTATCTTTCAAAAAGTGTTTTCCAGTGCTAAACCTTTCATCTAATTTCTAAATTGCTGCATTTGTAAGTCTTCAAAGCCAATATAAAGGAATAGTAGTGGTAAAAAAAAAAGTCCTTCTGAATTTCACTTAACCCCAACAGCGCCCCCTAGTGGTTAACTCCTAAACGGAAATTGTCATTTTCACAGTAATCAGAACATTTTTATAGCACTTTTTTCTGTGAAAATGACAATGGTCCCAAAAATGTGTCCGATGTGTCCGCCATAATGTCGCAGTCACTAAAAAAAATCACTAATCGCCGCCATTAGTAGTAAAAAAATATTAATAAAAATGCAATAAAACTATCCCCTAGTTTGTAAACGCTATAAATTTTGCGCAAACCAAGCGATAAACGCTTATTGCGATTTTTTTTTTACCAAAAATAGGTAGAAGAATACGTATCGGCCTAAACTGAGGAAAAATGTTTTCTTTTTAGATATTTTTGGGGGATATTTATTATAGCAAAAAGTAAAAAATATTGCATTTTTTTCAAAATGTACACTCTATTTTTGTTTATAGCACAAAAAACAAAAACCGCAGAGGTGATCAAATACCACCAGAATTTGTGGGGAAAAAAGGACGCAAATTTTGTTTGGGAAACACGTTGCAGGACCGCGCAATTGTCAGTTAAAACGACGCAGTGTCGAATCGTAAAAACAGGGCAAGGTCCTTAACCTGCATAATGGTCTGGGTCTTAAAGCGGAGGTTCACCCAAAAATCAACTTTCTGACATTAGATCCAGCATACTGCTAACATCTGCAGTATGCTGGTTTTTTTTGTACTTATCGTTTTATGAGCCGTTGTTATCTGGCTCAGAGCGGGGAATTCTGCGGGGAATGGGCGTTCCTAAGCCAAGAGGAGTTGATTGACGGGCTGCTAAGGCGTGTCATGCCTTCCGAAAATACCCAAAGTGACACTCGGGTATTTTCGGAAGGCATGACACGCCTTAGCAGCCCGTCAATCAACTCCTCTTGGCTTAAGAACGCCCATTCCCCGCAGGATTCCAGAGCCGGATAACAACGGCTCATAAAACGATAAGTACAAAAAAAAAAATAACAGCATACTGCAGATGTTAGCAGTATGCTGGATCTAATGTCAGAAAGTTGATTTGTGGGTGAACCTCCGCTTTAAGTGGTTAATGGTGTGTGTCAGGGGGACGTGTCCTATGCCTACGTACATTTGCGAGTAGATGTCCCTCATTCCCATCTCATAATGTTGGGAGGTATGCGTATGGGGTTAAATTTATAGGGCTGTAGATCGGACTTTGTAGGCAAAACTGGACGAGAGTAGAATAAAAAATATATTTTATTAACAGCGAATCATTTACAAACAGGGTCTTACATCATGTGTCGCACGTCGTGATGTCACGTTCGACTGTGTTCTACGGGGATGTGCGTTGCGCTCCACCGCAGCCATCATGTGATGTAACCAGAGAGTCGGTTGCTAGGCGATTGTCTCTCCTCTCCTCACACATTAGTTGTCGGTGAAGAGAGGAGAGTGGATCGCTGCAGCCAGCCAGTGATTGGTATGAGCTGTTTATTACAGCTTTTTACACACCGATCACCAGCCTAGTGTCCCCACACAGTGTAAACACACACATGTCATCAAAATAGTGTCCCCAAAACACGTCCCCACACAATGTAAGCACACAAAGTCCCCAAAATGGTGTCCCCAAAACACATGTCCCCACACCTCTCCCCCACGTATGTAACAGTAAAATCACATGTCCCAATGATCTGCACACATATGTCAGTGATCACCTGTGCACATCTGTACATGATCATCTGCGTACATCTGTCCGTGATCACACAACCTAATTATTATACACTTAACAGGATTTTTTTTTTTTTACCAAAAACATGTAGCAGAATTCATTTTGCCTTAAATTTATGACAAAAATTTGATTATATTGGATTTCCCTTCTTTTTTCGCTTATATCGCAAATAATAAAAAAACAGAGTCGTGAATAAATACCACCAAAAGAAAGCTCTATATCTGTGAACAAAATTATAAAAATGTAATTTGGGTACAGGGTAGCAGGACAGCACAATTGTCATTGAAGGGGCGAGAGAGCTGAAAGCTGAAAATTGGTCTGGGAAGGAAGGGGGCGAAAGAGCACGAAAGTGCACAAAAGCCCCCGATGGGGCTCCTATTTTTGGGGGATAATGTATAATAAATAGTTGTAAAAAAATAACAAAAATTGAAAAATATTCAAATAAAAAAATAATAAAATTGTAAAAAAAGTTCTAATAAAAAATAATAATACAATGCATAAAAAAAGTTCTAATAAAAAAATAATAAAAATTGTAAAAAAAAGTTACAATAAAAAATAATAAATTTGTAAAAAAAAGTTATAATAAAAAAATAATAACAATGTAAAAAAAGTTATAAGCACAGTTGCGCTCTACAAGGGAATTTGCTCCAGGGCTTAGTAAATGGCAATGCTTCACTTTGTAAAGAATTACCAATCACAGGCAAGGAAAATTAAAAAAGAAAATACATTTTTTTGCTTGCACATGATTGGATGATAGAAGTCAGCAGAGCTTCCCCTCATGTATTAAGCTCTGGAGCAACTTTACTTGCAAAGTGCTCAGTCTATTTCCATACCTCCCAACAGTTTTAGTAAATCAACCCTATTGTGCGATTGTGCACAGAACTCCTTCATAATTTCTGGTCAATACGTAACCCCCTGGCTAAAGCTTTGCATAGATGGAGCAAAATTTGGCTGATTCAGCAGCGACTGGACACATATTCTGACCGTGTGTGTGTCCCATCTGAGTTTTCCCATCGGAAATTCAGACGGACTTAGAAAGAGAACATGTTCCCATCGGAAATTCAGACGGACTTAGAAAGAGAACATGTTCCCATCGGAAATTCAGACGGACTTAGAAAGAGAACATGTTCCCATCGGAAATTCCGTTCATCTGTGTGGAACGACGGAGAAAAAAACATGCATGCTCAAAATCAAGACGACGCATGCTTGGAAACATTGAACTTCATTTTTCTCGTCTCGTCGTAGTGTTGTACATCACCGCGTTTTGAACGGATGGAATTTGGTGTGGCTGTGTGTATGCAAGACAACTTGAACGAAATTCCGTCAGAAAAATCCGTTGGAGTTTATCCCAACTGAAATTCCGATCGTGTGTACGGGGCATAACAGTCGACTTCTGTCTAACAGGACTGTTGGGAAAGTTTTGTCGATCAGCGGGCTGCAGCCACTGATCAGTGTATTCTGACAGTGGAGGAGTCCCCGCTGTCACAATATATGGGGTAAAGGTGTACGCACAGGGTGCGCTAGGTGCACAGATTCTTGGGACTTGGGAATCTCTCTCCTCAGTCCCCTTCTCTGTCTCAAAAGTCAGACATCCGGGGTCTGTTTAGTTCCCTGATATTTCCCCAAAGCCCCCCCCCCTCCCAACGGGGCTCCTAATTTTTTTGTGAAAATAAATAATAAATAATAATAAATAATTGTAAAAAAAATTAACAAAAATGTAAAAATGTTATAATAAAAACTGTAAAAAAAAGTATAATAAAAAAATAATACAATTGTAAAAAAGTTATAATAAAAAAAGAATACATTTGTAAAAAAGTTATAAAAAAAAATGTAAAAAAGTTATAATAAAAAAAGAATACATTTGTAAAAAAAAATTATAATAGAAAAATAATAAAATTGTAAAAAAGTTATAATAAAAAAAAAAGGAATTGTCTGTAGACCTCCAAGACAGGATTTTATTGAGGCTAGCTCTCCCTGGGGGTTACCTTGTGGACGCGCTCCCGAGGACAGCATTTGCATCCATAGACATGAATGCCAGACTCAGCCCCGCCCCCACATCATTGTATTTGATTGACAGTAGTGAGAACCAATGGCTGTGTGCTATTAATCTTTCCAATCAAGTGCCGAGAACCCCCGGGCAAAGAGGTACAGCGCGTCTTCGCCGAGGGAACAAAAGGGCTCAAGTGAGTAAAACAGGGGGGCTGGTCAGTGTCAAAAGATTTTTCACCTTAAAGCGGAGCTCCACCCTAAAGTGGAACTCCCGCTGATCGGAACCCTTCCCCCCTCCGGTGTCACATTTGACACCTTTCAGGGGGTAGGGGGGTGCAGATACCCACTTCTGGCCAAAGAGTCTGCGTCAGCTCCCGCCCCCCCCCCCCATGTTGTGTTCTGGGAACACTCGGCTCCCAGAGCACAGCGGGAGCCAATCAGCAGGCGCATCGCTTCACATCCTGGTTCCCTCACCGAGGATGGCGAGGGGGGCATCAGAGTGACGAGCGATCGCTCATCCTCTGCTGCGGACGGCGCTGGACTTTAGGAAAGGAAAGTGTCCTAATATTAAAAGTCAGCAGCTGCAGTGTTTGTAGCTGCTGACTTTTAATATATATTTTTTCAGCGGACATCCGCTTTAATGCATAGGATGCAATAAAATTGTAAAAAAGTTGTAATAAAAAAATACTAAATTTGTAAAAAAAAAAAGTTGTAATAAATAAAAAATAAAAAATTCTACTAAAACAAATAATAAATTTGTAAAAAAAAAGTTCTAATAAAAAAAAAATTGTAAAAAAAGTTATAATAAAAAAAAATAATTTGTAAAAGAAAGTTATAATAAAAAAATAATAAAATTGTAACAAAGTTCTAATAAAAACAAACGACTCTCTGCTTTACTGCCATATATACACACACGTGTGTTTGAGCTTTGGGGCGCACACCCCAATGCAATAGGCTGCACACACCTATGTCATGGGGGTTGATTTACTAAAAGCAAATAGACTGTGTACTTTGCAAGCACAGTCACACTCTGCATGGGAATTTGCTCCAGGGCTTAGTAAATGGTAAAGCTTCACTTTGTAAAGAATTCCCAATCACAGGCAAGGGAAATGAAAAAAGAAAACAACATTTTTTGCTTGCACATGATTAGATGATAGAAGTCAGCAGAGATTTCCTTTATTTATTAAGCTCTGGAGCAACTGTACTTGCAAAGTGCTCAGTCTATTTCCATATTTTGAGATGGGAATGAGGGACACCTACATGCAAACGTATGTAGCCATAGGACACGCCCCCTGTCACACCCCCTTAAAGGAGAATTAACCAAAAAAAGTTAATTACATTCACAAAGGACTTTTTTTTTTACCACTATTCTTCCTTTATATTGGTTTTAAAATTGACAAATGCAACAATTTAGAAATTGGATGAAAGGTTTAGCACTGGGAAACACTTTTTGATAGATAAAAAGTGAATTTTTTATACAACTATATAGATCAGACCAAAATGAGGAACAAATGAGAGGGAAAGCGGGACATTGCTCGAAATCAGGGACAGACCCTCGAAATCAGGGACAGACCCTCGAAATCAGGGACATACCCTCGTAATCAGGAACAGACCCTCATAATCAGGGACAGACCCTCGTAATCAGGGACAGACCCTCGTAATCAGGGACAGACCCTTGTAATCAGGGACAGACCCTTGTAATCAGGGACAGACCCTCGTAATCAGGGACAGACCCTTGTAATCAGAGACAGACCCTCGTAATCAGGGACAGACCCTTGTAATCAGAGACAGACCCTCGTAATCAGGGACAGACCCTCGTAATCAGGGACAGACCCTTGTAATCAGGGACAGACCCTCGTAATCAGGGACAGACCCTTGTAATCAGGGACAGACCCTCGTAATCAGGGACAGACCCTCAAAATCAGGGACAGACCCTCGTAATCAGGGACAGACCCTTGTAATCAGGGACAGACCCTCGTAATCAGGGACATACCCTTTGTAATCAGGGACATACCCTTTGTAATCAGGGACATACCCTTTGTAATCAGGGACAGACCCTTGAAACCAGGGATAGACCCTTGAAATCAGGGACAGACCCTTGAAATCAGGGATAGACCCTTGAAATCAGGGATAGACCTTTGAAATCAGGGACAGACCCTTGAAATCAGGGACAGACCCTTGGAATCAGGGACAAACTTTTGAAATCAGGGACAGACCCTCGAAATCAGGGATAGACCCTCGAAATCAGGGAAAGACCCTTGAAATCAAGGACAGGCCTTTGAAATCAGGGACAGACCTTTGAAATCAGGGACAGACCCTCGTAATCAGGGACAGACCCTCGTAATCAGGGACAGACCCTCGTAATCAGGGACAGACCCTTTTAATCAGGGACAGACCCTTGTAATCAGGGACAGACCCTCGTAATCAGGGACAGACCCTTGTAATCAGAGACAGACCCTTGTAATCAGAGACAGACCCTTGTAATCAGGGACAGACCCTTGTAATCAGAGACAGACCCTTGTAATCAGGGACATACCCTCGAAATCAGGGACAGACCCTTGAAATCAGGGACAGACCCTTAAAAATCAGGGACAGACCCTTGAAATCAGGGATAGACCTTTGAAATCAGGGACAGATCCTTGAAATCAGGGACAGACCCTCGAAATCAGGGACAGACCCTTGTAATCAGGGACAGACCTTCGAAATCAGGGAAAGACCCTTGAAATCAAGGACAGGCCTTTGAAATCAGGGACATACCTTTGAAATCAGGGACAGACCCTCGAAATCAGGGACAGACCCTCGAAATCAGGGACAGACCCTTGTAATCACGGACAGACCTTTGAAATCAGCGACAGACCCTTGAAATCAGCGACAGACCCTTGAAATCAGGGACAGACCCTTGAAATCAGAGTCAGTCCCTCGAAATCAGGGACGTTTGGGAGCTATGTATTTGCCTTTAGTAAATCAACCCCAATGTCTCAGCGGGGAGGATTCTTCCATTCACCTTTCATGCGTGGATGGGGGAATCCTCTTGTTTTTTTTCTTGAAAAAAATCGAAATCTATATCCAGCCTGAAGATTTGGTTGCGCCATCGCGGTTGGGTACTTACGTGGCTCGTGGACCCCGGGATAGTCGCTGAACTCAATGACGTACAAGTGTCTCCCTAGGTGGCTGCGCCCCACGCTGTAGATCCTGGTGATGTAAGGACAGGAGCTGTGCACGTCGTACAAGGTTTGCATGAGTTCCTCATAGCGGTGGTATTTGAAGCTGATGCTGAGTGACACCTTACACAGGAGGAGAAGTTGGAGGAGGCAGTAGAGTGTCACCTTCATTGCTGCAGCCTTGCCTTGGTGTCCCATATACAAAGCTCTCCTGATCCTTCTCCCCCTGCAATCACTCTGCTCTAGTTACACAGAGAACTGCCAGCCCACTGCAGCTCAGTCTGAGAGGGGGGCTCAACTTTACTCTGGCAGAGCCCCTCCCTGTACAGCATCCTACAGAGTGACTTACAGCCTTCATTTCTAACGTTTGTTTGTCAAAGAACCCCCCCCCCCCACCGGCCCCCCTTCCTCCTCCAAACTCCCAGCCCTCCTCCCCCTACCCCGCACTCCCACCAGGTGAACTGGCCTCAGTTCACTTATTAACTGCCATGTCAACTGGCAGAGCTGCCTTCCTATTTACTTTAAACACATCGGAGGCCATGTGACAAGGTTGTGGGATAAAGTAGATATTGCCTTCGCTCAGCAATCGGGACGTTCGCCCTAGAATTGCTCTAGGAACGTTAAAGTGGTATTAAACCCACAAAAATGTATTATATTGCAACTTATCAATTCTTGAAGGGTTAGTTCACTTTTTATTTTGGGTGAAAAAAATGAAAAGGTGAACTAACACCAAAAACCTGCTTATAGGCGTGTGCAGGGTGTGTGCCGAGTGTGCCTGGGCACATCCCAATCACCCCGTGCGATGCAGATTCCCCCTGCTGATATTTCACCAAAGCCTGCCAACGGGGGTCCTAAAAATGTTTTTGAAAAAATAATAAAAAAACTACTCACACCGTCCACTGTCTACTTCCCTACTCACACTATCCACTGCCCTACTGATACTGTCCACTGCCCTACTGACACCATCCACTGCCCTACTGATACCGTCCACTGCCCTACTGACACCGTCCACTGCCCTACTGACACCGTCCACTGCCCTACTGACACCGTCCACTGCCCTACAGACACCGTCCACTGCCCTACTGACACCGTCCACTGCCCTACTGACACCGTCCACTGCCCTACTGACACCGTCCACTGCCCTACTGACACCGTCCACTGCCCTACTGACACCGTCCACTGCCCTACTGACACCGTCCACTGCCCTACTGACACCGTCCACTGCCCTACTGACACCGTTCACTGCCCTACTGACACCGTCCACTGCCCTACTGACACCGTCCACTGCCCTACTGACACCGTTCACTGCCCTACTGACACCTTCCACTGCCCTACTGACACCTTCCACTGCCCTACTGACACCGTCCACTGCCCTACTGACACCGTCCACTGCCCTACTGACACCATCCACTGCCCTGCTGACACTGTCTACTGCCCTACTGTCACCATCCGCTGCCTGACTGACACCATCCCCTGCCTGACTGACACCATCCACTGCCTGACTGACACCATCCCCTGCCTGACTGACACTATCCACTGCCCTACTGACACCATCCACTGCCCTGCTGACACTGTCTACTGCCCTACTGACACCATCCGCTGCCTGACTGACACCATCCCCTGCCTGAATGACACCATCCACTGCCTGACTGACACCATCCCCTGCCTGACTGACACCATCCCCTGCCTGACTGACACCATCCACTGCCCTACTGACACCATCCACTACCCTACTGACACCATCCACTGCCCTACTGACACCATCCACTACCCTACTGACACCATCCACTGCCTTACTGACACCATTCACTGCTTTACTGACACCATCCACTACTCTACTGACACCATCCACTGCCCTACTGACAACGTCCTCTGCCCTACTAACACAATCCACTGCCCTACTGACACCATCCACTGCCCTACTGACACCATCCACTGCTCTACTGACACCATCCACTGCCCTACTGACACCATCCACTGCTCTACTGACACCATCCACTGCCCTACTGACACCATCCACTGCCCTACTGACACCATCCACTGCTCTACTGACACCATCCACTGCTCTACTGACACCGTCCACTGCCCTACTGACACCGTCCTCTGCCCTACTGACACCATCCACTGCTCTACTGACACCGTCCTCTGCCCTACTAACACCATCCACTGCCCTACTGACACCATCCACTGCCCTACTGACACCATCCACTGCTCTACTGACACCATCCACTGCCCTACTGACACCATCCACTGCTCTACTGACACCATCTACTGCTCTACTGATACCATCCACTGCCCTACTGACACCGTCCTCTGCCCTACTGACACCATCCACTGCTCTACTGACACCGTCCTCTGCCCTACTAACACCATCCACTGCCCTACTGAGACCATCCACTGCCCTACTGACACCATCCACTGCTCTACTGACACCATCCACTGCCCTACTGACACCATCCACTGCTCTACTGACACCATCCACTGCTCTACTGATACCATCCACTGCCCTACTGACACCGTCCTCTGCCCTACTGACACCATCCACTGCTTTACTGACACCGTCCTCTGCCCTACTAACACCATCCACTGCTCTACTGACACCATCCACTGCCCTACTGACACCGTCCTCTGCCCTACTGACACCATCCACTGCCCTACTGACACCATCCACTGCTCTACTGATATCATCCACTGCCCTACTGACACCATCCACTGCTCTACTGACACCATCCACTGCTCTACTGATACCATCCACTGTTCTACTGACACCATCCACTGCTCTACTGATATCATCCACTGCCCTACTGACACCATCCATTGCTCTACTGACACCATCCACTGCCCTACTGACACCATCCACTGCCCTACTGACACCATCCACTGCCCTACTGACACCATTTACTGCTCTATTGTCACCATTCATTGCCCTACAACTTTCTACAACTTGATTGGAGTCCACCTGTGGTAAATTCAGACTGGACATGATTTGGAAAGGCACACACCTGTCTATATAAAACCAAACCCTGAAGTCCAAGGAATTGTCTGTAGACCTCCAAGACAGGATTTTATTGAGGCACAAATCTGGGGAAGGGTACAGAAACATTTCTGTAGCATTGAAGGTGCCAATAACTAAGCATAGTGGCCTTCATCATCCATAAAGGGGTTGTAAACCCTTTTTTTTTTTAACTAACAATCATATCATACTTACCTCCACTGTGCAGTTCGATTTTGCACAGTGTGGCCCCCGATCCTCCTCTTTTTCCCAACTGTGCTCTTGGCTCCTCTTTTCATCAGTAAACCCCCAAAGAGGAGCATTTGCATCCATGATAGACACGAATGCCAGACTCAGCCCCGCCCCCCACTTCATTGTATTTGATTGACAGTAGTGGGAGCCAATGCCTGTGTGCTATCAATCTTTCCAATCAAGAGCTGAGAACCCCCCGGGCAAAGAGGTACAGCGCATCTTTACCAAGGGAACAAAAGGGCTCAAGTGAGTGAAACGAGGGGGGGGGGGGGGGGGGCGGGGCAGTCAATGTCAGAAGTTTTTTCACCTTAATGCATAGGATGCAATAAGGTGAAAAAACATGAGGATTTCAACCCCTTTAAATGGAAGAAGTTTGAAACCACCAGGACTCTTTCTAGAGCGGGAGGGGAGGTGACTAAGAACCTGATGGTCACTCTAGCAGAGCTCCAGGATTTCTCTGTGGAGAGAGGAGAACTTTCTAGATGAACCACCATCTCCGCAGCACTCCACCAATCAGGCCTGTATGGTAGAGTGGCCAGACGGAAGTCACTTCTCAGTAAATGGCACATGACAGCCCACCTGGCCAAAAGGCACCTGAAGGACTCTCAGACCATGAGAGACAAAATTCTGTGGTCTGATGAAACAAAGATTGAACTCTTGGACCTGAATGGCCTATGTACTATTTCAATGACTTTGCAGTGGATTGTTCACAATTTTATTTTTGTTTGAATATTTTTATGAATTTATCACAGTAATAGCACGCATCTTGCATCAGTGTTGTCATCAGTGGCGGTTCGTCCATAGAGGGCGCTGGAGCGCCGCCCCCTCTGGCTCTCACCACCACGGAGTCTAATAACATAGATTCATGCATTGCACGAACCTATGTTATTATCGCCGCTGCTCTATTCAGATGGTCGGCGCTCATGTCCGGCCATCTGAATAACGGCAGCTGGTTGGCTCTGATAGGCTTTCCCAGTACAGCCCTCGGGTCCCGGAAGCTTATCCTCGGAACGCACAGGCTGTGCGCTCCTTGGATAAGACTGATAGGCGTCTCAGCCAATCAGGCTGGCCGGTTCTCGCTACCGGTAACCTGATTGGCTGAGACGCCTGTCAGTCATCGAGGGCGGGAGAAGACATCGTGGGACTCCAGTAAAGGTAAGTGCTGGGCGGGGGTTGGAGGAGCACTTTACCGGGCACAGCGGCAATATCAATGGGCACAGTGGTGACAATAGTGGGGACAATTGCCACAGCGGGATGAATAGGCACAGTGGCAACAATTAAAGGGCACAGTGGCTACAATAGGCACAGTGGGGACAATAGGCACAGTGGGGACAATTGGCACAGTGGGGACAATTGGCACAGTGGGGACAATTGGCACAGCAGCGACCATTAAAGGGCACAGTGGTGACAATTGATGGCATGGCACAGTGGTGACAATTGATGGCACAGTGGCTGTGTTTAATGGCATGGCACAGTGACTGCATTTGATGGCATGGCACAGTGGTTGCATTTGATGGCATGGCACAGTGGTGACAATTGATAGCACAGTGACTGCATTTGATGGCATGGCACAGTGACTGCGTTTAACGACATGGCACAGTGGTGCGAATTGATGGCACAGTGGCTGCATTTGATGGGCACAGTGAGGCTGCAATTTTTTTTTCCGTTTGCGCCCCCCCAAAAATGTTGAGCACCAGCCGCCACTGGCTGTCATAGGAAAGAAAAAAGTCCCTGCATCGCATCGGTGGTGTCAATGGAAGGATAAGTGTCTCTACATAATGCCACCAGAAAGAAAAATGTTCCTGTGTCGATGGTGTCATGGGAATGAAAAATATCCCTGCATTGGTGGTGTCAATGGATGGAAAAATGTCCTAGCATCAGTGCTGCCACTGGAAGAAAAAATGTTCCTGCATCACAGGTGTTGTGGTAAGGAAAAATATCCCTGTATGAGTGGTGTCAATGGAAGAAGAAATGTCCTGCATGGGTGGTGTCAATGGACAGGGCCAGATTAAGAACATCATGGGCCTGGTGCCGAGGATTTTCGTGGAGCCTTTTATAAATAATAAATAAATGTGTTGGAATGACATCAACGCAGCCCCGACAAGGCAAGTGACCAAAGGCACAGAACCAGAAGGAAGACCGGGTGAAGGTGGAAGCACCCGGCACCCGGGCCCCGCCGGATTGATCACAGTGCAGCACTGGAGGGCTCAGTCTGAAAATTTAAGTGTACCCTAATGTGCTAATTTGCTGTGCATACTTGTACATTGTGGCATAACCTACCCCAGGGCCTCTAAAAAGTAGTAATGTCAGGAAAGTTTACTACCGCTTTAACATCACAGGATCCCAGGAACCTCTCATGGGGCCCCCTACTGACCCAGTGGCCCTTGGGCAGTGCCTGAGTGCATAGTTGCCAACATTTAGAAAATATTTTTAGGGACACTTTTTTTTCAGAAGTGCTATATTTAGAGTAGCTGAGATCCCCTATGTTCTCTATACATCACAGTAGTAATCACAAAATTACATACGTACTAATAATGGGGCAGAACAAATATGAGGTCTGAGATTTCCTTTAGTTAAACTAACAAAAGTGTGCCCATTCCTGAAGCTGGTAATATTAAGGATATTCAGTATCATTTTAAAGAACTGTTTTTGTGGGTAATCGACATAGGGGAGGAGTATGGATGGTATATAAGTGGGAAGTATGTGCAGGTGAGGGAGAGGAATGTGGAGGGTCTAACATTGGGCACTATGTACAGGAGAGGAGTGCAAAGGGTACGGCAAAAGGCACATTGTACAGGAGAGGAGTGTGGAGGGTATGACAGTGGGCACCATGTACAGGAGAGAAGTGTGGAGGGGATGACAGTGGGCACCATGTACAGGAGAGAAGTGTGGAGGGGATGACAGTGGGCACCATGTACAGGAGAGAAGTGTGGAGGGGATGACAGTGGGCAGTATGTACAGGAGAGAAGCATGGAGGGTACGACAGCGGGCAGTATGTACAGGAGAGAAGTGTATGACAGCAGGCACTATGTACAGAAGAGGAGTGTGAAGGGTATGACAGTGGGCAGTATGTACAGGAGGAGTGTGGGGGTATGACAGAGGGTAGTATGTACCAGAGAGAAGTGTGGAGGGTATGATGGGGCAATATGTACAGGAGAGGAGTGTGGAGGGTACGACAGTGAGCAGTATGTACAGGAGAGGAGTGTGGAGGGTACGCCAGTGGGCAGTATGTACAGGAGAGGAGTGTGGAGGGTACGACAGTGGGCAGTATGTACAGGAGAGGAGTGTGGAGGGTACGACAGTGGGCAGTATGTACAGGAGAGGAGTGTGGACGGTATGATAGTGAACAGTATGTACAGGAGAGGAGTGAGAAAAAGAGTTTAACCGCTCAAAAGTCCAAGAGAACTAGATGGCTGGATCCAAACACTTGGGTGCCGGCGCTGCAATGATATGCAAAATTTGTAGAGAAGAACTAGGACGGCCGCACTCCAAAAACAATGTTGTTCCTTTTTAATAAAACTGGTCACAAAACAAACATGTCACAGCAAAAAAATCAGATGAAAAACTGACACGTTTCACACTATCATACAGTGCTTATTCATAGAATAAGCACTGTATGATAGTGTGAAACACGTCAGCTTTTTCATCAGATTTTTTTGCTGTGACATGTTTGTTTTGTGACCAGTTTTATTAAAAAGGAACAACATTGTTTTTGGAGTGCGGCCGTCCTAGTTCTTCTCTACAAATTTTACAGGAGAGGAGTGTGGAGGGTGCGACAGTGGGCACTATGTACAGGAGAGAAGTGTATGACAGCAGGCACTATGTACAGGAGAGGAGTGTGAAGGGTATGACAGTGGGTGCTCTGTACAGGAGAGGAGTGTGGAGGGTATGACAGTGGGCACTATGTACAGGAGAGGAGAGTGTAGGGTATGACAGTGGGCACTATGTATAGGAGAGAAGTGTGGAGAGTATGACAGTGGGCACTATGTACAGGAGGGGAGTGTGGAGAGTATGACAGTGAGCACTATGTACAGGAGTGGAAGGATGTTTAGGGACTGCGTAGTGGTTAAGCGGGTCATACATGGATTGAAATTACGCCAATTATGCAGAGACCAGCTATAGTCGATCTATGTATGGGCTAGCTGGTTTACACAAGTCAATCTATTAATCGACTTGAGTACAACCAGCCTGTTTTTCCCAAAACAATCAGTGCTGCCAGCTATAGTTAGCAACACTGATCATTGTACTCACTGGCAGAACGCAATAACACTACGGGAGTGATTGCCCCATCCACAGGCCAGCAGGTGAGAGGGTGTGTGGGGACAGGCTGGGGAGAGATAATAGTCAGTGGCTGGGTAGGCACTGGCTAGTATCAGAGCCAGATACACACAGGTTACATACGCCACAATCGTTAGAGCGAGAGCAATAATTCTAGCACTACACCTCTTCTGTAACTCTAAACATGTAATCTAAAAAAAATTTAAAGCATCGCTCAGGATACCAAAAAAAATTGTGCTAACTTTAGTGTTTTTTTTTATGAATAAAACAGTTTATTTCCAAAAAAACATGTTTGAAAAATTGCTGCGCAAATACCGTGCTAGAGCTGCACAATTAATCGTTAAAAAATCGTGATCTCGATTCAACCCCCTGAAGGAGAAATGTCCTGCATGGGTGGTATCAATGGAAGGAGAAATGTCCTGCATGGGTGGTGTCAATGGAAGGAGAAATGTCCTGCATGGGTGGTGTCAATGGAAGGAGAAATGTCCTGCGTGGGTGGTGTCAATGGAAGGAGAAATGTCCTGCATGGGTGGTGTCAATGGAAGGAGAAATGTCCTGCATGTAAAAACCTGTATTGCTGAGTTATTCAGTATAGCCTGTTCAACTTGTAGCTGTGGTTCAGCGTGGTGTGGAGGCAATAATTCACACAGACAGGTGCAATAGAAACTTGTATTGAAGTAATGCAGCAATGCTTCACAACAAACCTCAGGAGCAGCCCAACCGTGTGCATTTACAGTTTCCAAAATCGTAGACAGAGTGGGCTCCAACCAGATTGATAGCATCTGTTCAGGGGCAGAGTGCAGCCTGGCCACCTCTTGCCCAATCAGGAAAAACGTCCAAAAGAGTAGTGACCCTACACTTTCCCCCTTGTCCAGAACCTTTTCTTATCACTACCATTGTCCCTAACATGCGGGGTACCCTACCTTGCACTAGCCACTCACATAAAGCGTGCCAAACCCCGGGGGCCTGGGTCTTAAATAGACTATGCTATATCTAAGATGGCTGCCAGAGTCACATGCATGGCCATCATCCAATTGGATTGCTGCCTCAGTGACTCAGGAAACCATAGAGGAACCCTGTTCCCCATAAATTCCACTCCCTCTGCATTGTTGAGTGCCACCTTCAGTGGAGACAACAGACTGCACCTACCTACAAACAGATGAATGCCTGGTTTGAAGTTACTCAAAGGGTTGCATGGAGGTACATGGTGTATTTGGAAGAAAAGGGCCTGTAAGCATAGGTGTGTGCAGCCTATTGCATTAGGGTGTGCATCCCAAAGCTCAAACACAGAGCAACAGAAGCAGTGGCTAGGGGTATACACATGCCATGGCTGTGATTCTATGCCATGGCAGAAATTATAGAGATCAAAGCAATATTTTTTTAGAATGTTATTTTTTTTACATTTTTTATTTGCCCTGTTGGGGGGGCTTTGGTGAAATATCAGGGGTCTAAAAAAAAAACTTGATGTCTCACATTTAAGACTGAGCCTCAGCTGTACAGATGAATGAATAGGAAGCACTTACAGGCTTCCTATCAATTCACAACCTGAAGCATAGTAAAATCACTGTGTTCGTTTAGAAAAGGAAGGAGCCAGTAAATTACATATTTACCAGCCCCTTTTCCCTGATCGAGGAAGGAAGATGAGGAAAAAAGAGAAAAAAGAGGATCAGTGTCTGCAATAAGGCAGTACAGCCAGTCCTCCTGCTCGGCAGGTGCCCAAACCCTCCTTTTAAACTGATAGGACCTGGGTCCAGTACAGGAGGGCTGGCTGTACTGCCGTATCAGTGGTCCTGGTGCACAGGGTGAATAGGGTGTGCCCAGACACACTCGGCACACCCCCTGCGCACACGCCTATAAGCACATATTGGGGTGAAAAGGAAGGAATGAAAGGTCATCATGAAGGACTAACTCAGCAGAGGAATTATCAGGACGTGTGTGTAGTTGCTATGGGTAACCATGACCTGGTGGGAATGTATTAGCAGCCAGACAGTGTATAGTTGTATCAGGCATGGTTGACAGGTCCTCCTCTAGCTCCCTTCCTAGCAATCAGTTCCCCAAAAGCAATCAGGGCCAAACCAGCAGTACAGAGACCCCATGGACCTAGCCACATGGTACGGGAGAGCTGAAGGAGCTAATCATATGCATGCATGGGGATTTTAGAAGACATCGAGGAAGACATGGAGGACACCGGACATCACTCACCGCCTGCCCCTGCCGGGTAAGCGCAGGGCAGACAGCAGGGGGCACAGTGGCAGCATTTGGGGCACAGTGGCAGTGATTAATGGGCACATTGGCAGCAATTAATGGGCACAGTGGCAGCAATTAATGGGAACAGTGGCAGCGATTAATGGGTACAGTGGCAATGTTTAATGGGCACAGTGGCAGCATTTGGGGCACAGTGGCTGCGTTCGATGGCACAGTGGCAGCTTTTGATGGCAATTTGCTGAAAAAGCTGTTCGCTCCCTTGTAGCAGGACCCTTGTCACCGCACTCCTGCTTCGCCCAATTTGCCACAAAGGTTACTGAAACCAGCCAACCCAGCATGGCGTCATCTCAAGCATGCCTTGGATGTGGCGGATTCTAAACGCTTCCTCCCAATCAGCTGAGGTCACATCCGAGGGTCTGAACTCAAACTATTTTCAGGACTTTCTTTTATCCACATTTTTGTGTGTCAACACTCGCTTTCTTACGCTCAATGATCAGCATTTCCTCTATAAAAAGTGCTTTTACTCTGGACATTGGAGACGGCCGACCACACGCATGTAGGAAGCAGTCTGACATTTTTTTTTAAATTTTATCCTTTTGATACTTTTTTATTTAACAAAAGACAAATGGCAGATGTCATTTTTCAAACAGCACTTTCCTAATAAGATAGTGATTTCCAGATCCCCATGAATTTTACAGGAGGATAAATCACAGACATATGAGGGATAAAGGATCCTCTGCAGTTTAGAAACATACAATATTAAAACTTAGCCAGAAAGGTTACCACTTACCATACATAAATTTAACACAGTAAGTCCTTCTTAAAGAGAAACTGCAGGCATGGAGTTCACCAGAGCTTCACAAGTTGCCACTGAAGTCCTTCCACTTCTCCATGATGACATCACAGAGCTGGCGGATATTAGAGACCTTGGCTTGCACTCCTTCGCCTTCCATTTGAGGATGCCCCACAGATGCTCAATATGGTTTAGGTCTGGAGTAGGGTGACCACATTTCCAAACTACCATTCAGGGACACCCTCCCTTCCCAAAAATCAGCTTGTGCTGTAACAAATCACAGCACAGTGATTGGACACAAGAGGCGGGATTTTTTGAATTCTCTAATCACAAGCAGGGGGCGGGGATTGTGCTCCTCCAGGCTTTCTTGGCCAGGACAAGTACTGTCAGTGAGTAAAGTGGTGATGTGGAGCCCTTTTTTGGGGGCATCAGATTGGCCTGGGGGTGGCTGTGTCAGTTTCATTCCAGGACACTGTATTGTCCTGGAATGAAGGTGCCTGGGACAGACCCGCAAAATGCGGGACTGTCCCGGGCTATCCGGGACACGTGGTCACCCTAGTCTGGAGACATGCTTGGCCAGTCCATCACCATTACCCTCAGCTTCTTTAGCAAGGCAGTGATCATCTTGGAAGCGAGTTTGGGGTCGTTATGTTGGAATACTGCCCTGCAGCCCAGTCTCCCAAGGGAGGGATCATGCTCTGCTTCAGTATGTCACAGTACATGTTGGCATTCATGGTTCCCCCAATGATCTGTAGCTCCCCAGTGCCGGCAGCACTCATGCAGCCCCAGGCCATGACACTCCCACCACCATGCTTGACTGTAGGCAAGACACACTTGTCTTTGTACTCCTCTAAATGTATTCTTCTACATATTTTTGGTAAAAAAATCGCAATAAGTGTATAGTGATTGGTTTGCGCCTACAAAATAGGGGATAGAATTATGACATTTTTTAATTTTATTTTTTACTATTAATATTGGCGCTCTGAGATTTTTGTCAGGACTGCGATATTACGGCGGACACATCGGACACTTTTGACACATTTTTGGGACCATTCACATTTATACAGCGAACAGTGCTATAAATATCCACTGATTACTGAATAAATGTGACTGTCAGGGAAGTGGTTAACACTAGGGGGCAATCAAGGGGTTAAATGTGTTCCCTGCTAAGTGATTCTTACTGTGGAGGGAGGGGACTGACTGGGGGAGGTGACCGATTGGTGTCCCTATGTACAAGGGACACAGCATCGGTCTCCTCTCCCTGACAGAACATGGATCTCTGTGTTTACACACAGAGCTCCACATCCCTGGCTCTGTAACTGCTGATTGCGGGTACCTGGCGGACATTGCGGCCACCAGGCAGGCGCATCAGCACCTGAGTGACGTGGTGGGCACGTGCGTGCGCCGCCGGCGGCACGCGCAAGCCCCCTAGAGGCCAGGTCATATGCATGTAGAGCATTGTAGAGCCACCTTGTGGCCGTCATTTGTCAATGGCCGGGGTCTCAAGTGGTTAATGGCTGTGTGTTGAGTTATTTTGAGGGGAAACACCTGGGGGGTGCAGAGAAGAGGGGAAGGCAACCACAGCAAGAAAGCGCCACAAGCCAAGGGCACTTAAGCGGCCATAGTGAGTATTTAAAGGACCTGGCTATCAAAAAGTGAAGAAAATAATCAATAATTGGAACCTATAAAATATTGTCACAGAAAATATATTTAACTAAATACACATATGTACAGTGGAGTAGCACTTGGACATAACCTGAAAGCATAAGCAAAGGTTAAGCATAAATTCTGACAATATTTGTAGAATAAGGAACCCAGACCGGGTCACGTGGCTTCATCAGGGGGATGTGTCTATCAGCTGACTTTGTAGGGCTGCACATACACAAATTTAAATGAATGGTCTCTCAGGTTCAACCCCAATACAAATGTAGGACTACCCCCGAAGGAGCTGCTGGTTTCGATTTTGGGTTTTGCACGTTACCCCTGAGTTCGTTGTCCAAGGAAGAAAGTCTGTAAAAATTACAATGTCCACACAAGATATAAAACCTTCAACTGTTAGGTTTTATTTTTTTGCTGCATAAAACTTGTGAAGGAAGTAAAGAGTATGGAGAGAAGGGGAAGGTTCAGGTACGCGGTACAGAATGCACAAAAAGTATCAAAAGTTCCAATATTCATCACTCACTCCTGAGTGGTTATTGCTCACCTGGATAGACCCCTCTCACATGACCTATGATGCACGGACAGTATGAGAACAGTCTCTGCCACAGACCGTCTGAGAAACAAAAGATGGATAGTCAGGAATCCTCTGCCACAGGATTAAGTCCCGAACTTCCTCCCTTTCAGAAAAAGAGCCTTTAAGCCGATCTGGCGGACTATAAGACAAATTGAGTAATGGATCCCTTTGACAACGAAGTCACCAGGCCTATCCTGAGACATCAGCCTGCCTTGCTTGGTCTCCTCCAGGGCAGGTCCTCCCCCGGATACCTTAGTTAAGAAGCTTCCCCCATTTGGATGGACAGCTTGAGATCCCTTCTAGAACCATAAGCCCCAGCCAACATAGCTGGGCCTACCTGATAGGAATACAGCCTCGAACCAACGTGGTCCCGAGACTGGAATCACGCACACCCACCTCGCGCCAGGAGAGTCACGGGGCGAAGGACCCTGAAAAACGGTGTCTACCACTTAAGTATCCCCTTTCCAGCATGCACAGCAGGGCACCACTCCACTGGGCTGCGGCCGAGAAGGGTCACTTAACACACCATGGCTCGCTTGAGTTCCAACATGGGCCTGAGGTGGTAACGCCACCTACAGGCAACAGGGGAAAATCCTACCAAGCACAACCATAGCCAGAACAGAGGCTAATTTGAATGAATTAGAGTCCACTATTGGCTCAGACACTCCCAAAATTTTGAATAGCGCCTAGATAATTGGGGGCAGGGCGCTACATACACCCCCCTGCTACAAAAAGACACTGTCCTTAGTGCCTGGGAAAAACAACAACCTCTCAAGCCTCAGAGTTTGGTACCTGAACCAAAAATTTGGATGGGGAGAAGCAAAGAAGAAAAGAAACAAAGTATAACAATGACATATATTTTCAAAAAGAGATCATCACATTATATATTACACATGACATTATACCACCCTTCTCTAACTGTCTAGTCCAACCCCATTTTCCTATGGTCTTGACAGGAGATCCGGTACCTAAAAGAAAACACAAATATGCATAGAAAAATATACCTTTCAAAAGACATCAAAAAATATTCACATGGAAGCAGAGCTGCACCTCTGGAGAGGTGAAACTTACCTTCTCAAAGAATACTTATCAACTCTAAAGAGTCTCTTTCTTTATACTGAAGACCACTGCCACCTGGTGTCAGAAGTACAAAAAGTATTTTAAGCAGGGGCTGGAACAGAAAACATCTTGAACCCAACGTTCTCAGTACCCTATCCTATCTATCTAATTTCCCAAAGTCCAGTAGTATGGCATAGGAGGGCATATACAAAAAAAATAAAAACTCCTCCATTAGCCAGAGTATCCTTTCCCATTTTGTTAGAAATTAGCAGAAGTGGAAAAAAACAAAATAGTTCTTCTGCTTATTCAAAATTACAGGTAGAACCTGGGATCCGGCAAGGTCAGGGTGTTTCATTGTTTGTCCAGTGTAGTAATAAAATAAACCAGTCCTTTCCAGGCCAGCACAGAACCACACGGTCGGCGTGAATATGCCGGCCATAGCTCCAGTGTAGCCAGCGCCCTTTAAACCGTTCGGCCATGGTGAAAGAATAGTCTAATGCCGCGTACACACAATAACTTTTCGGCATGAAAAAAAACGACGTTTTAAAAAACGTCATTAAAAATCATCGTGTGTGGGCTTCACATTGTTTTTCATCTACTGAAAAACGATCAAAAAAAAAAAAAATCGAACATGCTGCATTTTTTAACGTCGTTTTTCGGGTTGTAAAAAATGCGTGTGGGCTAAAACGACGTTAAAAACAAAGTTTTAAACTCACGCATGCTCAGAAGCAAGTTATGAGATGGAGGTTGAATGTAACTTCCCATTGAGTGCCGTCGTACGTGTTGTACGTCACCACGTTTTTAATGAGTTGGAAAAACGTCTGGTATGGATTTTAAGGGGAACTCCACCCCAATTTTTTTTAAAAAAAATGCCGTGGACCCCCACACATTTTTTTTAATGAAAGACCTTTCTCTGTATTGCCGGGAGCGGACAATTCATTATAGCCGCGAGTGATTTTAAATTACTTTTTTTTCTTCAGAAATGACACTTTGTGCAGGGACAGTTCTAAACATGGGAAACAAGCGCTACTTTACAAGCATACTATACACCCCCCCTAGGTACAAAATTTAAAAGGAAAATTTCACTTTTATTGTTTCACTTAAAGGAATTATTAAAATCACTGCTGCCAAAAAAAACTGCAGTTTTTAAAACTTTTCTTTGCATTGATACATGTCCCCTGGGGCAGGACCCGGGTCCTCAAACACTTTTTATTACAATAACTTGCATATTAGCCTTAAAAATTAGCACTTTAGATTTCAAATGTTCGCGTCCCATAGGCTTTAACAGGGTTCTAAAGTTCACACGAACTTGCCGCGAACACCCCAAATAGTTTGCTGTTCGGCGAACAGGCTATGTTCGAGTCGAAGATGAGTTCTACTCGAACTCGAAGCTCATCCCTACTCATCAGGCAAAATCCCCTTCTCTGCACCCAGGGGTTTCCACCCGAGATGTGGTGTCCCCGGAGCTCATAGACGAGTCTTCCAAAAAACTACGTCTCGGGATGATACATTTTCTATTGCTCCATCTTAGCTCCTGAGACATGGTCTCAAACAAATCGTCATCCCCGGTGTCGGACAAGGAATCCAACTCTGAGGCCGCGTACACACGGGGAGACATGTCCGCTGAAACATGTCCGACGGACCGTTTGCAGCGGACATGTCTCCTCGGATTTTGGTCCGATGGCGTGTACACACCATCGGACGAAAATCCCCTCGGACTGAGGACGCGGTGACGTGGCGGTGACGTTGACGCCGCCACGTCACCACTCCAGGAAGTAAAATACTTCCACGCATGCGTCGAATCCATTCGACGCATGCGGGAGATTTATGTCCGCTGGTTAGGTGTACTAACCAGCGGACATGTCCGACGGACAGGTTTCCAGTGGACAAATTTCAAAGCATGCTTTGAAATTTTTCCGCTGGAAAACCCTGTCCGCTAGGTCGTACACATGATCGGATATGTCCGCTGAAACTGGTCGGCGGACCAGTTTCAGCGGACATGTTCGATCGTGTGTACGCGGCCTCAATCTTCTCACTCTTCCGCAGGTAGATAGATACGGACAATTTCTTTAACTTTCTCCCCAGCCTCCTTACCGGTTCCTGTCATGGAATTCCTGGGTACATCACCGCTGATGAGGTCCAGTTTTCGGCAGGTGCTGGGGTGGGCCACGAGACGAAGGCCCCCGAAAACGGAGTCTACCCCTTCTCAGCATGCACAGCGGAGCACCACTCCCACTGGGCTGCTGCGGAGAAGAGTCACTTAACACACCATGGCTCGCTTGAGTTCCAACATGGGCCTGAGTTGGTAACGCCACCTACAGGCAACAGGGGAAAATCCTACCAAGCACAACTATAGCCAGAACAGAGGCCAATTTGAATGAGATTCAACAGTCTGAGCCAACTATTGGCTTAGACACCCCCTAAATTTAGAATAGCGCCCTGATAATTGGGGGCAGGGCGCTACAAGAAAATAATCTTTTTGTTGTTTTCGTATAATTTATTTTGGATTTGTTGAAATTTTTTATTATTGTGATATATCTGAATCTTCCAACAATGAAAATTTTGTCCAAATTTTGATTCGTAACGAAAAAAAATCGTGTCTAAAAGCAATTATGAGCCAAATGTTTGGCTCGAGGTTACAGTGCTCTCCTAATGACCTCAATGGGCAAGTTAGACAGGTAATGCCGCCTGTCAAACTCTGACAGCCAAATTAAGTTTGCTGTGACATTGTGGCCATGGCATGTGTGCAGCCCCATCCGGCTTTAAATTAGATGTAAACCCACTCTCATCCTTTATAAACTACAGCCATAGTGCTGATCTAAAATGATATACAGTGCCTTGCGAAAGTATTCGACCCCCTTGAACTTTGCGACCTTTTGCCACATTTCAGGCATCAAACAAAGATATAAAACTGTAATTTGTTGTGAAGAACCAACAACGAGTGGGACCCAATCATGAAGTGGAACGAAATTAATTGGATATTTCAAACTTTTTTAACAAATAAAAAACTGAAAAATTGGGCGTGCAAAATTATTCAGCCCCCTTAAGTTAATACTTTGTAGCGCCACCTTTTTCTGCGATTACAGCTGTAAGTGGCTTGGGGTATGTCTCTATCAGTTTTGCACATCGAGAGACTGAAATTTTTGCCCATTCCTACTTGCAAAACAGCTCAAGCTCAATGAGGTTGGATGGAGAGGGTTTGTGAACAGCAGTTTTCAGTTCTTTCCACAGATTCTCGATTGGATTCAGGTCTGGACTTTGACTTGGCCATTCTAACACCTGGATATGTTTATTTGTGAACCATTCCATTGTAGATTTTGCTTTATGTTTTGGATCATTGTCTTATTGGAAGACAAATCTCTGTCCCAGTCTCAGGTCTTTTGCAGACTCCATCAGGTTTTCTTCCAGAATGGTCCTGTATTTGGCTCCATCCATCTTCCCATCAATTTTAACCATCTTCCCTGTCCCTGCTGAAGAAAAGCAAGCCCAAACCATGATGCTGCCACCACCATGTTTCACAGTGGGGATGGTGTGTTCAGGGTGATGAGCTGTGTTGCTTTTACGCCAAACATAACGTTTTGCATTGTTGCCAAAAAGTTCGATTTTGGTTTCATCTGCGCAGAGCACCTTCTTCCACATGTTTGGTGTGTCTCCCAGGTGGCTTGTGGCAAATTTTAAACAACACTTTTTATGGATATCTTTAAGAAATGGCTTTCTTCTTGCCACTCTTCTATAAAGGCCAGATTTGTGCAGTATACGACTGATTGTTGCCCTATGGACAGAGTCTCCCACCTCAGCTGTAGATCTCTGCAGTTCATCCAGAGTGATCATGGGCCTCTTGGCTGCATCTCTGATCAGTCTTCTCCTTGTATGAGCTGAAAGTTTAGAGGGACGGCCAGGTCTTTGTAGATTTGCAGTCATCTGATACTCCTTCCATTTCAATATTATCGCTTGCACAGTGCTCCTTGGGATGTTTACAGCTTGGAAAATCTTTTTGTATTCAAATCGGTCTTTAAACTTCTCCACAACAGTATCTCGGACCTGCCTGGTGTGTTCCTTGTTCTTCATGATACTCTCTGCGCTTTAAACGGACCTCTGAGACTATCACAGTGCAGGTGCATTTATACGGAGACTTGATTGCACACAGGTGGATTCTATTTATCATCATTAGTCATTTAGGTCAACATTGGATCATTCAGGGATCCTCACTGAACTTCTGGAGAGAGTTTGCTGCACTGAAAGTATAGGGGCTGAATAATTTTGCACGCCCAATTTTTCAGTTTTTTATTTGTTAAAAAAGTTTGAAATATCCAATAAATTTCGTTCCATTTCATGTTTGTGTCCCACTTGTTGTTGATTCTTCACAAAAAATTACAGTTTTATATCTTTTTGTTTGAAGCCTGAAATGTGGCAAAAGGTCGCAAAGTTCAAGGGGGCCGAATACTTTCGCAAGGCACTGTACATGCCTCATGTATCCTAAGGCCCCTTTCACACTGGGGTGGGAGCCTCGGTGGCGGTACAGTGCCGCTAGAAATAGTGGCGATATACCGCCGGAATTGCCGAGGAAATCGGCCGCCAGTGGTGCGGTATTAACCCCCGCTAGCGGCCAATAAAGAGGTGCATTGCGGGCGGTTTTCCTACTGCCGCTCATCTCACCGCTCCAAAGATGCTGCTGGCAGGAGATTTTTTTTCTCTCCCGCCAGCGCATTGCCTCAGTGTGAAAGCCCTTAGGCTTTCACATTGAGTATGCAGTGCAGGAGTTTTTCAGGCGGTATAACAGCGCTATTTTTAGCGCTGTACCGTCTGACAAACTCCTCATTGTGAAAGGGGTCTTACCTGTTAAATGTCTCCCCTCTGTCTGTTATAAGAACTGAAAAACTGCAGATTCGATGGGTGGATCTGTTGTCTGGAGCTCGGTGGGTGGAGTCATGATGTCAGTAGACTCCCCGCCCTCCACTACACTCCGCTTGTCTAAAAAGATAAATGGTGTGAAAGGCAACTTATCTGCATGGCAAAATTCACTCAATACTCAAGGAACCCCTAGTAACCTCTGGAAGAACCCTAAGGTTTCATGGAACCCTGGTTGAGAAACCCTACCCTAAAGGCTATTAGGCGTCACCAAAGGTCAGATTAGCTGACATTTCATTCCAGGGTTGAATTATTGGCTCACTTTTAGCAATAAAGTCTATTCGGGCCTATAAATTTGAGGGAGAGAGAGTTTAGAGCAGGCATGTCCAAAGTCTGGCCCGCGGGCCAATCGCGGCCCAGTTTTGAATGGCCCACCTGGTAATCTACACATATATATCTTTTCTGGCCCCCGATGATCTCCCAGCGCCACAAAAGATATACCGTATTTATCGGCGTATAACACACACTTTTGTGTGTGTTATACGCCGATTCCTGCTGCCTGTGGGTCAAGGTAAAAGCGAGCGCTGCCGAAATAGCCCAAGCCGAGTGTTCATCATAGAAGCCGGGCCAAGGGGTGGGACTGGGCGGGACTGCGAGAGGAGCCGAGTACAGCCAAATATACAGGACATCCGGCTCTATCTCGGCGGCAAAATTTAAAAGGCTGCAGATGGACACTTGGCCATACTCACTGGCTACAGATGGACACTTGGGCACACTGGCTGCAGATGAACACTTGGGCACACTGGCTGCTGATGGACACTTGGGCACACTGGCTGCAGATGAACACTTGGGCACACTGGCTGCTGATGGACACTTGGGCACACTGGCTGCTGATGGACACTTGGGCACACTGGCTGCAGATGGACACTTGGGCACACTGGCTGCAGATGGACACTTGGGCACTGCTGCTCATTCCTGGCAATGGTTAGTGCATTCCTGGCAATGATAGGTGCTGCATTCCCGGCAATGATAGGTGCTGCATTCATGGCAATGATAGGTGCTGCATTCATGGCAATGAAAGGTGCTGCATTCCCGGCAATGAAAGGTGCTGTATTCCCGGCAATGATAGGTGCTGCATTTCTGGCAATGGTGAGTGCATTCCCGGCAATGATAAGTGCTGCATTCCTGGCAATGGTGGGTGCATTCCCGGCAATGATAAGTGCTGCATTCCTGGCAATGGTGAGTGTTGCATTCCTGGCAATGGTGAGTGCTGCATTCCTGGCAATGGTGAGTGCTGCATTCTTGACAATGGTAAGTGCTGCATTCCTGGCAATGGTGAGTACAGCATTCCTGGCAATGATGGGTGCTGCATTCCTGGCAATGATGGGGGCTGCATTCCTGGCAATGGTGGGTGCTGCATTCCTAGCAATTGGGGGTCTGAAGATGGGCACTGACCCTTATTTTGCTTCACAGTTCTTTATTTTATTTTTTTTATTTTTTTCCTGAAACTTCCTTCTTAAAGTAAAGGTGCGTGTTATACGCCAATAAATACGGTATATCCAAATAATATGCCTGAGCTCATCTTTTCACCACACACAGCCACAAAGGCAAGAGAATTCTGGTTGGGCAGTGTATTAGTGCTCGAACGAACACACTTAGACCAAATTTTAATGGTTCTAAGAATGTCAGGCAAAATGGTCAGCCCTCGAGCATGTTCACTTCATCACATCTGGCCCTCTTTGAAAAAAGTTTGGACACCCCTGGTTTAGAGCTTATGATACCACAAAAAGACCAAAGCCACTAACAGCTGATACAGACCAGCACTCTGTAGTATCTTGACTGTAAAGCAGTAAAAGCACTCACCGAACGAGCCACTAGATTTCCTCTAATGGTCAATGCTCGTACGTAGCGTCTCCGGACATGCCTCATGCAGCAGAGATTCTTCCCTGGTGCTTTAATCTAAAATTCAGCTTATTCCATGCAACACCTCTGGCCAGCCAGTGCAATATATAGGTCCCAGCATTGGGCCTACATTTCTCAGGCATATGTGTCCTCCCCAGTAGTGTTGCCGTAGATTTACGGGCAGCCTGTAAAAACAGGGCACTTTTCTCCTGCCCATAAAAGCCAGTAGCAGCAGAAAAGTGCTAGTAAAAATGGTGGCAACCGGCTCGGGTCAGAGCTAGTTACGGAATTTGCCAAGAAGATACGATCCTCTGGTGCCCGGCCTGAGGTCATCTCTAGACATGTGCAATTTTTTTATTTACGAATACCTTTTCCGTCATTATTCCTTATTTTTGTTGATTCGTCAACCTACGAATGAACGAACGGTTTAGCGCAAATAATAACGAATAACGATATTTCCAAAATTAACGAATATGGAAAACTACGAAGATACCAAACTACTAAACGTAAAAGAACCACACAACGAAAGAAAAAAGAAACGAAAACATAGAAATAACTAAAATACAGAATACCAAAAAAAAAAATCATAATTACGAAAAATAAACGAAAATGCAAACTTACTAATATTCGAAGAATGAAAAGAAAACAACCGAAATGCTGAACAAAGAATAAAAAACGAAAAGCAAAACTAACGAAAAATAAATTACGAATCTTCGGAAAACGGAAATGAAAACAACGAATATACGAAATAACGTAAATTCACTTTCATTAGTACTGTGACCAATAGCCACTCAGCGCTGTCCCTTCCCCTAAGGAGGTTTGTTCCTTTGCCCAATGAGCTTCTTTCTTATTTCCTAGTGGCTCCTTGACCTTGTGTCTTTATCTGTGTAAGGCCGCGTACACACGATCGAATTTGTCCGCTGAAACTGGTCCGACGGACCAGTTCAGCGGACAAATCCGATCGTGTGTATGGTCTAGCGGACATGTCTGACCGCCGGACAAATTTTAAAATTTGTCCGCCGGCGACATGTCCGTCGGATATGTCCGCTGGTTAGTACACTAACCAGCGGACATATCTGCCCACACAAGCGTTGTATGGATGCGACGCATGCGTGGAGGTTTTTTACTTCCCGGTGCGGTGACGTGGCGGAGTCAATGTCACCGCCACGTCACCGCGCTGTCTGCCGGCGGGGATTTTGATCCGATGGTGTGTACACACCGCCGGACGAAAATCCAGAGAAGACATGTCCGATGAAAACGGTCCACGGACATTACGACGAGTAGTGTGTCGAATAAACGTAAAATGTATTTTAACAGAATTACGGATGCAATAAAATCTACAAAAGAACGTTGTTACAATCAAATGAAATTAGACACGAATATACGAATGATCATAAAGCAACGAAGATTTATTTCTTACGAAAATACGAACGCGGCATGATGGAAAATATAATGTAAATACGAATATCAAAACAACAAAAAATAAACCAACGTAAAAACGAATGAACAAATAAATTCATTGTAAAAATTCGAACGAGGCAGAATACAAAATTTAACGAAAATACTAATCTCGAATCAACGAAAAATAAACTAACATAAAAAAACCTAAACAGAAAAAAAGTGTTATGAAAATACTAAAGATAACTAACGTCTTACGAAATTACGACTCGTTACGAATCACGATAAACGAAACAGAAATAAAGGAAAATGTTTGCTGTGCACATGTCTAGTCATCTCACAGATGTGATGGGAAGGGCAGGATTGGCAGGAAAGGAAGATGGAGTGAAGTTATGATACGGATGGCGTATAAACAGAATGAATGACATGAAAGCAGTCTGGGCTCTCCTTGCCGTCCCGCCGATTGGCTCTTTGAACATCACTTCCCAGAATCATTACACTTTCATCTCTGGCCAGGGCCTTTCCCTTTGTTCTGTGTGTCAACTAATTAACCAAACGAGCAGCATCCACACGACTCAAATGATGCCGCCATCATGCCTCAATCTTCCGAATAAAGTGGGAAGAAGAAAATAAACAAAGTTTGCATGCACAGGTGACATCATCCATGTGTTCAGAGCGCGGCGTCAATGGTGACCAATCATGACAATTGTAAGCAGGCAGCGTTTGTTCCATCAGCATTAGCAGATCATATTATTAATATTTAATATTTTTCACTATTTATGCCATTAATTCAATATAGTCCAGCAACATTATATGTAGCGATACCCCCGAAGGGGCTGCTGAGAAATGATGGGATGGCATGTTACCTCGTGGCTCTGGTGAAGTGTCTAGGGGTGAACGATGCATACAGCAGCAGTAAAGGAATGTCCGCAAGGGGAGTGTCTCTTTTATATGTGCTCTTTATTACCCAGCCGGGTAAAAACAGTAAACAGGTGATGAAAAGGACAGATGGAGGTTGAAAGGAGAACAGCAGATTCAGGCGTTCAATATGGAAACAGTCCTGCTTCCGACAACACTTAGATTTCTTTGCCACTCCAGCCGGAGTAGGTATAGCGTACCTGGACAGGCCTCTCTCACCGACCTGGCAGCCAGAGTATCACTCGGAACTTAGGAAGATGTCTCTGCCACAGACTCTTCCAGGATGAGCTCAGGGAGACACCTCTGTCACAGGCCCTCTCTGATTGCAGATACGGAGGATCTCCTCCTAAGTAAAGTTTCGCCTGAATCTTCTTCTTAACGTTGCCTAGGTACCGACTGAAAGAGGAGTCAATCCTTCAGTGTCCGGTAACCTCGATCCCCGGTGGTTCGTCGGAATCCTATTGGACTGCCAACCTCTCATTGGCGCTCCTCAGATGGACTCCCCACCGAACAGCCACACTTGCTTGGGATCCTCAAAAGTGGGAACCCAGTCGATCACTGAGTCCCCGTCCTGTTTCAATGTCCCGGACCAACTTAAGCCCGAAACCAGGAACACCGTGTGGCACGTACACCCTGGCCAGGTAGGCCATAATGCTAGGGGCGCAGTGATGAGGCCACTCCAAAGGTGGGTGCCTCACTCGAAGAAGAACGACCCAGACCAATGGCGTTTCTTCCATAAGTACCCTCTCCCAGCATGCCCAGCGAGGAAACTCCCCCCTGATTGGCTGCTGGAAAAAGCACCCAAGTCTCGACTCCACTGCTGCCACCTGTCGTCCTGGGGTGGAACAACACCCCAGCAACAACAGAATGAGCACACAGCACAGATAAGCTAAAACAGGGACCCTAACCAAACAATTGCAATTAGAATCAGAGTCAACTTACACTCTGATTATCCCTTAAAGTACATAGGCGCTACATATATAACTAAAAAAAATGATCATCCGGTAAAATATTAAAACCAAAGTCATTCACTGACCACCAATGTAAGGGGGGGGGGGGGCATTCTTCTCACTGCCCACCAATGTAAGGGGGCAGTTTTCTTACTGACCACCAATGTAAGGAGCATTCTTACTGTCCACCAATGTAAGGGGGGCAGCTTGTTTACTGACCACCAATGTAAAGGGGGCATTCTTCTCACTGCCCTCCAATGTAAGTGGGGCATTTATCTCCCTAAACACCAATGTAAGGAGGGCATTCTTCCCACTAACCCCCACCAAAGTAATTGAAGCATTCCTCCCACTGACTACCAATATAAGGGGGTATTCTTCTCACTGACCACCTATGTGAGTCGAACATTCTTCCCAATGACCACAAATGTAATGGTGGGCATTCTTCAAACGGACCACCAATGTAAGATGTATTTTTCTCACTAACCATCAATGAAACCACCAAGCTAATCATTCACTCCCTTGTTATCGCTCTCCTAGACTATTGCAACTCCCTTCTCATTGGCCTGCCTCTCCATAGGCTATGCCCTCTTCGGTCTATCATGAATGCTGCTCCCAGACTTATACCCCTTACCAACCGCTCAGTGTCTGCCAACCCTCTCCTCCAATCCCTCCACTGACTCCCGATCACCCAGCTAATTAAATTCAAAATACTAATCACAACATACAAAGCCATCCACAACTCTGCCCTCCGACCTACATCACCAAACTTGTCTCCAAATATCACCCAAACTGTCCTCTTCGCTCTTCTCAAGACCTCCTACTGTCAAGCTCTCTTGTCTCCTCTTCCCATGCTTATCTCCAGGATTTCTCCAGAGCCTCTCTTCCATCCTCTGGAACTCGCTACCTCAACCTGTCTGACTATCCCCTACTCTTGCTACCTTCAGGGGATCCCTGAAAACTCATCTTTTCAGGAAAGCCTATCACGTCTCCAACTAGTCTTTAACCACTTCCATCAGCTCATTCCCCACAGTTACAACCTTTTGTATCATCTGCCCCACCCTATTAGATTGTAAGCTCTTCTGAGCAGGGCCCTCTCAATCCTTTTATTTTATTGTATTCTAACTGTATTGTCTCCCTTTTATATTGTAAAGTGCTGTTATATATTGTAAGTTGGCGCTATATAAATCCTGTATAATAATAATAATAATAATAATAATGTAAGGGGGTACAGGGGGTGGGTTGTTCTTCTCACTGACCACCAATGAAAGGGGTATTCTTCCCAGTGACCATGAATATAAGCAGGCATTTGTTTTGAGGGTTCCTCTGGAAGGTTGAGATAGATTCAAATAGCCAGGTGTTTATAGGCATGGGCGTCCGCTCCATAGGGCAAGGGGGGGTGTTCCCCCCCCTGGAATCACCAGGGAGAGCCAGGAGCAGGGCCGAATTGGCCCTGGGGCCGCTTTAAGCGGAGACTGCATCGCTCCCCTCCTTCTGTCCTCCGGCGCTCTTATCGTATTTCATGGAGCTGGGTCTGTGTGCAAGGTCCCACCCCCCTAGTTCGGCTCGTCTGATAGTCTTCTAGTGTTCCGCCTATGACACGAACCGAACTAGAGGGGCGGGACCTTGCACACGTAACATACAATACGAGCGCCAGAGGACAGAGGGAGGGGAGCGCCGTTTTATATCGTTTACCAGGCCTGTGCTTTGTTTGTTCCAACATCTGTTGCCACAGGTAACACTAGACTATTTTCTGATGTGTTTTAGCAAGTCTGGAAACGCAGAGCAAACACAACACAGATTTGTGGCCTACAGCATAGTTTCTAGTTGTCCCATATTTAGAGTGCCTGTCCCTCTTCTGGAATCAAATCCATTTGTACCTCATTCCAAAAGGTTCCTCTTTTAGAGCTGAAATACATATACTGTTAATATAGAGTAGTGTTTCAGTCAAGGGAAAGGGGTGCTGTGTAATGTAAAGGAGTCCAGTGATGCAGGGTGCTGTGTAATGTAAAGGGGTCCAGTGATGCAGGGTGCTGTGTAATGTAAAGGAGTCCAGTGATGTAGGGTGCTGTGTAATGTAAAGGGGTCCAGTGATGTAGGGTGCTGTCTAATGTAAAGGAGTCCAGTGATGCAGGGTGCTGTGTAATGTAAAGGGGGCCACTGATGCAGGGTGCTGTGTAATGTAAAGGGGTCCAGTGATGCAGGGTGCTGTGTGATGTAAAGGAGTCCAGTGATGCAGGGTGCTGTGTAATGTAAAGGGGGCCAGTGATGCAGGGTGCTGTGTAATGTAAAGGGGGCCACTGATGCAGGGTGCTGTGTAATGTAAAGGAGTCCAGTGATGTAGGGTGCTGTGTAATGTAAAGGGGTCCAGTGATGCAGGGTGCTGTGTAATGTAAAGGGGGCCACTGATGCAGGGTGCTGTGTAATGTAAAGGAGTCCAGTGATGCAGGGTGCTGTGTAATGTAAAGGGGGCCAGTGGTGCAGGGTGCTGTGTAATGTAAAGGGGCCAGTGATGCAGGGTGCTGTGTAATGTAAAGGGGGCCAGAGCTGTGGGGTGCTGTGTAATGTAAAGGGGTCAAGAGGTGCAGTTGTGGAGAGGGGGTACACAGTAGTGACAAAGAGATATTGAAAGATGCAGGGGGCACAGTGGGGTGTTTTTACATTTTAACATGGGGGGGGGGGGGCGCTTTTAACCCCGGCTAGCGGTCGAAGAAAGGGTAAAATGCGACTGGGTATAGCCGCTCCCGAAGTGCGCCCTCCCCTGAAAAAATTTCAGCGGACGCCCATGTTTATAGGTAATATCAGAAAATAAGCAGCAATCTGATTGGTCCCTAAGGCATTGATGTCATAATACTGTCCTGATGTCATTGAGATGAGAATCCTGATGTCAGAACTAGAGAAAGGTTACATGAGGAGGACATAAGGACATCGGCAGAGGGAGGAGGTGGCGGAGGTAATACAAGGACGTGCTTGGAAAATATTTGATGGCTTTGCTCTGTATTGGTACAAGTTTCCCTTCACCTATTCCAGCCCCATTCATGCAGTAATTGTTTCTCCATCAGTTTAATTCGTTTAGGATTTTTAAATCGTATAAAAGTAAGTATTTTCCACTTGGACCTCAGAGTCCAGGACTGGGAGATTTTGATGCGGAGCTCCTTTTAATGGGAGCAGATAAAAATCAGTAGGAAAAAAGACAAACATGCCCTACATGGAAGCATTTAACCCCCTACTAACTGAACACTTACAGCCATGGCCAAATGTTTTGAGAATGACATAAATACAGCAAAACCTTGGATTGCGAGTATAATTCCTTCCAGAACCATGCTTGTAATCCAAAACACTTGTATATCAAAGCAAATTTTCCCATAAGAAATAATGGAAACTCAGATGATTCGTTCCACAACCATTTATTCAGAAGTCCTCCAGTTTATAGTCCATATAAAAAGATTATAGCAATGTTGTTGTGTAACCATAACATGTCCATCTACACATGGAAGCCTCCACAAGGGGATTAGAAGCAAAATCCAGCAGGAGCTACAGAGTATAAAAGAGAAGAGAGGCCCCTCTAAGTGTAGCAATATGTTGCTAAATGGACCTTCATTAATGTAACCATATTGCTACACTTAGAGGCTCCTCTCTTCTCTTTTATACTCAGTTGTGACATGAAGGAGGTACTTGTATATCAAGACATCGCTTGTATATCAAATCAAATTTTGTTTTTTAAAATGTTGCTTGTCTTTCAAAACACTCTCAAATCAAGGTGTTGCTGTATTAGCAAAAAGGAACCGTCAAAAGACCTGAGTAACAAGGTAATTGAACTGTATAAAGATAGACAAGGATATAAAAAGTTATCCAAAGCCTTGAATATGCCAGTCAGTACTATCCAATCACTTATAAAGCAGTGGAAAATCCAGGGATCTCTTGCTCACCATTGCCAAGTTTAAAGTGAAGGTTCTGTTTAAAAAACAAAAAACAAACAAATATGTCATACTTACCTCCACTGTGCAGTTCGTTTTGCATAGAGTGGCCCCGATTGTCCTCTTCTGGGGTCCCACGGTGGCCCCTTTTGGGAAGCTCTCTCCCGAGGGCAGAGGCGTATCTAGTGAAAATGGCACCTATGCCAAGCACTGAAACTTCACCCCTGTCAAAACATTTGAAACTCATCTTTCAGATAGCGTTTTTGGGGGGGCGCAATCGCATCGGCCGTCATGGGGGCACCTGTCACTCCCCTCCCCAGGCAGAAGGAGAAATATTAGCAATTGCAATGCCGGCGCCACGCTCCAGCAGGGTGGCCATGGCGCCAGGAGATTAGTGCAGGAGGTGTTTTTTTTTTTCATGCAGGGGTGACTTTTTGCCGCCCCCTCCCCATGGCACCCATGGCACTTGCCATGGCTGCCATACCCTAGATACGCCACTGCCCGAGTTGGTTACCTTGTGGGCGCACTCCTGTGTGATACAGTCGACAAGTGTATGACTCGGCCCTGCGCGCTGTGTCATTGGATTTGATTGACAGCAGGGGGAGCCAATAGCCACACTGTTATCAATCTAGACAATTAATCCAGCCAATGAAGAGCCGACAAGAAGGAGGAAGGCAACACGGCATCGTGCCCACAGAGATTGGGGGCTCCGAAAGTAAAACGGGGGGGCCGGACACTGCTGGGTGTTTTAGGTGAAAAAACGCAAACCTTTATAACCCCTTTAAAGCAGAGGTCCACCAATACTGCAGCTGCTGACTTTTAAAAAATGGACACTTACCTGTCTATCACGCCGTGATGTCAGCAGATGAGGCTGAGCAATCGCTCGGTCCTCGGCTGCTTCCGCCACTATCCTCGGTGAGGGAATCAGGAACTGAAGCCATTGCGGCTTCACCGCCCGATTCCCTACTGCGCATGCGTGACGTCACTGGTCCCTGCTCTCTCCTGGTAACAGTATTTCTCAGAAGACAGCAGGGGGGGGGTCAGAACCCGGAAGTGGTGCAAATAACTGTTTTATACAGGTGTCTGCAACCCCTCCCCCCTGAAAGGTGCCAAATGTGACACCGGAGGGGGGGGGGGGGGGGGAATACAAAAAGACAAGAAAGATTGCCACAACTGCCAGAAAAATTGTTCAGAATTGTTAATCCGGGCTCCTCCAGTTCCCACATGTCCCGGATTTGTCACGATGGAGAGCGGAGGAAGGAGTCGGTAAATATGTAATTTTCTGACTCCTTACTTTTCTGAATGCACAAAGTCAGAGATCACTGACTCTATCCATTCATAACTGGGCATCGTAAACTGTTTTTACATTGTCTCAGTTTATGAATGGAGAGGAGCCGCTGCCTCCTGTCCATTCATTTTCAGTGCAGCTGAGGATGCAGAGAAAGGGACTGGGGAATCTCAGTCCTCAGTCCCTTTCTCTATCTCAAAGAGGAGGCATTAGGAGTCTGTTTAGATCCCTGATATCCCACCAAAGCCCCCCAACAGGGCTGATAAAAAATAAATAAAGAATTGTAATAAAAAGATATTTAAAAGGTTAATTTGTAAAAATTAAAAAATTATATAAAAAAACACTGACACTGTCCAGACTACGAAAACTGTTCATTACATGCAATATAACAGAATGTTCATACTCACAAAGCCACTAAAACATTAGTTTTGTGTAGATTGAAATATACCTGGTTGATCCTCCCTTCAGCTGAGCCCTCATTGCAGCCTGAGATTGTGTAGACAAGCTGGTGTCCTCTACTAAGCATGCTCAATTTCAGTTCCCTTCTAAGCTCTTAATTTCCTAATTTTCTTTATCTGTGCAGCCCACGTGTAGTGGTGGACTGACAACTCATGGGGCAACCAGGCAATAGGAGATTATGAGGCCCCCAGGTAATAGATTATGAGGCCACACAGTATACACACACAGTATACACACACATTATACATACACACAGTATACACACACACAGTATACACACACATTATACATACACACAGTATACACACACAGTATACATACACACATTATACACACACACAGTATACATACACACAGTATACACACACATTATACATACACACAGTATACACACACAGTATACACACACAGTATACATACACACAGTATACACACACACACACAGTATACACACACATTATACATACACACAGTATACACACACAGTATACATACACACAGTATACACACACACAGTATACATACACACAGTATACACACACAGTATACATACACACAGTATACACACACACAGTATACACACACAGTATACATACACACAGTATACACACACACAGTATACACACACACAGTATACACACACAGTATACATACACACAGTATACATACACACAGTATACATACACACAGTATACATACACACAGTATACATACACACAGTATACATACACACACACAGTATACACACACATTATACATACACACAGTATACACACACAGTATACATACACACAGTATACACACACATTATACATACACACAATATACACACACAGTATACATACACACACTGAAAGGTACTGGAGAGGCGGAGCAGCTATAATCTTGGGATTTTTTATATACTGTCCCTCGCAGTGGCGGCTGGTGCTCAAATTTTTTGGGGGGGCACAAACAAACGAAAAAATAAATAAAAAACAATTGCAGCCTCACTGTGCCCATCAAATGCAGCCACTGTGCCTGTAAAATTCAGCCACTGTGCCATGCCATCAATTGTCGCCACTGTGCCATGCCTTCAAATGCAGCCACTGCTCCATGCAATGCAGCCACTGTGCCATCATTTATCGCCACTGTGCCCATTAATTGTCACCACTGTGCCATGCCATCAAACGCAGCCACTGTGCCATCAATTGTAGCCACTGTGCCATCAAACGCAGCCACTGTGCCCATCAATTGTCACCACTGTCACTGTGCCCATCAATTGTCACCACTGTGCCCATCAATTGTCACCACTGTGCCATCAAACACAGCCACTGTGCAATGCCATCAATTGTCACCACTGTGCCCACATTAATTGTTACCATTGTGCCCACATCAATTGTCACCACTGTGCCCACATTAATTGTTACCATTGTGCCCACATCAATTGTCACCACTGTGCCCACATTAATTGTCGCCACTGTCCCCTTTAATTGTTGCCACTGTACGCTTTAATTGTCGCCACTGTGCCCTGTAAAATGCTGCCCCCTTGCCTTCCCGCCCGGCACTTACCTTTCTGGGGTCAGCCAACCTCCTTCCACGGTCCCTCGATGTCTTCTCCCGCCCTCAATGACGCTTCAGCCAATCAGGCTACCGCTAACCAGAACCGGTGAACCTGATTGGCTGAGATGCCTGTCAGTCTTATCCAAGGAACGCACTCCCCGTGTGTCCCCTGGATAAATATTTGGAAGCCGATTACAGCCCGCTGGCTCTGATAGACACTTCCAAAGCCAACCAGCTGCCGTTATTCAGATGGCCCGCGCTCACCAGGGGACCGGCTATCTGAATAGAGGGCGGCAGCAACAATACACAGATTCATGCAATGCATGAATCTGTGTATTGTATCCAGTGGAGGTGCGGGAACGAGAGGGCCCTCTATGGACGCACCGCCACTGGTTCCTGGTTTTACTGAGGCTGGCAACCCTGATGGGGCCCCCTAGTGCCCAAGTGTCCGAATGGTCAGTCCGCCCCTGCCCACCTGGCTATAAAGTCACACAGGTGGGAGTATAAACAGTGGTAAATCACACTCCCCCCCCCCCTCCATCTACATGTTCTCCTATTGCTAAACACTATGGGGTGGGATATAGTTTGCTGATTGATTACATTCACTAAGGAATTTACCAAAAACATTGTTTTATTACAAATTGATACCAAACATGATTGTGAATTCTCAGTAGTCCTTTTACATAATGTGATATGGTAAGATCCCTGCAACTTTCATATTAACACCAAGTGATCATAGACATGGAAAGACTTGGGAGGTTGTGTGTTATTTGATAGGAAGATGTGATATATGGAGGAGAATGGTGATATATGGAGGAGAATGGTGAAATATGGAGGAGAATGGTGATGTATGGAGGAGAATGGTGATGTATGGAGGAGAATGGTGATGTATGGAGGAGAATGGTGATGTATGGAGGAGAATGGTGAAATATGGAGGAGAATGGTGAAATATGGAGGAGAATGGTGATATATGGAGGAGAATGGTGATGTATGGAGGAGAATGGTGATGTATGGAGGAGAATGGTGAAATATGGAGGAGAATGGTGATATATGGAGGAGAATGGTGAAATATGGAGGAGAATAGTGAAATATGGAGGAGAATGGTGAAATATGGAGGAGAATGGTGATGTATGGAGGAGAATGGTGATGTATGGAGGAGAATGGTGATGTATGGAGGAGAATGATGATGTATGGAGGAGAATGGTGATGTATGGAGGAGAATGGTGAAATATGGAGGAGAATGGTGAAATATGGAGGAGAATGGTGATATATGGAGGAGAATGGTGAAATATGGAGGAGAATAGTGAAATATGGAGGAGAATGGTGAAATATGGAGGAGAATGGTGATGTATGGAGGAGAATGGTGATGTATGGAGGAGAATGATGATGTATGGAGGAGAATGGTGATGTATGGAGGAGAATGGTGAAATATGGAGGAGAATGGTGATGTATGGAGGAGAATGGTGAAATATGGAGGAGAATGGTGATGTATGGAGGAGAATGGTGACGTATGGAGGAGAATGGTGATGTATGGAGGAGAATGGTGAAATATGGAGGAGAATGGTGATGTATGGAGGAGAATGATGATGTATGGAGGAGAATGGTGATGTATGGAGGAGAATGGTGAAATATGGAGGAGAATGGTGATGTATGGAGGAGAATGGTGAAATATGGAGGAGAATGGTGATGTATGGAGGAGAATGGTGATGTATGGAGGAGAATGGTGATGTATGGAGGAGAATGGTGAAATATGGAGGAGAATGGTGATGTATGGAGGAGAATGGTGAAATATGGAGGAGAATGGTGATGTATGGAGGAGAACGCTCCCCTAACGGCGCGCCGCTCCCCACGTTTCAGGGTCCTCACCCTGCTCCCAGGCAAACCTCCCCCTGATCCCTGAAGGACAGTTACCCGGCCCTGTTGCTCACCCTTCACCCTTCACCCATACAGCCCAGATTATTCAGTAAACCCCCTGTCAGCCCTCATCCCTGAGCAGGCAGCCACCAGACCAGCAACAAGTTCTCCCTCTCAGCGCCAGCCCCCCCCTCTTCGTCCCAACACACAGTAGCTTGATCCAGGGGTTAACCGATCGCCTCTTACAGGGGTCAGGAAGGATTTTTTTTCCCTACCGGAGCATATTGGCCGAGCTCTGACAGGGTTTTTTTGCCTTCCTCTGGACCAAGCTCCCCACTGCCCCAAACCCCCCCCCCCCCCCCCCCGGTGTAGTGGCGATCATGGTATGTCGGCAATATTCTGCCGATACCATTTGGAGTTTGAGGCAATACGCCGCAATACTGCCAGCCATCACCAAAAAGGCCCTAAGAACTGAGCGACTATTGAGAATCGATCATAGATCGACGGTCAGACATTTCAGCCATTTACCCCAGCTCAGGCACATATCATGTGCTCTGATCAACACAAGATCGGCAGTAAAACACTGACTAGAAATCCGCGACTTTATTCAACAAAAGGATCTAGACTGTCTCTTTATTACAGAGAGCTGGCTCGCAGCCGACTGTAACACCATTCTAGGAGAATTGGTGCCAGAAAACTACCGTATTATTACAGAAAACAGAATAGGGCAAAGAGGAGGCGGCCTGGCGGTGATCCACAAGACTCACCTTACGATCACCAAACCAGTCCGCCAAAACCCTCTTCCATTCATGGAAACCCTTACTCTGCAACTGCAAGCAAATTCAAAGGAGACCGTCCACATTCTGCTCTGCTATAGGCCTCCCGGCCCAAAATCGCAGCTGCTATCATCTTGGACGGATTTCTTCTCCACTTATACCCTCAACAGCAAACAACTTTTGCTGCTCGGGGATTTCAATCTCTGGGCCAACTCCTCACAGGACCCCATTGCCGACGCCTGTATTGATCATCTGGAAGGATTAGGATTGCAGCAATTAGTATGTGGGCCCACACATGCTTCAGGTCACACACTTGATCTTATCTTCAGACAAGCTCTGGAAATAAAGATTTGGGAAAATGAAAAGTTGCCATGGACAGATCACCAGGCAATTATATTCAGGATTTCTACCATCCCCCCTGCAACAAAAACATCAAATCCAGTGACAACACACTGGACTAGATGTCAGAAGAAGCTCCACTCGGAACTCTTCAAAACCACTTTAATGAAGAAAATAGAAACAACTCAGCCGCATCAAACGGCCGTTGAAACATTGGAAGCCATAAACTCGGCCATGCTACAGTCAGCTGACTTGGTGGCGCCGAAACGAAGAACCCGCATCCGGAAAAACAACCGCAGCTGGTTTAACAACCAGCTGTCGTTACTGAAGCAAGAACGCAGAAGGGCAGAATCTGCCTGGAAAAGATGTTCTTCAGAGCTAAACCTATCCATCTACAAGGCGACTACAAGAAAATACCACAAAGGAATTTTCCAAGCCAAGAAAAATTATTTTTCGGAGGCTATCAACGGTGCCCTAAACCGGCCCCCGCGAACTCTTCAAGATGGTCACCCAGACCATGAAGCCAGGATGCATTGAAGCCCCCAGTTCAGACACACAAGAATTTTGCAATGAACTATCGGATTACTTCATTAATAAAATCGAAGCAATCCGTGGAAGCATTCAGCAAAACAATTCCCCCCTTAGCCCCCCCGCAGCCTCTCACACAGCACCCTTAGTAATTCTCCGATATCAGGTAAGTTTACCCTGGGACCCATCTCCATCGAGACCACTAAGAATGTCATTTGTACTCTGCGTAATGGCACAGCGCCGACATCCTGGCTCCTCCCATCACGCAGTTTATCAACCAGTCTTTTCTGGAGGGCAAAGTGCCCACACAGTTGAAAGAGGGTATAATCCAACCCATCCTGAAGAAACCCTCCCTGGACCCCAAGGACCCACTCCACCGCCGTCCCATAACAAGCCTCAACGTACTCTCTAAGATAATGGAAAAAGTAGTGGTACAACAGCTGCAACAGCATCTAGATACCTACAAGCTACTTGACCCATTGCAATCAGGCTTCCGTCCCGGACATGGGACGGAAACAGCATTGCTGAAAGTATGGGACGATGTTCTCAAGGCCGCAGACGAAGGAGAAGCTTGTCTCCTGGTTCTGTTGGACCTAAGTGCAGCTTTTGACACTGTAGACCACAATCTGTTACTGACTCGGCTTGCTGAAGTAGCCAGAGTCGCAGAAGGCGATTTATCTTGGTTCTCCTCTTTTCTGGAAAACCGATCGCAAACAGTAAAGTTAGGACCTTTTACGTCAGAAAAACGCACAGTAACATGCGGAGTCCCTCAAGGATCGCCGCTGTCACCAGTGCTGTTTAACATCTACCTTCGTCCTCTTTTTGAGATTATTAGCAGCCAAAAACTGCTCTACCACTCATATGCAGATGATACGCAACTGTATTTTCGCATCTGCAACAGACAGGATCACCACCTCAATCTAGAGACATGCCTCTCTTTGATAGAGGACTGGATGACAAAGAGTTATCTTAAACTCAATGGAGCGAAAACAGAACTTCTTCTGTTTCACGCCAAGCGTAGGAATCAACCTTCAACAGTATGGACCCCCCCGCCTATTCTGGGCAAGCTCATCTCCCCTAGCGCCAAAGTCAAAAGCCTAGGGGTCATTTTTGACTCCTTTATGACAATGGACGCACAAATAGGGTCAGTAGTCAGCGGATCTCACCATCTGCTGCGCCTACTACGTAGACTCACTCCGTTCATCCCCAAAGAAGATTTAGCGGTCGTGGTGGGAGCAATGGTAAACTCCAGGCTGGATTATGCAAATGCCCTTTACCTCGGCCTCCCCAAGTACCAAATCGCTCGCCTGCAAGTCGTTCAGAATACGGCCGCCAGACTTGTGACTGGGAAAAAACCCTGGGAATCCATCTCACCTTCACTGAGAGCCCTTCACTGGTTATCAGTTAAAGACAGGATTGCTTATAAAGCTCTCTGTCTTACGCATAGATGTGTCCATGGGAATGCCCCCCTTTATTTATGCGAATTAATTTAAAAGCATATAATCCCAATCGCGTTTTGCGATCCACAAATCAGAACCTACTCCAGGTTCCGAAAGCCAACTTCAAGTCCAAAGGAGAAAGAAGATTCGCGGTCCAAGGTCCCAGACTATGGAACGCTTTGCCAACCAGCATTCGGTTGGAGGAGAACCACCTAGCATTTAGGAAAAAGGTCAAGACTTTTCTCTTTTGATATCAAAGGAGACAGGAACAACAAGCGCCCAGAGGCGATTCAGTTCGCATGTGCCGCGCTATACAAGTTTTCATTCATTCATTCATTCAATGGTGAAATATGGAGGAGAATGGTGATGTATGGAGGAGAATGGTGAAATATGGAGGAGAATGGTGAAATATGGAGGAGAATGGTGAAATATGGAGGAGAATGGTGATATATGGAGGAGAATGGTGAAATATGGAGGAGAATGGTGATGTATGGAGGAGAATGGTGAAATATGGAGGAGAATGGTGATGTATGGAGGAGAATGGTGAAATATGGAGGAGAATGGTGATGTATGGAGGAGAATGGTGAAATATGGAGGAGAATGGTGATATATGAAGGAGAATTGTGAAATATGAAGGAGAATGGTGAAATATGAAGGAGAATGGTGAAATATGGAGGAGAATGGTGATGTATGGAGGAGAATGGTGATGTATGGAGGAGAATGGTGAAATATGGAGGAGAATGGTGATGTATGGAGGAGAATGGTGAAATATGGAGGATAATGGTGATATATGGAGGAGAATGGTGAAATATGGAGGAGAATGGTGATATATGGAGGAGAATGGTGAAATATGGAGGAGAATGGTGATATATGAAGGAGAATTGTGAAATATGAAGGAGAATGGTGAAATATGGAGGAGAATGGTGAAATATGGAGGAGAATGGTGATATATGGAGGAGAATGGTGAAATATGGAGGAGAATGGTGATATATGAAGGAGAATTGTGAAATATGAAGGAGAATGGTGAAATATGTAGGAGAATGGTGAAATATGGAGGAGAATGGTGAAATATGGTAGGAGGAGCCGCTGATGTTCCTGTCGGGAAACAGTAGATGGCAGCTGAACACTAGACTGGCCACCAGTGAACGTCAACCTACATCCAGCAAAGATCGGAGATTTGCTGTGGAGATGGAATAAAGCTCATGTGAGTCTCTAAATGAGCTCCCGGGGGCCGAGGGGGGAGGGGCTGTCTCAATTAAAAAGTATTAACCACTTCAGCACCGGAGGATTTGGCTGACAAATGACCGGGCCACTTTTTGCGATTCGGCACTGCGTCGCTTTAACTGACAATTGCACGGTCGTGCGACGTGGCTCCGAATAAAAATTGACGTCCTTTTTTCCCCACAAATAGAACTTTCTTTTGGTGGTACTTGATCATCTCTGCGGTTTTTATTTTTTGCGCTATAAATAAAAATAGAGCGACTATTTAAAAAAAAAAAAGCAATATTTTTTACTTTTTGCTATAATAAATACGCCCCAAAAATATATAAAACATTTATTTTTTCTCAGTTTAGGGCGATACGTATTCTACATATTTTTGGTAAAAAAATAGAAATGAGCGTTTATTGATTGGTTTGCGCAAAAGTTATAGCGTCTACAAAATAGGGGATAGTTTTATGGCATTTTTATTAACACTTTCCCTACACTTAATATTAAAATGACAACGGCGGGAACCCTCCCTCCCTCCCTTTAGAGTGGACGTCATATGACGTCCTTGCATTCCCGGGCATTGCTCGGGACCCAGTGCGTGTGCCCGGTGCCCGCGATGTCTGCCGGGCACTCGCCATTGCCCGCAATCCCGGCAGGACCATGGATCTGTGTGTGTAAACACAGATCCATGTCCTGTCAGCGGTGAGGAGACTGATGTGTGTTCCCAAGACAGAGCAACACCGTTTGGTCTCCTCCCCTTTTCAGTCCCCCTCCCCCTACAGTTAGAAAACAGTTTAGGGAACATATTAACCCCTTCCTCGCCCCCCTAGTGTTAACCCCTTCCCTGCCAGTCACATTTGCACAGTAATCAGTGCAGTTTTATAGCACTAATCGCTGTATAAATGTGAATGGTCCCAAAAATGTGTCGATATGTCCGCCGCAATGTCACGGTCACAATAAAAATCGCAGATCGCCGCCATTACTAGTAAAAAAAATGCCATAAATCTATCCCCTATTTTGTGGATGCTAGGACTTTTGCGCAAACCGATCAAATACGCCTATTGCGTAGAAGAATATGTATCGGTCTAAACTGAGGAAAAAAAATTATGATATTTATTAAATCAAAAAGTAAAAGATATTGGGCCAGATCCACAAACAATTACGGCGGCGGATCTCCAGACCCGCCGCCATAATTTTAAATCTGCGCCGGCGTATCATTGTTTTGTATCCACAAAACAAGATACGCATTTTTTTGCGTAGATACGCCGTCGCCGTCGTCTTAAAGTGTCCTATTTACGCTGGACGGTAGGGGCGATTCCACATCGAATATGCAAATGAGGTAGATACACCAATCCACAAACGTACGTACGTACGCCCGGCGCAGTGTTTTTACGTCGTTTGCGTAAGCGTAGATCCGGCGTAAAGTTACCCCTGCTGTATAGAGGCGTACGTAACGTTAAGTATGGACGTCGGGCCAGCATTGATTTTTCCGTCGTTCACGTCGTTTGCGTAAACCGTTCGCGAATAGGGATTTGAGTAAGTTACGTTCACGTCGTTTTCATTGATGTTTTGCGACGTGATTTCGCGCATGCGCACTGGTATACGTCCACGGCCGGCCCAAGTTGCTCCTGTAAATTGCGGCGGCGTAGTGTAAATAGGAAACGCTACGCAATCGCGGATATACAAGAATCTGGCCCATAGTTGTTAAAGATAGCAAAATCAGCCTCCTATTAGCACTCTGACTGGGAGGGTAAGGAGCAGACTGAGAGCCAATCAAGCTCAGCTGCAGTGCACAGTGCTGTCCATTTAAAGCCAGGAGCTTACTGAGAGGAGGAGAGAGCAAAGAGATGCACTGCGCCTTCATTGCTCCTTCATCACAGGCTGGGGCAGGTATGGTGACCACATTTCCAAACTACCATTCAGGGACACCCTCCCTTCCCAAAAATCAGCTTGTGTTGTAACAAATCACAGCACAGTGATTGGACACAAGAGGCGGGATTTATGATTTCTCCAATCACACGCAGGGGGCGGGGATTGTGCTCCTCCAGGCATTCCCGGCCAGGACAAGTACTATCAGTGAGTAAAGTGGTGATGTTGGGGCCTTTTTTGGGGGCATCAGGTTGGCCTGGGGGGGTGGCTGTGTCAGTTTCATTCCGGGACACTGTATTATCCTGGAATGAAGGTGCCCGGGACAGACCTGCAAAATGTGGGACTGTCCCGGGCAATCTGGGACACGTGGTCACCTTAGGGGCAGGTCCTGGACCAAATACTGGACCTGGCTATGATCTCTGGCAGGGGATTCAGAGCATAAGATGATTGAAGAGAATTACAGGTGCACTGCGGAAGACAGTATACACATATGTTTATTAGCTGTGTAGAGTTCAGCTTTATGGTTCCCCCGATCTTCATAGTGGTTTGTAAATGAGTCAGAGTTCTACTTTGAGAAAGCTGTGAATTGTGCTCTGTTGCCATAGCAATTTATGCGTCAGATCTGTAGCACTGAGGAAATTGTATACCACAAGTATATATTACTAATACACAGTAATCATCTACATCTACACACTAGCAAAATGTATAAATTGCTGTTTGTATTTATTTTATTAGGCCCCTTTCACACGGGCGCCTCTGTTTTGGCAGGATCCGCTTGCTCGGTGAAGGATCGCTCCGCTGATCCCTGCTGAGCAGGCGGATGACAGGTCCGTCTCCCCTCACTGTGCAGAGCGGACACAGACACAGACCCGCTCTTCTCTATATGGAGATCGGGTGACTTCCCTGATCATATCTTATCCGAAGATAGGACCACCACCTGTCTGGATTTTGTGGACAGGATCGGATTGGATCGGATAGTGGCGGATGTTAGCGGACATGTCACCGCTGAGATCTGACGCCCCCCAGACGAAGCAAGTTATTGCGAAACGCGTCGGGACCCCACTGCTGCCACAAACATTTTTTAATTAAGAATGCCTTTCTCGTCCTTATACCTGTGCGTTTTTCTAACCATTTATTAAACATGATCCATCTACGGCAGCCATCCTCAACCAGGGTTCCTCCAGAGGTGGCTAGGGGTTCCTTGAGCTGTGGCTGATTTACCTCCTGTTTGATGGTGCCTACATAGTTCAGAGGCAATTCCACTTGGAGGAGCCAATGGTATTACACCAATGATCTTCATAGTTCTCTGTAAGTGGGGCATTCTTACCACGACTGTAAAAAAGGGCATTCTTCTCACTGACCACCAAAGTAAGGGGCATTTATCCCACTGACCCCCAATGAATGGGTTTTATCAGGGGTTCCCCGAGACCTGAAAATAATTTTTAGGGTTCCCCAGCGGTAAAAAGGCTGATCTACGGTATTATGTGCCTTCTTCTTTCCTTCCACACATCTGGTTTTGGTTTTCTGAGAGTCACCTCCTAGCACCTTATACCAACGATTGATTGACGGCTACGCTATTCCATCACATCTTGCTGTTTGAACTTCCAGTCTCATGTTGGATACATCCTCCGCTTTACCATACTCTTCGGGCATATGCTCATTAGGGTTCAAGTGATCGGGTAAGCCTTCACTTACACGGGTGGTGGGCATTTCACTATCGCACATCACCTATAGGATGAACTATTGTGGATCTGGAATTATTTGCCCAGCTCTATTTATTCATCTATATGAACATTTGGACTTCATTTTGATGCATACAACACGTGTCACTTGGTGTTTTTGTTTATAAACCAATTCTTGTATTTATTATCAGTGTTGAGCGGAATACGCCATATTCGATTTGGCGATATTTCACGAATATATAGAAGAATGTTCGCGAAATATTCGTTAATATCGAATATTTGTGATATTTTATCAAAAAAAAAAGTTTGCGAAATTTCGCTAATGCGAATGCGAAATTGATTGCGAAATTCTCGTCCGCGCATGCGCATCCGCGCGAACAACACATTATTATGCTGGGTATTCTGGTACATGACTGAGCCAGATCACTAAGCAATTTTTCTCTTCCCTCTGTTTTATTTTGCTATTATATAGATTTCTTTTAAAAACGGCAATGCTGCAGCTCAATTGTCTCTGTTGCCTAAAGCTTTCACAGCAAGATTGTTTATTTGACTAGTAAAACCAGGTAACATTTGCCTTTCCTGTACAAACTTCTAAAATGACAATTTAAAGTTGTAAGCCCCTGTTTATAAATTTACTTTCTAATAAATCCTTTCGATTTACTTGTACATTCTATTTTTATTTTTTTTCTTACGTTCCTGTCATAAGGTCATTTCTACTTTTCATACTATATACTTGTTAGCCCTTCAAGTGAATTAATCTGTTCCTATTGGTTGCTATGGAGGTTGCTAACCTCTGACAACTGTGGTAGGAGAACTCTGATGCAAAAGAAGGGCAGAGAAAGTATTCGCGAATATTCAGCAACAAAAAAGGATCGCCTCAGCTACTCGGCCCAGGGTCTCTAATCATACCAGCAATGCTTTTAGACATCGATGGAGATCACTAGGATGTGATCTGTTTTAAAAATAAATTTGAAAAAATACGAATATTCGCAATAGCGAATATTCACCGCGATATTCGATTTCTTCGCGAATACTCGAATATGCAATATTCGTAACGAATATTCGCAATGCGAATATTCGTGAGCAACACTATTTAGACGCCCTCTGAAGACGTGAGCAACACTATTTAGACGCCCTCTGAAGACGTGAGCCAATCACGAAACGCGTCAGGGCGTGGCTACACGACGTATCGTACAGACGGAGCAAGTTACACCCGGGACACATCAGCTGGAGACGGAGCGGAGACGCCAGGCTAGCAGAGTGAGCAGTAACATTGCAACCGATGTGCACATTTTTGTTTTCATTTCTGTAAGCACAATTTTAAACAGGGTTTGTTTATACAATAAAGGGAATTTTGTAACATCACAGGAGTGTGAGTGCTGCCGACACCCCTAATCGAATAGAAGATTGAAGGATTCCCCCAGGGGAGGGGCTTTATAGGCAGCAATAGTAAGCGTATATATAGTAGTACCAAAAACAAGAAATTATTTTATGAAAATCAATAAATATTTAATTATATAGAAAAAAGATCATACAATATGACATAATATAACACTTAACAAGTCATAGAGTTGCAAAAAAATTGAAACTGATCCACATAAGTAAACTCTACAAGGCCCTGTAGAGTTTACTTATGTGGATCAGTTTCAATTTTTTTGCAACTCTATGACTTGTTAAGTGTTATATTATGTCATATTGTATGATCTTTTTTCTATATAATTAAATATTTATTGATTTTCATAAAATAATTTCTTGTTTTTGGTACTACTATATATACGCTTACTATTGCTGCCTATAAAGCCCCTCCCCTGGGGGAATCCTTCAATCGTTTATACAATAAAGACAGTATTACGCTATGTCCTCTCTCCCTATGTTTTTGTCCACATGATTGCTCTTGCTGCAAACACGCACTTAACCCCATCCATACTTTTTGGAGGAGAAATATTGCTGCTGGGCTGGGCTGAACTCCACAGGAGGGAGATCCCAATATCTGAAGGCGATTAACACCATGTCTATCTGGTGAGTACAAAACCGAGAGGGGGACTACAAGTGAAGGAAAGCCTGGATTTGTGTCTTTTCAACCAATTTCAAGTTTATTTCCCACAAAGAACATTTTAGATCAACAGACTATGTGCTTTATTTTTTCATTTCTACTTTTATTTGTATTTTTAAAAAGAAGTACCCCATTGACATATGCGTGTCATATACACTCAAGATTGTTTTTCATTATTTGATTTTAGTGTATAGTAGCTGTTGTTACATTGTCCTTAGTATTTGAGGCTAGCTACTATTCTTAGGATAGGAGATCCTGATTGATTTTTGCACCTCACAAAAGCAGATTTTGAACTTTTGAGTTCAATTGATATAAATTCATATAGCGCTGTTAATGCCTCATAGAGACATATTTCTTTCAAACACTATTTATTATAGATACATATATATTGATTTCTTCTCACATCATTTAGCGCTACAATTTTTGTTTGTTTTTCGTTTTGCCACTTTCCTTTGCTCACTGGATTATATTTGGATAAGCGCGGATTCATTTTGTTTTTGCATAGGAGTGAATGGAAAAACTGACAGGCGAACCGGATCGGAAAGCCCATGTGAAAGGGTCCTTAGGGTGAAGATCCTTAAAGCGGGGGTTCACCCTCCAAAAAATGTCTTGCATGCCATGGAGCCGACCCATCCGACCGGCAGTATGCCGTTTTTTTTTCTTCAGTACATACCTTTTTACGGGCTCTTTTCACCTCCGGCAATCCCGCGGGACTGGGTGTTTCCAATCACAGGCTGCGATTGACGTTCCTTAGCCCGGCGCATACTGTGCGTCACGAGATGCCGAAAGAACCCGAACGTCGGTGCGGCTCTAAACGGCGCCTGCGCACCGACGTTCGGGTTCTTTCGGCATCTCGTGACGCGCAGTATGAGGGACGTCAATCACAGCCTGTGATTGGAAACACCCAGTCCCGCGGGATTGCCGTAGGTGAAAAGAGCCCGTAAAAAGGTATGTACTGAAGAAAGAAAAAAAAAACACCGGCATACTGTCGGTCGGATGGGTCGGCTCCATGGCATGCAAGACATTTTTTGAAGGGTGAAGCCCCGCTTTAAATATCATTTTAAATGTAAGCAGACTGTTCAGGAGACAAGAACACGTAAAGGGTCATCTAGGAACCTCGGAGACATAATGACGAGGACGCGGTTGTGGTCCACAAGCTTAGTAATAAAAGGCCTCTTGAAATCAGTTTCCAACGCTGATAAAATACGGTGACACATTAAACATCTGTGTGCTTGGTCATAAATACAGCCCGGCCTCAGAACATCGTGTTCTCACCAGCATGGACAATGGTTAATCAACAACTCGGCTTCTCTGGTCACCAGTGAGAAGGTTGGTCCATGGAATAGCCTGAATCACAGGATGTGTCAGTCTTCTAATGGATCTATGGGGTATATGTGGGTAAGAAAGGGTCTGGGAAAGGGCAGGGGGCTTCCAGATTGACCAAATACCAACCTTCAGCTCTACATGTGGCCTTCAAGCCATGTTTTTCTATGGTCCTTCTGTAGCACACGTGTCTTTATAGAATCCCACGTGGCCCCTAGACCCAGAGCTTCTACATGTCATGTACAGAGCATTGTTTCTGTATGTGGCCAATATAGAAAATATTTTCTGAGCTGGTATTTCTGTAGCTGTTACACAAACTACAGTTTTGTGATCCCCACTGTCCTTGTGTATTTAAAGAGGAAGTAAACCCTCTTTAAATAAAATAATAAAAAAATAACCCTGCAAGACAAAGCATAATGAGCTAGTACAGAGCTCAAAATTTCAAGTCCTGAGCTACTAGCCATGCGTCAAGGGTTACTCGCCACCAGTTGTCCCACCCAGCCCACCCCTAATTCCGCCCCTAAACACGCTCTCATAAAATGACACTCAAATGTATTATGCAGAATTAAGTTATTAAAACAAATATTAACAAGAACTGTGTCCATGTCCACCAATGCAGGCTGCGTGTGTCCACCATGCAGCCTAGTGCCCACCAATGCAGCCTTGTGCCTAGTGCCCACCAATGCAGCCTTGTGTCTACCAATGCAGCCGTGTGCCCACCAATGCAGCCGTGTGCCCAGTGCCCACCAATGCAGTCTTGTGCCCACCATGGAGCCTTGTGTCCACCTTGCAGCCGTGTGCCCAGTTTCCACCAATGCAGCCTTGTGTCCACCTTGCAGCCATGTGCCCAGTGCCCACCATGGAGCCTTATGTCCACCTTGCAGCCATGTGCCCAGTGCCCACCATGGAGCCTTGTGTCCACCTTGCAGCCATGTGCCCAGTTCCCACCATGGAGCCTTATGTCCACCTTGCAGCCATGTGCCCAGTGCCCACCATGGAGCCTTGTGTCCACCTTGCAGCCATGTGCCCAGTGCCCACCATGGAGCATTGTGTCCACCTTGCAGCCATGTGCCCAGTGCCCACCATGGAGCCTTGTGTCCACCTTGCAGCCATGTGCCCAGTGCCCACCATGGAGCCTTGTGTCCACCTTACAGCCATGTGCCCAGTGCCCACCATGGAGCATTGTGTCCACCTTGCAGCCATGTGCCCAGTGCCCACCATGGAGCCTTGTGTCCACCTTGCAGCCATGTGCCCAGTGCCCACCATGGAGCATTGTGTCCACCTTGCAGCCATGTGCCCAGTGCCCACCATGGAGCCTTGTGTCCACCTTGCAGCCATGTGCCCAGTGCCCACCATGGAGCCTTGTGTCCACCTTGCAGCCATGTGCCCAGTGCCCACCATGGAGCCTTGTGTCCACCTTGCAGCCATGTGCCCAGTGCCCACCATGGAGCCTTGTGTCCACCTTGCAGCCATGTGCCCAGTGCCCACCATGGAGCATTGTGTCCACCTTGCAGCCATGTGCAGTGCCATTGTGTCCACCTTGCAGCCATGTGCCCAGTTCCCACCATGGAGCCTTGTGTCCACCTTGCAGCCTACCTGTGCAGCCGAGGAGAGGAACAGGAGAGCCGCACAGGTGATCAGAGTGCAGCGGGGAACAGCTTCCATTTCAATAGCCGTGTTTCTGCCGCGCAATGTCATATACAGCTCCGCCCCCTGGCTGGGGGAACTTTGATAGACAGATCACCTTTCCAATCCCAGTGATGGGTGATCTGTCAATCACAGTTCCTGGACCAGGGGGCGGGGCTGTATATGACGTTGCGCGACAGAAACACGGCTATTGAAATGAAAGCTGTTATCACTGTTCCCCCCGCTGCGCTCTGAACACCTGGGCAGCTCTCTATCTCTCTTTATCTTCCCCCTCCGGCTTCCGTGATCGCTAGGTGAAGGACTCCCATTTGACACAGGCTGATGCCCCCCCCCAATCCCAAGCAGCCCTTCCTTGCCAGACCTCAGAATCCACTTGCAAAATGCGAGCAGGCAAGTGGATTTTTTGAGGGCTGAGCTAGTATGCATAGCATACTAGCTCATTATGAATTACTGGTAATCGAAGCCCCCACAGACATCCTCAGACACCTCCTTCGTCGCCGCCATGATACCCGGGTGACTTCCGGGTATCGCTGCTCCGGCGCTGTGACTGGCCGGAGCAGCCATGACGCCACACCATAGGTTGTAGTAGGTTGTACTGGACTATCTTGGTACTGATACACAGACAATTCTTAATGTAAAAATATAATTTTTTTAATACATATAAAAAAAAAAAAACATAGTTTTAGGGGGATATTTATTATAGCAAAAAGTAAAAAATATTGCTTTGTCTTTTTAAATTGTTGCTCTATTTTTGTTAATATTAATTATATCAAATATAATTTTTAAAATACATATACATATAAAAAAAAACATATACAGGAAATAAAGATTAAAATTCAACCACAGACAAGTACTAACGGGGTCACCCGAAAGGTAACTGTTGATGTGGCATACAGATAATTAGTAGTTGTCTGTGGTTGAATTTTAATCTTTTTTTCCTGTATATGTTTTTTTTTTTTTTTTTTACATGTATTGAAAATGATATTTGTTATAATTAATATAAACAAAAACAGAGCAACAATTGAAATAAAACAAAGCAATATTTTTTTACTTTTTGCTATAATAAAAATCCCCCAAAAATATATAAAATAACAATTTTTCTCCTCAGTTTAGGCCGATACGTATTCTTCTACATATTTTTGGTAAATTTTTTTTTGCAATAAGCGTTTATTGATTGGTTTGCGCAAAAGTTTTAGAGTCTACAAAATAGGGGATAGTTTTATGTCATTTTTATTCATCTTTTTTTTTTTTTTACTAGTAATTGCAGCGATATTGCGGCGGACATATCGGACACTTTTGACATAATTTTGGGACCATTGACATTTAAATACAGGGATTAGTGCTATAAAAATGCACTGATTACTGTATAAATGTCACTGGCAGGGAAGGGGTTAACACTAGGGGGCGATCAAGGGGTTAAATATGTTGTGATTCTAAATGTAGGGGGAGGGGACTCACAAGGGGAGGAGACCTATCGGTGTTCCTCTGTACTGGGAACACACCACCGCTCTCCTCTGACAGGAAGTGGATCATTGTGTTTACTCACACAGATCCACAGTCCTGCTGTGTTACGTTCAATCACGGGTGCCCGGCGGTCATCGTGGCCACCGTATCTGTACCCGAGTGATGAGGCGGGTGCGCCCCCCTAGAGGGCAGAGAAGCCGAGGATGTCTTATGACGCCCGGCCAGCACAAGAGCCGCACCACTCATTTGATGATCGGCGGGCGGCAAGCGGTTAAGCGTACCTGTAGGTACAAGATAGGATAAAAAGTGAACTATATATTATAAATATTGGGGGTTATAAGTAATTTTATTAGCAAATAATACAGATTTAAACTTGTAAACAAAAAGATTCTCATAAGAATTCCGGCGGCGTAGCGTAAGCCATTTACACTACGCCGCCGCTGCGTACTAGAGCAAGTGCTTTATTCTCAAAGCACTTGCTCCGTAGTTTTCGCCTGCGTCGCGTAAATCGCCCAGCGTAAACCCGCGCAATTCAAATGGGGCAGCTTGTATTTAAATTAAGCGCGCCCCCGCGTCAAACGAACTGCGCATGCGCCGGCCGGGGAAAAAGCCCAGTGCGCATGCTCCAGCTCACGTCGGAAAGCGTCGTTGAAACCGACGTCAAAACGACGTGATCGTCATTTACGCAACTCCCTATTCGCGAACGAGTTAGTAAAATGACGGAAGCGACGGAAAAAGCCGACGCTGACCCGACGTAATACTTAACATGGCGTCCGACGGCACCCGACGGCATCCGACGGAACTTCGTAAGGTTACTCCACATCGAAGCTGGGGTAACCTTACGCGGACGAAAACGACGTACGCGACGACGGGGCGGCGTAAAAGCGATCGGGAATCGGCGTACTACCTAATTTGCATATGCAAATGAGAAAACAACGTAAAGGCCACCTAGTGGCCGGAGTTGTCATTACACCTACGATCCGCAAGTGTAATGGTTTTACACTTGTCGGATGTTGAAGCGTATCTATGCCAAAGTGATGCTAAGCATCACTCGCATAGATACGAGGCTAAAAAAACGGCGATACGACGAGATACTCCATCGTAACACCGCTGAGAATCTGGCCCCTGGACTTCAAGTGGTTTACTCTTAGTGCACTGACCCCAATGTCTTTAACCTTTAAGCCTTGGACCATTATGCAGCTTAAAGACCTGGCCACTTTTTGCGACATCGGACACTTTTGATACTATTTTGGGACCATTGTCATTTATACAGCGAACAGTGCTATAAAAATGCACTGATTACTGTAAAAATGACACTGGCGGTGAAGGGGTTAACCTGTAGGTGGTGCTGTAGGGGTTAAGTGTGCACTGATTTGTGCTTCTTACTGTGTCTTTCTGTGGGGGGGGGGGGGGGCGTGACTTAGCGTGTAACATCACTGATCGTCGTTTCCTATGACAGGGAACAGACGATCAGTGTTAGTCTCACTAGAAAGCACTGGGAGAGGTTGGTTTACACTTACCTCTCCCCGTTCTTCCTCTTTGTGACCCGATCGCGGGACACCGGCAGTGATCAGGTCCGCGGTTCCCGCAGGGACAGTCACAGAGCTTAGGACCGGGTCGCGAAGCTCTTAACGGCGACGAACATGTACGCCCTTGTGCCCAGAAATGCCATTCTGCAGACGTATATCTGCGTGCGGCGGTCCTTAAGCGGTTAAATGACACAATACTGCACCTTTAAAAAAAGAGATCTGTTTGCCTCCTCCTTGAACATGACATCAGTTTTCGGCAGAAATCTTGATGTGTAATCTGACTTTATCTTTGTGATTGCAGCTGTAATAACAGGAGCAGCGCACATAATAATTAAAGGACGTGTTTACAGCCGATCACTCGCAGGCCTTTATTAAAGCGTCTTCGTGTTGGAGGGCTGATGTTCTGCGTTTGTCACCTGATAGAGGACCGAAAAACATTCATTAGCATTAAGTATTAACCACTTCAGCCCCAGACCATTTTGCTGGTCAAGGACCAGGCCACTTTTTGCGATTCGGCACTGCGTCATTTTAACAGACAATTGCGCGGTCATGAGACGTGGCTCCCAAACAAAATTGGCATCCTTTTTTTCCCACAAATAGAGCTTTCTTTTGGTGGTATTTGATCAGCTCTGCGGTTTTTATTTTTTGCGCTATAAACAAAAATAGAGCGACAATTTAAAAAAAAAAATGAATATTTTTTACTTTTTCCTATAATAAATATCCCCCAAAAATATATATAAAAAAAATATTTTTTTCCTCAGTTTAGGCCGATACGTATTCTTCTACATATTTTTCTAAAAAAAAAAAAAAATCGCAATAAGCGTTTATTGATTGGTTTGCGCACAAGTTATAGCGTTTACAAAATAGGGGATAGTTTTATGGCATTTTTATTAATATTAATTTTTTTACTAGTAATGGCGGCGATCAGCGTTTTTTATCATCACTGCAACCTTATGGCGGACACATCGGACACTTTTGACACATTTTTGGGACCATTGGCATTTTTTTAGCGATCAGTGCTATAAAAATGCATTGATTACTGTAAAAATCTCACTGGCAGGAGGGGTTAACACTAGGGGGCGAGGAAAGGGGTTAAGTATGTTCCCTGGGTGTGTTCTAACTGTAGGGGGGGTGGCCTCACTAGGGGAAATGACAGATCGCTGTTCATACATTGTATGAACAGAAGATCAGTCAGTTCTCCCCCTGAAAGTTTACACACATAGCTCCCGGTTCTCACTCTGTAACGAGCGATCGTGTGGTGCCCGGCGGCACCAGGGGCGGCGTCTTGCATTTGCGGCGGAAATGACGGCAGCGGCCGGGGATCTCTGTCCTTCCGGGACGCCAAGGGAGCCACCTAAGGAGAGCCACCATTGCGGCTTGGTATTCCTCCGTTCAGCAATGTGAGGATGGGAGTGGGGCGATGGGAGTGGCCCACCTTGGAACACATTTTCCCCATTAAGGGTAATATAAATGAATGCAGGGAGCTAGGTGGATCCTGTTAGGATTCCTAGTATCCCAACATGGACAGCAGGTCATTGATAGCTTGCGCTGCTGTCAATCAACTCCAATGACGAGAGGGCCGGGGGGCAGGACTGAGTTCTGTAGTTGGCGGCTATGGATGCTGAATACAGGACTCAGGAGCGTGCCCGCAAGCAGGCCCGGACTTGGACAAAAAATAGGCCTGGGCATTTTACACTGAGCAGCCCAGTGGGGGGGGGGGGGGGCAGGCGGGCGGCAGCGGTTAATGACGGTATGTGGCATTCCAGCACCCTGCACCTCTGGACCCCTTTACATTACACAGCACCCTGCACCTCTGGACCCCTTTACATTACACAGCACCCTGCACCTCTGGACCCCTTTACATTACACAGCACCCTGCACCTCTGGACCCCTTTACATTACATAGCACCCTGCACCTCTGGACCCCTTTACATTACACAGCACCCTACACCTCTGGACCCCTTAACATTACACAGCACCTTGCACCTCTGGACCCCTTTACATTACACAGCACCCTGCACCTCTGGACTCCTTTACATTACACAGCACCCTGGACCCCTTTACATTACATAGCACCACACCTATGGACCCTTTTACATTACACAGCACCCTGCACCTCTGGACCCCTTTACATTACACAGCACCCTGCACCTCTGGACTCCTTTACATTACACAGCGCCCTGGACCCCTTTGCATTACATAGCACCACACCTATGGACCCTTTTACATTACACAGCACCCTGCACCTCTGGACCCATTTACATTACACAGCACCACTGGACCCCTTTACATTACATAGCACTCTGCACTTCTGGACCCCTTTACATTACACAGCACCCTGCACCTCTGGACTCCTTTACATTACACAGCACCCTGGACCCCTTTACATTACATAGCACCACACCTATGGACCCTTTTACATTACACAGCACCCTGCACCTCTGGACCCCTTTACATTACACAGCACCCTGCACCACTGGACCCCTTTACATTACACAGCCCCCCACAGTTTGTTACACAGACATCCCTTAACAGTTCTGGACTCCCTGCATGTTACACTGGGAGGAGACGTGACATGCGGCCCGGTATGCCCTATGCCCAGTCTGGGTCTGCCCGCAAGGTAACCCCCTTGGGAAAGCGCTTCCCAGGGGGGTTAGCGGATGCGGGGGGAGCCAAGACAGCCGCCGAGGGACCCCAGAAGACAAGGTTCGGGGCCACTCTGTGCAAAACGAGCTGCACAGTGAAGGTAAGTATAACATGTTTGTTATTTTTATTTATTTTTAATTGAACCTTTAGTACCCCTTTAAGTTTGTTCTTCCTCTATAGCAACACACACCAATCTGAGCATGTGCAGAGTGCCCCCAAGGCTCTGTACTATAAGGAGATGGATTGGGGATTGTAGAAAAAGTAGAGGATCAGAGAAGACAGTATCAAACAGCCTTTTTTATACAATAGAGATGTTAAACCCCTTAGATTTCACAGTGAGTATAACAAGTATGCTCTACACATACAGACTGGTGTTACTGTTGTGGGTTTAGCAACACTGTAGCTATTAATTTTCTGGACCAATATAACTGTAAAGACAGGCAGGACTGCCACCAGGAATTTTGGAGCCCCCTTACACAGCCTCAGACATGGGCCCCCTGGAGCAGAGAACCGGGGGGGGAGGGGCAAATTGAGAAGCGTGGGGAAGTGTCGCGAGTTGAAAAGCGGGGGGTGGGGCGCAAATTGAGTTTCTAATTCCACAGAATTAAGAAAAAAAGAGGTTGTGGGTTGCTTTGGGTGCTGACAGAAAAAAAAAGGGTGATGCCATCCGGGGCCCTGGGGACCATGGGCCCCTCAGAGGTCGGGAAGGGCTTTGGGTGCTAACAAAAAAAAGGAGGGATGCGATATGGGGCCCTGGGGACCACCGGGCCCCTTAAGGGTTGTGGGGGGCTTTGGGTGCTGAGAGAAAAAAAATGGGGCATGCCACCCGGGGGCCCTGGGAACCACTGGGCCCTTTACAGGTGTACTGCCTGTACCCCCCCTGATGGCGGCCCTGAAATGGGAAAACATGAAATTCATCTTTAAACAATCATTATGATGGAAGAATAATTGTACAGCGCCTATCAGCAACAAGCAGATGTTCAATAAAAGGTTCAGAACTAAGAAATCTGATATGTTAAATTTATATAATATAGAACTACATACATAGAATAAGGTACATAAAATACTAAGTTTTTCCGTTAAATTCCCTTTAAAATCATTGCCAAAGCATAAATAGCAGAGAAATCATCGGGAATATTAGTGGCAGAAAATGAATGATAGTCATGAAGAAAGCACAAGACTCTCCTGTGGAAGATGTGACCAGGTAATATTCGTGTCACATGTGGTCGGCTTGGCTCATGTATGTGGACTATTCTCACCACCTCCTGACCACATCACTGACAGCACTGTGTTCTCTGAATGGTCCAGAGACGTGGCCTTATGCCCTACATTGTGTTCTCTGAATGATCCAGAGACGTGGCCTTATGCCCTACATTGTGTTCTCTGAAAGATCCAGAGACGTGGCCTTATGCCCTAGATTGTGTTCTCTGAATGGTCCAGAGACGTGGCCTTTTGCCTACATTGTGTTCTCTGAATGGTCCAGAGAAGTGGCCTTATGCCCTACATTGTGTTCTCTGAATGGTCCAGAGACGTGGTCTTATGCCCTACATTGTGTTCTCTGAAAGATCCAGAGACGTGGCCTTATGCCCTAGATTGTGTTCTCTGAATGGTCCAGAGACGTGGCCTTATGCCCTAGATTGTGTTCTCTGAATGGTCCAGAGACGTGGCCTTATGCCTACATTGTGTTCTCTGAATGGTCCAGAGACATGGCCTTATGCCCTACATTGTGTTCTCTGAATGGTCCAGAGACGTGGCCTTATGCCCTACATTGTGTTCTCTGAATGGTCCAGAGACGTGGCCTTATGCCCTACATTGTGTTCTCTGAATGGTCCAGAGACGTGGCCTTATGCCCTACATTGTGTTCTCTGAATGGTCCAGAGAAGTGGCCTTATGCCCAACATTGTGTTCTCTGAATGGTCCAGAGACGTGGCCTTATGCCCTACATTGTGTTCTCTGAATGGTAAAGAGATGTGGCCTTATGCCCTAGATTGTGTTCTCCGAATGGTCCAGAGACGTGGCCTTATGCCCTACATTGTGTACTCTGAATGGTCCAGAGACGTGGCCTTATGCCCTACATTGTGTTCTCTGAATGGTAAAGAGACGTGGCCTTATGCCCTAGATTGTGTTCTCCGAATGGTCCAGAGACGTGGCCTTATGCCCTACATTGTGTACTCTGAATGGTCCAGAGACATGGCCTTATGCCCTAGATTGTGTACTCTGAATGGTCCAGAGACGTGGCCTTATGCCCTACATTGTGTTCTCTGAATGGTCCAGAGACGTGGCCTTATGCCCTACATTGTGTTCTCTGAATGGTCCAGAGACGTGGCATTATGCCCTACATTGGGTGCTTTGGGGCAACAAAAAGGTTCAATGTTGGAAGTGCCGTCCCCATAGCTATTTGTAGGAATCCATTGAAATCCTGAGTGGTTGCTATTCATGACCACAATATGTATTGCCCTTTGCTCTTGCACAATTTATTAAAGAAAGCACTCGCATATCAAAGCGAGTTTTCCCATAGAAGTCAATGGAAACTAAAATAATTTGTTCCACATTGACTTCTATGGCATGCAATATCACATGTGGCCAGAGGTGAGGGGGGGTGCTAGAGAGACTTGTAAATACTCAGAAACCACTTGGGCTACATTCGTAAAGGCTCGGAAACACTTAGGAGTATTTTCCAAGTATTTACGAAGCCTCGGAAACAGCCGAAAAGGCTCGAGGACAGCTCAGCTCACCTCAGCAAACCTCAGAAAGACTTCCTCCCCGAGATTTGCTGAGGTCAGCTGTGCTGCCCTGGGGCCTTTCCATGCATTTCCGAATGGCTGCGATCGGCGACGTTCGGCTCCGGCCCCCCCCCCCCCACCTCAGGCCAAAAGTGGTACTGCACACCTTGGCCTGAATCCTGCATGTTTTGCGAGACAACACTCGTAAACCGAGTCACGATTTTTTAAAATACGTATTGCGAAACGCTTGTTACCCACGTTACTCGCAATCCGAGGTTCCACTGTATTCCTGTAGGAAACGCCGTAGCTCCCAACTGTCCCTGATTTGGAGGAACGGACGCTCCTTTGGAGCCAAATCCTGTTCCTTTTTCCGTCTTATTTGTCCTTTTTTTTTGGTCTGACCCGTAGACCTTCATAAAGAAATGTTGTTACCTGAAGTGTTATACTGCAGTGACCCATACACCCAAGCACTAAGGCTCACACTGCTGCGACCTCAAAGCTGTGCGACTTCCACTGAGACTTTGCATTGTGACTGGCTTGCATCTTAATGCGACTTCAATACAACATTTGTGCAACTCTGGCCAGTAGTGTATTTAGGTTTTGTGCTGCCCTAGGCCTGGGCCTTGTTGGCCTAGGCCAGGGTACAGCGTTGACTCTGGCCAATCATAGCGATACAGAGTGTGACACGTATTATTGCATTTACAATACTCTCTGAAGTTGCAGCCAAAGTCGCAAAGATAACACAAAGAAGCAACTTGCTTGTGACTTTTGTGACTTTAACATTGCAGTCTATCGCCACTCATGTTCCAAAGAAGATGCAGAAAAGTAGTGAAGGGACTAATTTATTTGTCGCTGCGACTTGAGTGGCAGCAATGAAGATGGCACCCAGTGAAGTGTATGGGCCAGATTCAGGTAGATGGGTGAATCTTTATGTTGGAGTAACGTTTCTCATTTACGTTACTCCGCCGAAACTTTAGGAGCAAGTACTGTATTCACATAGCACTTGCTCCTAAAGTTGCGGCGGCGTAGCGAATATGAGCCAGCGGAATTCAAATTGGGCGGGTAGGGGGCGTGTAGTATGTTAACTATATGCGATCCCGCGGCGAACATACTGCGCATGCGTCGACTGTCAGTGCGCATGCTCCAAATTCTGTCAGTGAACGTCAATGAAGTCAATCCCCATTCACGGACTTTTTACGCAAACGACGCGAAAATTTTTAAATTCGTCGCGATGACGACGGCCATACTTAACATAGGATACTCCACCTAGGGGGCATGTTTTTCTTTACGCCGCATATCTCTTACGGAAACGTCGGAAAGTCACTGCGTCGGGCCCGAGTACGATCGTGAATTGCCGATTCTCGCTGATTAACATATTCTCGGCGTTAATCAGCGGGAACGCCCCGAGCGCCATTTTTAAAATTGCAGTTCCGATACGACGGCGAAATACAATTACGCCACTCGTATAGGAACTCCAACCCGGCGTTTCTTGTTTTCTGCTTACTGAAAACAGAAACGCCGGCTCAAAGTGAGAGTTATGCTGGCGTATCACTGATACTCCAGAGTAACTCTACCTGAATCTGGCCCAATGTGTCTTCACTTGCCATGCGACTTTCTGCGTCACACGTAGCATGAGAAGTCAGAGCAGGTGAATCAGGGCTAAATGATCAAATTTGTTAGTTTGAAAAGCCACCGTAAAGAATAAGTAATGGAGAAAAAAATCACTTGTAGGTTTAATCAGTCATTTCTGAGTATGGATTCTTCATGGACGATATAACTACATCACAGGTATTTGTCCTTTGCTTTCATACTCTAAAATACTAAGAGGTGTCCTTCATTCCCATCACAGAAAGATGGAAGGTATGGCAACACCGATATTTTCCTGGACATCATCAGGATCAGTCCTGTACAACAGAATCATACCACCTGAATGGGGACTAAAGTCTCTTTGCGCCTCCTAGTGGTTATACTTTATAATTGCATTTTCTCATCACCAGTTTGTCACTCTATCTAGATCAGGGGTGCCAAACCTTTTAAAGGCCGAGGGCCACTTAAGCGACTTGGTAACCAGTCGTGGGCCACAATGAGCGGAGTGGGCAGATGACACGTCTGTGTCCAGTCTGCGTATGCAAAGCAGACACAGCCCCAATCTACTCTACGGGCCCTCCGATTCAATCAGATTGAGGCCGGATTCACGCCTATGCGAATTGGTTGCGGCTTAAACCGCATCTAATACGCAGAACATTTCTAAATACATTGGGCCAGATCCACAAAGATGGGACGCCCCCGCGCGGCGTATCCCATTTACACTACAGCGGCGTATTACGAATCCTCAATGAAATGCCGCTGTAGCTTACGGCGGCGTAGCGTAAATGGGCCGGCGTATGTGGGTGTAATTCAAATTTACTAGTGGGGGGGCGTGGTTTAGTATAATTGTGAATGACCCGACGCAAACGACGCTTTTTTTATACTGCGCATGCGCCGGCCGTGGACGTACCCTAGTGCGCATGCGTGAAATCACGTCGCAAATAGTCAATGAAAACGACATGTACGTAATATACACAATTCCCTATTCGCGAACGAGTTACGCAAACGACGTCCAATACGGAGTGGTCCCGACGTCCATACTTAACATTGGCTGCGCCTCACTATAGCAGCTTTATCTTTACGCCGTACAGACGCTTACGCAAATGACGTAAACACACTGCGCCGGGTGTACGTACGTTCGTGGATCGCCGTATCTACCTCATTTGCATATTTAACGCGGACGCGCCCCTAGCGTCCAGCGTAAGTATGCATCTAAGATACGACGGTGTAAGAAACTTACACAAGTCGTATCTTAGCGTAAGTCCGGCGTATCTTGTTTTCTGGATAGAAAACAATGACACGCCGGTGGGAAATTCGAATTACGCCGGTGTATTTATAGATACACCGGTGTAATTCCTTTGTGGATCTGGCCCATTGTTTTCAATGAGGCTGGTTCACATATGTGCGATGCATTCGCACTGCGCATTGCAGAAAAAACGCATGCGGATTTTAGGCCTGGTGGTGCGGCTCAGGTGCGAATTCAGGCCCATTATCTTCTATGGGTACGCAGCTGATTCACAGATGTGTTCAGTTCTCTTCAGGAATTTGTCTCATTCAGCTCAATACACTTCTCCCCCACTCTCCTCTCCCCTGTAACTTCTCCCAGGTCTCCAAATTCGCAGCTAAAACTTTGCTAATCTGCTGAACACTTCTGTAATCTCCCTGCAAACATAAGAGAGCTGAAATTCGCACCGCACAAGTGTGATTCCGGCCTGAAGGGGGCAGATCCACTTTTTAGCAGATTGGATTGGACGTAGGCAGGTGTGAATGAACCCTCTAATCACCTGCCGCTTCATAGAGGTAATTAGAGGGTCTGATTGGGTCGGACCGATCATGTGATCTTTGCCATAGACGTCTATTATATCCTGCAGGTGTGGTGCACTTTCTGAAAAGCTGCTTGCTTCCTCTACCACCGGCTTCATTTACAACACTGATACTCAGGTGGCAGGTCCGCAACCTGCAATCTGGGCTTGCAAACCAGCCATCCCAGAGCAGGAGGTCGCGGGTCACATCAGAGGGCTCCGCGGGCCAAATGTGGCCCCCGGGCCACTGGTTGGGCACCCCTGATCTAGGTGCATAAACGCTATATTACCAAAAGTATTGGGACACCTGCCTGTAGAGCCCTTTCGCACTTGTTGTTAGTGGTAAAGCGCAATACTATTAGCAGCGCTTTACCGTAGTGTAGTGTATACACTGTTTCTGAAGTGCCCCAAAGATGCTGCTTGCTATGGCCGTCGGCTGTATCACGGGAGCGCGCCCGCAAGGACTTATCACCATGCAAGCTCTCTTGCATGAATGTGGTAAGTTCTTGCGGGGAGGACCAGAGACAGCCGCCAAGGGACCCCAAAAGGCGTGAATCGGAGCCACTCTGCAAAACGAACTGCACAGTGGAGGTAAGTATAACATGTTTGTTATTTCAAAGAATTTTTTTTTTCCTTTAGTAACCCTTTAAACTTCCTCCCTATCTGTTTCTTAGATTACTAATGAGATTTAAACTGCCATGGTCATTGTTCGTTTTTGCTCAGAAGTTGCTCTATTTCTTCTCTATTCTGTTCACTTCCTGCTTGTCTGATTTTACTGACCACCGTGAAGGGAGGTTTTACTGCGGTGGTCAGTGACGTGCTCGCCCCCTCCTGGGAACTACATCTGTGCGGCAGGACACTCTCTACGTGTTAGGCCGCGTACACACCATCGAATATATCCGATGGAAACGGTCCTCGGATCGTTTCCATTGGATATGTCCGCCGGGCTGTTTTGGTCCGATGGCTGTACACACCATCGGATCAAAATCCCCGCCGGCGGACAGCGCGGTGACGTGGTGGTGACATTGACGCCGCCACGTCACCGCACCAGGAAGTGAACCACTTCCACGCGCATGCGTCGAATGCATACGACGGCTTTGACGCATGTGCGGGCAGATATGTCCGCTGGTTAGTGTACTAACCAGCGGACATATCCGACGGACATGTCTCCGGCGGACAAATTTTAAAGCATGCTTTGAAATTTGTGCGCCGGACAAATCCGGAGAAATCCGTCCGCTAGCCCGTACAGACGATTGGATTTGTCTGCTGAAATGGTCCGTCGGACCATTTCCAGCGGACAAATTCGATCATGTGTACGCGGCCTTAGAGACTTCAAGGAGGTGTGAATTACTGGGCGTGCCGCAATGCATACTGGGAAATGTAGTTCTTACATTAACGAGCGCGGGAAACCAGGAAGTGAATGAGAGAACAGTAACTAGAACGCCGGAGGTGATAAAGATGAAGGAATTTAATAGGTATTTACTTGTTTGTTAACAGAATCATTACACTATTCTGTCTGTCTACCTTGCAGACATTCATTTTAGGCAAAAAATTGTTTTCCTTTATTGACCGGAATGCACTAATAAATTAAATAACATACATAGCTGCTGCCACATGACTCCCATTTAACCCCTTGGGGAACCCATGAAATTATTTTCAGATCTCAAGTAACCCTTACTAAAACTGGTTCATTGAAGGGCCAATGGTGGCCAGTGGGAAGAAGGTCCCTTCCAGAAGTTCAGGTCAGAATACCAGCCTTTCAAACAGCTAAAAAGATCATTGGTGTCACGATGCTGGCTCTGCCAAGTGGCATTGGAACTATACAGCCACCAGCATATGAGGGGTCAACCAGCCACAGCTCAAGGAATCCCTAGCAACCTTTGGAGGAACCCTAGTGATCCATTGAAGCCTGGTTGAGAAAGGTTATAGAAGTTCATATCAAAATGCCAGCCTTAAAGGGGTTGTAAACCCCTTGTTTAAAAAAAAAAAAAAAAACATGCCTATACATACCTGCTCTGTGCAATCGTTTTGCACAGAGCAGCCCGTGTTAGAGAAGCAACAGCAAGTAGCTTTTTATATTGTGAACTATATGTATGCATTATACCTATCTATCCAGCAGGTGGCACTGCAGTGTTATAGTTTGTATTCTATAGTAATGTAATGAGAGGAAGTACTTTTGTTCCTAAGTGTGTGTAGTTGTATGCTCCTTGTTCCTGCTCCATGACAAGACATGTTCTGATAATCCGCCATAAAAGTAAAGCCTATTGCTGTATCAAAAAAAGCTTCCAGCGCATAATTTTTAAACTCTGCACAACATACCGATCCTCCTCTTGTGTGGTGCCCCGCTGGCGCTCCTGACCCTGACAAAAAGCCGCTTTCCCTGGGGCACCAACCAATGCAGACTCACTTCAGAGTCACACTGCTGCATCCATTGACACAGACAGTGGGACTCCGCCCCCCTCCCATGCCACTGGATCCGTCTGACAGCAGCGGGAGCCAATGGCTCCTGCTGCTATCAATCTGTCCAATGAGAGAGACAGCATCTGGAGCCTCTGCACTTGTGCACATTGCTGGATCAGTTTGGACTCAGGTAAGAAAAGGGAGGGGCTGCATTAAGGTAAAAAACCTTGAGGCTATAGGCTACTTTAACAGACCCCTGTTGGCTGCACACTCTAGTGCAAGCCCTTTGAACCTATTTCTTTTTCACACTATCCTCCTCTCCACCTTGCATCCTCCCCTTTAACCCCCCTCTCTTCCCTCTTCTCCTCCTCCTTCGCGCTCCCCCCCCCTTCCCCGTCCTCGTCCTCCCATCCTCTCCCTCCCCCTCCCCTCTCTCAGGCTGCGCAGGCATGGAGGTACTTAACGTGATCTCACTGAATACCAAGGGTCTTAATACACCCGAAAAGAGACGCATGCTACAACAAGACATGCATCGCATGAAGGCAGATATAGTAATGGTACAGGAGACCCATTTTCGGGCCAGCAACCTGCCCCTTCTGAAAACTAGGTATTTCCCCACTGCATACCACTCTCAATACACTGAAGCAAAGTCCAGGGGGGTCTCCATCCTCATCTCTGCCAGAGTCCCATGGCGGCTACTTGATGTCCGGACAGACGACAATGGCCGCTTTCTATTTCTAAAAGGCCTAATAGGAGACAGGAACGTTTCCCTTGCGAACTTATACACTCCCAACGTCCACCAAGATGCTTTCCTTAAGAAACAGCTAGAGAAATTCCAACGCTTCGGAGGGCCATTTAATAGTGGGGGTCCCTCAATGTCCCTTTGATCCCCCATGAGGATACATCCTCCGGGAAATCATCCACGACCCGCGACCTACGCAAACGAATAGGCACGACCCTTCACTCTCTACAACTGGTAGACACCTGGCGCCTGCTCCACACTGGGGAACGGGATTACACATTCTTCTCCAAACCACACCGATCCTACTAACGGATTGATTATTTCCTACTACCCCACCGACAGCTCCACGCGATCCAGAATGTCTCCATTGGATCAATCACCTGGTCCGACCATCCCCCGATTGCACTGACCTATACCCTCTCTGACCCCATTGGAGGTCGGAGGTCGATATGGAGGCTCAATGAAAGCCTTCTGCAAGACTCTGAGGTTATGGGGGACGTGGTGAGGGAATTAGGCCATTACTTCACGACCAACTCCCTCCCGGAGAGTACTTTTGGAGTTGTCTGGGAGGCCCACAAGGCGGTAGTCCAGGGGATACTCATGAGGCATGGCGCACGCCTAAAGCGCGAAAGAACGGAACAACTGACCACACTCCTCAAATTGCACGACTTGGCGACCGCCCACAAACAGACCCCTACTAGACAGCTGGGTATCGACCTTGACACCGTGTGTTCACAAGTGACGGACGTTTTGCACTTTAAGGCCAAATCAGCGTTACAAACTTGTAGACAGAAGGCCTACATGTCGGTTGACAAATGTGGCAGGATGTTGGCCAATTCATTGAAAACACAACGACTCACGTCCTATATACCTTGTATCACGTCAAAGACCGGGGGAAAAACAATCCATGCCCCAACTGATCACGCAGGAATTCAGAAACTTCTATAGTTCCTTGTACAATCTAGACAGGACCCCAGTTGAACGCGACATAGTGGCGGACTACATCTCGTCATCCCTAATGCCTTCCCTGTCGGGAGAGGCGAGAGAGGACCTGGAGGCCCCTATCACCATGTCTGAATTACAGCTGGCCTTGAAAGGCGCTAAACCGGGTAAAGCTCCTGGCCCAGATGGTCTCACCATCGCCTACTACAAAATCCTGTTCCCCTCCCTGGGACACCACATGGTGAAACTGTTTAATGAGATAGGCTCCGGGGAGGCATTTCACACCGCCACACTACAGGCCCAAATTTCGGTAATTTCCAAGGAGGGCAAGGACCCGACCCACTGCGGGAGTTACCACCCGATCTCTCTCCTGAACATAGACCTAAAGTTGTTCACAAAGATCCTGGCGAATAGGTTGCAACAACACCTTCCACACCTGGTCCATTTGGACCAGGTGGGGTTCGTGCCGTCCAGGGAGGCCCGGGATAACACCACAAAGGTTCTCAATCTACTACACCTGCTGAATGGTGATGGAGTGCCCTGTCTCTTTTTAGGGACGGATGCCGAAAAGGCATTTGACAGAGTCGATTGGCAGTTCATGTCTTACATAGGGGTGGGGGACAGGATGCGGAACTGGGTCACAGCTGTCTACAGAGACCCAACAGCAAGAGTTAGGGCCAACGGGATGACCTCCGAACTATTTAACATCACCAACGGGACAAGACAGGGGTGCCCCCTGTCCCCCCTTTTGTTCGCGCTCTCATTAGAACCCTTTTTATGTCACGTGTGACTGAACCCTGACATTACTGGCATACAAACCAAAGATACGCAGTACAAATTCTCTGCTTACGCTGACGCCTTTCTATTCACTCTCACCAGACACTTCCCTACCGAACTTACTGAGAGAATTTGATACCTACAGTCGACTGTCTAATTTAAAGATAAACTTATCCAAGTCTGAAGCCATGGGGGTGGGAATCCCACAGGAATTGCTGTCGCATCTTAAAGATAATTTCCGTTTTAGCTGGACGGAAGTGGCGCTGAAGTATTTTGGAACGTTAATACCCCCCTCCTTCTCCCAGGTGTACAGGTTAAATTCCCCCCCCTACTGAGAGAAGTCCAAAAACTACTTCACCAATGGACAGAAGGCCTCCACTCGTGGGTAGGACGCTGCAACATCCTTAAAATGACGGTATTTCCCAAATTCCTATACCTGCTACAGACACTCCCGGTCTTTGTCCCGGGAAGCTACTTTAAACAAGTACATTCGGCATTTACTCGGTACCTTTGGGCGGGAAAGAGGCCTCACATACAGAGAAGTATACTCTCCCTGCCAAAGCTCCATGGAGGGCTGGCTCTTCCAGATGTGCGGACGTACTACCAAGCTACACATTTGGTGCGACTCCTGGACTGGTGTCGCCATGGTAATTCCAAACTCTGGGTTCAGGTGGAACAGGAGCAGTCTGAAATACCACCTCGCAGGGCCCCCTGGTGCCAAACAGACCTGCCTGCGCGGTTTGCAAAACACCCGCTGATGGGGAACACGGCTAACATCTGCGCGCGACTATTCACACAATTCTCCCTATCCAGTCAAAACTCATCCCTCCGCCCGGTTATTGGACACCCCAAATTTGATCCTGGACTCCGGGACTGTAGATTTCTAGACCTTAGCAGAACTGGGTTTTTCCAGGCATCCCACTTTAGTACGGGAGGGAAATGGAAATCGGCATCGGAGCTAGCGGATCCCACCGGGGCGTTTAGACTGGACTTTCTAAGAGCGAACCAACTGAACCACTTCCTGGGTAGCCTCCCCCCTCCCTACGCAGACCCCCAGACCCCTCACACGACTCTAAAGGCAATTTGCACTGAGACTGGAACACTCCCCCATGCACTCTCCCTGATGTACTCCCTGCTGAACACCCCCCCTGATGGACACCAGATCCCCGCCCTCGCTAAATGGGAAAAAGACCTGAACACTCAATTCTCTCCCTCCAAAAAGCAAAACATACTGCGATTTACGCAAAAGTCCTCAATTTGTTCCAAAACGCAGAAGACGAATTATAAGATCCTCATGCATTGGTATAAGACCCCCAATCTCCTGAACAAAATGTTCCCTACCTCTGACGCCACTTGCTGGAGATGCAATCAGGACAGAGGTACAACCCTTCATGTTTTCTGGTCCTGTCCCCGGGTCAGGGGGTTCTGGGAAGGGGTACGCCGTGTTGTCCAGAAATTCACGGAGAGACCGGTGCCGGATGATCCGGCATACTTTTTGCTCCATGCGACAGATATGCCGGCTGGAGCATACAAAAAATCGATTATCCGCCACCTCTTGGACGTGGCTAGGGCATGCGTGCCCCTTCACTGGAAGCCCCCCCACCCGCCGACGACAGCTCTCTGGCTCAAGAAGGTAGACTAGATCGGCCGCATGGAAGACTTGATCCTCTCTAGCCAACAGAGACAGGAAGCATACACAAGAACCTGGCAACTCTGGAATATGTTTAAATATTTGGAGGAAGGACAGTCCCTCAGAGAGGCGGACTGACTTCTGTCCAGCTGTATGGGAAACACTGACTAATTCTCCGATTCTGAAAAACCCATCAGGTAAACTAGGCCCTTCAGGGGCACTCTTGGACGTCCTTGCCTGCGTAGCCCCCCCCTCCCCTCTTTATCCCCCCTCTACCTCTTTCTTTGTTCTTTTACCTCTACTACTTTTTTTACTGTACCTCCTTGAGGAAAACATGGAAAATAGGAGAGGGAGCTGGACCTCTCGGACCTCCACTCTTGTTCCACATCCACATTCATATTGCTACATCTACTAACTGAAATAGGCAGTAAGAGATCTGCCTAGATGGCCCCACACTATTTAAAGGGAAGTCGTGGTGGCTCCCGGGCTGGGATCCCTATTGCCATCCTGGGAAGGCACGGTCCCATTGGGGACACCCTAGTGATAAGAGCCGAATGTGATGCCTTGTCATGCTGTTATTTCTCTTGCTGCCCTCTTTAATTCATGTGTAGATTGTGTTGTCTATGCTGTAATGACTGTAAATGCTGTGGCCCGGGACGGGCCGGTTCCTCTGTTTATAAATAAAACATTTTGAAAAAAACAAAAAACCTTGAGGCTTTATAACCACTTTAAAAACAGAGAAAAAATATGATCATTGGTGTCATGCTGCTGGCTCTACCATGTGGCATTAACCCCAGAACTCTACAGACACCATCAGATAGAAGATCAATCAGCCATATCTCTAGGAATCCCTAGCAAACTTTGGAGGAACCCCAAAGATCCATGGAAGTCTGGTTGAGGATGGCTATATGAATACTAGAGCCTGTGGAGATGTCCTCTGCTTCCTTTATGCATGTCCAGGTTTATTATTGACCGGACTACACCATTAAATTAGATAACATACATAGCCACTGCCACATGTCCTTCACATAACCTCTTGGGGAACCCATGAAATTATTTTCAGGCCTTGAGGAACCCTTACCAAAACTGGTTCCCTGAGGGTCTATGGTGGCCAGTGGGAAGAAGGTAATTTACAGAAGTAAGGCGGCGTACAGACGATCGGATATATCCGATGAAAACGGTCCGCGGACCATTTCCATCGGATATGTCCGATCGGGAGTTTGATCCGATGGCGTGTACACACCATCGGATCAAATTCCCATTCGGCAGCGGCGCGAAGGCGGTGGGGGCCGACATGTCTGCTGGTAAGTGTACTAACCAGCAGACATGTCGGGCGGACAGATTCCCACCGGATAGATTTCAAAGCATGCTTTGAAATCTGTCGGGTGGAGAAATCTGTCCGCTAGCCCATACACACGAGCGGAGATGTCTGCTGAAACGGTCCATCGGACCGTTTTCAGCGGACATATCCCCTCGTGTGTACGCGGCCTTAGAGTCAGAAGGCCAGCCTTACAAACAGCTAAAAAGATCATTGGTGTCATACTGCTGACTCTACTAAGTGGCATTAAAGGGGTTGTAAACCCTCGTGTTTTTTCACCTTGCATCCTATGCATTAAGCTCTTCATTAGATAGATTGATAGCAGCGCAGCCATTGGCTCCCGCTGCTGTCAATCAAATCCAAATGACGCAGGGAGGCTAGGGTTGCCACCTTTTCTTCAAGTCAAACCCGAACACTTTAGCGGCGCACACCAATTTTTTTTATAGTATAAACTATACATATATTTTGCTATTAAATAAAAATGTTAATCACATGAATTTAATAACAAGAGTTCCCCTTTTACATGTGAACTCAGAGTTACCTTTCAGTGTAAGGGGTGACTCTGCAGACTCTAATGTAAGGGAGAACACTGATATGAGGGATGCTCTGAGAACCCTGATTTAAGGGGGAACACTGAGTGTCATGTACAGAGAGGACTCTGATGTAAGGGAAAAACCATGGCCTCTGGTTTAAAGGGGAACTCTGATGTAAGGGATGCTCTAAGAACCCTGATTTAAGGGGGAAAACTGAGAACTCTGATGTATGGAGAGGGCTCTAATGTAAGGGAAAAACCATGGCCTCTGGTGTAAAGGGGAACTCTGATGTAAGGGATGCTCTAAGAACCCTGATTTAAGGGGGAAAACTGAGAACTCTGATGTATGGAGAGGGCTCTAATGTAAAGGGAAAAACCATGGCCTCTGGTTTAAAGGGGAACTCTGATGTAAGGGATGCTCTAAGAACCCTGATTTAAGGGGGAAAACTGAGAACTCTGATGTATGGAGAGGGCTCTAATGTAAGGGAAAAACCATGGCCTCTGGTGTAAAGGGGAACTCTGATGTAAGGGGTGCTCTGAGAACCCTGATTTACCTTGGTGTACTCATTCAGAGGCAGGAGAGAGAAGGGGGAGACTTCAGTTATAGACATTGATGGATGGTGAAACTCACTCCCCCCTTAGCTGTCAGCACCTCTTATCCAGATGTATCTGAGGCTGCTGGGCTTCAAAATTTCCAGCCTCCATCTTCCCTTTTCTGAGGCACAGAGCTGGGGATTGGAGTGTGGGCAAACATGGAACGGTAGGGGGGTGGGAGAAAGAGGTGCAGATCGAGCCCTCTCTCCTCTCCCATCTGTGTGTGTGTGGGGGGGGATTGTTAGTGCTGGCTTTGAGAAGTATGAAAGAGAGTGTAACAAACACTCTCAGCTTAGACAACTACAGCCAACAACCCTGCTGGGAAGCCATAGTACAGTCTGAATTATGATGTGTCCGGGTTTCAGACTGTCTGAAACCCGGACACATGATTCCAAACCCGAACTGTCCAGGTGAATCCTGGACAGGTGGCAACCCTAAGGGAGGCGGGGCTGAGTGTATAACACGGGAGCGCGCCCGCAAGGTAACCCCCTTGGGAGAGAGCTTCCCAGAGGGGGATAGCTATTGCGGGGAGGAGCCGCGAGAGCTGCTGTGGGACCCCAGAAGAGGATGATCGGGGCCACTCTGTGCAAAATGAACTGTACAGTGGAGATAAGTATGACATGTTTGTTATTTAAAATTAAAAAAAACTGAACCTTTAGTACCACTTTGACCTCTCATCTGATGGTGCCTCAATAGTTCTGGGGTCAATCAGCTCAAGGAACTCCTAGCAACCTTTGGAGGAACCCCTAGAATCCAAGGAAGCCTGGTTAAGCATGGCTGGCGTAGAAGAATAATAGAGTCTGTAGAGATGTTCTCTGCTTCCTTTATGAATTTCAATGTTTAATATTTACTGGAATACACTATTAAATTAAATGACGTACATAGCCACTGCCACATGTCCCCCACACAACCCCTTGGGGAACCCATGAAAAATGTTCAGGTCTTGAGGAGCCCTTACTAAAACTGGTTTACTGAGGGTCTATGGTGGCCATTGGGAAGAAGGTCCCTTAGAGAAGTTAGGGTCAGAAGGCCAGTCTTACAAACAGCTAAAAAGATCATTGGTGTCATAGTGCTGACTCTACCAAGTGGCATTAACCCCAGAACTATAGAGGTACCATTAGATGAGAGGTCAATCAGCCACAGCTCAAGGAACCCCTAGCAACCTTTGGAGGTACCCCTAGGATCCAAAAGAAGCCTGGGTAAAGCGGAGTTCCACCCAAAAATAGAACTTCTGCTTTAAGGGAAGGTTTTTTTGGGGGGGGGGGGCGGAAACACTCTTTTTAGAGGGTTCCAGCTCCCACTTCCTCCTGGGGCACCGCGGAGCCGGAAGGAAGTTTACCTCTCCCCCCTCCCTCTCGGCAATCATCTGGGACACATCATAGGTGAAGCCACAGTCGGGCGCCCACAGTCACGGTGCTGGCTTCGTACGCCCGCATCGCTGGAACCTGGGACAGGTAAGTGTCCGATTAATAAAAGTCAGCAGCTACACTTTTTGTAGCTGCTGACTTTTATATTGGTGAAACTTCGCTTAACCACTTAAGACCCGGACCAAAATGCAGGTAAAGGACCAGGCCCCTTTTTGCGATTCGGCACTGCGTCGCTTTAACTGACAATTACGCGGTCGTGCGACGTGGCTCCCAAACAAAATTTGCGTCCTTTTCTTCCCACAAATAGAGCTTTCTTTTGGTGGTATTTGATCGCCTCTGCGATTTTTATTTTTTGCGCTATAAACAAAAATAGAGCGACATTTTTGAAAAAAACAATATTTTTTACTTTTTGTTATAAGAGAAATCAAATAAACTAAATTTTAGTAAAACATTTAGGCCAAAATGTATTTAGCCACATGTCTTTAGTAAAAAAAAATTGCAATAAAAAAAAAATAGCTACCTAGCGGGAACAGCGACACGAATACAGCGATCAGAAAAATTATTGCTTAGTGACGCTGGCAATAGGGAGTGAAAGGGTTAACTAGGGCTGTGATCAAGGGGTTAAAACTTTATTGGGGGGTGTACGGGGGCTACCCTGGACCTAACGCTAACTGCCTGTCACACTGACACTAACTGCAGTGATCATACATATGATCACTGCATTCAGTGACACTGTGACAGGGGGGGAGGGGGTGGGGGGGTGATCGCAAGGGGTTAAGTGTGCCTGCGTGTCCTGGTGTCAGTGTAGTGTTGTGCAGACTTACTGTGCAATGTGATCTCTCCTCAGCGGCGGTTGAAAAAAACGCTGAGAGCAGAGATCACATCACTTCCTCCTCCTGTGTTTACACAGGAGGAGGAAATAACACGCAGGGGGAGCGCGCGGATTGGCTGGGAGCGATCCGGAGGGGGCGGACAAAAATGAACCACCGCCCCCTCAGCACGGATCGCTCGGCCAGGTAACCGGATCGCCGCATGTACAGGGGGGGGCCCCGATCGGACCCCCGACCCACGTCTAGGCACCAACGTATAAATACGTTGATGTGCCTGTCGGTGCCATTCTGCCGACGTAAATGTACATGCGGCGGTCCAAAAGAGGTTAAAGAATGGCTGGTGTAGATGAATAATAGAGTCTGTGGAGATGTTCTCTGCTTCCTTTATGAATTTCAATGTTTAATATTTACTGGAATACACTATTAAATTAAATAACGTAAATAGCCACTGCCACATGTCCCCCACACAACCCTTGGGGAACCCATGAAATAATTTTCAGGTCTCAAGGAACTAAAACTGGTTCATTGAAGGGCCAATGGTGGCCAGTGGGAAGAAGGTCCCTTCCTGAAGTTCAGGTCAGAATACCAGCCTTACAAACAGCTAAAAAGATCATTGGTGTCACGATGCTGGCTCTGCCAAGTGGCATTGGAACTATACAGCCACCAGCATATGAGGGGTCAACCAGCCACAGCTCAAGGAATCCCTAGCAACCTTTGGAGGAACCCTAGTGATCCATTGAAGCCTGGTTGAGATTGTCTGGCCTAGATGAATAATAGAGCCTGCGTTCTAATTCCTTTATACAGTTCAAGGTTTAATATTGATAGGGAATGCACTATTAAATTAAACAATGTACATAGCCACTGCCACATGCCCCCCACATGCCCCTTGCAGGGACTTTGTATTCAGAAACGCCATGTTGTCATACATGGAAGTACCTGCAGGAACGGTAACACAGTGTCTGGTCAAGCACACGCAAACCCACAGTGACAGTGGAATTTTCTCCTTTTATATATAAACATATTGTGTTTTGGGTAGACAGTAGCAATGCTATGGCTTTCTCGACAAGGATAAAGGAAAGTAACCTATTATAAATGAAACAGACTTATAAAAATACAATAATGGAGCTAATTATATGATGTAACCTGAGATCAGTTTATTTTTATTTTTGTAATTGCGAACACGAGCCCCGCGGGCGTGTTCATTGGTCATAGTCTTCTACTCACAGTCTTCCATCCTATTCCTCTCTTGAAAAGGATAAATGTTAATTATTCTCTTCATAAATATGAAGTTGATAAAAAAAAAACAAAAAAAAATAACGACCCGTTCAGGAACGGCAGCACTCAGGTCCATGCCCGGCTTATATGTCCCGTCATTTCAGCAGCGCTCGGTTTCCCTGTTCTCTTCTGATTGGTCGATGCTGTCTGCAAAGTCACCATATTAATCCACGGCGAGCGAAATCTTGCTGAGCAGCTCCTTGTCCATCTCTGGTGGTCGGATACAACGAGGCCTCTAGATTATGCCCTTCTGTAGACATTTTGGTTTTCGGAACGTCAGCCAGCAAGTCAAAAGGATAAATAATAAGAAAACGGAGAAGAAGACCATGATTCCGACATATCCACCGTGTGACAGCGGAGGGGAGAGGGGAAGCTCTGCTGGGATCATATTGGTCAGGTTCAGCATGTACCCCAGAGTCCATCCAGCATCGCTACCCTGGATCTGTAGAGATGATACAGAGTATAAATACAATATAACAATTCAGTATTACGACAAAGCAGTCCTGAATACAAATGAATGGAGGTGCTAATAAGCCACTTAAGGACCGCCACACGACTATATATGTCGACAGAATGGCACGGCTGGGCACATGGACGTATATATATATATGTCCTCTTTAAGAGCCCAGCCATGGGTCGCGAGTGAGCTGCCGCCGGCGCGCTTGCGACCCGGTCCGAAGCTCCGTGACCGTGCCCGTGGGACCTGATCGCCGCTGGTGCCCTGCGATTGGGTCACAGGAGCTAAAGAATGGGGAGAGGTGAGTGTAAACAAACCTTCCCCGTTCTTCTCTGTGGCAGTGTCGAACGACAATCAGTGACGTCACACTTCCAGCCACGCCCCCCTACAGTAAGAAACACACATTAGGTCACACTTAACCCCTACAGCACCCCCCAGTGGTAAACCCCTTCACTGTAATTTTCACAGTAATCAGTGCATTGTTCTAGCACTTTTTGCTGTGAAATTGACAATGGTCTCAAAAATGTGTCAAAATTGTCCGATGGGTCCGCCATAATGTCGTAGTCATGAAAAAAAAACGCCGATCACGGCCATTAGTAGTAAAAAAGAATTATTAATAAAAATGCCATAAAACTATCCCCTATTTTGTAAATGCTATACATTTTGCGCAAACCAATCGATAAACGCTTATTGCAATTTTTTTTACCAAAAATAGGTAGGAAAATATGTATCAACCTAAACTGAGGAAAAAAAATGTTTTTTAAATCTTTTTTGGGGATATTTATTATAGCAAAAAGTAAAAAATATTGCATTTTTTTTTCAAAATTGATGCTCTATTTTTGGAAAAAGACACCAATTTTGTTTGGAAGCCCCATCGCACGACCGCACAATTGTCAGTTAAAGTGACGCAGTGCCGAAACGCAAAAAGGGGCCTGGTCCTTTAGCTGCATAAAGGTCCGGGGTGTCATACATTTTGGCACGAATTATAATAATATATTCAATATTTATCAGCAAAAATATGAAGAGGCCATTAAACCTTAAATTTGATGAACGGCTGTATACAAAAGTCATGAAGTCAGTGAAGGAAAAAAAGACACATCTTAGCCTATGTTTGCCAAGCCTCCAAAACACCAACAATTGAATTGGTTATTCTATAACTTTTACAAGCTCGGATGAAACTTAGAACAATGACAGTTCTCATCACAGGACGAAGAAATGTTGTCCTACATTTTGGTGAATAAACAAGAATACGTATACTATCACTCTTGGTTAAGTTATCCTGCCATCGGGAAAGTTTTCACAGATACTTAACTGGGCTATTATCACATTGAAGTAAAATAACTCTCATTGTTTTAGAGAATAAGATTGCCCTTAGGTAAACAGGCAGTATTTATCTCAGCTGTTTTTTAGACAATAGCAGAGGAACCCAGTTCATCTCACATCGAGAACCATTGTGTAACGTGAAGAGGTGTTGGACACGCTGTGTCACTCTTAAAATACCCTTGAGTGATGCCTAGCCCAAAGTCTGAACTTAAACTATTCAGAATTATCTTGATATTATGAATGTACGGGGTATTAGAAAAATATACGTTGACATGAAAAATAATATTTAAATTATCAGGGACATCATAGGAAAAAGGAAAAAGATGATCATCACAAATATTAATGAAGATCTTTGTAAAAGAAATAAGATATATAAGATATTAGTTTTATAGAAGTGTTACAGAAGCTAACCCACATTATCAAATATGTCAAATCGCAATTATAAAAATGTGAATGTACCTGTTACACAAATTCATCAAACACATGTCAAAATGATTTGTGTATCCACATTGATAATCATTTTTGCATTTATTAGGAGATATAAGCTTATGCATGCTTAGAAGAAATTTTGTGGGGAAGATACGTTTATCTTATGTGGGATGCAAAGGTATACTGATTGTATTTTATGATATTTAGAATTGCCAGAATGAGTATGGCGTAGGTATATATAGATATATATATGTATACATATATATTGATAGTTTCCCCAAAAATACAATTATTAACAAATAGATGATCTCACAATAAAGGTGAGACACCTAGTGGCTGAAAGTGATATTACTTGAGGTTCTCAAAACTCAGAGACCCAGTAAATGATTAAAATCGTCAGCCAATAGGAGCCCGACATGTCTTGCCAGGAACTCCCATAGAGACCAGAGGCCAATGAATGAAGGACAGCTGTCAGATGGGCAGGAGGTAGGATAATTTAATAGTCCTATTGTTTTGAGTAATATAAGAGAGATAGCCCATGGGATTAGGGGGGTCAAGGAAGATCATTCAATGAAAAAGATCAAGGAAGGCAGATGGATCAATGAAGGAAGAAGACCCCATCCATAGGGGGAGGGGCCCGCTAGGACAATGCATGAAGGCATCTTGTCATCCCATGAAGGGCCATAGAAAGCACTGCATATTAACTCTGGGCATCTGCACATAGCCATCTTGGAATTGGTAAATATGCCATTTTACTTTATCAGAAATATTGTTGTTCTGTAGGATTTCATAATCAATAACTGGTAGATTTTTCAGTAAAGCATACAATATTTAATATTTTTCATAATTAATGACAAAACAATCGTCCAATACGATTTCATATTTTGGCCTATTACTTACCTGCAGTAAAGTAACGGCTGATATATGAAATAGACGCTCTTGTTTCATTGTCGTTTGTATAAATTTATCTTGAGAACTGGCCATGGCACACAGATCAAATGTATTGCATGCCCATTTTGGGGGTAGTTTATTGAAGCGCAACGTGTTCATATAACGCAACTGGTATTCTAATATCATGTAATTATCCATATTTTTGTCAACCAATAAATTAGCTATTTTGTATGATTATACGTCTCCGTGAATACGTTTCATATAGATTGACTTGTATTTAAAAACTTCTTCGTTATCAAAGAATTCAATATAATTTTACTGTGCGGGTTAATTATTACCTTAAGAAAGCACAACAGGGGCTTAAGTGGTTAACACTGGACTAGACTAACTGCATGTCACAGGGCCGGTGTTCTGGAGAACAAGGTACATGAGGCTGCAATTGGACACAGTGAGGAAGGGAGATGGGCACAGTGAGGCAGGAAGATGGACACAGTGAGGCAGGGAGATGGACACAGTGAGGCAGGGAGATGGACACAGTGAGAAAGGAAGATGGCCACAGTGAGGCAGGGAGATGGCCACAGTGAGGCAGGGAGATGGCCACAGTGAGGCAGGGAGATGGCCACAGTGAGGCAGGGAGATGGCCACAGTGAGGCAGGGAGATGGCCACAGTGAGGCAGGGAGATGGCCACAGTGAGGCAGGGAGATGGACACAGTGAGGCAGGGAGATGGACACAGTGAGGCAGGGAGATGGACACAGTGAGGCAGGGAGATGGACACAGTGAGGCAGCGAGATGGACACAGTGAGGCAGCGAGATGGACACAGTGAGGCAGCGAGATGGACACAGTGAGGCAGCGAGATGGACACAGTGAGGCAGCGAGATGGACACAGTGAGGCAGGGAGATGGGCACAGTGAGGCAGGGAGATGGACACAGTGAGGCTGCAGATGGGACACAGTGAGGCTGCAGATGGGACACAGTGAGGTAGGGAGATGGACACAGTGAGGCAGGGAGATGAACACAGCGAGGCAGGGAGATGGACACAGCAAGGAAGGGAGATGGACACAGCAAGGAAGGGAGATGGACACAGCAAGGAAGGGAGATGGGCACAGTGAGGCAGGGAGATGGACACAGTAAGGCAGGGAGATGGACACAGTGAGGCTGCAGATGGGACACAGTGAGGTAGGGAGATGGACACAGTGAGGCAGGGAGATGAACACAGCGAGGCAGGGAGATGGGCACAGCGAGGCAGGGAGATGGGCACAGTGAGGTAGGGAGATGGGCATTGTTGATGCGCTTTTCCACTTACAGTAGCTGCTGCATTTCTCACACTAGGACTATACTCGAGTCAATACGTTTCCCATTTTTTTTAGGTGAAATTAGGTGCCTCGGCTTATATTCAGGTCGGCTTATACTTTAGTATATACAGGTATATTTTCATCAGGTAATCCTGCAAGTACTACTGGGTGACAACACTGTATTTACATCATGTTGTCACACAGATGGAACTTCAAACATGTCTGCCTTTGTTCATCCTCTTAGCCACTATCCCGAGGACATACATTACCTTGCCTAAGAATGTGATGTCATCCCAGCTGCTAGAGTTAAAGCCATAGAGATCCAGGAGGTTGAGAATGTAGACTGCAGAGAAACAATATTCACTGAGATACTTCTCCTTTATCCGGCCAGATTCTCTCTTTACCTGAAGTACAAGAACAGAGCAGACATTAGAAGAGAACATCGTGTATTTTAACTGAGCTCACATTTTCACTTTTTATTGTAGTGCTAAAATCATTTTCATTGTCTTTTTACTCTTTTGTATGTTTCATCCTCCATATTTTTGTCATTGAATAGAAGCAAACCAGGTGCTAATGCTATCAAGTAATCACAGTTGTGCTAAAGTCAAAAAGTCAATTTACCATAACCACTCATAACTGTATACCACTTATAGACCAATGCAAAATGTAAAAGTTATACATTTATTTGCATTTTAATAAGTGAAATAAGTATTTGATCCCTTAGTAAAACATGACTTAGTACTTGGTGGAGAAACCCTTGTTGGCAATCACAGAGGTTAGACGTTTCTTGTAGTTGGCCACCAGGTTTGCACACATCTCAGGAGGGATTTTGTCCTCTTTGTAGATCCTCTCCAAGTCTTTAAGCTTATGAGGCTGACGTTTGGTAACTCAAATTTTCGGCTCCCTCCACATATTTTCTATGGGATTAAGGTCTGGAGACTGGCTAGTCCACTCCAGGACATTAATGTGCTTCTTCTAGAGCCACTCCTTTGTTGTCTTGGCCATGTGGGTCATTGTCATGCTGGAATACCCATTCACGACCCATTGTCAATGCCCTGGCTGAGGGAAGGAGGTTCTCACCCAAAATTTGATAGTACATGACCCCGTCCATGTTCCCTTTGATGCAGTGAAGTTGTCCTGTCCCCTTAGCAGAAAAACACCTCCACAGCATAATGTTTCCACCTCCATGTATGACGGTGGGGATGGTGATCTTCCTCCTCCTCTAAACACAGCGAGTTGAGTTGTTGCCAAAGAGCTTGATTTTGGTCTCATCTGACCACAACACTTTCACCCAGTTCTCCTCTGAATCATTCAGACGGCCTGTACATGGGCTTTCTTAAACAGAGGAACATTGCGGGCAAGGCAGGATTTCAGTCCTTCTTGGTGTAGTGTGTTACCAATTGTTTTCTTGGTGACCATGGTCCCAGCTTCATTGAGATCATTGGCGAGATTCTCCTGTGTAGTTCTGGGCTGATTCCTCACCGTTCCCACGATCATTGAAACTCCACGAGGTGAGATCTTGGAGTCCCAGACCGAGGGAGATTGATGGTTATTTTGTGTTTCTTCCACTTGTGAATAATCGCACCAACTGTTGTCACCTTCTCACCAAGCTGTTTGGCGATGGTCTTGTAGCCCATTCCAGGCTTGTGTAGATCTACAATCTTGTCCCTGACATCCTTGGACAGCTCTTTGGTCTTGGCCATGGTGGAGAGATTGCAATCGGATTGATTGCTTCTGTGGTCAGGTGTCTTTTAAACAGGTAAAAAGCTGAGATTAGGAGCACTCCCTTTAAGAGAGTGCTCCTAATCTCAGCTTGTTACCTGTATAGAAGACACCTGGGAGCCAGAAATATTGCTGATTGCTAGGGGATCGAATACTTATTTCATTTATTAAAATGCAAATCAATTTATAACTTTTTTTTAAGAGCGTTTTTCTGGATATTTTTGTTGTTATTCTGGCTCTCACTGGTAAAATAAACCTACAATTAAATTATAGACTGATCATTTCTTTGTCATATGGGCAAACATACAAAATCAGCAGGGGATCAAATACTTTTTTCTATCACTGTACCTGTTTATCGGGCAATAACATTCTCATTACTTAAAGTAGAACTATAGGCACAATCTTTTTTTCCATTTTGGATAGAGCATGGGAGGGTTATAACTAGGGTTGTCCAGATACCGATACTAGTATCGGTATCGGGACCGATACCGAGTATTTGCGGGAGTACTTGTACTCGCGCAAATGCTCCCGATACCTAAATAGAATACTTTTTTTGTATTTATCAACATGTTCTGTGAAAATTCTTTGAGTTTTTTACTACTGTGTGACAAGAAAATAAAACATTTTTATTAATTTTTACTCATTTTTATTCTTTTATAATGTCTTGAGGTAGAGTTCTTCATAATTTTAAAAATATTCTTAGTCTGTATTGTGGTTTGAAAACTGTCACATGACATTTAAAAAAAGTATCGGTATTCGGTATCGACAAGTACATGAAAAAAAGTATCGGTACTTGTACTCGGTCCTAAAAAAGTGGTATCGGGACAACCCTAGTTATAACCCCTGTCATTGTATGTATTGTTTGCCATTTATATCACACAGAGCTACATGCTTTTCTGCTTTTTAGTAAAAAGGGGGGAAAGTCCAATATGTCCAAAACTAAAATAAAAACTTTTGTCTTTAGTTTTTCTTTAGAGTGGAAGTAGATTAGAACAGCTATTATTTTTTGTGTCCCTGTTAAGGAGATTCACCTTCTCTATTTGTCCTTTTTTCCGATATCATTGAAAATTAAACCAAAAGAAATTCCCAAATTTTGGGTTGTCCCCAGAAAAGTAATAGAGGGGAAATCTTTTAATGGGGACACTAGTGGGGACACTATGGGACAGAAATGAAGGAAAATCTTCCCAAACACACACAAATGGCAAAAAAAAAAAAAAAAAAACTGACAGGGGTTATAACCCTCGCCATGCTCTATCCAAAAGGGGGAAAAAAAGATTCTTACAATAATTATTTGAACAAATATTTTTGCTTTTATTTGCAATTACTGTTTTTCTACTTCATGGAGGCACTGGTGATTTAACAAGGGCCTCACAGATGCATCCTGGGAAGTTGCTGTCCCATGTTCCAGGAGGCAGACCCAGAGTCCTGGAAAACCAGAGTTGCAGGAAGTAGAGGGAAATTGGCTCACCGGCTATATTAAAAATAGCCACCATAAGGAGAATAGGGAGGGAAAAAAGTGATGCAAAGAAAAACGGTTATGAGCAGGAATTAGTTAATTAGGGCTGATTAGAGTTAGATAAGGGTTAATAAGAGGTTAAATACAAATGGCGGACACTAATGTGAAGGAATAGTGGGTTATGTGAAGGGTGATCGGGGGTAATGTGAAGGGGGGTTGGGGACACTGGTGTGAAGGCAGGGGGGACTGATGTTAAGGGGGGCTGGGGACAGTAATACTAAGGGAGGTTGTGATCTGAAGGAGGGCTGAGAACACTACTGTAGAGGGGGAGGGAGATGCTAAGGGGGGCAAAGGACAGTGCAGTAAAGGGAGGTTGCAAAGTTCACTACTATGAAGGGGGGCTGAGAACACTTCTATGAAGTGGGACTGAAAAAACGACTATGAAGGGGGCTGAGAGAACAACTATGAAGGGGGGCTCAGAACACTATTAATATGTAGAGGGGCTCATAACACTACTATGAAGGGAGACTGAGAACACTACAATGAAGGACTACTATGGAGGGGGGCTAAAAACACTATTATGAAGGGGAGCTGAAAACACTATTATGAAGAGGGCTTAAAACACTACTACAAAGGGGGGGCTGAGAACACTACTATGAAGAGGGACTGAGAACACTACTATGAATGGGGGGCTGAGAGCACTACTATGAATGGGGGGCTGAGAACAATACTATGAATGGGGGGCTGAGAACACTACTATGAATGGGGGGCTGAGAGCACTACTATGAATGGGGGGCTGAGAGCACTACTATGAATGGGGGGCTGAGAACACTACTATGAAGAGGGACTGAGAACACTACTATGAATGGGGGGCTGAGAGCACTACTATGAATGGGGGGCTGAGAACAATATTATGAATGGGGGGCTGAGAACAATACTATAAATGGGGGGCTGAGAACAATACTATAAATGGGGGGCTGAGAACATTACTACACTGCTACGAAGGGGGTCTGAGAACACTACTATGAAGGGGGCTGAGAAAACAACTATGAAGGGGGGCTCAGAACACTATTACTATGAAGGGGGGCTGAAAACACTGCTATGAAGGGGGGCTGAGAACACTACTACGAAGGGGACTGACAAGTCGCCTGACAGACTGGCACTAAGTGAGCATAATTTTTACAAAGTGAGGTGTATTTTTCCTCCTCTTTGTTATAGCTTGGCCTCACCTTTTGTTCCCTTTGGAAACAAGAAAAAGCACAGAAAAATAAAAGGAGGGGAGGCTTGTATAACATGCACTATCAATAAATCTTGGATATGCTCTATTTAGCAGCCTGTGGGTATACAATGCCTTACCTCAGCCCACGGTTTAGAGCAATGTCTTTCCGCTGCGTCCTTCACGCCGTCCAGAGAAGCTTTTTCCTTAGTGACTTTTAAAAAGTCCATAACAAAATAAAAAGCAGAGAAGGCCTGCGGGAACAGCACACAAAGCATTAGGAAAACACTTGGTGGTAAACACGTTTCCTTTCCTGACATGGCAGAGATGGACAGCATGGCGCTCTCCACTTCCTGTGCAATCACAAGTCTCTCACACATGGGAACCATAGCTGGTGGGAAAAGCGACAGTAAATTGCATAAGAGGGTAACACCTATCACTCTTTGGTCTAAATCACATAATCATAGAGCACTTGGCCTTCAGCAGCTCTCTATAGTCTTTGGGCATATTATGGGCATATTATGCCCATGTGAACGGGGTCTTAAAGAGTACGGTAATTTCACTTTTGTGGAGAAAAAAATACCCCCCTCTGGGTGATTAGTGTACATTGCAAGTGTTTTAATAAACTTTGTTGCATATTCCTACTTACTCCTACTCTGAAGAAAAAGTTGTTTGTTCTTCTACATCAGTGGCGGTGCATCCATGAAGGGCGCAGGAGCGCCGCCCCCTCTCTCCTGGCACCACTCTAATCACCATAGATAGATTCATGCAATGCATGAATACATCTATGGTCACTGCTGACACCCCCTATTCAGGTGTTCGGCCCCTTTTTGGGTGCTGAGCACCTGAATTACAGCGGTGGGGGTGTTTTTTGGAAGCGCTTGATTAGAGCTGTAGGCTCTAATACAGGGGTGTCCAAACTTTTTTCAAAGGGCCAGATTTGATGAAGTGAACATGTGTGAGGGCCGACCATTTTGCCTGAAATTCTTTAAACCATTAAAATTCAGTCTAATGTGTGTTTAAAATTCGTTTAGTATGTTCGTCTGAGCACTAATACACTGCCCAACAAGAATTCTCTTGCCTTTGTGGCTGTGTGTGGTGAAGAGATGAGATTGGGCGTGTTATTTGGATAAACCGTATGTATCGGTGTATGACACGCACCTTCAATTTAAGAGGTACGTTTCAGACAAAACATTTTTTTTTTTTTTTTTAATCAAGAACTGTGAAGCAATAAGGGTCAGTGCCCATAAATGCAGCCTAACCAGTGCCCATGAATGCAGCCTCACAATTGCCATAAATGCAGCCTCTGAATGCAGCCTCACAAGTGCCATGAATGCAGCCTCACCATTGTCATCAGTGCAGCCTGATCGAGGCCCATATGCAGCTTTGGATGGGACAGCGAGGGGGTGGGACGACCCCCTATGATAGAAAGAACGATTTTCCAATGGAAGCCCAGGAGACAGGACTTCCTATTACAGATGCCACAGAGTAAACAGGAGATTCTCCTGTATGTAATCTAATGGCACTCATCCCGCTCCCCTTCTTGTCCCATCCGAGGCAGTGAAGATAAATACAGTATATAAATCTTTTGTGGCCCTGGGGGGGCCACAAAAGATATATATATCCAAATTACCAGGGGGGCCACATTAAACCAGAACGCGGGCCGCAATCGGCCCCTTTGGACATGTCTGCTCTAATAGGTGCCCAAAAATATGAACAGCGGGTGCCTTGCTGGGTGTTTGCTGTTCACTCAGCTGTGTGTTAGCAAAGCAAAGGAATTTGATTTGCTAACACTGGATCCGCCTCTCAGCCAATCAGGTTGCCGGGTCTGTTACCGGTCACCTGATTGGCTGAAACGTCAGGAGCTGTGATTGGAAGAGGACGGAAGAAAGAGGACGGAAGAAGACATGGAGGATGTGCAGGACACCGCCGCTGACCCACTCTGAGACAGGTAAGTGCAGACAGCATCTGATGGGGCACAGTAGCGGCAATTGATAGGCACACTGACAGCATCTGGTGGGGCACAGTAACAGCAATTGACGGGCACACTGGCAGTATCTGATGGGACACAGTAGCAGCAATTGATAGGCATACTGGCAGCATCTGATGGGGAACAGTAGCAGCAATTGAAGGGCACACTTGCAGTACCTGATGGGACACAGTAGTGGCAATTGATGGGCACACTGGCAGCATTTGATGGGGCACAGTGGCTGTTTGATGGCACAGTGGCGGCAATGTATGGGTACAGTGGCTGCGTTTGATGGTACAGTAGCTGCGTTTGGCACAGTAGCTGCGTTTGATGGGCACAGTGGCTGCAAATTATGTTTTTTTTCCAGTTTGTTTGCAGCCCCCAAAAATTTTGAGCACCAGCCCCCACTGTTCTACATCTTTTTGGATACTGATTCTGAATGGGTGTGACTAATTCATTATAATTAACTGCTGAATTTTCTATGATCTGGTGAGAAAAGCTACAGTGTCTGCATCCCTTTAGAAGTGATTAACCCTTGAGGATTATCTCACCAAAAATTTAATTTTTGTTGCAGAGGATGCCTAAAACCTGACTTTAAAGCGGAGGTTCACCGTGAAAATCAACTATCTGCCATTAGATCCAGCATACTGCTGACATCTGCAGTATGCTGTTTTTTTTTCTTCTGTACTTATCGTTTTATTAGGCTTCTTATCCGGCACTGAGCGGGGATTCCTGCAGGGAATAGGTGTTCCTAAGACAAGCGTAGTTGATTGACGTGCTGGTAAAGTGCTTCACGCCTTTCGAAAATACCCAAAGTGACACTCGGCTGTTTAAGGTGCTATACAGCGCCTGCCATGTAGAGCTGACTGCGCAGGCGCCGTAAATTGTCGAGTGTCACTTTGGGTATTTTCGGAAAGCGTGACGTGCTTTACCAGCACGTCAATCAACTACGCTTGTCTTAGGAACGCCTATTCCCCGCAGGAATCCCCGCTCAGTGCCGGATAAGAAGCCCGATAAAACGATAAGTACAGAGAAAAAAAACCCAGCATACTGCAGATCTAATGGTAGATAGTTGATTTAGGGTGAACCTTCGCTTTAATGTTAGTGCAGAATTTCTCACCCAAGCAGGAAATGACATTTCTGGGGGAGTCCTGTACCCCAACTGTATACAGAATGCCTCCACACTGCATTTTGCAGAAAGTTACAGCTCTGAAGTCTGAAAAGGGAAGGACATTTTTAATAACATTACAGCATTGCTTGTGTAGCAATTGTATATGTTATATTATTATTTATTTTGAACAAAAGTTATTCTTATTGTGTATAGCTAGCCTAAATAGCAGTATCATTTATTAATCATACTCTGATTAATGTAATGTCCATGGAATGAAGGTAGACATATCTTTTACATCAAAGTTAGAGACAATAAACAGGTTCTACAAAAAAAGAAAAAACGAAACTTAAAATGATGACACCGATATTTTCTCACCCCAAACTCTCCTTGCAGCATTGGCTGGAAAATGCCATTAAATGAACACCGAGAATAACTACAGTGGGATATGTTGAAAATACTCTCGACTTTGTTCTTGCATAGTTGGTAGTTGCCTGTCCCCTGGATCTGAATGGTCTGTGGAATGGTGGGGATTCTCCGGCCAGACAAACAGGGGCTGCTGTAGAGGTCCGCTGTGCTGACATTCCGCACATATCCTGAGTTAAAGCACGGGTCCAGCAGGGTAATGTTCTGTCCATTCTGCAATAAGAAAAAATATTTTAATATGTGAACTGTGCACATTGATGGAAAATGCATAGGGGAGCGTTTGGCAACCAATGGAGGAACCCTTTAAATACATCTTTGGTTTCAGGGAACCCCTGCCACTGTATCTAAAGTTCATGGTACATCAGAGTTAACATGCAAGAATAAATAAAATACATTTTGGACATACAGGGATGCTTTACCACAAATCTATGAATTAATATTAAATAATGGTCAGAAAATAAATGCAGGCAGTTAAAATTCTAGCAGTACCCCACATAAGAAATGCCTGCTTACTTTGGTGGTCAGTTGAAACGTGCCCCCCTTACACCGGTGCTCAGAATAGAAGAGACTTCTTTGGTTGTCCCTTACATTGGTGGTCAGTGAGGAATTGTCCTCTTATATAGGTGGTCAGTGGGGAAGGGTCTTCTTATTTAGGTGGTCAGTGGAGAAGGGTCTTCTTATTTAGGTGGTCAGTGGAGAAGGGTCTTCTTATTTAGGTGGTCAGTGGAGAAGGGTCTTCTTATTTAGGTGGTCAGTGGAGAAGGGTCTTCTTATATAGATGGTCAGTGGAAAGAGCCTTTTTATGTAGATGGTCAGTGCAGAAGGGTCTTCTTATAAAGGGGTATAGGTTGTCAGTGGAGAAGGGTCTTCTTGTAAAAGTGTATAGGTGATCAGTTGAGAAGGGATTTCTTATATAGGTGGTCAGTGGAGAAGGGTCTTCTTATATAAGTGTATGTTGTCAATGGATAAGGGTCTTCTTATATAGGTGTATAGGTGAACAGTGCAGAAGGGCTTCTTATATAGGTGGACAATAAGTCTTGTTATATAGAAATTCAGTGGAGGAAGATCTTCTTATTTAGGTATAAAGATAATCAGTGGAGAAGGGCCTTCTAGTATAGGTGTATAGGTTGTCAATGTAGAAGGGTCTTCTTAAAACCATAGGGGTATAGATGGTCAGTGGAGAAGGGCCTTATTGTATACAGTATACACTTGGCATAGCAATAGGGGTCACAATTGCGAATTCCGGTCATGCTCCAGGGGATCCAAGCAGCAAGAGGAACATAGACAGGAGGGGCAGTGGTGGTATTTACTAGACCTGATCAGCTGTATCTTCCTGCAGCAGCTGAAAGCCTGCTTCTCCTCCTTCCCCTCCTGCTGGCATTCAGCAGCTGAAGGAAATACAGCTGACCTGCTCTTGTAAATGCTGCCTCCTCCACTCCTCCTGTCCCTCTTGCTGCCCAGACCCTCCTGTGTGCCCCCCTTGGTACTCCACCCCCACAGCACTGCTGGCTTCCTCCTCTCCTGCTGGCTGCTGTGGGGATGTATACAATACAGTAAGTGATTAGTACTGGGAGAAGGGTCTTCTTATATAAGTGTATTAGAGTGACCACATTTCCAAACTATCATTCAGGGACACCCCCCCCCCTTCCCAAAAATGAGCATGTGATGTAACAAATCACAGCACAGTGATTGGACACAAGAGGTGGGATTTATGATTTCTCCAATCACAAGCAGGGGGCGGGGATTGTACTCCTCCAGGCATTCCCGGCCAGGACAAGTACTGTCAGTGAGTAAAGCGGTGATGTGGCAGCGTTTTTTGAGGGCATCAGATTGGCCCCGGGGGGGGTGGCTGTGTCAGTTTTATTCCGGGACACTGTATTATCCTGGAATGAAGGTGCCCAGTACAGACCTGCAAAATGTGGGACTGTCCCGGGCAATCCGGGACACGTGGTCACCATAAAGTGTATAGGTGGTCAGTGAGGAAGAGCCTATACACAGGCTTTAGAAATCTTTACATCTATGGCTAGTTTAAGAGCATGTTCATAATCTCTATTTTTTTTTACAAGATCTGGAATCATGACACACCACTAACTATAGAGAAACCACAATTACACCAGTGAGTGCAAATCCCACAACCACTTCATAAATAAAGGAAAGGTCTGTGTTGACAATCCTCAGGAACTAGGTGTTGCAGCTCCCTTCAATGACCACAGGGTGGTGGACTGAAATTTGTAGCAAAAATGAAAAGTAGATCACACAGCCACCCTAGATCATTAACGTTTATTGCCAAAAGACGCTGCAGCTGGGCTTTCTCACCATCCATCTCACCATCCCTCTCACCATCCATCCCGGCTTTCTCCATGCTTCAGGTACTTTCCCAAGGGACAGGCTGTGAGAGGATTTTTCTGATCTGCACAAGTGAATAGCAAGTCTTCCGCTGTGAGTGCAACCGTTGCTGTTTTTATGTTTTTGCCAATAAACGTCAATGCACTAGGGCAGCTACACTAATGCCGCGTACACGCAATCATTTTTTGTGATGAAAAAGTGACGAAACAAAACAACGTTTTTAAAACGTCATTTTCCAAAACGACGTTGCATACACACCATCGTTTTTCCAAAATGCTCTAGCAAAGCGTGGTTACGTAAGACACGTTCGACGGCACTCTGTTCCATTGAAGCTCCGTCTCATAACTTGCCTCTGAGCATGCGCGGCTTTAAAAACATCGTTTTGCCCACACACCATCACTTTTTATGACACAAAAATAAGGTTTACTAACACTTTAAACGAGATAGGTATGGCTGACTTTTGCCAGCATACACGATAATCTCATGTCATCCTGCGCTAACTGATTTTGGGTAGATATACATGTTTGAAAAACTTATTTAATTGCTAAGATCTCCCAACTAAAGCTCCCAGTTTTATTTCCACTTTCCCCATTCCTCTATAGTAATGCCACGTACACACGATCATTTTTTGTGATGAAAAAAAACTACGTTTTCAAAAACGTCATTTAAAATCACCGTGTGTGGGCAAAACGTTGTTTTATGTCTTCAAAAAAACGACCAAAAAAAAATTCGAACATGCTTGAATTTTTTGTGTCGTTTTTCAAAACGTCGTTTTTTTCTTGATATGGGGGCACTTGTGCAGGCTCGCCCCCAAGCCGGCTCTGTGGCTCAGGCCCACCCCCCACATGTGATTGACAGCAGTGGGAAGAAATAGAGCATGCTGGGACTGTGACATCATAAGAGGCCTATATAAATCGGTGCGAGCTGCGCACCCGGCATTACAGCGGGAGGGAGCGTCGAGTCAACATCGGAAGAAAAGAAGAGGGAAGAAGAAGGCGACGAGGAAGACCGGGCTGGCCGCCGCTAGTAAAAGAGCTACAAAGAAGATAGCGGCGGCGCAGCCCGGCAGAAGGCACCGGAGAGCGGGAGAAGAACCAGGGAGCGCGGAGACCAGAAGAAGAGAGCGGCAAAGACAGAAGAAGAAGATCCCCGAAATCAGAAGATCCTTGAAGAAGTCGTAAGAAGACCCTCAGAGCTGACTAATCAATGATTTTAAAAACCTGTGTAGTGTGTTTATTTTTTGACACTTTTCCTCCAGGTGAATGAGTAGGGGTACGATGTACCCCATACTCATTCACCTAAGGTGGGGGCTGGTATCTGGGGGTCCCCTTGTTAAAGGGGGCTCCCAGATTTCAATAAGCCCCCCGCCCGCAGACCCCGACAACCAACGGCCAGGGTTGTCGGGAAGAGGCCCTGTCCTCATCAACATGGGGACAGGGTGCTTTGGGGTGGGGGGTCCGCAGGGCGCTCCCCTGCCCCAGAGCACCTACCTCCCCATGTTGAGGGCATGCGGCCTGGCACGTTTAAGGAGGGGGGGGTGCTCGCTCATCCCCACCCCCTTTCCTGACCGGCCGGGCTGCTGCTCGGATACGGGTCTGGTATGGATTTTGACCGTTCTTTCGGCTTAGGGGGTTCTCCTTTAAATCCGCGCCAGACCCATGGGCCTGGTATGCTCTTGGAGGGGGAACCCATGCCCATTTTTTTTTGTTAAAATTTGGGGTAGAGTTCCCCCTCAAGATCAGCAGAGTACAAGTCCCATGCCAAAGTTGGAGCATGCAACATCTCTGTTAAAAAAAAAAAGTTGGAGCATGCAAGACAGTGTTCCGACTTTGATCCAACTTCAATGATAATCAATGGAGTGAAGTAGCATCAAAGTCGGAACAAAGTAGTACAGGGAGCATTTTCAAAGTCGCTCTGACGGCTCCCATAGGGAAACATTGAATTTCACACGTCATGCGACATGAGCTCCCAATGTCGGAGCGTTTGTCGGACTAGTGTGAACCCGACCCAATTCAGAGAATGCATTAAGGTACAAAACCCTCAGGCTTTACAATCACTTTAACGTGCAGATGTCCACTAGCAGCTCTTAGGCTGGCTAACATCTTCAGTACAACTTTTAGCAATAGGCTGGAAACACTTGGAAAAGTTGTACACTTTATTTAACTATCCCAAATGTAAAAAAAATAAGATTGTCTGTCACGCTATGGCTGCTCAATATTTTTTCTATAAATACCTAGAACACCAAACTGCCACAGTGAAAAGTTTGTGAAGCATTATAGAATGTGCAATTTGTTGAAACGAATATCTATTTACAGCAAGTGATATAAAAACCCGATATGGAGTGCAGGGAACAATAAAAACAGTTAATTGTTGCCATTGTGCAGCTGGCACGAAAACATGGCTGAGTTAAGTTTGAGATACGCTTTTTTTTCGGCGTCAATTATGGGGTTTCAGAATACTCTCAACCAAGTGATTGAGCATGCTGCTACAAGATGTATTTTAGTCTGTTTAACTCTAGCGATGACTCCAATGGTCTGACACTAGGGTGGATTAATGGATTAAAGGTAAAAAGAGCAAAGAAAAAAAAAACTGGGATTAGTGGAGGTATTTTTGATGGACTGGAATAATGAAAACACATAATTTTGTAAGATGTTGAGACACAACTTATGTATATATAGTACAATAGGCTGGTCTTGAAGTATAGCTAAAACTCAAACTTTTTTTAAGTTTTAGAGAGAATAGAAAAGGGCTAAAACTCATTTGAGTTTTTTATGGCTTAATTCCATTGGGGAGTGTTGAGCGGAATACGCCATATTCGATTTCGCGATATTGCGCGAATATATAGAAGAATATTTGCGAATATTCGCTAATATCGAATATTCGTGATATTTTATCCAAAAAAAAATTTGCGAAATTTCGCTAATGCGAAAATGATTGCGAAATTCTCATAAAACGGAGATCATTTCCTGTATTACTAAACTAATATGCACTAAACACTAACTCTACACTAACTCTACTTAAAAGAAAGGAGAATAAGGGGGCAAAAGAAGGGCGGAGAAGATAATCGCGCAATATTCCTTTTGCCGAATATTCGAGTTATTCTGATTGGCTCTGATGCAAAAGAAGGGCCGAGTAGCTGATGCGATTCTTTTATGTTGCCGCAATGCGAATTTTCGGCAACATAAAAGAATCGCATCAGCTACTCGGCCCAGGGTCTCTCTCTAATCATACCAGCAATGCTTTTAGACGTCGATGGAGATCACTAGGATGTGATCTGTTTTAAAAATAAATTTGAAAAAATACGAATATTCGCCGCAATATTCGAGTTATTCGCGAATACTCGAATATGCAATATTCGTAGCGAATATTCGCAATGCGAATATTCGTGAGCAACACTAGGGGAGACGTGAAGAGGAAATCTCTCCAAGGTGAGGAGTAATTTTCCCAGTTGGAAGGTTTCTTCTCTTCAGTGGTAAATGTAAAATTTGGGTTTTTCTCCGCATCCAATTCGCTTGACAGGAGAGTTTGACCGGCTCTCAATGGAGCCGCTTCGCACATCTCCGAGGTGGTCTTGGAGCGCACTACAGAAGCACCCTGTGCGTCTTTGTTTCAGGTTCAAACTTAGGCAAATTGGGACCTAATTCGGATCTGAAATGGTGAACCAGGAGGCACCGGTGGATTAATGGATTAAAGGTAAAAAGAGCAAAAAAACACTGGGATACTAATCAGTGGAGGTATTTATGATGGACTGGAATAATGAAAACACATCATTTTGTAAGGTGTTGAGACACAACTTATATATATACACACACACACCATAGGCTAATCTTGAAAATCTGTATAACTAAAACTCAAACTTTTTTACGTTTTTTTTATGGCTTTTATTCCATTGGGGAGATGTGGAGAGGAAATGTCTCCAAGGTGAGGAGTCTTACCAGTTGGATAATCTTTTTCTCTTTAGTGGCAAATGTAAAAAAAAAAATTTGTGAACAAAATATATATCTAAATATATAAATCGCGCTGAAAGTACAAATAGAATAAAATAAAATGAAATAATTCAGGTGTAACAAGTGAAATTGCAGCTGCTGTACACAAAGTGCTAACACTTGAAAAAATATATTATTGGAAAGAATTACAGCTCTCGAACATAAGTATAATAAAATAAATTACAGACAATTAATGCAATAAATTGCAATATGTGATGTGCTCCAATATTAAAGTGCAGTTGTGCTCCAAAACTCAAGGTGCGCCACGCTCTCTCCTGTATCCCCACTCACTGGATGAAATGGACCCCTAGCTTTTTAGTCTGGGGGTCGTTTAGGCTTTGAAAGTTGGCCTGGGATGGCTAGATCACATTAGTATATCATGAAGATCTCCAAAATTTGTAAACATCAAATGTGGACCATGATACCAGAAATAAAAAGAAAAGGTGCCATAGTGAAGTACTGTTGACCAAAAAAGTGGATAAGTAATTACAAACTAATGGGTAAAAACCTGAAATTACGTCTATTGATGTAATTTTCCGGTTCCAAATCCACAAGATGTCACTTCCGGTCTTTCATACGAACACTCGTTGACAGCGTTCGCCTGCTGTTGTAAACTTTTACTGGATTCATACTTATTTTTACCCATCAGTTTGTAAGTACTTGTCCACTTGCGCAATACATTTCTTGGTCATAGGAGGGTTTAGTGGTTTAGTTATTCTTTGTGTTGAGGAATGCTTTACAGTTACGAACCGTTTTGACACTGAGGACACTTTATTTTCTCTTGTCTGTATTAATAGTCCCACTACCAGAACCAGTATGCCTTGCTCCCAGAACCGAAAATTGTATCCACTGCCAATCTTTTTTCCTTTTGGTTAACGTGGGGAAGGACCATAACTTCTTTTAGATTTTACTGAGAGATTCCTTCATTCCATTTCTGGTAAAAATGTTCTCCTCGGAACAGAAAATTAGGAAATATATTTGAAAAAGTGTCCCTAATAACAGTAAAACCTTGCAGGGGTTCTGACCTTTCCCCATTCTATCTAAAACCAAAATAAGTTTTGGCTATAGATACCCTTTTACGCCACATCTCAATATTATCAAAGTTAAGAGCAGAGATTTAAATACTGCTAATCCAGGGGCTTAATAACTTTATTAGGATGGGCAAGTTTCCCTCCCCCTATCACCCTTTTGGGAAGGGAAAACTACTTACACCACCTTAAAGCTTTGGCCTTATGTGAGTGAGCAACTTGTATAGCGCTACAAATGTGAACTAAATCGCCTCAGGGTGCTTTTGCCATCCAGTGTCGTACTAATCCATCAGAAGAGGTGGGTCTTAAGTTTTTTCCTGAAGGCCCGATGGTTTGTGGGAAGAGCATTCCATAGCCGTGGTCCTTGGACTGCAAATCTTCATTCTCCCTTAGTTTTGTAGTGGGACTTGGGGATGTGGAGGAGGTTTTGGTTAGTTGATCGGAGAGTCCGAATGGGGGTGTAGTGTTTTATTTTCTCACATAAGTATCGGGGAGCCTTTCCTTGTGTGCATTTGTGGATGAGGGAGAGGATCTTGAATGTGATCCGATCCTTTATAGTTAGCCAATGTAGGTTCCTCAAGGATGGGGTGATTGGTTCCCAGGGCTTTTTTCCCGCTATCAATTTGGCTGCCGTGTTCTAGACGACTTTAAGGCACGAGATCTGGTATTTAGGTAGTCCTAAGTAGAAGGAGTTTGTATAGTCGAGTCCAGAATTGATGATTGTTCTTACTACTACCGCTGTATCCTCTTCTGGGATGAAGGGGATGAGTCTGCGCAGTAGGCTGAGAAGATAGTGGGATCCGCTGACTACTGATCCTATTTGTGCATCCATCGACATCTCTGATTCAAAGGTGATTCCGAAGCTTTTGACTTTGGTGCTTGGGGTGATGATCTGTCCAAGGATGGTGGGTGGTGTCCACGAGGTCCTAGCTTTAGACTTTCGGTTTGCGTGAAAGAGAAGTAGTTCTGTTTTGGATCCATTGAGTTTGTGGGAGCTCTCGGTCATCCAATCACCGATCAATGCGGGACATTTTTCTAATCCGTGATATTGGTCATTTTGGTGGTGATGGTCTTAAGACTTGTTATCGGTCTGTGGTGATTTGGGTCTTTGAGGTTGGATTTTTTTAGGAAGGGTTTGATTATGCCTTGTTTTAGGGAGATCAGAACAATACCTTCTTTGAACGATTGATTTACAAGATGTGTTATGGTGGGTGCCAAAAGAGGCTTCTGATGATGTTTTTGGTGGTGTTTATGGTGATTGAGACCAGCGAAAATGTTGTCGATTGTGGAAGATTTGTATTGATTTCCTCTTCTTGCTTTAGCTGAGTGAGGTTGGTTGTTTTTTTTTTTTTTTGAATTATTTCCTGAATGTTTTTGATTTTGTTGATGAAAAAATCTGATAGTTTATTACAGAATTCTTGAGTGTTGTTTGCTGGCGGCTCTAGGCAGGTGGATTTCATAGTCTGAGCGACTAGTTTGAAAAGTTCACAAGGTCGGTTTAGGGCTTTTGAGAAGGTGGTTGAGAAGTGTTCTTTTTTTGCTTTAAAGATTGCTTTGTGGTATTTCTTAGTGAATCCTTTGTAGTTTGTGAGGTTTCCCTCTGTTGGGTTTCTTCTTAAGGCTCCTTCAGCTTTTCTGCGTTCTTGCTTCAGTAATGTAAGAGTGTCACTAAACCAGCCAAAGTTGTTTTTGCGGATGAGTGGTCTGCGTTTCGGAGCGTGTCTGATGTTTGCAGTAGTGCCTTATTTAAGAAGTTGAGTGTTTGTTCCGTTGAGTAGTTTTGATTTAGCATTTCTATTTTGTCCGATAGTTTGGTTTTGATGAGTTCAGAGTGTAGTTTCTTCTGGGATCTTGTCCAGTGCGTTGTTATTGAGTTTTTTGGTTTTTGGAAGATGGTGTTGGTGGTGATGTTAAATTTAATAGCGTGATGGTCCGTCCATGTTGATGGCATTAGCTGGATATAAATTTGAGGCACTTCTGAGACCATTCAGAATTCATTGACAGGTACATTTGAACGCCTTCTGACTTGCATCTAACAGGTAGCTTCTTAATAGCCATAAAGAAAAGCTTCTTATGCCTCGTACACACGGCCGGACTTTCCGAGAAAAAAAGTCAGATGGGCTTTTTTTCTCGGAAAGTCCGGCCGTGTGTGGCCTCCATCTGACTTTTTTTCTCGGACCTTAGATAGAGAACCTGTTCTCTTTCTTTCCGACGGACTCACGGCGGACTTTTACACGGTCAAAAATCCGACCGTGTGTACAAGGCATCAGTAGCAATGGTATCAAGAAAAAAAGGGAACACATCTGTTCATTTTAGGTAGCTTTTAGCTGGAAAATACAGTAATGCCAGGTATACACGATTGTAAGTTCCGACAAGAATGGTCCGATGTGAGCTTTTGGTCAGAAATTCCAAGCGTGTGTAGGCTCCATCGGAATTTTTCTGTCTGAATTTCCGCCAAGAAATTTGAAATTCGGTTCTCAAATTTTCCGACAAGAAAAGTTCTTGGATGAAATTCAGATTGTCTGTATGCAATTTCCGACGCGCAAAAATCCTACGCATGCTCGGAATCAATTTGACACATGCTTGGAATCATTGAACTTATTTTCTCGCCTCGTTGTACGCGTTCTTGACTGTTGGAATTGTGTGTGACCGTGTGTATGCAAGACAAGTTTGAGCCAAGATTCTGTCGGGAAAAAAAACACGGTTTTCTTATGGGATTTTCCAATCGTGTGTACGCGGCATTACAGTTCCAGGTTCTTTAATTACACTTTCGAAACAGTAATATAAATGTAACATCAGACACAAGTTCAGAATAAAAGGTTCACTTCTTACATAGGGAGCATGTGAAGCATGCCTTTCTTAGGCTTCATTCACACTTCGGACCATTCAGGTCCGCCTGTCAGTTCTGAACGGCAGCTCCATGCACCTCTATGGAGCGTTGGATGTCAGCGGAGACATGTCCGCTGACATCCGACCCGATCCGATCCACTAAAAACAGACGTATGGGGGCCACGTCCCCATCCGTCCATGCGGTAAGATCAGATCGCTCCATAGGCAACAGCGGTGCCGACAAGCCCCTCCCCGCTCAGTGAGCAGAGAGGAGCTTGTCATCCGTCGGCTCAGCGGAGATCTACGGACAGATCTCCCGCTGAGCTGGAGGAGGCAGGCGGACTCTGTCGCGAAGGAGTCCGCCTGTGTGAATGAGGCCTAAAAGCGGAGGTTCATTCTAATAACATTTATATCTGGCCAACTTCTTTATACTTGTAACTAGGGTTGTCCAGATACCGATACTAGTATCGGTATCGGGACCGATACCGAGTATTTGCGGGAGTACTTGTACTCACGCAAATGCTCCCGATGCCTAAATAGAATACTTTTTTTGTATTTATCAACATGTTCTGTGAAAATTCTTTGAGTTTTTTACTACTGCGTGACAAGCAAATAAAACATTTTTATTCATTTTTACTCATTTTTATTCTTTTAGAATGTCTTGAGTTAGAGTTCTTCATAATTCTAAAGAAAATATCCTTAGTCTGTATTGTGGTTTGAAAACTGTCACATGACATTTAAAAAAAGTATCGGTATTTGGTATCGGCGAGTACATGAAAAAAAGTATCGGTACTTGTACTCGGTCCTAAAAAAGTGGTATCGGGACAACCCTACTTGTAACAAGTACAGTCCGCATTTTTTTTTTTTTTTTATGCTGTACGTATCTTGTAATCTATCTTTTCAATCTACTTCTCCCCGCAGGAGTAGCCATTTCTATGTCTAGGAGGATTGTCATCTGGGAGGTCGCCCAGGTGATTGACGTCTGGTCCCCCCGGCGGATAAGGCCCCGCCCCCCATATTACGTAGGCGCGCACGAGTCACAGCGTTTCCGAAAGAAGCCGAACATGCAGAGATGTGAGTCGGCTCTATACGGCACCTGCGCTCTGCATGTTCGGCTTCTTGGAAACCCTGTAACTCGTGCGCGCCTACGCAATACAGGGGGTGGGGCCTTATCCGCTGGGGGGAACAGACTTCAATCATCTGGGCGACCTCCCAGATGACAATCCTCCTAGGCATAGAAACGCCTAATCCCACGGGAAGAAGTAGATTGAAAAGATAGATTACAAGGTACGTACAGCATAAAAAAAAATTTAAAATTGCGGACTGTACTTGTTACAAGTATAAGGAAGTTGGTCAGATATAAATGTTATTAGGGTGAACTTCCGCTTTAAGCGCATGAAAATAATGGTTCTTTATGCAGCAGTAACTAACTACTGGACAGTTCTTCTAGCAATGCAACACCTAGGCTCTCCTGAGACCCCAAGTCTCCAACCCAACACCAACTGAAGGGGTGAAACCATATATGAAGCCTGACTGTTCCTACCATATGGTTTCCTGTCTCTTCCTACACTTTCCCATTCCAAGGTCCCTAATATGGTTTCCTGTCTCTTCCTACACTTTCCCATTCCAAGGTCCCTCTGTGATGCCGAATTGTATAGCATCTTTCTACAAAATGGCCACTGAAATGTTGCTTTTCCAAGATGGTGCCTGGACGCCCATAACAGGGAACACGTTAGTCCTATGTTGGGCTTCCCCTAGTACCAGCAGTAAATCAGCAGTCAAATGACTGTTTGGTTTACAATGAAGAAAGTGAAAGTGACTTAGTAATCACAAGATTCCTGTATCAGCTAACCCAAAGACTGGTCCCTGAGGTTAATACTCCAAGATCCTTCCTTAGATCTAGTGGAGGCCACCCATGACCTAATACATGGATTTTCCTGTTTCAAGAGGTTTTGCATTCACATAGGCTTGTATGGGAATGCAAAACACGTCTGAACAAACAAAAACCACACAGACCTAGCCCCTGTTTAAATCCAAAACCCTATGGATAATAATAAAAATTTGCCAATACATTTTCAGGTTGTATAGTCCAAATGTGTGACATATTATTTCTCGAGAAAAAATATGAATCACGTCTTTTTCCCCAGAGGGTATGTTTTTCTCAGCATTGTGGAACACAACGTACTTAGGAGTTGATGAACAGATAATTGCACCAAATTATATTCAAGAGGTGAAAAGGTTTAAACCTGTAAGCAGCAGTTCCCAGGGCCCCAGGGGCTGTTTTCTTACCGGCAATAAGCAACACAAATCTGCCAGGCTACAGCAAAAAATAAAAAGGAGCCAGTTTGTAACTCTGCATATCCAAAAATGTGAAGCATTTCAGAATACGCTCACTTTTACTGATCTGGATTATAATGTCTACATTCTAAGACCCCTTTCACACCGAGGAGTTTTTCAGGCGGTACAGCGCTAAAAATAGCGCTGCTATACCGCCTGAAAAACTCCTGCACTGCATACTCAATGTGAACGCCCGAGGGCTTTCACACTGAGGCGATGCGCTAGCGGGAGAGAAAAAAAGTCTCCTGGCAGCAGCATCTTTGGAGCGGTGAGAGGAGCGGCATGTATACCGCTCCTTCCCATTTAAAACAATGGGAAACCGCGGCAATAGTGGCTCTGCAGAGGCGCATTGCGGGCGGTATTAACCCTTTATCGGCCGCTAGCGGAGGTTAATAGTGCACCGCTAGCGGCCGAATCCCGCGGCAAATCCGATGGTATAGTGGCGCTATTTTTAGCTGCGCTATACTGCCACCCCGGCTCCCGCCCCAGTGTGAAAGGGGCCTTAGGGAAACATTCTTCTCCTCCTTCTATAATCTGCTGCATATGGTTCAATTCATAAAGCAACCATACCATTATAAGGATATTTAGGGGCTGATTTATAATGGTGAGCTTTGCGTCCCTATCTACTCTCCATTATACTCCGCAATATTACTCAATACTCCAGCCTGCATTTTGTGGCCCATTCAAAAAATTGCAGGCTGAAGTATTCAGCCTGCAGTACCTAATGTGTAATAGTAAAGGCTAATTCTAGCTTGTCCCTACTTCCATCTATCCTGCCTACCCTCTATAATAAATATCGACGTACTTACCTTTTTCAAATCTGGACCGGTTACATGATTCAGCAGCCTTGGCTTCCCTGTATAAGGGAATGCTCGACAATGACTGAATTCCTGGAGCAATGATGACACCCATAGGCTTCCATGTCCCCCCATTGTTGGCGCTCCCTGTTATCCCCTGCAGCAGCCACTCCACTACCACAGGGGAGTCAGAGCTGCAGGGATCATGTGACTGGACTGGATTAGATAAAAGTTGGGAAAGTACACAATGGGGTTGATTTACTAATACCTGGAGAGTGCAAAATCTGGTGCAGCTCTGCATAGAAACCAATCAGTTTTTTGGTTAAAGCTTCAAGAGGAACTGCAGTATTCTCACATAATTTGTAATAAAAACATCTTAACCATTCTGAAGCTTCCCTCCAACAACTTTGCATATTATTTTCTATATACTGTGATCCTGTACTTGCCAAATATGCTGCAGAAATCTCCCTCCACTGAGTCTGGCTGCATCAATTTTAACTGTGGGCAGCTGAAGCTGCTGCCTGTTCACTTCCTGGATTTACACAGACACACATAGGCACACCTCCAGCTCTGCAGCTCTCATTGGCCCTCTTCTGACTCATCCCCCCTCCCTTCCTGGCAAACTCTCATGAGCGTGAGAGAGAGAGCTGTGCATGATGTCACCAGACAAGAAACAGGAAGTGGGCTGTATAAGGGATTATTACCGGCAGAATTTTTTTTTGTTACAGAAGACAGAATATTTAATAGATGGGAAGATGAAAAAATAGAAAAAATAACTGAAGGTCTGCTTTAACTGATCAAGCTAAAGTTAGGAGCTGATTGGCTACCATGCAAAGCTGCACCAGATTGTGAGTGCAATTTTAGTAAATAAACCCCATATTTTTTAACAGGTTATGTAAAATAGGTAGGTGGAGGGGGCAAATTAAGAATAGAGTATAGCCTTGTACACACAAGAAAAAAATGCTTCTTGCCGAGATTCCCGTTCGTGCGTACGAGGCTTTCAGGTTTCTCATCTGGAAATCTGGCCAGAATCTCGACGAGAAAAAAAGAGAACCTGCTGTCCTTTTTCTCGTCGAGATTCCTTTTTCTCGTTGAGATTCTTGTCGGCCTGTTTCCCCACGAAAAAAAACGAGAGTGTGAATACTTACCTGTCGCCGTGGTAACCCACGTATGCTCGAAATGACTTTGATGCATGCATGGTAGCTTCCACGGTATAGGTAGGGTTACGGTACGGTTCTTTTGAAAGGTCAGTGTGTACACTCGGACAGCAAGAGTTTCTTGCCAAGAATCTCATCAGGGAAAACAACGGGTTTTTCCTGATGAGTTTCTTGCCCGTGTGTACAAGGCTTTAGACTTATTTTCTACTTTAATGGACTGTGATTAGAAGAAGCAGATCTTTGACAGGTCAAATAAATCAACTTTCCTACTGACTTTTTTCCTTTTCGTTCTGCCACTTACAGTAGGGTGACCAGACATCCCCAGTTTCAGGGGACAGTCCCCTGATTGAGGACACTGTCCCCGGACCAAGTCTGTCCCTGGGTTTGTCCCCAGATTGGACTTAATAGGGGGCAGGGGCAATTTCAAAGACAATCAATGCAGAATAAAAATTAAAAAATTAGAATTACACCCCCCCACTCCACCGTGCCTACTGACATAGGGGGGTTGTATTTTTCCATTATCTGTGCCCCATTTCTGATGATCATGTGCTGGTCGGAGCGGAGGGAATATTTCTTCAGTTTCGCTCGCATGTTCTTCTGCCTTGGCTCAAATCCTGGCCAGCCTCCTGCTTATCTCCTTGCCTTCCCTGGTGGAGTGATCTTCCTCCGCTCCCCACCCAGTAGTAGCCGGGACCTGAAGAGTAAGACTTGAGAGGCTGTGAGGCGGTGGCGACGACGGGTAGAGAGTGCTGATTGTTGCAATTACTAGTAAAGAAAAAATATGTCCCCGGATTTCATTTTAAAAATCTGGTCAATTTAAAGGGGTGTTCCAGCCAAAAATGGTGTTTATTAAAAGTCAGCAGCTACAAAAAGTGTAGCTGCTGGCTTTTAATAAACACTCACTTACCTGCTCCTGCGTTCCAGCGACGCGCCGACCGGGGCTCCGCTCCTCTGCCCCCCTCCCCGGCCGGCGTCTCCATCCTGTCTGTGGGCACCCAGCCGTGACAGCCTTCGGCTTCACGGCCGGGCACCCACTGCGCATGCGCGAGCCGTACTGCGCATGCGTGCGCGGCGCGGCTCGCCGCTGATTGGAGAGGCGATCGCATGGGACCTGTCAGTGTCCCATGTGATCGCCTACAGGGAGGGGGCTGGTGTAGGCGATTAAGCTTAATCGCCTAACCAGCCCCTCGGCGGAAGCAGGAAGTGGGACAGGAAGTCCCACTCCTACTGAAGCCCCCACTCCCCCCCCAAAAAAATTACATGCCAAATGTGGCATGTATGGGGGTGAGGAGTGGGTTAAGAAGGGGTCATATTTTTGGGTGGAACACCCCTTTAACTTACAGACTCCCAAAGCCAGTGGAGCACAATGCACATTTGTAAAGCACATGCTTTGATTTAGAAATCTGTGTGCCTATAATTGTCTGTATGCATGAACCTGAAGAATCGGGTAATTACTTGCTACAAACAACACATTTACTACAAGGTTCGTTTGATAAATAGGGCTCATTATCTGGTTTCTCTATACAAATTGCAGTTTCTTATTTCTGGTTTGTGGTGTACCGTCATACTGTTGGCCAGCTGTAGACGAAGAGCCTGGTCTTTCCCATAGCACAGGAAGCTGTGTGTGTAGACGTTGTAGGATTTCCCATACAAGCGGAAGCGTATAGAGTTATCCAGTGACTCAATATTGTCATCGGAGACAAACGTGATCTGTGTAGAGGCCCCTCCGAGGTCCAAAGCTCCCGAAGTCCCTTCTTTGGAATTTGGCATAAAGTTGAACCAAGGTGAACTCTGGAGTAAGAAAAGGAAGAACGTTAGAAATCTTAACATACGACCTTGGTTCCATCAAAGTAGGTATATGTAACCCAATGGCTAAAGTCTCATATTAGTACTAACATGGTAGAGCTAAACTTAAAGCGGAGTTACACCCAAAATTGGAACTTCCGCTCAACCCACTCCCCTCCCCCTTACATGCCACATTTGGCATGTCATTTTTTTTTGGGGGGGGGGGGGGGGGGTGAGGGCTTCAGGAGGAGTGGGACTTCCTGTCCCACTTCCTCCTTCTGCCGAGGGGCTGGTTAGGCGATTAAGCTTAATCGCCTACAGCAGCCCCTCCCTGTAGGCGATCGCATGGGACACATGACAGGTCCCATGCGATCACCCGTCCAATCAGTGGCAGCCCGTGCCGCTCGCGCATGCGCAGTTCCGCTCACGCATGCGCAATGGGTGCCCGGCCGTGAAGCCGAAGGCTGTCACGGCCGGGTGTCCACAGTTGTGATGAGGACGCCGGCCGGGGAGGGGGGGAGAGGAGCGGAGCCCCGGTCGGCGCGTCGCTGGAACGCTGGAGAAGGTAGGTGAGTGTTTATTAAAAGCCAGCAGCTACACTTTTTGTAGCTGCTGACTTTTAATAAACACTAACATTGGCTGGAACACCCCTTTAAGACTCCAGTGTTCTTCCCTCCTCACCCCCTCTCAATTTTCCAAGCTAACAAGGATAGTTTTGCCAATGTCTGAGAGGTGACATGATCTGAAGTGTAATTGTAGATATAGTTTAACCACTTCCATACCAGGCACTCCCCCCCCCCCCCCTTCCTGCCCAGGACAATTTTTAGCTTTCAGCGCTGTCACACTTGAAATGACAATTAGGCGGTCATGTAACACTGTACCCAAACTACATTTTTATAATTTTCTTCCCACAAATAGAGCTTTCTTTTGGTGGTATTTGATCACCTCACAAAATCCAACAATTTAAAGAAAAAAAAAACAGATGGGCACTGATAGGCAGCACTGATGGCACTGACAGGCGGCACTGATAGGTGGCACTGATAGGTGGCACTGGATAGGCAGCATTGACGAGGAGCTCCACTCTTTGTGTGTATTTATTTATTTTAATTTCCTTTTACCTGACTTCCCAACTTATCCTTAAAACACATGATTTCATGGCCAGCAAGCTTTACCATTCCTCCAGGGGCTGCGGGAAACCGCGTCTATCCCCTGATCTTTCCTGTGACTTATGACCCCAGAAGCAATGTCACTTCCTGGGTCACAGCAGTCATTTGTCAGCTGGTGTAGCGGAGGATGGAGCTATTTAAAGGGGTTGTAAAGGTACAATTTCTTTCCCCTAAATAGCTTCCTTTACCTTAGTGCAGTCCTCCTTCACTTACCTCATCCTTCCATTTTGCTTTTAAATGTCCTTATTTCTTCTGAGAAGTCCTCACTTACTGTTCTTCTGTCTGTAACTTCACACAGTAATGTGAGGCTTTCTCCCTGGTGTGGAATGTCATGCTCACCCCCTCCCTTGGTCTACAGGAGAGTCAGGATGCCCACTAACACACAGCTTCTTTCTCTATCTGCATCGTAGAGAGCGTCCTGACTTTCCTGTAGTCCAAGGGAGGGGGCGAGCACGACACTCCACACCAGGGAGAAATCTTTGCATTACTGTGTGGTGTTACAGACAGAAGAACAGGAAGTGAGAATTTCTCAGAAGAAATAAGGACATTTAAAAGCAAAATGGAAGGATGAGGTAAGTGAAGGAGTACTGCACTAAGGTAAAGGAAGCTATTTAGGGAACAAAAAATTGTACCTTTACAACCCCTTTAAGCATGATCTGTGTTTTAAATAGCTGCATTGGAGGGCAGGGGAGACACTGGGGGGTCTAATGGACTTCTAGTGTCTCCATAAAGAACCTGTTACCCAAGCTATGACATGGTGTGCTTGTTAGCTTCCTTGTGATAGCAATAAAGTTATATCAAATAAAAAAGTTAAAAAGATATATAAAATAAATAAAAATAATAAAAATAATTAAATACAACCCCGCGCACACACCCCATTTAAAAAGCACAGTGTAAATAAAACTTCTGGTAAAAAAAAAGGGGCAGCGTAGGGTGAGAACATGTTTGTAAACGTCAGTGGCGCCGCAAATGTCAGAGAGAGCAATGATATGTGAATGTGAGAGCAATAATTCTAGAGTCGCCGGTTAACGCTAAACTGATAACCTGTAAAAGCCTCACCATTGTAGAATTTTGAGTGCCACCATTTATTTATTTTTGCAAATCCACAAGCGTGTGCAATTTTGGGCTTCAACATGTCTGATATCTATTTACTCGATGCAAACAAGTCTTTTATTCTTTACTCAAAAATTGGTTATATTACATAGTTACATAGTTACATAGTTACATAGTTAGTCAGGTTGAAAAAAGACACAAGTCCATCCAGTTCAACCATAAAAAAAATAAAAAAATAAAACAAAGAAAAACACAGTACATCCTCCCATACACCCAACTCCATACCCACAGTTGATCCAGAGGAAGGCAAAAAACCCCAGCAGAGCGATGATCCAATTTGCTACCGGAGGGGAAAAAATTCCTTCCTGATCCCCCGAAAGGCAATCGGATTTACCCCGGATCAACTTTACCTACAAAACTTAGTACTCAGTTATATTATGTGCATTTAGGAAAGAATCCAGGCCTCTCTTAAAGCAATCTACTGAGCTGGCCAGAACCACCTCTGGAGGGAGTCTGTTCCACATTTTCACAGCTCTTACTGTGAAGAAACCTTTCCGTATTTGAAGGTGAAATCTCTTTTCCTCCAGACGTAAAGAGTGCCCCCTTGTCCTCAGTGTTGACCTTAAAGTGAATAACTCAACACCAAGTTCACTATATGGACCTCTTATATATTTGTACATGTTGATCATATCCCCCCTTATTCTCCTCTTCTCAAGAGTGAATAAATTCAGTTCTTCTAATCTTTCCTCATAGCTGAGCTCCTCCATGCCTCTTATCAGTTTAGTTGCCCTTCTCTGCACTTTCTCCAGTTCTCCGATATCCTTTTTGAGAACTGGTGCCCAAAACTGGACTGCATATTCCAGATGAGGTCTTACTAATGATTTGTACAGGGGCAAAATGATATCTCTCTCTCTGGAGTCCATACCTCTCTTAATACAAGAAAGGACTTTGCTCGCTTTGGAAACCGCAGCTTGGCATTGCATGCCATTATTGAGCTTATGATCAACTAAAACACCCAGATCCTTCTCCACTACGGATCCCTCCAGTTGTACTCCCCCTAGCATGTATGATGCATGAATATTCTTAGCCCCCAAGTGCATAACTTTACATTTATCAACATTAAACCTCATCTGCCACTTAGTCGCCCAATTAGACAGAGCATTGAGGTCGGCTTGTAAATTGGAGACATCCTGCAAGGACATTATTCTACTGCATAGCTTGGTGTCATCTGCAAAAACAGAAATGTTACTTTTGATCTCAGACCCAATATCATTTATAAATATATTGAAAAGTAAGGGACCCAACACTGAACCTTGGGGTACACCGCTGATAACCTTGGACCATTCAGAGTAAGAATCATTAACCACAACTCTCTGAATTCTGTCTTTCAGCCAGTTTTCTATCCATTTACAAACTGATATATCTAATCCTGTAGACCTTACCTTACACATGAGCCGTGTACTTACTGTGCTTGTACTAAATTAATCATTTTACTGCAGTTTGATTATCTCTGCAAGTATTGTGTGATGTAAAGGATTGCAACTACCACCATTTTATTCTCCAGGGTCTCTGCTTTCTGAATATATATACATTTTAGGGGCTTTACAGTAATTTTTCTAGAAAAAAAAATGTACATTTTAATATGCCATAAAAACTGCCCCGTTAGACAAGTGGTTAAAGAAAAAAGGAATTGAAGGTTTGATATTCAGGAATATATTCAGGAACATTGTAGCAAATATGTAACAGCTGCAACATAGGACAGCAGAACAGTCCTGTTTATACAATGTATCTATCTTATGTATCCATCCATCCAGCATTAATGCAACTACTTCCAGCCCTCTGCCAATTCTCTCCTACATGTAAAAATCATCTTTTTCTTTTATTTTATTATTACGAGAAAATTACTCAGAACCCCCAAACACTACAGTATGTATATATATAAAATATGTTTTAACAGAGACCCTAGGGCAGTGATGGTAAACCTTGGCCCCCCAAGATGTTTTGGAACTACATTTCCCATGATGCTAAACTACAATGCAGAGTGCATGAGCATCATGGGAAATGTAGATCCAAAACATCTGGGGTGCCAAGGTTTGCGATCACTGCCCTACGGAATACATTTTTTATTTTATTTTTTTGTAAATGTTCTCCCCCAAAAAAATTACAAACTTGAATGCAAAAAACACAATATATAAACCCAAAAAGGTGTCGCTTTAAAAATGTTTAGAATTACAAAGGAGGTCTAGAATTATTGTTTTTGCTATAATGTTTGCGGCAATACCTCACCGTGTACAAATGCGATGTGACCTACATATGCGCTCACTTCTGCACACAAGGGGACAGGGGCAAGTTTTTGATTGTTTTTTGATCACTTTTATTCCTATCACAAGAAATGTAAACAACCCTTGTAATAGAAATAAGGCATGACAGGTCCTCTTTATACTCCTATACATGAATAGAGCCATAACAGGCCCTTTTTATACTTCTATGCATGTAAACAACCATAACAGGTCCTCTTTATACTCCTACATACATCTAAGAGGCCATGACAGGTCCTCTTTATATTCCTACATACATGTATAGAGCCATGACAGCTCCTCTTTATACTCCTTTACATGTATAGAGCCATGACAGGTCCTCTTTATATTCCTACATACATGTATAGAGCCATGACAGGTCCTCCCTCTTTATACTCCTTTACATGTATAGAGCCATGACAGGTCCTCTTTATACTCCTTTACATGTATAGAGCCATGACAGGTCCTCTATATACTCCTACATACATGTATAGAGCCATGACAGGTCCTCTTTATACTCCTTTATACATGCATAGAGCCATGAGAGGTCCTCTTTATACTCCTTTATACATGCATGGAGCCATGACAGGTCCTTGTTATACTCCTATATACATGTATAGAGCCATAACAGGTCCTTTTTTAGTTATCATGATATAAAAGAATGGAAGTGGGGGCATTTTGGTGGCCGTGATTTTTTTTCTGGGGGGGGGGGGGGGGCAGCATTTAATTTTTGGTACCAGGCAGCACAATATCTTGGGTTGGCACTGATCGGCACAGGAGGATAGCTGGAGGAATTGTGTAAATGCCTGTGTGTGGTCAGCCAGCTAGAGTGGAGTTTCCCTCTAGTGGTGGCCAGAGGTAGTGAAAAGTGCATCATGGCCAGTCTATATTGCCCAAAGTAAGCCCCCCTTATTCCCTCCTACCCAAGTCAAGGTCCATGCCCTGGTTAGCTAGTTGTCGCGGGCGTGCTTTTATGACACTTAGGTACTGCATAGTCCATTCTTAACTTCTGTGAAGGCACTAAGGCTAGTTTCACATGGGTGGCCCAATTAGGACCAGTCATTGTTCTCTATGGAGCAGCAGATGTCGGTGGACACCTGATCTGATACTGTTTGCCAAAAACAGGACAGACGGGGGATCCATTCCCTATTTGTCCAGCGAATCAGATCTCAAGACAGACGGCTGGAAACGAGCACAGGTGGGCTGTGTCCGTGTCCGTTCTGCTTAGTGAAGCAGACAGGGACCTGTCATTCACCTGCTCAGCGGGGATCGGTGGAAAGATCAGGCAGATGCACATTCCGGAGTCCACCCCGTGTGGAAAGGGCCAAAGAAAAGCAGGGGCCAGCATCATTAAAAGTTGTAAACTGCACATGCTGGGGTTAGAATGTTAACAAACGAAACAACGGGTGAATGTTTAATTTTTTATGCAAAATGTATTGGGTTTAATACTATTTTATGTATCTAGTGCACCATCATCAAGCTCCATGTTTTAATCCCCTCAATACAAGCAAAAAATTGTGGCAAAAAAAAAAAAAAAAAAGAAGATCAACTTTGGTTGTCAACTTTTCAAAAAAGGGTCATTTCAGGTGTGTGTTTCCAGAAAAAACACAAAATACAAATGTTATAGATTGAGTCCAGGGACACCCTCCCAAAATTGCTCAACTCGCTGCACGGGAGGAGAGAGGACTAAGAACTAAGAAGTCATCTTCTCGTCCTACAAAGTTTTTTTTGGCAGCAAACCCCCCCCCCCCACTCCACCCTACAGCACAACCCCCCTCGCTTCTTAACTTGAATCAACCCCCCCGCTTCTCAACTTGAAAAAAAAAACCTGCTTCTCAACTTGAAAACAAATGTTGTGTTTTCAGAAGAGATCCCCCCTTCTCACCTTAAAAAAACTCAGCAGTACCCCTCCGCCCTCCCTCCCGCTTCTCAACTTGAAAACAAATGTCATTGTCCATTTTGCTTGGGGCCCCCAAATTCCTTCAAACGGCCCTGGGGCCACATCATGGTTTCTTACACCGGGGCCCTGACGGTTCTAGTTACGCCTCTGCTCCTAACGACAACTGTGTAAAAGGACGTATCAAAAAAAAAAATAACTCCTCTAGAAATGCCAGTTGACGGATGAAAGTTGTATTTGGATTGGTTGCCTTAGAGAATACAGACAGCCCGGGACAGTTCGCCCATTTTATTTCTGTAACGCTGATTACAGTACACAATCCTATATTTACAACCACAGAGCAGAAAATTGCTGCCGCTCTACAATTTTTGGATTGCCAACAACACAAGACAACACATAAAGCGTGCGCTCTGAGCAGAAGACAGCGCGGAGGGTGTACTAACATGTATGAAGTTTCCCAGCAGATAGTTTATTGTGATCCAGCCATAGGCCCCTTCTTCTTGTCCTGAAATTATTCTGGCACCTTGAAAATCGAAGGAGTACGATCGCAATGTATTTTCTACAGACACGAGGACCTCATTTGCCACACTGGGGTTTGCAAGCCTAAAAGAAAAGAATATATGAGAAGTAAACTATACATGCCTATTCACAACAGTGCTGCAACCATTCACAATGCTACCCAGCTAACAGAACTAAAAGCTAAACTTTTTTTTCCATTTTGGAAAATTAACCCCTTATCAAGTTTTTTTTTTTTTTGCTCTCTGTCCCATTATCAAAACAGGAAGTGCAAGGAAATCTCTGGTTGTCACCAGAACAAGTGAGTCACTGGTTGTTAGGACACCAGCGGGTGTCCGGTCCAATAAGCCGTTGTCGCTAAGCAGGAGCTGCCACATTTAACAGCAGTAGAAAAACCACTGCTAACTGTTTTACCTCCTGCTGCAGCCAGAGGTCTGGTCTGCAATAAAAATATGTTTTATAAAATGCGCAAAATACCACAAATTAAAACTGTATATACTCGAGTATAAGCCGAGCCGAATATAAGCCGAGGCACCTAATTTTACCACAAACAAATGGGAAAAAGTATTGACTCGGTATAAGCCTAGGGTGTCCATCTGCATGCCTCACTGTGCCCATGCCTCACTGTGTCTTACTGTGTCCATGCCTCACTGTGCCCATGACGCCTCGTACACACGACCGAGGAACTCGTAGTTTCAGACACATTGTTTTCCTCGACGGGTTCCTTGTCAGGCTTGTCGAGAAACTTGACAAGCTTTCTTTGCGTACACACTGTCAAGACAAAATCTCCTCGTGCAACACGTACAACGGCAGGGGAAGTTCGATTCCACTGGCACAACCCTTGGGGCTGCTTTTACTAATCTCATGTTACTGCGTGTTAAAGGGGTGTTCCACCCAAAGGTAATGTTTATTAAAAGTCAGCAGCTACAAAAAGTGTAGCTGCTGGCTTTTAATAAACAGACACTTACCTTCTCCACATTCCAGCGACGCGCCGACCGGGGCTCCGCTCCTCCCCCCCCCTCCCCGGCCGGCGTCCTCATTGCGACTGTGGGCACCCAGCCGTGACAGCCTTCGGCTTCACGACCGGGCACCCACTGCGCATGCGTGAGCCACACTGCGCATGCGTGAGCCACACTGCGCATGCGCGCGCGTCGCGGCCCGCCGCTGATTGGACAGGCGATCGTCTAGGACCTGTCAGTGTCCTAGACGATCGCCAAAGGGAGGGGCTGCAGTAAGGCGATTAGGCCTAATCGCCTTACCAGCCCCTCGGCGGAAGCAGGAAGTGGGACTCCTACTGAAGCCCCCAGGGGATTAAGCGGAAGTTCCATTTTTGGGTGGAACTCCGCTTTAAGTAAAAGTTTGGTGAGAGACGATTTGCACCTTTCAGTCTGTTACAGCGTGACAAATGTTCTATCTCCATTATGAACGCTACTTTTACTGAAGGTGCACTCCTGTCTCATACTTTATTCTGAGCATGCGCGGGTTTCTAAGCATACACACGAACGTGTTTCTTTCGAAAACCAGCCCGACGAGGAACACGACAAGGAAATTGAGACTCCCGACGCGGAAAAAGAGAACTTGTTCTCTTTTTTTCTCGTCGAGTTCCACGTCAGTTTTCTCGATGAAAAAAAAAAAACACACAACCGTTTTCCTCATCAAAAAAACTCTGCCACCAAGTTTCTTGATGGATTCTGTCGAGGAAAACGGTCGTGTGTACGAGACCTCACTGTGTCCATGACTAGACTTACATTTAACATGGCAGTATATAGAAGAGATGCCCGTCTTTGAGAAATCGGTGTTCCCCAGCCCTAGGTCTCCCAGAAAAATTTGCACACTTGTAGAGGAGAACTGGGGCTACATGTGTGTCAAGTTTGGGGTCCAGGAGACCTCTGGATGGTCGGTACCAGGTCCCCAAAGTTACCAAAGAAATTACAGTTTAACATGGGAGTCTATGGAAGGGGTGCCTGACTTTGAAAAATCAGTGCTTCCCGGGCTGTAGGTCCCCCGGACAAAAAAACTTTGCACGCTTATAGAGGAAGAGTGGCGCTATATGTGTGCCAAGTTGATGGTCCAGGGGACTTACGGCCGGGAACTGGGAGATCAAGAGCAAAAAGGTGACTCGAGTATAAGCTGAGGGGGGCATTTTCAGCACAAAAAACTGTGCTGAAAAACTTGGCTTATACTCGAGTATATACGGTACATGTGAATGTCCTGCATCTGAGATAAACACCGCATGAGTTATTTTAATGCAAAAATGCATGCAATATTTAATTGACCTACAAACTGCAAAAAAACTGGCTTTCGTTTGAAACCACTACTCTATCCAAAACAAAAAATGAAGTTTTGCTTTGGATATATTTTAATAAAGAAAAAGTAAAATAACAGTTTAGAGTTGACTTGTCTCATGAGCTGGCTTAGGGGGCCATTGATAATACCTGAGTAGCCGCATTCCAGCAGTGGCTCCTAAGTACACGGGAGTCTCTTTGTGCTTACTCACTGGAATGATGTCTCGTGCTTTGTTCATACATGTCTGCAGAGAGAGACCAGCCTGCACCGGCTTCTCATGGTAGCTAGATATGCCATTGCCTGTCAAAAAAAAAAGAAGAAGAAAACACTTCAGATAAAAATATATATGTATGTCCAATCATTATGTCTCATAAGCTTTGACATGGTAATGTAAATCCGCAGTTTTCATTAAACTAATACATGGTGATCCCGCCAAGTCCGTGCTCAGACACCTCCTGGCTAGTATTGGATGGCAGCTGTGTTATTAAAGTGGTTGTTATGCCCCTATATTAAATTCATACCATCCTCCGTGTTGAATAATGCTGTGTGCCCCAGTGCCTGTTCTATACCTGATTTCAGAGCATCGCTCGGCGCTCACGGGACCAGCCGCCTCTCTCGACCTGACATCTGGGGCAGAGAAACCTTAGCTGACGTCAGTCTGGAGGAGAAGAGAGGCGGCCAGTCACGTGAGTGCCAATCGGCACTCTGAAATCAGGTAAAGAACAGTTTATTTTTTTAAGGCATAGATAGGCATTGAGCCACACAGCATTATTAAACACGGAGGATAGTGTGATACTTTCAATGTAACTTCAGCAGCAGGGGGGAGGGGGCGGGCACTGACACATAGCCAGGCAGAATCAACCAGGTATTTTAGGTTATACAAAGGACCAAATTACACAGCACAACACAAGCACTGCACTTTTATTCATGCTGTAATGGAACACGATTATTATTTTTTTAGGGTAACAAACACTTTAGGTTGTCACTCTTTCAAACATTCCTCCAAAGGAATGGCACACGCATGGTCCGCTGTTGTCACCACCTTGGAGACCGAAATGCCATGCAGCCATTGCTTGGGTGCACATAGACAGAAAGGGGCTGCAGGAGAACAGCAGGACTGAGACATACTGTAGAAAATTATAAAAATGGGTAAAAACAGTGGGATTGATTTACTAAAGGCAAATAGACTCTTACATTTGCATTTTGCAAGTGAATTTACCCTTAACTTAGTGAATGGGAAGAAAATCGGATGGCTTCCATCATCCAATCATGTGCAAAAAAAAAACGGCTTTTTTATTTTCCCTTCAAAGGATTGGTTATTCTTTGTAAAGTGAATTTTCAACACGTTCACCAAGCTCTGGGGAAAACTCCCGTGCAAACTGCAGATTCCCTTCCCTTCCCTTCCAGTGAACAGCCTGTCCAACAGGCATGTCCAAAGTCCGGCCCGCAGACCAATCGCAGCCCACGTTCTGGTTTTGAATGGCCCGCCTGGTTATTTGGACATATACATCTTTTGTGGCCCCCAACGATCTTCCAGTGCCGGGGCCACAAAAGATGTATATGCTGGCTGCCTTGGGGGGGACAGAGAGGAGGCGGGATGAGTTCCACGCATACAGGAGGAGAATTTCCTGTTTGCGGGAATCCTCTGCAACAGGGAGTCCTGTTTCTGGCGCTGCCATTGGACAACTGTTCTGTCCATCAAATAAGGTGTAACTTTCTATTAAAGAGGCCGCCATGTAAACAGGAGACTCTCTTGTAGGTAATCTTTGGCACTTGTCCTGCCCCCCTCGCTGTCCCCTCCAAGGCTGCAGATGGATGGGCATCAATCAGGCTGCATTCCTGGCAATAGTGGGTGCTGCATTCCTGAAAATGGTGGGTGCTGCATTCCTGGCAATGGTGAGTCTGCATTCCTGGCAATGGTGAGTCTGCATTCCTGGCAATGGTGGGTCTGCATTCATGGCACATGTGAGTCTGCAGATGGGCACTGACCCTTATTTTGCTTCATAGTTCTTTATTTGAAATGTCATTTTTTTTCCTGAAACTTCCCTCTTAAAGTTAATGTGCATGTTAAACACCAATAAATAAGGTATATCCAAATAATACGCCTGAGCTCATCTTTTCACTCACACACAGCCACAAAGGCAAGAGAATTATTGTTGGGCAGTGTATTAGTGCTTGAACGAACACACTTGGACCGAATTTTTATGGTTCAAAGAATGTCAGGCAAAATGGTCGGCCCTCGACCATGTTCACTTCATCAAATCTGGCCCTCCTTGAAAAAAGTTTGGACACCCCTGCCTTAAAGTGATTGTAAAGGCAGAAGGTTTTTTATGTTAATGCATAGATAAAAATGTATGCATATCTTATGCATAAAAAGCCTTCTGTGTGCAGTAGCAGAAACCTCAAAGCCTTGTACACACGCACAGTTTACTCGGCTAGAAAGCTCTGCCAGCAGTTTTCTGTTTCTGGCCGAGAAAACCGTGCGTGTGTACGAGGCTACAGAAAGATTTCGATCTAAATGATAGAACAAGTCCAGAGACCAGTACCAAAAATGGTGAAAGGTTTGGGGTATAATAAAACATATCAAGGGCGGCTTTAAGAACTTAATATGTACAGTCGGGAGGAAAGAAGGGAAAGGGGTGACATGATTGAAACCTTTAAATAAATCAAGGGGGTGAATAAGGTTCAGGAAGGCAGGTTTTTCAATATGAAACCAAAATCAAAAACACGGGGACATGACCTCCAACTAACTGGAGGAAGCTTCAAAACGAATCTTAGCCACTAGCTGCCCGCCCACAGTCATATGACAGCGGGATGATGCAGCTCTCGTTCTGGGCGGATGTCATATGACAGCGGGATGACGCAGCTCTCGTTCTGGGCGGACGTCATACGATGTCTTCGCCTTCCCGAGCCACTAGGGGGTGCGCGTGCCCACCGCATTCACTGGGGACCCGATGCGCGTGCCCAATGGCTGTGATGGCCGCCGGGCACCCGCGATTGCCCAGTTACTGAGCAGGACCGTGGATCTGGGTGTGTAAACACATAGGTCCACGTCCGGTCAGTGAGAGGAGACCGATGGTGCGTCCCTTGTACAAAGGGACACCCATCAGTCCTCTCCCCCAGTCAGTCCCATCCCCCAAAGTTAGAATCACTCCCCAGGGAACATATTTAACCCCTTGATCGCCCCCTAGTGTTAACCCCTGCCCGTCACATTTATTCAGTAATCAATGCATTTTTATAGCACCGATCGCTGTACAAATGTGAATGGTCAAAAAAAAGAATTCAAAAGTGTCCGATGTGTCTGCCCCATTTTCGCAGTCATGATAAAAATCGCAGATCACTGCCATTACTAGTAAAAAAAAATAATAATAAAAATGCTATAAATCTATCCCCTATTTTGTAGCCACTCTAACTTTGGTGTAAACCAATCAATAAACGCTTATTGCATTTTTTTTTTACCAAAAATATGTAGAAGAATACGTATCGGCCTAAACTGAGGAAAAAATGTGTTTAAAAAAAAATAATTGGATATTTATTATAGCAAAAAGTTAAAAATATTGGCCCAGATTCACATACAATTAGATTCGCTTAGAGTATCAGAAATACTCTACGCCACCGTATTTCACCTGGCTCTACGTGGAATCCCGGTAGATTTTGTCCAGTAAACTACGGCGGCGTAGTGTATTTCTCCCGGCGCAAGCCATCTACGCGAGTAGGGGGCGTGAAGCATTTAAAATATGCGCGTTCCCGTGGCGATCGAACTGCGCATGCTCCGTTCAGAAATTTCCCGCCGTGCATTGCGCGAAATCACGTCGTTACGTAATTTTTTTTTGAGTAGCGTCGTTTACGGACATTCCTATTCCCGAACGAGTTACGTAAAAAAAAATTAAAAAAAATGTATTCGACGCGGGAACGACGGCCATACTTAACATGGGCTACGCACCGTTAGACCAGCAAATAGCTGGTCTAACAGTACGTAGCAAAAAAATGACCTAAGCGATTGCGAAGGCCGCTAGTATCTTCGTGGATCGCCGTAAAAAGTCATTTGCATATCCCGACGCTGAAAACGACGCAGACTCCTCCCAGCGGCCGCAAAAAGTTTGCAGCGTAGATCCGAAGGCTTACGAAGACGTAAGCCTCTCGGATCGAAGCCCGAAGCCGCCGTATCATGGTTTGAGGATTCAAACTAGTGATACGGCGCGCAAAATTTGAAATTACTCCTGTCTAACACCAGTTAGACAGGCGTAATCGCTCTGTGAATCTGGGCCTTTGTGTTTTTTCAAACTTGTCCCTCTTTTGTTTACAGTCCCCTTTTGATTAAAGTGCAAGAAATAAAAACCGCAGAGGTGATCAAATAGCACCAAAAGAAAGCTCTATTTATGGGGAAAAAAATTATAAAAATTTCATTTTGGGTAAAGTGTTGCATGACCGCGCAATTGTCATTCAAAGTGTGACAGCGCTAAAAGCTAAAACATGGCTTGAGCAGGAAGGGGGTGAAAGTGCCCAGTATTGAGGTGGTTAAAGTATTATTTTACTGAAAGGGTAGTTAAAGATTGGAATAAATAAATAAACTACCAACCGAGGTAGTGAGACAGTCAACAGTAAGTGGCTTTAAACATGCGAAAAAACGAAAAAAAAAATAGGCAGACTCGATGGACTACTCCGTCTTTTCCTGCTGTCACTTTTCTGTGTTTCTATGAAACGGGTCACCAGGACCATTGAAAAAGGTAAATGTCCCCAAAAGTGACAGGGGTTCCAACCCTTCTCTACTTTATCCAAAACTAGAAAAGTTTTGGCTTTGGATGCATTTTACCAATATGTAAATACATTAAATTATCTTTTCAGACTGCCCATCTGGAGCAATAAGAGATGTCAATGTAACCAGATCATTACCTACACTAATATAAATATATTAATTGTGATATAGTTAACGATCCATAATGATAATATTTCTTCCGAAATTAGAAAGGGAAGAGTGTTTGCCCATTGTTAATATACATGCCCCTCATTTCCAATGAAGAAATCATAAGCCGAGTCCAATTTTCACATAAGCCGATGCACTGCTGAACTCAGGCCAGTGACTGAGCAATCCGCTCTCAGCGCATTCTTTGGTCACTTGGTAATTTATCATTTTCTGGATATCTGTTAGACTTAATATTGGCAGACATACAGCTCTGGCACTAGGAGACAGAAATAAAATAAACATTTCAGAAATCTGCTGTACTTTCCTTTAGGTCCAAATTTAACATTGATGGATGATGGCCAAAACTTATGTTTTATCCAACTGGTATTCACAGCTTTGGACTAAATTAGAAGAAAAAGGCTTTTCATAGGATCTTCAGTCACATTAATCACTCAAGATATCCAATTTTAGCAACCCACTAGAGTGCATCCTCCTTCTGTAGTTTAAATTAGTCATAAGAATGGATGAGTGGGGGATAAAGACGTACAAACAAACAAAGGTAGCCACAGATATATATGACGGGGTTCCATGGCCCAGCAATAGTTATCTAGACCTTGATTATTTAAAGACAAGGAGTGTTACAAATATTAAAATAGGCATTTAGAATTAACACTAGTTAAATGATCAGCTCACGTAAAGATACAGTGGAATCTTGGATTATGCGCATAATCCGTTCCAGGATAATGCTCGTAATTCAAAGTACTTGCATATCAAAGCGAGTTTACCCACTGAAGTCAATGGAAACGTAAATAATTTGTTTCCCGCATTGACTTCAATGGCATGCAATACCGCATGCGGCCAGAGGCGGGGGGTGCCAGAGAGCCTCTTAAAGGGCCGGAAAGGCCCGAGGAAAGTTCGGCTGACCTCGGCAAACCTCAGAAAGACTCCGTTCATGTGCCTTTCTGAGGTTTGCCGAGGTCAGTCGAACTGTCCTCTGGCCTTTCGGCTCCGATGCCCCCCCCACCTCGGGCCAAAAGCAGTACTGCACACCGCTTTGGCCTGAATCCTGCCTGTTTTGCGAGACAACACTCGCAAACCGAGTTAGGATTTTTAGAAATACAGTACTCGTATTGCAAAACGCTTGTTAAACGCGTTACTCGCAATACAAGGTTCCACTGTATGACTATTGATAGAGGCTGAAAAGGTAAAACACTCCCAAAGCCAAAACTTATTTTGTAGCTTTGTTTAAAGTCTGTGAAGGTTCTTGTTTATCTAGGCCAGGGGTACCCAACCTTTTGTAGAGCGAGAGCCACTTAAGCAAATTGGTAACCGGTTGCGGGCCACAATGAGCAGAGCTGGAGGATGACAGGTCCGTGTCCACAGACACAGCCCACTCTACTCTATGGGCCATCAGATCCGATTTGCCCAGACGGAAGGGGGCAGATTCCTTTCTATTTTTTTTTATGTAGGCGGGTGTAAACAGACACAAGCCTGCTCCATTTGCTACTCCATAGAGGTAAATAGTGAGTCCGATTGGATCGGACCGATCATGTGAAAGGGGCCTAAGGCTGCTTTCACACTAATGCTCCGCAGACACTTGGTTCCTCTACCAGCGGCTTTATTCACAAAACTACTGCTCTAGGATGGCAGGTTGGCAACCCATGATCTGGGCTTGTCAATCTGCCATCCTAGAGCAGGAGGTCGAGGGCCATATCTGAGGGCTCTGTGGGCCACATGTGGCCCCCAGGCCACTGGTTGGGCACCCGTGATCTAGGCCATGGTATATCTGGTGGTTTTAGTCAACATCAACTAGACTTGTTCTGTAACGTTGTAGATATTTAGTAATTTATCCAAGTCACCCAGAATGGAAGAATTGGCTTGGACAAGCTACGAAACATCTTCAACATTACAGAACAAGTCCAGGTAAATCAACTACTAGATAGAGTAGGGTATGGTCAAAACCCCTGATCTCTCCATGTCCCATTGGGAAAATGACCCATAGAAACAGAAGGAAGTAGAAGACAATCTCTCCAAAATTAGTGGAGTGCCTTGTTACACAGTTTCTACCAAAACAAGTGTGTCATCAGGAAGATTTTCCTTGAATTTTTTTTTCCAGTAAGATGGGTCACCTTAGAAGGGACACAATCACCAATAAAAATCTAAACCAGCCAGATCATAAAGTGAGCAGTCTAAAGTTTTAATAATTCTCAATTTGGCCATAAAAATAATCCATCTTGTTTCGGGGAGCAACAAACTACCCTCTTCATCAGGACTACAAAACAGACACAAACCATACAAAAGATGAGGTTGATTGGGGTTGATTTACTAAAGGCAGATAGAATTTTCATTTTGCAAGAGAAGTTTCTTTTTGCAAGAAATTTTGTTGGAATGAGGCAAAGCTCTGTTAACTGACATTGTCCAATCATTTGCTGTTTCAGCACAAAAAAAAAAAATTTGCCTTACACATGTATGTCCTTTTTTATTTTGTGCTAATTTTGTTTATGGCACATGATTAGGTAGATGTAGGTCACCTACTAGGGTAGTGCAATCCTTATACTATATCAACTATGTCCTTTGCAAACTGAAATTTTACCACATTCAATACACTTTCGGGGGTAAATTCCTTGCAAAGCAAACAGCCTACTTGTCATAAATAAATAAACCCCTTGGCCCGGATTCACAAAGCACTTACGCCAACGTAACTCACCTTTTCCCGGCGTAGCGCAAAAATGCGCCAGGCGTATGTGTGCGCCAGAGTCACAAACCAATATACACCTTAAAATAGGCCATCCTACCCCGACGTATCTGACGCAAATATAGTCTGGATGTATGTTGCTTCTCCCATTGATTAGGCATTCACATATGCAAATGAGGGAAATACGGCGATTCACGGCGCATGATATACGCGGTTTGCTTAAGTTTTACATCCGGCGTAAAGTTATTCCCCATAGATGAGGCGCAACCCATGCAAAGGTATGGACCAGGGAACACAAGCCTACGTATTGTACGTTGGACGTCTGTGAATATGGGCCGCCGTGGGTCTGGCTGGGCGTAGGTTACGTTAACGGCGTACACAGTGATCCGGCGTATCTTAGGCAGTTGCTCCGACGTGGTTGTGCGCCTGTGCACGGGGATACGTCCACGTGTCAAAGCATGCGCAGTTCGTTTTAAGTACTTGTCTGGCGCCCGGCCCATCATTCGAAATGTACACTACGCCGGCGCAGAGTTGGGAGCATTTGCTTTGTAAATTCCATGCTTGCCTCTCTGTGCTGCGTCGGCGTAGCGTAAAAAAAGAGATGCGCTACGGCGGCATAAATGTGCGCCGATGTCTGTGAATCTGGGCCCTTGTGTCCATATGTATACGTGAATAAGAATGAATAAATCGGATATTAGAAAAAGTTTCTTATTTCATAATAAACCATAAAAACATAAATAGACACAATGAAATTAAAATGTTGAATAAAATACCACAAACACAAACAATAAAACCGCTACATTTACATATTATTGTTTCTAAAGGACAGGGCAGAATAAGAATGTGTGCAGTTTTATGGTAATTTTGTGGCCCATTCAAAAAAATGCAGGTTGTGGTATTGAATCTTAACGCAACAGAGAATACACAGTGATTGGAGCAGAGCTGATCACATGACTTTGACGGGTCACACCCTCTACTGTTGTCTTTTCTTAAAACTCAGTTTATCTTAAAAACGCTCCTCTGGTTTCAGAGTCCCTAAGCCAGCAGAGCGTTGAGCATCTTGGCAAAACATACCACTAAAGCCTCGTACACACACTCGTTTTTCACAGCAAGAAAACTGCTGGCAGAGCTTTTTGCCGAGAAAACCTTTCGTGTGTATGATTTCTCGTCAAGAAAACTGCCGTGAATCTTGACGAGAAAACCTTCCTTTCCATTTTCTTGCCGGGAGTCTCAATTTTATCGTCGTGATTCTCACCCGGCTGGTTTACGACGACAAAATAGTTTGTGTTGTATGCTTTTCCGAGTCTTAAAAACGTGCGCATTGTCAGAATAAAGTATGAGACGGGAGTGCACCTTCAGTAAAACTAGCGTTCGTAATGGAGATAGCACATTTGTCACGATGTAACAGACCGAAAAGCACGAAGACTGAAAAGCGTGAATTTTCTCTCTTCAACATTTTCTAACACGCGGTAACACGAGATTAGCAAAAACAGCCCCAAGGGTGGCGCCAGTGGAATCAAACTTCCCTTTTAAAGTGCCGTCGTACATGTTGTGCATCACCGTGTTTTAGAACGACGAGATTTTGGCTTGATAGTGTGTATGCAAGGAAAGCTAGGCAAGAATCCCCTCAAGCTTGACAAGAATCACGCTGAGAAAAACAACGTTTTTTTTTTTTTACGACAGGATTCTCAGACGTGTGTACAGGGCTTGAGATTTAGAAGTGAGTAGTTTTTTTTTAAAGCAATGGTATGGCCACAATAAAGCCATACATCTGCTTTAAAAATCCCCCATTAAACTGCCCACATATATCCAGACACACCGTAATCGTACTTAGGCCAGGAAATCCAGCAAACCTTGCCAACCTAGTTAGGTGATGCATGGCCAACACACAAGGCCACTGTGACCAATATGTGACCGATTCACTTTAGCCCCCCTGGCGGTATTCCTAAATCTGGCTCGGGTAGAATTTCAGGACCAAAAGCGGTAACCCCGAGCCAGACTCGGGACTGCCTCGCAGTGTCCACAGGCAGAGTTTTACTTACCTTGTCCCCGGATCCTGCGATGCCTCCCCGCTGAGTGATCGAGCAGTGCCTCCTCGCTCGATTCACAGTGGCGAGTGCCGCCGATCTCCGATCCCCACAACATTACGACGCACAGGGGCGGAGATCGGTGCCAAGTTTAAAAAAGTAAATAATCACAATACATACAGTATACTATAATCTTATAGATTACAGTACTGTATGAAATAAATGCACACCCCCTCTGTCCCTAGCGGTCTGCCCAGTGTCCTACATGCACTTTTATATAATAAAAACTGTTCTGCCTAAAAACTGGAGATTGTCCATAGCAACCAAAAAGTGTCCCTTTATGTCAAAAGTGGTTTTAGAGCAGCTAAAAAACAGCGATCATAAATTAGAATCACTTGCAGAATTGAATGATAGCGATTTGTGGGGAAATTCGTCATCAAAAAATTAAAATTAATAATTTTTAATATTATTATATTATTTGTTATATTTATATTTATTTATTATATTATAATTTATGATTTTGTGTTTCAAATTTTATTATACCCGAGATGTCTACTAAACTCTTATTTGGACAGATTTAAGTGAGTTATTCCTAAGAATTGCAGGCCTGCAATGTAAAACGCATGCAGAATAATTGTACCGCTTTCAGCACCTAAAATCGGAAATAATCATACCGCCAGGGAGGTTAAAGGTACTCTGTAGAGTGGTAGAATAACAAATTGTCCGGATTCACTAACCTTCTACTTTACATTCTTCTACTTGGTGAACAACACCCGTGTCGTTTTCCTTCTCCGCTGGCCATCGATAGATGTACAGACTGGTGTGTGAGGATCCAGCGTCTAGCACAATACCATACTACAGAAGACATAACATAATTAGATACTTATAATGGTCAGGGGTCCACAAATTCTTAGCAATATAGAGTATTGTTCAGCTTTAACTTTGTTTATATAAATCCACAGAGTGCTTGGGCTTCCATTACACATCGGCACATGGCTAATATAGGCTAAGTATAGGCTGGTACTGTGAGACGAGTTAAAGCTGTCTAATGGGGTAATGGTGTATATAATCTTCTACATTTGTCAGCATGTTTAGCCCTGGAATCTCTCCCAGACTTGGTAAATGGTACGTTACAGTCTGAAGCTGACACTAATGATCTTCTCTCTTGTAGAAGAGGCGCACAATGAAAATAAAGACGGCAGGCGCAGATAAGGGATGTTATTGAGTAGGCTCTGCCATTTTAATTATGTGTTACCATTCTCAAACACCAAGCTTACTTGAAGGATGTTGTATGACCTGGCATTCTCCAGCTAACATTGTTATTAATGTTACATCTATAAAGTCACAGCGTAACTATAGAGGATACGGTCCAACAACACAATTACAGGGCACCTGGCTCCCAGTTTCCATCTTGAAGACACTCTGTCACCAACGTAAAAAAAAAAAAAATGCAGGTGAAAGAAAAGCAAAAAGATCAAGTATTTTAAATGCTTACTTTGGAGTGTTTTTCCTTTTTCCTACATGAATTGTATTTATTCACTTGCAATAGGCCTTTGAACTTGCTAAAAAATGTGACTGCTTCAGGAAAAGTCAAATTCCTAGCACAGCCCTCTCCCTTTTTGCATGTCATAGCCCTCTCCTTTTTTGTGGCTGTCTAACTACTGTATGTGGTGGCCGGTCTCCTCTGACTTACCTAATTTCCTTACATACCCTTCCAGGGGGAGGAGCAGAGGGGAATACTATAAAGCAGGCATCACTAAATGGCGGACCACGGTCCGGTTCCGGCCCCAGTAGCCATACTACCCGGACCGAAGCCTCGCCAAATAGTTTGCCTGCATGTTCCACTCCTCACCCCGCTGCTGGCTCGTCCGCCTGCTGCTATGTTTACAGCGTGGCAGGCGTGCCGTGCACGGGTTTGTCTGTCCCTCGGAACGCTGCACCCGACCCAGTCTGTAAGGGGGGACCAGTCTGATGGAGAGGGACCCATTCTGTAAGGGGGCGCCCAGTCTGTAAGGGGAGGGGGGACCAGTCTGATGGAGGGGGGACCAGTCTGATGGAGGGGGGACCAGTCTGATGGAGGGGGGATCAGTCTGATGGAGGGGGGATCAGTCTGATGGAGGGGGGACCCAGTCTGTAAGGTGGGACCCAGTCTGTAAGGGGGGAGTTTGATGGAGGGGGACCCAGTCTGTAAGGGGGGACCCAGTCTCTGTTGGAGGGGGACCAGTCTGTGATAGGGGGAAGACCAGTCTGTGATAGGGGGAAGACCAGTCTGTGATAGGGGGAAGACCAGTCTGTGATAGGGGGAAGACCAGTCTGTGATGGGAGGGAGGACCAGTCTGTGATGGGAGGGAGGACCAGTCTGTGATGGGAGGGAGGACCAGTCTGTGATGGGAGGGAGGACCAGTCTGTGATGGGAGGGAGGACCAGTCTGTGATGGGAGGGGACCAGTCTGTGATGGGAGGGGACCAGTCTGTGATGAGGGGGACCAGTCTTTGATGGGGAGGAGGACCAGTCTTTGATGGGGAGGAGGACCAGTCTGTGATTGGGGGGAGGACCAGTCTGTGATTGGGGGGAGGACCAGTCTGTGATTGGGGGGAGGACCAGTCTGTGATGGGGGGAGGACCAGTCTGTGATGGGGGGAGGACCAGTCTGTGATGGGGGGAGGACCAGTCTGTGATGGGGGGGGAGGACCAGTCTGTGATGGGGGGGAGGACCAGTCTGTGATGGGGGGGGGAGGACCAGTCTGTGATGGGGGGGGGGGGACCAGTCTGTGATGGGGGGGAGGACCAGTCTGTGATGGGGGGGGAGGACCAGTCTGTGATGGGGGGGGGAGGACCAGTCTGTGATGGGGGGGGAGGACCAGTCTGTGATGGGGGGGGAGGACCAGTCTGTGATGGGGGGGGAGGACCAGTCTGTGATGGGGGGGGAGGACCAGTCTGTGATGGGGGGGGAGGACCAGTCTGTGATGGGGGGGGGGACCAGTCTGTGATGGGGGGGGGGACCAGTCTGTGATGGGGGGGGAGGACCAGTCTGTGATGGGGGGGGAGGACCAGTCTGTGATGGGGGGGGAGGACCAGTCTGTGATGGGGAGGAGGACCAGTCTGTGATGGGGAGGAGGACCAGTCTGTGATGGGGAGGAGGACCAGTCTGTGATGGGGAGGAGGACCAGTCTGTGATGGGGGGAGGACCAGTCTGTGATGGGGGGAGGACCAGTCTGTGATGGGGGGAGGACCAGTCTGTGATGGGGGAGGACCAGTCTGTGATGGGGGGGGGAGGACCAGTCTGTGATGGGGGGGGGAGGACCAGTCTGTGATGGGGGGAGGACCAGTCTGTGATGGGGGGAGGACCAGTCTGTGATGGGGGGAGGACCAGTCTGTGATGGGGGGAGGACCAGTCTGTGATGGGGGGAGGACCAGTCTGTGATGGGGGGAGGACCAGTCTGTGATGGGGGAGGACCAGTCTGTGATGGGGGAGGACCAGTCTGTGATGGGGGAGGACCAGTTTGTGATGGGAGGGGACCAGTCTGTGATGAGGGGGGAGTACCAGTCTGTAAGGAGAGGGGGACAAATCTGATGGGGGGACCAGTCTGTGACACTCGGACCTCCGCTAGAAGAAAATGTTTCTGATCGGACCCCCGTAAATTTTAATTCACTACCCCTGCTATAAAGTGTCTCTTAGGTGGCAGCTTTGACATCACATCCAAGATGGTGGTGCCTAGCAATAGCCCCAAGGTTTTTTAGATGCCTACACAAGGGAGACTTTTACAGTTAAAGTGGTTATAAACCCCTTTAACCCACTTTAACCTACAGGTAAGCCTAGATTAGGGCTTACCTATAGGTTCAACAAATATCTCCCAAACCTAAAAGGTTTAGGAGATATTTGCAGAAAAGACAGCACCGACGTGTATGACATCGGGCGTAGGCACACTAAGCATGCCGCTTCTAACAGCGATAATGCCATTAGTGGCGGCAGCCACGTGCATACGCGGGAGTGATGTCATTGCTGGTCACTCCGGGTATCAGGGCGGCAAGGGAGGAGGTGTCCGAGAACTGCTGCGGGGGCTTCGATCTCAGGTAAGTAATGCTATGCATAGTAGCTCAATATGCCTTTGTCTTGCAGGGTTTTTATTTTATTTTTTTATTTAGAGAGGGTTTACTTCCTCTTTAAATAACATCACTACAATGTGATAAATGCAACAGGAGAAGGATTTTAACCAACAGAAGAGGAATCAGCGCAAGGAACGCATCCTACTGAATGTTAGATGTGTTATGTTAGGATAAGTAGGGGGTGGAACCAAGGGATGGTGCTCAGAGGTGGGTAGAGGGGAAAGACTTGGAAGCCCTAAATAAGCCCCATATTAAATACAACAAGCGATTGGAAGAGCAAGGAAGAAGAATTGTTGAAGTTGCAGCAACTATTACAGTAATGGGGGTTATTTACTAAAGGCAAATCCACTTTGCACTACAAAGAAATTGCACTGAAAGTAGTAGATCCGAGGGGGACATGCAAGGAAAGTAGAACACAGCTTTTTAGCTTGCACATGATTGGATAATAAAATCAGCAGAGCTTCCCCTCATTTCAGATCTACCCCTCAGATTTACAGCGACTGCACTTCCAAGTGCACTTTGCACTTGTAAATAACCCCCAATGATTTAAAATGTATACACAGCATGTTCTCTTTAAAGGCAGAAGGGTCAATTCACTAAAACACCAAGATAAAGATACTGATTTTGAAACCGTGACATTTTATTTTTAGCCTATTATAATCAGATTTTAAAATTACAGCCAAATAGCTGAAAATAAAGAAACTGATCCTTGCGTAAAGCTTAGTGAATTTAGCCGAATACTATTGCAGAGATATGTGGTTTTCTAATAATGTGACCAACATTGCATCATGCCAACTGCCTTCATAGCAATCTGATAGAGGTGTCTCATATATACTTTAGAGAAGGAAATAGCTTGAGGCTATTTTTCATGATACTGTACAAAAACTGTACATAATCAAGATATATATATGGTTATGTATAGCCTTTGTACGGTACCATGAAAGTCCAAAATAGCCTCAAACTACTTCCTTCTCTATTGCTATAGGACGTAGGTATCGCTTTCCCTATGTATTCTTATTTTTGGCACTCCTTTTTTCATATATACCGTATATACTCAAGTATAAGCTGACCCGAATATAAGCCAAGGCACCTAATTTTACCACACAAAAAATGGGAAAACATTGACTTGAGTATAAGCCTAGGGTGTCCATCTGCGTGCCTCACTGTGTCCATGTGCATGCCTCACTGTGCCCATGCCTCACTGAGCCCATGCCTCACTGTGTCCATGTGCATGCCTCACTGTGCCAATGCCTCACTGAGCCCATGCCTCACTGTGTTCATGCCTCACTGTGTCCATGTGCATGCCTCACTGTGCCCATGCCTCACTGTGCCCATGCCTCACTGTGCCCATGCCTCACTGTGCCCATGCCTCACTGTGCCTGTGCCCATGCCTCACTGTGCCCATGCCTCACTGAGCCCATGCCTCACTGAGCCCATGCCTCACTGAGCCCATGCCTCACTGAGCCCATGCCTCACTGAGCCCATGCCTCACTGTATCCATGACTAGACTGACGTTTAACATGGTAGTCTATGGAAGAAGTGCCCAGCTTTGAAAAATCAGTGCTCCCCAGCTGTAGATCCCACAGACAACAAACTTTGCACACTTGTAGATGAGAAATTGGGCTAAATGTATGGCAAGTTCCGGGTCCCCAAAGTCACCGGAGAAATAACCATTTAACATGGGAGTCTATGGAAGGTGTGCCCAGCTTTGAAAAATTGGTGCTCCCCGGCTGTAGGTCCCCCGGACAACAAACTTTGCACACTTGCAGAGGGAGAGTGGGGCTATATGTGTTTGGGGTACAGGGGACCTCTCAGTCACACAGTTTGCTATGTCTATAGGTACTATATGGCTAAAAGAATGTGGAAACCTCTTCATGTAATTTAGTTTATGTGTTTCATGTGAAGGGTACTATTAATACTACAGAATATAAAGGCATTTTAGACAATTTGCAACTGTGTGATAACATTTTTGGGAAGGCCCTTTTCTGTGCTAGTATGACCCCAACCCTACCAAACCCCTCAGGGATGAATTCGAATGCTGATTGTAAGCCAGGTCTTCTCATCCAACATAGGTACCTGACTTCACAAATATGTTCCCACAGATACGCTCCAAACACTCAACAAAATCTTGTGGAAAGACTCTCTAAAACATATTTTAACTCCAAAATAGACAACTCCACATTAATGGTCATGGTTTTGGAATGTAATGTCCAACAAGCTCATATAGGTGTAATGGTCAAGGTTGTACAAACTTTTGGCCACATAGGAGTTGGTTTACTAAAGGGAAATAGATTGTTCGCATCAAAAGTGCAGTTGTGCTCTGCAAAGGAGCTTAGTGAATGCAGTGAAGCTTGACTTTACAAAGAATACCCAATCATACGCAAGAAAAAAAAAGAAGGATTTTTGATTTCCAGAGAGTGAATGATGGGGGTCAGCAGACCTTTATCTCATTTACTATGCTCTGGAGCAGGGGTCTCCAAACTTTCCAAAGGGCCATTTTACTGCTCTTCAGACTTTAGGGGCCCAGGTCATAGTCAGGTCGAGTAGAAAATACCACAGGGAGTAAACAATGCCTCAAACTTGGTGATCAGTGGAAATATAAAACTTACAAAGTACCTTTAGTCAGTCGGAGGAGGAATAGTGCCCTATCATTGGTGTAAGTGATGGGAATACTGCTCCATCATTGGTGTCATGGGAGGAATGATGCCCCATCAGTGGTGTCAGTGGGAGAAATAGTGCCCCATCATTGGTGTCAGTGGGGAGAATAGTGCCCCATTATAGATGTCAGTGGGAGAAACAGGCGCCCCATCTTTGGTGTCATAGGAAGGAATAGTGCCCAATAATTGGAATCAGTGGTATAGTGCTACCTGTTGGTGTCAATAGGTGGAATTATGCCTAAAGTCCTGTACACACGGGCCAGAATCTTGTCAGGAAGAAAAGGTTGTTTTTTCCTGACGAGATTGTTGGCAAGAATCTCTTGCTGGCCGAGTGTACATACACTTAATTCAAAAGAACCGCCGTTCTTTTGAATGGCAAGTACGCTGTGACGTCATCGCGTATGACGAGCATGCACTCGTCACATTCGATGCTGTCGCCGCCATCTTGCTGCACCCTACACTGGCTTAGAAGCTACCGCTCATGCGTCAAAGTCATTTCGAGCATGAAGACAGGTAAGTATATACACACTCGGGTTTCTCGTCAGGAAAACACTGCCGAGAATCACGATGAGGAAAATAGAGAGCAGGTTCTCTATTTTTCTCGTCGAGATTCTGGGCAGTTTTCTTGACGAGAAACCTGAAAGCCTCGTACACACGCTCTGTGTACTCGGCAAGATTTTTTTTTTTAAAGCGAACCCATAGTATCACTTTAAGCTGCAATATGTTTCATAAGTTTAGAAAACTTCATGTGAAAAGAACAGTAAAGGCTACTACCACTACTAAGAAGAAGATACTGTATGTCATCCCCAAGCATATGACTACTCAACTGTTCATCGAAATAAGGTTTTAGAATTTTTCAAACAAAAAAATAGGGCTTATTGACATCAACCTAAACAATGTTTCTCTTTAAATATAATCTGAATGGACAAAGTGACAAGTTCCTTAAATATAGCACCTCCCTGCCCCTACAACCCAACAATACTATGCTGCCCCGCCACCATGATTTCTGTTGGAGCCCTCCAGGAATTCCTGGTATTTTCACATATGGGGGAACATGCGACCTTCTCACCTTCCTTCCCAGAATGCCCTGCTCAAGCCTGTTTGGCCAATTGCAAGGCCAAGACGCTATTAAGTTGGGGAAGGGAAATATTTATTAACCCTGTGTAGGTTTTCACATTGATAATCATAAAGCTTACACATGTATTAAACTCTGGGTTGTGATGGAAAGTATCATTGAGACCTATGATAGGTTCCTAAAACCTAGTACTAGAGGTTTACATCCAAGGACCATGTACTAGAGGTTTACATCTAAGGACCATGTACTAGAGGTTTACATCTAAGGACCATGTACTAGAGGTTTACATCTAAGGACCATGTACTAGAGGTTTACATCTAAGGACCACGTACTAGAGGTTTACATCTAAGGACCACGTACTAGAGGTTTACATCTAAGGACCACGTACTAGAGGTTTACATCTAAGGACCACGTACTAGAGGTTTACATCTAAGGACCATGTACTAGAGGTTTACATCTAAGGACCACGTACTAGAGGTTTACATCTAAGGACCACGTACTAGAGGTTTACATCTAAGGACCACGTACTAGAGGTTTACATCTAAGGACCATGTACTAGAGGTTTACATCTAAGGACCACGTACTAGAGGTTAACATCTAAGGATCAAGTACTAGAGGTTTACATTTAAGGATCATGTACTAGAGGTTTACATCTAAGGACCACGTACTAGAGGTTAACATCTAAGGATCATGTACTAGAGGTTTACATCTAAGGACCACGTACTAGAGGTTAACATCTAAGGATCATGTACTAGAGGTTTACATCTAAGGATCATGTACTAGAGGTTTACATCTCACCCAACAAATGAAATTCAAAATACTAACAACTATCTACAAAGCCATCCACAACTCTGCCCCCAGCTACATCACTGACCTAGTCTCTAAATACCAACCTTCTCTATACTAGAGGTTTTACATCTGAGGCCGGAAGCTGCATTCCAGCGAGGACCTCGGCCGTGTGTACGCTCTCGGCGAGCTTCCCGTCGGGAAGCCCGTCGAGCAGAAATAGAGAGCATGTTCTCTATTTGCTCGACGGCCCGCCTGGATGAATGGCTGGTTGCCATTCCCGACGGGCGGGTCGCCGATTTCGACGGCCGGCAGGGAACCTTGACGGGCGGAACGATGTGTTCTGCCCGTCGAGGTTCTCTGCCGTGTGTACACGGCCTAAGGCCTCGTACACACGGGCAAGAATCTCATCAGGAAAAAAACGTTGTATTTCCCGACGAGATTCCTGGCAAGAATCTCTTGCCGCCCGAGTGTACACACAGATGTTTTCAAAAGAACCACGGTTCTCTTGAAAGGCAAGAACGTGGTGACGTCATCGGGTACGATGAGCCTGCGCTCGTCACATTCGATGCTGTCGCCGCCATCTTGCTTCACCCTACCTATGCCGTGAAAGCTATCGCGCATGCGTCAAAGTCATTTCGTGCATGCGCGGGTTTCCACGGCGACAGGTAAGTATACACACTCTCAGGTTTCTCATCGGGAAACAGGCCGACAAGAATCTCGACGAGAAAAAAAGAGCGCAGGTTCTCTTTTTTTCTCGTTGAGATTTTCGCCAGATTTCCTGACGAGAAACCTGAAAGCCTCACACACGCGAACGGTTTTCTCGGCAAGAAAGCTCTGCCAGCAGTTTTCTTGCCAAGAAAACCGGTCGTGTGTACGATGCCCAAGGATCATGTACTAGCCTTTTGCTTAAACATTTGCAGAGTTATGTGATGGGACTTCCATTACCTTAAGATTCTCCGGAAGAGGTTTATTCTGCAGCACTGCTACAACAGTTAAAGCAGCGATCCCCAAGACAAAGAAAACTCCAAGGATGAAAAGGACCTTCTTGTTCCATGTCTTCTGTTTTGCAACTGTAACCAACCAAAAGAAAACAAAGATTGTGAGTAAGATATGAAATGAACATTAACTAACTCAGATGGTGACAGAACAGAGGTTTAGAGACCAAAGAACCCCAACTAAGTCTGTCTATAGCAGGGGGTCCTAAAACTTTCTAAACAAAAGACCAGTCTACTGTTTTTCAGACTTTAGGGGGCCGAACTGTGGCCAGTGGGAGTAAAAAATGCCACAGACTTGGTGGACAGTGGGAACAGAAAATGTATATAGCGCCTGAGGTCAGTAGGAGGAGGAGTATTGCCTCATCATTGATATCAGTGGAAGGAATAATGCCCCATTTTTGGTGTCAGTGGAAGGAACAGTGTCCCATCTTCGGTGTTAGTAGGAGTAATAATGTTCCATCATTTATATCAGTGGGAGGAATAGTGCCCTATCTTTGGTGTCAGTGTGAAGAATAGTGTCCCATCTTCAGTGTCAGTGGGAGTAACAGTGTTCCATCATTTATGTCAGTGGAAGGAATAGTGCCACATCGCTGGCATCAGTGGAAGGAACAATGCCCCATTTTTGGTGCCAGTGGAAGGAATGGTGCCACATTGCTGGCATCAGTGGAAGGAACAATGCCCCATTTTTGGTGCCAGTGGAAGGAATGGTGCCACATTGCTGGCATCAGTGGAAGGAACAATGCCCCATTTTTGGTGCCAGTGGAAGGAATGGTGCCACATTGCTGGCATCAGTGGAAGGAACAATGCCCCATTTTTGGTGCCAGTGGAAGGAATGGTGCCACATTGCTGGCATCAGTGGAAGGAACAATGCCCCATTTTTGGTGCCAGTGGAAGGAATGGTGCCACATTGCTGGCATCAGTGGAAGGAACAATGCCCCATCTTTGGTGCCAGTGGAAGGAATGGTGCCACATTGCTGGCATCAGTGTAAGGAACAATGCCCCATCGCTGGCATCAGTGGAAGGGACAGTGCCCCATCTTTGGTGTTAGTGGGAGAAGTAATGTTCCATCATTTATGTCAGTGTGGGGAATAGTGTCCCATCTTCAGTGTCAAGTGTGGGGAATAGTATCCCATCTTTAATGTCAGTGGAAGTAACAGTGTTCCGTCATTTATGTCAGTGGGAGGAATTATGCCCCAATGCTGGTGTCAGTGGAAGGCATGGTGCCTCACCAGTGTTGTCAGTGGGAGGAATAATGCAAGGGCCTGGATAAAGGCAAACAAAGGGACACATCGGGCCATCGGGCCATGGTTTGGACACCACTGGTCTATATAGAATCATGTGCCTTATCATACACAGGAGAAAACAGAATATATAGTTACCCATATCATAGGGTTTAGCGGCAAATTAAGAAACATGGCTTGTAATGGGCCAGCTAGAACACAAATTACATCTTCATCTCATTTACTAAACCACGCAAACTTTCACTTTCCAAATTTAGCAATGACATTTGACTTTCCTCCAACTTTTCTGTTCTGAATATACTTCAAGGTCAGTACTAAAGCCAGTGAACATTATCGCCAGGCATCTAGCATTTTCAGGAGAAGGTCAGCAATGGCAGACCCATTTTCCCTTGGTAGACTTACTTAACCACTTCAATACCGGGCATTTTCACCCCCTTCCTGCCCAGGCCAATTTTCAGCTTTCAGCACTGTCACGCTTTGAATGACAAATGCGCTGTCGAGCGACGTGGCTCCCAAACAACTATTTATCTCACAAATAGAGCTTTCTTTTGGTGGTATTTGATCAACTCTGTGTTTTTTATTTATTGCGCTATAAACAAAAAAAGAGCGTCAATTTAAAAAAAAACACAATGGGGGTTATTTACTACAGGAAAATCCGCTTTGCACTGAAAGTACACTTGGAAGTGCAGTAGCTGTAGATCTGAGGGGGACAAGCAAGGAAAATAAAAAACAGCATTTTAGCTTGCACATAATTGGATAATAAAATCAGCAGAGCTTCCCCTCATTTTAGATCTACCCCTCAGATTTACAGTGACAGGACTTCCAAGTGCACTTGTGTAGTGCAAAGTGGATTTGCCTTTCGTACATTCTTGCTATAATAAATATCCCATTTTTTTTTCATTTCTCAGTTTAGGCCAATATGTATTCTTCTACATATTTTTGGTAAAAAAAAAACCCCAATAATAGTGATTGGTTTGCACAAAAGTTATAGGGCCAGATTCAGGTAGAATTAGATTCCCGCAGAGTATCAGAGATTCTCTACACAGCCGTACTTTACCTGGCTCTAGGAGGAATTCAGAGAGATTTTGGCCCGTAAGGTACGGCGGCGTAGTGTATTTCTCCCGGCGGAATCAAACTACGTGATTAGGGGGCGTGAGGCATTTAAATTAAGCGCGTCCCCGCCGCGATCGAACTGCGCATGCTCCATTCAGAAATTTCCCGCCGTGCATTGCGCAAAATCACGTCGTTACGTCATTTTTTTTTTTGAGTAGCGTCGTTTACGGACATTCCTATTCCCGGACGACTTACGCAAAAAAAAAAAAAAAAATTGAAAGTCGACGCGGGAACGACGGCCATACTTAACATGGGCCGCGTAGTGTTAGACCAGCTAATAGCTGGTTTAACTTTACGTAGCGAAAAAATGACGTACGCGATTGCGAACGACGCTCGTAACTTAGTGGATCGCCGGAAAAAGTTCATTTGCATACCCCGACGCTGAAAACGACGCGAACTCCACCCAGCGGCCGCAAAAAGATTGCAGCGTAGATCCGAAGGCGTACAAAGACGTAAGCCTGTCAGATCGAAGCCCAACGCCGCCGTATCATGGTTTGAGGATTCAAATTAGTGATACGGCGCGCAAAATTTGAAATTACTCCTGTCTAACACCAGTTAGACAGGCGTAATGGCTCTCTGAATCTGGCCCATAGCGCCTACAAAATAGGGGATAGACTTATTAAAAAAAAAATATTATTAGTAATGCAGTTATCTGTAATTTTTGTCAGGACTGCGATATTGCGGCAGACAGTTCAGACACTTTTGACACTATTTAGGGACCATTCACATTTATACAGCAAACAGTGCTATAAATATGCACTGATTACTGAATAAATGTGCCTTGCAGGGAAGGGGTGAACACTATTGGGCGATCAAGGGGTGAAATGTGTTCCCTAGGGGGTGATTCTAACTGTGGGGGGAGGGGACTGAGTGGGGGAGGTGACCGATCTGTGTCCCTACATACAAGGGACACACTGTCGGTCTCCTCTCCCTGACAGGACGTGGATCTCTGTGTTTACACACAGAGATCCACATCCCTGACTCTGTAACTGCCAATCGCGGGTACCTGGCGGACATCGCGGCCAACAGACACGCACATCGACACAAGAAAAATAATCCTTTCCAGCGATAAAGATACATTTCTTTTTGAATACTTTTTCCCATCAAGTATATTGTGTTTTTAGGCGCTGAATTGATTCCTATTTTTAGGGTGTTTATTTTATTTGTTCACAAGTTTCTGGCAGGACAAAAAAAGAATTATGTTCATTTTTTGAGTTATATTCAGAAAGCAATCAACACAAATTGTAAAAACTAATATAAATGTTCACAACTTAAAAAGGAAAATTCCAGTTTTGTTAAATAATAAAAAGACAAAACATAAAATATTTCCATTTCAGCCATGGTTTCCGAATAGAGCCAAAAAGAATGTCTCTTCCTTCAAGCCATGGCAACAGTATTCAATTTGTTCATGGAATTTCTCAGAATTCCTATTTTTCTGCTCACACACTTGTCCCACTGTTTGTGTTAGCGGATTTCACAGAGCATGAACTAAAAACTGTACAGAGAGAAATATGGGACTGTCTGGCCGTCTCTGGCTTCCAAAATTCTGAAGTATGTAATAAGTGGCACCTGAATGAAGTCAGAATTTCCGATCTGCATATTAGTGGTGACTTAGACTAAGGATGTAAGGATGTAAAGAGAACAATTACAAAGCATGAACTTTTTGTAAAATTGTGTTGTAACGGTGTAGTTGTCTGGCCAAGTACTAATAAATAGACCAACATCATCCTGTCACTTGAAATAATTCCCCAATGTCAGGATCACTAAGGATGTGGGGAAGACACTCGCCTGCTCTGACAGTGGTGCTTGCTCTATGGTCAAACGACTTGGGTGTCCCTCCATCCTTGGTCTTTCACTGGGCAGGATCACCAGAATGTCATGGCTAGGGATGAGCCGAACACCCCCCCCCCCCCCCCACCTGCGAACAGACCAAAAGTTTGTGTGAACTTTAGAACCCCATTAACCACTTAAGCCCTGGACCAAAATGCAGCTAAAGGACCAGGTCCCTTTTTGCAAATTGGCACTGCGTCGCTTTGACAATTGCGCAGTCGTGCGACGTGGCTCCCAAACAAAATTGGCGTCCTTTTTTCCCCACAAATAGAGCTTTCTTTTGGTGGTATTTGATCACCTCTGCGGTTTTTATTTTTTGCACTATAAACAAAAATATAGCGACAATTTTGAAAAAAATGCAGTGGTTTTTTTCCCTCAGTTTAGGCCGATACGTATTCTTCTATTTATTTTTGGTAAAAAAAATCACAATAAGCGTTTATCGGTTGGTTTTCGCTAAATTGATAGCGTTTACAAAATAAGGAATAGTTTTATTGCATTTTTATTAATTATTTATTTTTTACTACTAATACTACTAATGGGCGGCGATCAGCGATTTTTTTCGTGACTGCGACATTATGGCGGACACTTCGGACAATTTTGACACATTTTTGGGACAATTGTCATTTTCACAGCAAAAAATGCATTTAAATTGCACTGTTTACTGTGAAAATGACTGTGAAGAAAATAGACGTTATTCTGGATTTTCTCATAGACTCTGTTTGTCGTTTAACCTCCCTGGCGTTGTTCCCGTGTCTGACACGGGGTAAAAATTTGCTGCTACTATAGTTGATCCCGTGTCAGACACGGGCTCGCCTCGCAGAATCCAGAGACAGTTTACTTACCTTCTTCCTGGATCCAGCGATGCATCCCCGCTGTGTGAGCGAGCGGGTGCTCGCTCGATTCACACAGCGTCCCCGTGTGCCGCCGAGCTCCGTTCCCTGCGACGTTACGACGCACGGGGACGGAGAACGGCGCCAAATTCAAATATGTAAACAAACACTATGCATACAGTACAATGTAATCTTATAGATTACAGTACTGTATGTAAAAAATACACACCCCCCATGTCCCTAGTGGTCTGCCCAGTGCCCTGCATGTCATTTTATATAATAAAAACTTTTCTTTCTCCCTGCAAACTGTAGATTGCCCATAGCAACCAAAAGTGTCCCTTTATGTAAAAAATGGTTTTAGATCAGCTAAAAAACAGCGATAATAAATTATAATCACTTGCAGAATTTAGCGATAGCGATCTGTGGGGAAATTCGTCATAAAAAGAAAAAATTATGACAGCAAAAATTCTGCAACTGAGCAAATTTCAGTGATTTTGATTTGATTACATTATTGAATAATTTTTACTATAATTATATTATTATTTGTTATAATTTTTTATAATTATTTATTATATTATCATTTTTAATAAAAAAAAAAAAAAAAAATCATACCCGGGATGCCTATTAGACTCTTGTTTAGATAGATTTAAGTAAGTACTTACTAAGAATTGCAGGCCTATAATACATAACACCACATTTCCTTGCAAAACAATTGCAACGCTTTTGGTACAAAATTCCAGACAGAATCATAACGCCAGGAAGGTTAAGAACCCCTAGACCGATCTGGGTGAAATTTGGATATGTTGGTCCCCCATATCTGGGCCATCAGGAGATATGTAATTGCAGGGATACCTTGTGTGGAAGAGGGGTGTTCTAACGTTGGGAAAATTAGGGTGCTCTGTACCTCTGTATTCCTTAAACTGATCTCAATATCTCCATGTGTCATGTCAATGAGCTTTAGTCTGTCTCTCAAGAAGTGTTCATTGTGTGAAGTTCTATTGTTTAGCAGGTGAGAAGTTCTTTCCTCTGAATCACCTCGTCTGGACACATAACCAGTAATTACCTCATGTGGATTCTATCGGAGACAGTCTCCTAAAATAGGTCTATTGAAGAGGGGCTCGTTAGTACACCATTGTATGATGATGGGGGGAGGAGGAGGTGATTGTATATCTGATTACATCAAGTATTCCTTTTGCTGTATAAATATAGGCAACCTGCACTCAATAAAGCATTCTATATCTGGACACCCTTCATGAAGTCTTGGCTCATGCTTGGGGATGGGGAACACTCTAACCATTTGGAAGAATCATCTTGGGAGATGGAAAGAAGGCCGCAGTACCCTAACCACTGCAGGTCTTAACAATGACAATTGCAGTTTGGGAGTTAACCACAAGGGGGCACTGTAGGGGTTATGTGTTCCCTGTGTGTGTTTACAACTGTAGGGGGGTGTGGCTGTAGGTGTGACGTCATCGATCGCGTCCCCCTATAACAGGGATGACGCGATCAATGATGCCGCCACAGTGAAGCACGGGGAAGCCGTGTTTACACACGGCTCTCCCCGTTCTTCAGCTCCGGGGACCGATCGTCGCACTCCAGCGGCGATCGGGTCCGCGAGTCCCGCGGTCCCGGAGCTTCGGACCGGGTCACGGGAGAGCGCCACGGGCGCGCGCCCGTGACCCACGGCTGGGTACTAGAACCGACGTAAATATACGTGGATGTGCCCAGCCATGCCATTCTGCCGACGTAAATGTGCAGAAGAAATATTTCACTTTTTTTTTTTTAAATAACAATTTTTATTTCGTAAAAGTGCAATACAAAACATAGCAGCATTCCAAACATAGAAAAGATTGCAAAACTTTAGAAATGAGTGCTTGCATAGTGGTTTCACAGTTCTACGTGCACTTAATAACATTTATAACAACTGGAAGTCAAAGCTAAAGGAATATTTCACTTTTATTGTCTCACTTTAAGCACGATTAAAATCACTGCTCCCAAACTTTATTTGGCATTGATACATGTCCCCTGGGGCAGGGCCCGGGTCTCTAAACACTTTTTAGGACAATAATTTGCATATAAGCCTTTAAAATTAGCACTTTAGATTTCTTCCAATAGACTTTTCCAGGGTGCTCCGCGGCTTTTCGAATTTGCCGCGAATACCCCAAACGGGAAATGTTCAAGTCGAACATGAGTTTGACTCGAACTCGGAAGCTCATCCCTTGTCATGGCCCTTAGGGCCCTGTGAAAATGTTAGTAACCGCAAACCAGTACTGAAAATCCCACCCTTCAGTCACTTGGAAATATTAGAAGCTGGTAAGTCATTTAAAGTAGATGTAAACCCAGTCATTAAAGTCTCATATTTTTTTTATGTCTACATAATTTCAAAAGTTATGGTCAATACATGGAAATCTGAAGCTTTCATTAAAAGAGTATCAGGTGATCCTGCCATAAAAGTCCTTGTTCTGGTACTTCCTGTAACAGGGTGACAACGTCCTATCTTTGTCATCCAACTGTGCTTGTGTGTTGTCACCCTTTATAGTGGCTTCTGATGAAGACAAGTGGCTGGTTCAACACACATTACACAGACATGGCCCAGTGTTGTCACCATCAGAAACCCTGCGAAGTACCATAAAATCGTCACTAGAGTACATGTAGACAGGAACACCCTGCAAAGGGGCTGCAGGAGATGCAACAAACACAGAAAGGTACAAATAGTAATTCATAAAAAAATTAAATCAGATTCAGTCCTGGGCAGCTGGATTTTCCATCCTCGTAGGGATTGACATTAAAGCGACACTAAAGTCAGGACTAAAAAAAAAAAAAAAAAAACAACAAACATGTTATACTTACCTCCACTGTGCAGCTCGTTTTGCACAGAGTGGCCCGGAAAGCTGTATTCTGGGGTCCCTCGGCGGCTGTCTGGGCTCCTCCTCGCAAAAGCTTTCCCTCTTCATGCGAGGGCGCTCGCACAGTGGAAAGCTTTTGCGAGCGCGCTCCCGTGATACAGCGGAAACACACTTCACCTCTCACCACCATGTTTTTTTTTTTTTTTTATCCTAATTAACGATATTCATGCCCTCAGGCAGAGAAGGATGTGTCATTATGTTGCAGATGCTAGACTTGTACAAACCGTATTGCTTATGTTTAATGTTGGTATTGACAATGTAAGACCCTGTCCTTTTATGTAACCTTGAAATGCTGATTGTTCACTATGTGCATTTTCACTCAATAAACAACTTGTTTAATGGAAAAAAAAAATGCCGCGTACACACAACCGTTTTTAATGACATGATGCACTAGCTTAACCCCCCTGGCGGTATTCCCGAGTCTGACTCAGGGTTTTTATTTTTGTGCTGCGATCGGTAACCCCGAGTCAGACTCGGGCTCGCCTCGCAGTGTCCACGGGCTTGGTTTACTTACCTTGTCCGTGGATCCAGCAATGCATCCGCACTGTGTGAGCGAGCGGCGTCCTCGCTCGATTCACACAGTGCCTCTGTGTGCCGTCGATCTCCGTTCCCTGCGACGTTACGTAAACAAACACATTACATACACTATACTGCAATCTTATAGATTACAGTACTGTATGTAAAAAATACACACCCCCTTTGTCCCTAGTGGTCTGCCCTGTGCCCTGCATGCACTTTTATATAATAAAAACTGTTCTTTCTGCCTGCAAAATGTAGATTGTCCATAGCAACCAAAAGTGTCCCTTTATGTCAAAAATGGTTTTAGATCAGCTAGAAAACAGCGATAATAAATTATAATCATAATTCAATCAGAATTGAACGATAGCGATTTGTGGGGGAATTCGTCATAAAAAAATAAAAGTAATGACAGCGACAATTCTGCAACTGAGCAAATTTCAGTGATTTTGAGTTGATTACATTATTTGAATAATTTTTATTATAATTATATTATTATTTGTTATAATTATTTATTATATTATAATTTATAAAAAAAAAAATATTATTTCATACCCAGGATGCCTACTAGACTCTTGTTTGGTCAGACTTAAGTGACTAAGGCCGCGTACACACGACCAAATCTGTCTGCTGGAAACGGTCTGCCAGACCGTCCCAGCAGACAGATTCGATCGTGTGTACGGGCGAGCCGACGGATTTTGCCAGCGGACAGATTTGAAAGCATGCTTTCAAATCTGTCGGCTGGGAACCCGTCCACCCGACATGTCTGCTGGTTAGTACGCTAACCAGCAGACATGTCTTCTCGCACACGCGCCGACTTTCGACGCATGTGTGGAAGTGTTTTACTTCCTGGTGCGGTGACGTATCGGCATCAACGTCACCGCCACGTTAGTGCGCCATCTGCCGGCGGGGATTTTGGTTTGATCGTGTGTATACGATCAAACCAATACGTCCCCAGCAGACAGATTTGTTCAAATCGGTCTGTCCGACCGATTTGAACAAATCTGTCTGCTCGTGTGTATGGGGCCTAAGACTTACAAGCCTACAGTATAAAACGCCAAATTTCCTTGCAAATAATGGTACCGCTTTCAGCACCTAAAATCAGAAATAATCATACCGCCAGGGAGGTTAAAGGAACCTATTTAGAAAATGAAAAACAAACCTTTACAACCCCTTTAAACAATATTAATAGGATATACAGCAGCTGCTCTTTGAGGGTGCTATGAGGAATGTTGGGGTGCTTCCCTGCCTAAATCCACCCAATGCCAGTACATACATTCCATATATTAGAGGCGCAGACATGCATACTGCCATGTTCCTGATAAAAAAACGCCCCGGTTGCATTAAAATTTAAGAATGTGGGTCGTCACAGATTGCTGCACTTGCATGGTCCTGTAAGCGATCAGAAAGTCCCCCAGTAAGTTTCCTGACATGGTTTTCATACACATGTAAAAATAAACATCTGTGGGACTACACGGCAGATCTACAAAGGCGTGCTAAATAACCAATCGCTGTTGAGCTTGGTCCCTGCATATTAAACGACAGCCAACTGTGAAGAAGTGGAGTGTCTGGCTGGAAGCAGAGGGGGCAATACCCTGCTGTCCGGTGGAATTATGTCACTAGAGTGTAAGCTGGGATTCCCTGCGGCATGGCGTTGCACATACTAACAATCTGTGCCATTCACTGCCTCTTACAAAGCACATTCTTTCCATCTGGATACGTTCGCACTCAGCCAAACACTGCAAGTGAAGAACAAGCAGAGGCCAAGATAGCAGCTGAACGGCCTCTGTCTGTTCCAGGGCCATTTGCATAATAAGCAGGAGAAAAGGCCAGGCCACTGTCCAGCTGCCATTGCCTGACAGTAAGACTGACTGTAATCAACTAGATGTTTGTGTGCTCAGAACTATGCAGGACCTGTTCTGTAGGAAAGAGCGAGTAAACCATTCACCAACAGGAGCCAAGCGACAGGAAGTCTACAGGGGGCATTTAAGGGAAGCATCTTAGACACTCAAGCCAATCTCTACCCCCTGGATCATTTATTCCTTTCATAATTGTAAACGGCGGCTACATGGAGATATTCAAGGACAACTCTGGCCATCAAAATAAACTGCTAATATATTCTTCTGCCATATTAACCACTTTGCCTTTGGATGGAAAAGTCTATGATGAATATTCCATTTGTAAATACTTACATGGTCCATGGAGTGAACTGCACTTGGCTTTTAAAATGATGTTGAGCAGGACTGCAGACTCTTGCTTGTCATGCCCACCTATGTTCACATTTCCACTCCTAGGAGGGGGTTCGCAAAAGGCCATACAAAGAACCAGGGCAGGACTTAGGGTGATGGGGGCCCCTGGGCTTAATAATCGAAGGGGCCCCCTGGAGCTGACCAACCTATCAAAGTTGTTGAGCCCGGGGGGTCCGCCGGCCGACTGATCAAAGATGTTGAGCGGGGGGGGGCAGCCTCTGGACGGACTTCTTACCTCTTCCAAGGGCCGCCTTGCGTAATTTTGGGGCCCCTTACACAGCTGCAGTGAAGGGGCCCCCTGGAGCATCGAATTGGCTGAGTGGGGGGCTCCTAGGAGGGGGGGATGGATAATTTTTATTTATGAATAGTTAAGTGTTTCGCAAAAGATTAGGGGACAGTCTAAAGCTGTGGTAAAGTTATTGTAAGGCTTTGTTTTCATTTTTTTTTAAATAACAAACATGTTATACTTACCTCCACTGTGCAGTTCGTTTTGCACAGAGTGGCCCCGATCCTGGTCTTCTGGGGTCCCCCGGCGGTGCTGGTAGCTTCTGCCACCATCCTTTAGCCCCCTAGGAGAAGCGCTCTCCCAGGGGAGTTAGCTTGTGGGCATGCTCCCGAGTCCAGCATTCATCGTCCATAGAATCCAAATGTAGGACTCAGCCCGCTTCATTGGCTGCGCTACTATTAATCTATCCAATCAAGAGACCCGAGAACCCCAGGCAGAGAGGAAGAGTGCGTCTCCGGCAGGGAAACGCAGGTATCAGGTGAGTAAAATATGGGGGCTGGGGGGCCGCTCAGTGACAGAATTTTTTTCACCTTAATGCATAGGATGCACTAAGGTGAAAAAACATTACAACCCCTTTAACCACTTGAGGCCCGCGCTACCGTCGGATGACGGCAACAGCGCGGGCCTGAATATCCAACATGCCGTCATTTGACGGCATGTCATTCTGGCGTTCCCAGCGCGCGCTGTAGAGCGCGCTGCGGGGAAGCCCTGTGTTGTCCGTGTCCCTTGGACACGGGCAATCACAGATCGCGGCAAACGGCCAATCAGAGCGGCCGTTTGTGATGCGATCTGTGGGCGAATGAGAGATGATCTCTCATAGATCATCTCTCATTGCCGGCTCACACAGAGACAATGTCCTGTCTCTGGAGGGGAGGAGCCCGATCTGTGTTCCTTCCTACATAGGGACACAGATCGGTCACCCCCCCAGTCACCCCCCCTCCCCCCACAGTTAGAACACACCTAGCATACACATTTAACCCCTTCCTCACCCCCTAGTGTTAATCCCTTCAATGCCAGTCACATTTATACTGTAATTAGTGCATATTTATAGCACTGATCGCAGAATAAATGTGAATGGCGCCAAAAATGTGTCAAAAGTGTCCGATGTGTCCGCCATAACGTTGCAGTACCAATAAAAATCGCAGATCGCCGCCATTTCTAGTAAAAAAAAAATAATAAAAATAATAATTCTCTCCCCTATTTTGTAAGCGCTATAACTTTTGCGCAAACCAGTCGCTTATTGCGATTTTTTTTTTTTTTACCAAAAATATGTAGAAGAATACGTATCGCCCTAAGCTGAGAAAAAAAAATGTGTTTTTTTTTTAATTGGGATATTTATTATAGCAACAAGTAAAAAATATTGTATTTTTCTTCAAAATTGTCGCTCTTTTTTGTTTATAGCGCAAAAAATAAAAATCGCACAGGCGATCAAATACCACCAAAAGAAAGCTCTACTTGTGGGGAAAAAAAGGACGTAAATTTTGTTTGGGAGCCACGTCGCACGACCGCGCAATTGTCAGTTAAAGCGACGCAGTGCCGGAAGCTGAAATTTTACCTGGGCAGGAGGGGGGTGTAAGTGCCCAGTATGCAAGTGGTTACGATATATACTGATGGAAGGAGATGGGAAATGGATCTGCCTGTTCACAGGTTCATGAATAACGGATTGATTTACTAAAACTGGAGAGCACAAAATCTGGTGCAGTTCTACATAGAAACCAATTCCAGGATTTTTTGTCAAAGCTTAATTGAACAAGCTGAAGTTAGAAGCTGATTGGCTACCATGCACAGCTGCACCAGATTTTGCACTCTCCAGTTTTAGTAGACCAACCCCAAGAGATCATACTGGGGAACTGTGCTTTCAAATAACTTAATCCTAACAAACCCTTCTATCCCTCCCAACTATATCACCTGATACCTTAGACCCCTTTCACACTGAGGAGTTTTTCAGGCAGTACATCGCTAAAAATAGCGCTGCTATACCGCCTGAAAAACGTCTGCACTGCATACTCAAGCTTTCACACTAAGGCGATGCGCTGACCCCTTTCACACTGAGGAGTTATTCAGGCAGTACATCGCTTAAAATAGCGCTGCTATACCACCTGAAAAACTCCTGCACTGCATACTCAAGCTTTCACACTGAGGCGATACGCTGGCGGGAGAGAAAAAAATGCTGTCCAGACACTGTAATTGGCCCTTCCATTTTGCTGTACAGTTCACTTTAAAAAGCAAAGTTTCAAGTGTAACCTTGGTATATCTTTACTATCCATCTTCCAGACTACAGATGTGGCTGGTTGATAAGTGTACAGAGCTGTCTATGGACATTTAGGCACTTTGTTCTTGATATGTTATGACAGCGCTAAGCATTGCGAGGTGTCCAGTGTGTTGGAACTGAACAATAAGGCTGTGTAGAAGACGACCAAATGACTGTATATGGTTTTGTTAGAGGAATTTACAACACAGGGCTGTTGGATGCTTGTGAGATTACCAAGAAATTCTATATGACGTTGGAAATATAAAAAGATTCCCTGAAAATACGATCTTGCGATAAAGAGAAGACTAAAACTCTTGAAAGGAAAACCTTTAAGAGACCCTGTCACCAATTTAAAAAAATTCAGGTAAAAGCAAGTATTTTAACCACTTCCATACTGGGCACTTAAACACCCTCCTGACCAGACCAATTTTTAGGTTTCAGCGCTCTTACATTTTGAATGACAATTACTCAGTCATGCAACACTGTACACAAATGATTTTTTTGTCCTTTTTTTCCCACAAATAGATCTTTCTTTTGGTGGTATTTGATCACCTCTGCAGTTTTTATTTTGAAAAAAGACCAAAAATTTGGGAAAAAAAATATTTTTTCTTAGTTTCTGTGATAAAATTTTGCAAATTATAAATTTTTCTTCATAAATTTTGGCCACAATTTATACTGCTACATGTCTTTGATAAAAATAACCCAAAGTTTTTGGAAATTTTTTGATCTGTGTGAAAGTTTTAAGGTCTACAAGCTATAGTGCAAATCATAAAAAATGATCACATCTGATCACACCTGATGTACTGAAGGCCTCTCTCATTTCTTGAGACCCTAACAAGCCAGGAAAGTACAAATGCCCACAGATGGCACAGATGAGGTGGCACAGATGGGCACTGATGAGGTGGCACAGATGGGCACTGAGGTGGCACAGGTGGGCACTGATTGCAGATGTGCACTGAGGTGGCAGATGGGCACGGCGGTACTGGTGGGCACAGTGGTACTGGTGGGCACACAGTGGTACTGGTGGGCACAGGGTGGTACTGGTGGGCACAGGGTGGTACTGGTGGGCACAAGGTGGTACTGGGGGGGGGCACTGTGGTACTGGGGGGGGCACTGTGGTACTGGGGGGGGCACTGTGGTACTGTGGTGGGCACTGTGGGGGCCACTGTGGTACTGTGGGGGGCACTGTGGTACTGTGGGGGGCACTGGTTGGTGACCTTTTTTTTTTCCTGCGCTGGTTACTCACAGTTCTCTCCCTCCTTACACGCGCTGTCTGTGTGAGGAGGGAGAGTCGGCAATGAGAGATGATCTCATATGTTTACATATGAGATCATCTCTCATTGGCCGCACAGATCACGCTGTAAATAGCCGCTGTGATTGGCTATTTACCACGATCTGTGTTTGGCTGTGTCCGAGGGACACGGCCAGCACAGGAGTTCCCCGCTGCGCGCTCGGGAGCGCGCTGGGAACGCCAGCAGGTGGTTAAAGGGTTACGTGCGGTGTTCATCCCAATCCATAAATATTTATTATTGACTTGCACCTCTGTAATTGACACTCCCGAAAGTGTGGATTCCATAACTTAGCAATTTACTTTCTTGCCCTTTTTATATACATATATATAGATCATACCAAAAATGAGGGACAAATGAGGAGGAAAGAGGGACATTGCTCCAAATCATGGACTATCCCTTGAAATCAGGGACATTTGCATACATTTCCTCCCTTTTTTGTAGATGCAGAGAAATAAAATACTATAGCGGATCAAATCTGTACAAAATCAGAACATTTGACATGAACTGGTTTATGAGTTGATTAGGCTTTTATTTTACGACTGTTTATTTGTACAATTGGTTTGTAAAATAACTTTCTGCATGACCTCCAATTTCTAAATATTATGCTAGAAATGAATTTGTTTTTATGCTGTGTTATGCAATGTGGTAGAGAAGAGGGGAAGACAAATAAACAAATTTAGTCTTCTAATCTGAAATCTACATATCCTTCGCTGCCCCTGGTTCCTGCAGTGTCCAAGGAGGTTCAGTCTTAGAACTTTAATAGGATCACTAAACAAAAAACCTTATAGCAGTCTTGATTTCATGTCCTCATTGTCCGTTTTTGCTTTGAAGCAGTTGTAATCCTTTGCTGAAATCCTCACTTCCTGGTTGTCTGGCTCCATAGTAAAAAATCTCATGGGAGCTTCTTCACTGTGGTCCAAGCGGTGCTCGTCCCCGTTCTCTGAACAACAGCACTGTGTGTGAACGTGCAGTAGAGAATTGAAGGGGGTGTGAGCATTGTGTGGCTAAGACCATAGTACCTCCTCCCTTTGAATAACTCCCCTGCACTGCCCCGCCTGGACTCCGCCCCCTTTCTTTCGGAAAACCGCCCATAAGAACACACTCAGTCTGTCTCTTGCTGTCTGCAGGGTATCGCTGTCTTGCTGGCTGTGTGATTAGTAATATTAATTAGTGATAGTGTGAGGTATAGTGGGCGGGCTATTCAAATCAGTGCAGAGCGTGCGTCCCGTTTTTTTTTTTTGCGCATGCGCAAAGCATACTGGGAAATGTAGTTCCCAGCATGACGGCGACGACGCTCTCACGAACGAGCGGCGAAAATCAGGAAGTGCAAGGTAGAAACGAAACCAGATAGATGCAGGTAAGAAATACCATGGAATTTAATCGCTTTTAATTTTTTTTTTTTTTAAATCACTAAACTAATATGTCTTTATAGGCTACTGCAGGGCATTTTAGCAAATAACATTTTTCTCTTTAGTGATCCTTTAAGCCCCCATTCACACCAGTGCGGCTTTGAAATTGCGCTACTTCATTGTGATTTCAAAGCTGCATATCAGTCGGATTTCAGTGCGCCTTGCAACTTCATACAACAGAAGTCTATGCAAGACGCAATGAAAATCGGCAAAAAATAGTATCACTTATAGAAGTGCTTTATTCACACATCACTGTAAGGGTAGGTGACAGACCCACTCTTCATATAATATGAGAAATGGTAAGAATAGCAAACAGAGGTCACCATAGATTTCATGACAATGTGGATGATGGCTGTGACTGGCAGCAATATGTACCACATCCTCAGTGTGCCCTTCACCTGTCTCTACAAGCCGGGGGTAATAAAGACGACCTCCTACATTCACATTGTGCCGAGGTTGGCGTGCCGGCAGCACAAGCGTCACTTTCATGAGATACGTGTCATTCCTACCAGCTCTCCACCTCATACATGAACCCAACATTGTAGTTTCCTGCCAAGATCCATTTCTCATTTTATTTCAGGGTAATGTAGGACAGATCTCAGGATCCAGGCAATAGAGATGGGTTATGAAGATGTATTATGTTTATTGTTCTTTAGAGATACATGTCAAAGTGATCACCTTAATGGACATAACCCCTAGGTGTTAACTGCCTTTGTTTTTATATATCGTTTTAACTTAAAAAAAAAATGAGGTACATAAAATATATGCTGCCAGGTTTACTGCTTGATTATACACGGTGTGCTTTTCATTAGGATGTCTTAGGTCCCATTCACACTGGGGCGGGAGGTACGATGGCGGTAAAGCGCCGCTATTTTTAGCAGCGCTTTACCGTCGGAATTGTAGCGGTATTCGGCCGATAGCGGTGCGGTTTTACCCCCCACTACTGTTCAAAAAAGGGTTAATACCGCAGAGGCGCAAGCGGTTTCCCATTGCTTTCCATGGGAAGAAGCGGTGGAAGAGCGGTAAACACACTGCTTCAAAGATGCGACTAGCAGGACTTTTGGAGCGGTCCTGCTAGCACACCGCTCCAGTGTGAAAGCCCTTGGGCTTTCACACTGGAGAGACAGCAGCCACTGTTTCAGGTCGGTTTGCAGGCGCTATTTTTAGCGCAATATCGCCTGCAAGCCGCTCCAGTGTGAAAGGGGCCTTACACAATAATTGTACTTTGCTGCTTTATGCCATTAAAATCTATCATTCCCCCCTCCCTCTTTCTCTCTGTCTGTCTATCCTTCCCCCTCTCTTTTACCATCGGTCTATTCTTCCCCTCTCTCCCAATATGTCTATCATTCCCATCCCTCTCAATGTGTCTGTCCTTCCCCTCTCCCAATATGTTTATCCTTCTACTCTCTCTGAATATATCTATCTGTAGCGCCCCCTTACTTTCAGTATGGGCAATACACTAAAGTTAGTGGGGAGTGAGAGAGTTACATTGCTCTCATTCTTAAATTTGTTAAATTGGGCTGCTGTCAGTTTTGGAACTGTCCTCTTTTGCTCTCTTTTTTCTCGTCGAGATTCTTGTCGGCCTGTTTCCCCGATGAGAAACCCGAGAGTGTGTATACTTACCTGTCACCGTGGAAACCTGTGCATGCTCAAAATGACTTTGACGCATGCTCGGTAGCTTCCACGGCATAGGTAGGGTGAAGCAAGATGGCGGCGACGGCATCAAATGTGACGAGGAGGCAACAGTCTAAAGTCTCGTACACACGACCGGTTTTCTCAGCAAAAAACATCAAGAAAACTGCTGCCGAGGGGGTGAAGGGGGTGTTCTGTTGTCGGAAATTACATCTTACATTAAAGTGAGAAGCTGACTTCTTACCTCTTCTCCCATGCAGCCAGCGAGTTGAGAAGCAGGGTCAGGGGCCGAAAATTACTTCTCACCAGACAGGGCCTCTAGTAATTTGGGGGCCCTCTGCAGCATTGCGGGGCCCTAAGCGGCTTGCATAGTGAGCCTATAGGGCGGATCGGCCCTGATTCCTTTTCAAATCCCGGAGGTCCACGTTAAAACAGATCTGTTTCATGTAAATTAAAAAGACTACAGCTCCACTACTGATGCAGAATAAAGACGTATTCCAAGCTATTTTTATCCTCTATATAAATGACCGTTAATTCCTACACACAATCCATCTGACAAATCTGTCCAGTTCCAGCGGGATTCATGACACAAGTTGGAGAATGTATCAGGCTCTACATATGGGCACAGTGCGTCACAAGGCAAAATACAAAATGTTTGTTGCCACAGTTTTTAATATGGAAATTACTATCTGTTACCCAAGATGGCAATTAGAGTCTCACAAGGCTGCGTAGTACGTAGGCAGAGTGGATCAGGCACCTGTTGACAATTTAGACGCAATGACGCCTTTTTTTTTACCAAATCAGAGATCCCACGTAAGAGGATGTTCTGAAAGGAGCTCTCAGCTCTACGTCTGCTTACAAATAAACTGGCAGCCTCTCTGCTCCATAAAAACACAATGGCCAATCACTTCTTTGGAGACGTGCTAATTACTCCTATTCAGTCAGGGTACAGTCCTACGTAATCGGCTAGCGTACATTCATGCTCACTTTTGCATGTCATCAGAAGCACACGTGATTTCATGACTCATGGCACCCAACTCATTCTTGACATCTCACTGGCTTGTCTGGCTTTGATAGGAGTAATTCTGGGTCTGACATTTTATCCGAGCTGCAAAAGTTGACCAATTTTGGATCCTGCTGCTATACCGGTACATCGAAGTTTTCCTAAATGATGTACCCCTTAATACCCAACTTCTGCCAGATACCACTTGGTAGATAACAGGTAATTTAAAGTATCTCTAGATGTTGGTTCAACAGTTACAGTGCTGGGCCAATCATCTACAGCAGTGGTTCTAGACCTTTCTAGTGTCGTGACCCCTTGAAAAAATTTCCCAAGTTGTGGGGACCCCTAACAGTAGAATTTTCAAAAGCATTGGTTGTCAGCACCCAAGGCAAGATAAGTAATTTGCGCCCTTAACCCACAGACATTTAGGACTCCCTGAGTCCCTTCCACTCGTACCGTATTAAAACCCTTCTGGTACATTTTAGGATTTACCACTATGTTCTCCTTATTTCCCTTTTATCTTTCTATCTAAATTTCTTGTCTTTTTTCCCCCTCCCTGTTCTTTCTCTTATTTTTTCTCTTTCTTGTTTTCTTTGTTCCTCCCCCTCTTTTCCTCTCCCTTCCATGTATTCTCTATTTTTATTCCTTCTCTAACTCCTTGGAGGGAGAGAAAGAGTTGGGATCAGTGGCAGTGCTGGGGGGAGTTCTGATCAGCCAGCTTAGGTGCTCTTGATCAAGATCATCTGCTGATCTGGGAACTGTAGTGGGGACTTTAACCGGCAACTCTAATCACAGGTTGTGTTACTCACTGTGTCTCCAGCTCTGTGGTGTCTCGCCACAGTGACACCTCTGCGGAAATCAGGAGATAGTGTCTCCTCCAGCCCCTCCCACTTCACATTTCTCACCAGTCAGCTGACCTCTAGTGTCTGCCCCACAGTCATGCTGCGAACTGAATGGGCAGCCACAGGCTCCAGGGACCACCCTGCTGGGCGGCTGCGAGTGCTGCGGGCTTAAAGCGGAGTTCCACCCTTAAAACCACTTTCTTTCATCCCATCCAGCATACTGGCGTAATCCATGTACTTACTTTATAATAGATCAGTTAATTTTGGGCGCACCGCGGTGTATGTCGCCGCTATAAGGCGTCACACCTTCCGGAAACAGCCGACTAGCGTTCGGCTCTTCTCGGCACCTACGCACAGACCCAGAAGCTGACTGCGCAGGCGTCGTATATAGCCGCGTCACGCCCTCCGAAAAAAGCCGAACTAGGACCGGCTATTTACGGCACCGAGAAGAGCCGAACGCTAGTCGGCTGTTTCCGACATGGATTAAAAATAAAAAAAAACAGCATACTGGCGCTGACGCCAGTATGCTGGATGGGATGAAAGAAAGTGGTTTTAAGGGTGGAACTCCGCTTTAAGGAACAGCCCAGGATTCTGTGGTCCCTGGCAAATCGTCATTTGACCCCCAGGTTGAGAATCACTGATCTACAGTATCTGTATATAGAGACGCTATTGCCTTCAGCACATGGAGTGTCTATAGCCGTCAACATACAGAGAATCTATAGCTTTGGGTAAGCTACAACTAGAGCAACCCATAGCTTACACAGGGACACTTCTCCCACTGTGGGCAACCAAACAGTGGCAGAGGAGAGAAGCAAAGGTGAGTATGTCCTACTGAAGAGAGGGGCAATAAAGTCAACCTGTTGCATGGACAAAGCTAAATTAACCTTTTCTAGAAAATAGCCTATGCAGATGTTAACAAACTGGGAGTGTAGGGTTCCTAACTGGGAGTTTATTTGACCAGGCTTTTGGAGGAGCAAAAATTGCCTATAGGCACAACAAATTAGAAGAATAATCTTTTTACAAAGCTGCACAGTTTTTGAAATAACTTCTAGGGCAGTGATGCCGAACCTTGGCACCCCAGATGTTTTGGAACTACATTTTCCCATGATGCTCAACTACACTGCAGCATCATGGGGAATGTAGTTCCAAAACATTTGGGGTGCCAAAGTTCAATGGAGCCGGTTCACTTATCCCCAGGGCGGCTCCAAAGTGATTTGCACAGGAGTCCTGTGAGTCTTCTGGTCCATTTTAGGTCCAAATTCAGCCAAAAATTCTGACCGGAATCGGACCTAAAACAGTGAACAGGGAGGCACCGGACCCCTGCTGTGAGCTGCTCCGCGTGGCAGTGTGAACCCAGCCTAAAGGTGGTGAAACTTCCATTCTCTTCCTGCTTCCTGCCCTTCCTGCTTCCCCATTGGAAGATTGCATTGACAACTCAAAACATTTTGAATTGCACACCACTTTCGGTATCACTAGATCCCAATCGTTATGCTGAAACTTTGCAGCCACAAAGTTTTACATTTCACAGGTTAGAACTTCAGTCAGGTTTAGTTAGGGGTTACGATGTTGTAAACTCTCTAAAAAACAACCTGCAAGACAAAAGACATAATGAGCTAAAATGCTTCACATACTAGCTCATTATTAAATACTTGCCTTAGAACGAAGCTGTTGTTTTTTCCAGGTTCGTGGGCTCCGGCGCTGTGATTAGCCGGAGGCGCGATGACGTCACTCCCACCCATGCGCTCAGGTGCCGCTGGTCACGGCACAGCTACTGAAGAAACGGCACTGTATTTATTGCACATTGGTTATTTTGCAGCTGGAGCAGTGATAAGTGGCTTTAAAAGTGGTTGTTACTACCACTTTTACCTACAAGCCTATAATAAGGCTCATCTGTAGGTACCATCCATGAAATCTCCTAAACGGTGCAAGTTTAGGAGATACTCGTGGTCAGTGGCGGCTGGTTGCTCAATTTTTTTTGGGGGGGCACAAACAAACGGGGAAAAAAACACATCAATTGCAGCCTCATTGTGCCAATCAATTGCCGCCACTGTGCCCATCAAACGCAGCCACTGTGCCCATCAATTGTCACCCCTGTGCCCATCAATTGTCGCCCCTGTGCCATGCCATTGTCACCACTGTACCCATCAATTGCCGCCAGCTTGTCCCGTAAAATGCCGCCAGATTGCCCCCTCAAATACCACCAGACTGTCCCCCCGCCCGACACTTACCTTTCTCGGATCAGCCATCCTCCCTCCACAATACCTCGATATCTTCTCCCACCCTCGATGTCGCTTCAGCCAATCAGGTTACCAGTAACCAGACCCAGTAAACCTGATTGGCTGAGACGCGTGCTAGTGTTAACCAGGGAACGCACACCCTTTGTGTCCACTGCTTAACTAATTGGAAGCCGATTAGAGCCCACAGGCTCTGATAGACACTTCCAAAAACCAACCAACTGCTGTTATTTAGCTGACCAGTGCTCACCAGGGGGGCGTCCATCTGAATAGTGGGCGGCAGCGGTGACAATACATAGATTCATGCAATGCATGAATCTATGTATTGTTGACTTTATTGACGGTGCAGGAGAGAGAGGGGGTGCCCACTATGGACGCACCACCACTGCTCATAGCACTTACAAGTAAGCCTTATTATAGGCTTACCTGTAGGTAAAAGTGGTAGTAAGGGGTTTACAACCACTTTAAAAACATCCTTTATGAGGTTTACACATACTTTAACCTTTGCCCGGAGTTTCACTGTATGAGAGCTGGGAAAAGGGTATGTCCTGTAAGTCTAGCTTAAAATATACATGCATTAATTAAAAGATAAGCCGCAAGACTAAAAGCCCTGGTTCAATAAACAGCGATAATAAGGGATTTAGCTCTGCAAGGAAATTGCTAGAAATGCAAATATTTACACTAGATTCAGAGCAGGTGGAATGGCTCGGTACTCATAACTCTGCGGGTATAATGTACTGACGGCTCAACTATACCAACTGAAAGGGTCTGTCTGCAAAAAGACATCACTGACCAGTGGCGGCCGCTTCATTAGGGGCCCTCGGGCGCCGCCCCCCTAGTCCACATGCAGGACACCGGACGCATGGATTTCAATGTTTTTTGTTTATGTTTTTTAAGCACATGACTAGAGCCTGAGGCTCTAATTGGCTTAAAAAAGGGTGGGCTCGGGGCCCCATTCGAGCACCCCCCCATTTAAGCATTAGCTGCCACTGTCACTGACACCAAGACTCTAAAAAAGAACCACTGATGCTGACTACTTTCACTCAGGCCTCGTACACACGAGGCAATAGATTTGTTCAAATCTGTCCGTCCGACAGATTTGAACACATCTGTCTGATGGGATTTTGGTTTGCTCGCGTGTACACACGAGCAAACCAAAATCCCCGCCAGCAGAGAGCACGCTGACGTGTCGGTGACGTGGCGGTGACGTTGACGCCGCCACGTCACCGCACCAGGAAGTAAAACACTTCCGCGCATGCGCCGAATCCATTCGGCGGCGGTGCAGGACGACATGTCTGCTGGTAAGTGTACTAACCAGCATGCTTTGAAATCTGTCGGGTGGCCAAATCCGTCGGCTCGGCCGTACACACGATCGAATCTGTCTGCTGAAACGGTCCAGCGGACCGTTTCCAGCGGACAGATTTGATCGTGTGTACGAGGCCTCACTTTACCATAACTGCACCAATTTTTTTAATTTTTTGCACCATACATGAAAGCTGATTGGTAAGGTTGGGCATTTTTAGATCACTATTAATTTTGTTTATTACAGGAAACATTTTGGACCAGGTAAGTTATTACGAAACGACGTAGGGCGGAGCGGCGTACTGACGTCACCTCAAGCTCCATACAATTCCCCAGTAGTTGGGGTGATTTATTTTTCCAATTTATTATTTATATCACAAGGTTAGGGGTTTAGCGCCATTTATTTTTCTTTCCGTGCATTTTCTTGTATTTTTTGTTTACATGCTAATCGCAGCTTCCAACTGAATAGCTGCGACTTGGTTTTGTAGCTATTCTTTTTCAATTACTTCTAGCGCAGTTTTTCCAATATTCAATTTTACACAGAGCTTTACGATTCAACACTCACATAAGTCCTTGCCCTTAAAGCCTTTGCAATCTAGGGTCCCTATGTCACCTGCATTCATACACACACTGGGGAAAGTTTAGATAGGGGCTATGTAACCTACCTGCATGTCTTTGACGGGTGGGTAGAAAACCAGAGTACTAAGAGGAAAACCACGCAAGCACAGGGAGAACATGCAAACTCCATGCAGGTAGTGTTCTAGTTAGGGTCCACACTGGAGACCATAGTGCTGCAAGACAAGAAGTGCTAACCACTGCACCACTGTGCTGTCCCACAGGCACATACACTATATTGCCAAAAGTATTGGGACACCTGCGTTTACATGCACATGAACTTTAATAGTTAAGTCATAATCCGTAGGGTTCAATATTGTGTATGCCCACCCTTTGCAGCTATAACAGCTTCAACTCTTGTGGAAAGCTGTCCATAAGGTTTAGTAGTGTGTCTATGGGAAAATTCTTACAGAAGCGCATTTGTAAAGTCAGGCACTGATATGTATGAGAAAGCCTGGCTTGCCGTCCCACTTTGATTTATCCCAATGGCGCTCTATCGGGTTAAGGTCAGGACTCTGTGCTGGTCAGTCAACTTCCTCCACCCCAAACTCGCTCTTCCATGGGTAATGCCTGTACCACCCTGATGGCGGCCCTGCACACACTACCGATCACTCACAATGAAAGGTAAGGGGCCAGCAAGTTACATTTTTATTGGGCCCTTCCCCAACTCATCCTAAAACATCCCTGCAGCAACAGCCAGAGGCAGAGGAGAGTAGGGAAGCCGGCCTTGCCTACGCTTTAAGAAATCAGTTTACAAAGGTGTGAGGCTCGTACTTAAAGGGGTTGTAAAGGTAAACGTTTTTTTACCTTAATGCATCCTATGCATTAAGGTAAAAAAACATCTCACAGCACCGCCCCACAGCTTTCCGCCGTGCGAGCGCCCATGCATGAAGATGGAAAGCTTTTGCGAGGAGGAGCCCAGACAGCCGCTGAGGGACCCCAGAAGACAGCTTTCCGGACTACTCTGTGCAAAACGAACTGCACAGTGGAGGTAAGTATCACATGTTTGTTATTTAAAAAAAAAAAAAAAACCTGACTTTAGTGTCCCTTTAATGAGGGTTATCGCAGTTTTCTCCCACTAAAAGCTCATAAAAAAGATTTCACATGTTGGCTTCTCAAGCATTTTTGCCACTTGACAACTCTCACTGCCTGACTTTCCTGGTATTTTACTCAAGACTAACAGACTCCTCCATGCTTTAAAAGGTGGGAAGTCAGCTTTAGTGTGAAACTTTTCTTGGCATGTGCTCAGAAATCTTACTCCTCCACTCCACAGTAGTGTGCTTCAGTTCTTACAACCCAAACAGTATAAAGAGAAAAGATAGGAAAATGGACCTGTGTGTATTTTACAACACCTACTGGGAGAAATAATAATTCTAACAATATTGTCAGTTCCTGCATTTTTACATTTAACTCCTTTGTGGCAAAGGAAGGTCCATAAAGACATGAATGAGTGAGTTTGGGGTGGAGGAATATGACTGCCCTGTCCTGACCTCAACCCTTTGGTGGAGGGGAGATTATGGTGTAGGGATGTTTTATAGGGGTTGGGCTTGGCCCCCTTAAGGTAAACAAGGAGGTGGGGGTCGTGGCGCCGTTGCTAATGAGTTGTATTGATGAGCAGAAGTGCTCTGTTGGGGCAACTACCCTTGATGAATAATATATAAAAGATATAGAGGTGGCCACCCTGGGCAAGGTGGATCAGAATGTACAAAAAATATAGTGTTAGTCCCTCTAGAACCTCTAGGTACGGTAGTGCTCCTGATAGTAATTCTTGGTAATGATCTACAGTATGTCAAGTCCACTAAACATAAAGCACATACCACAATGTGTATACCAGGAAAGAACCTTATACACCAACTATTAGGTACATAAAAACAGCATATTAATCAGGTCAAAAGTCTAAATTATATATATATATATACAATAAATTAATTAAATTAACATGCAGGAGTCCATAAGGAAAAATGCAGGCTGATCGGTGAAAGTGATGTGAGGGTCAGGGTGCACCTAGCTGGGTAGGTGGTCTTAGTGCTGTACAACAGGTGTTGCTCTCTGTGGTCCCGGTGCTCCCCCTTAAGGGTCCCCACTCACCAGAAGCAATCACCCCTGCTGGGGTAGAATGCGTGTCAATCAGACAGCTGCTCCTTCGTACCGAGGCATTTTCTCCTGGTGTTTCTCCTGGGTTCCTGAGGTGTATCCTTGATGTTGATGATTTTGGGGTTCAATTATTTCTGTACTGTCCGGGAAGATCCCGCGCCGACCAGATGACTCCAAACACTGTCCAGACCGGGGCCGATTAGTTCCAGTGAAAGGAACTCTTAACCACTTAAGGACCGCCTCCTGCACATATACGTCAGCAGAATGGCACGGCTGGGCACAGGCACGTACAGGTACGTCGCCTTTAAGAGCCCAGCCGTGAGTCGCGCGCCCGCGACCCGTTCCACGGATCCGGTCGCCGCCGGTGTTTTCCGCGATCGGTCACAGGGGCTAAAGAACAGGGAGAGGTGTGTTTAAACACACCTTCCCCGTTCTTCACAGTGGCAGTGTCATTGGTCGTCTGTTCCCTGATATAGGGAAAGACGATCAATGACGTCACACGTCCAGCCCCGCCCCCTACAGTTAGAAACACACATGAGGTCACACCTTACCCCAACAGCGCCCCCTAGTGCTTAACTCCTAAACTGCAATTGGCATTTTCACAGTCATCAGTGCATTTTTATAGCACTTTTCGCTGTGAAAAATGGTCCCAAAAATGTGTCAAGATTGTCCGATGTGTCCGCCATAATGTCACAGTCACGAAAAAAAAACGATGATCGCCGCCATTAGTAGTAAAAAAAATAATTATTAATAAAAATGCCATAAAACTATCCCCTATTTTGTAAACGCTATACATTTTGCGAAAAAACAATCGTTAAACACTTATTGCGATTTTTTTTACGAAAAATATGTAGAAGAATACGTATCGGCCTAAACTGAGGAAAATAAAATATTTTTTTTATATATTTTTTGGGGATATTTATTATAGTAAAAAGTAAAAAATTTGGATTTTTTTTTCAAAATTGTCGCTCTATTTTTGTTAATAGCGCCAAAAAAAAAAAAAGAGGTGATCAAATACCACCAAAAGAAAGCTCTATTTGTGGAAAAAAAAGGACGCCAATTTTGTTTGGGAGTCACATCGCACGACCGCGCAATTGTCAGTTAAAGCGACGCAGTGCCGAATCGCAAAAAGGGGCAAGGTCCTTAACCTGCAAAATGGTCCGGGTCTTAAAGCGGAGCTCCACCCTAAAGTGCAGTTCCACTGATCGGAACCCCCCCCCCCTCCGGTGTCACTTTTGACACCTTTCAAGGGGGAGGGGGTGCAGATACCTGTCTAAAGACAGGTATTTGCACCCACTTCCGGCCCGCAGTCTCGGGCAAAAGACAGGTTTTTTCTGACATCCCGTCGCCCCCCCCCCCCCCCCGTTGCGTGCTGGGAACACTCGGCTCCCAGCACACAGCGGGAGGCAATCGGTGGGCGCAGCGCGACTCGCGCATGCACCGTAGGGAGCAGCCGAGGGGGAGCAGCAGAGAGAGACGAGCGATGGCGCGTCCTCTGCTGCAGACGCCGCTGGACTCCAGGACAAGTAAGTGTCCTAATATTAAAAGTCAGCAGCTGCAGTATTTGTAGCTGCTGGCTTTTAATAAAACAAAATTGATGGGCCATCCGCTTTAAGCATACCAAGACTTTTTGGACAATTTAATGCTCATAACTTTGTGGGAACAGTTTGGCCCCTTCCTGTTCCAATATGACTGTGCACCAGTGCACAAAGCAAGGTTCATACACATGGACACATGGATACACATAAACATGGATGAGCGAGTTTTGGGGTGGAGGAACTTGACTTGCCTTCACAGTCCTGACCTCAACCCGATAGAACACCTTTGGGATGAAATAAAGCAGAGACTGTGAGCCAGGCCTTCTCGTCTACATCAGTGCCTGACCTCACAAATGCTCTTCTGGAAGAATGGTCAAACATTCCCATAGACACACTCCTAAACCTTGTGGGCAGCCTTCCCAGAAGAATTGAAGCTGTTTAGCTGCAAAGGGTGTGGCTGCACTTCTGCTGTTCTCCTGAGCTCCAGTGAGGCCTACTGATCCAGGGAGCTTGATTACTCCCTATACCCAGAGTGGATGCAGGAACCTGGGGTGGACCCAGGGGAAGATCCCCCGGATGGCCAGAGTACCGATCCTCCCATACCAGTGTTTGAGGACCTGGGAAATGGCCCAGCTAAAGGGGAAAGCCTGGCAACCTACAGAAAGAAGGTTTGTGCAAGGATTGCGAGAATCGCCAAGGAGGAGGAAGTACTGGCAAAGTTGAAGTTTGACTTCAAGCAAAAAAAAATCGCAAGTGATCGGCTGCATAGTTCCAAGAGGAGACAGATGCGGCCTGAGTTAATGGCTTTGGAGGCCAAAGTGGAAAAGCAGAGTCTGCTGGTGGCTACATTGAAAGAAACCAGCGGTGCTTTCAAGGAGAAATATGGCAACGATGATCGCTTCCGTGCAATGCGCAGAGGGGCTATAGAGGCCAGTGGAGGACAGGCATCACCAGAGTGCGAGAAGCCAAGGTCAGTGCAAAGCAAAAAAGTTTCTGTGGGCTCGGATTGTGTTTCTGGCCAGCACGCTGGAAAATCTTTGCATTCCAAGCCAAGTACCAGTATGCTTGAAGACAGTGGTGAAAGCTCTGGCACACAGGCTGCAGGTGATCAGCAGTCAGGTGTTTTGTCTGGCAGTATGTCATCGGGCCAGGAAAGTTCTGTGCCCTTACCACCGCAGCAGGAGGCTATGGAGCAAGATGATCCATCTGAGCCTGTGAAGGGAGCAGGTATGATGAACCTTATTGCAGAAATGGAATCACCTTTGCATGGTCGCAAGTTTGCAGTGTCTGGATCATCTGAGGATGAAGAGGAGGATAATGATGTCCCCCCAAAATCTTTGAAACATGAGGTGAAAGTAAATGCAGGTTTTGTTCAGAACTTGCCTATACAACACAATGGAGGTGTAGTTCCTATGGATTGTGCAGTAGAGGGCGGCGCAGAGCAAACGTATCCCCTGGCTGAGACTTCCACCTGTGTACAGCCAGCCAGTGAAGGGTGTGTGGACTCTGCTGTGAAGAGTAATGATAAAGACATCACTGTTGGTAACCCTTCAGTTACTGGTAATGAAGGTAGAATTACCAAGGGCAATGTAAATGACATTTCTGTGTCAGAAGTCTCTGCTCCTGACAATATTGTTGTTGCTGCTTTATCTAAAGAGGGGTCTGTACCTAAGAGTGATGTTGCAAGGAGTGCGATTATTTCTTATGCTGCAGCAGTGGCTGCAACTGTGCCAGGGGTGAGTAGGGCCAATTATTCTGCAGTTGCTAGGAGTGATGTGACTGAAGGTCAGGCCAATATGACACCATCTGGTAGCTCCTTTAAACGCCGCAATGTGGTCCAATTGAGGTGGATTGGAGAAGGCCCCCCCCCAAATAGGAGAGATGTGGTGGACCGCATTCTGGGGATGGGTTTTAAAGCGGAGGAGATTTTTGCCCTTATCAGCCCAGTTGGGTCATATGAGTATGACCTCTCCTTTGTCAAGGCAGAAGGATTAGATGTCTTTTGGGAGAGGTATGAGCAGAAGTGCAAGAAGTCCCCAAGATGGGCAGGTTTGTCACCTAAAGTAGTCTCCCGCCAGCCATTATATAAAAACGTCACAATTCTAGTGCGTAATGAGTCCATTCCTGCTGCGGATCTGGGGGTGTGGTTGGGGAAATATGCGGATGTCCAAGCCCCCTTGAGGAAGGTTGTAGATGACAGGGGGATATGGACAGGAGGATGGACAGTATTAGTAAAACTGCATGTCACCGGTAATGTTGTTAAGCACATCCCTTCCTCTGCCTTTATAGGTCGTGACAGGATCATTACTTTTTATGCAGGACAACCAAAGTTATGTCACCGCTGTGGTGAAAAAGGCCATTTTTCAAGCTCATGTACTATGCAGAAATGTTCCCTCTGTCAGGGCTCAGACCATGTTGCAAAGGACTGCAATAATATTCGCTGTAATCTTTGTAACAAGTTAGGTCACCCCTATAGCCTTTGCCCTGAAGCCCTCCATAATCAGCCGGGGTTGGTGGAAGAACTGCTGAGAATGGAGGAGGAGGAACGTGGGGGGCAGCAAGGGGTTGGTGGAGCTGTTTCAGCTAGTCCTGAGGGGTCCCCCCAGGTGTCAGTTTCCCAATCTGAAGGTGTGACCCCTCCTGTGTCTGCTTCCCAGTCTGTGCTTCCTACTGTGTCAGTGTCTACTTCTGTTGTGTGTTCTTCCCCAGTGTTTCAGATACCCAGTGTTCCTGATGTATCCAAGTCATCCAGATTGGCTGAGGCTGCCAAAGGGGCGGATTCATGCCGATCTGAGGTGGCAACTTCGTCGGGACCTTCCCTGGGGAAACGTAAGACCTCTAGTGGAGGTTCTAAGGGGAAGAAGGGGGAAGTTGCCACTGCTAATGATATAGATGAGGCCTTTAAGGGTAATGTTTTAGGGGAGGAGGGAGAGTGGACCAAGGTGAGCAGAAGGAGGAATAAAGTAGTCCTGACCTCTGCCTCCTCGGCTTCATCTTTAGAGGTAGAAGATCTACCTCTGGGAAACAAGTTTGGGTCCTTATCTGACGGGGAAGAGGAGTCTTCTAATTCCGTGTCTCAGATGGAGGAGGATGAGGGAGAAGGTTCCCTAAAGAGGCCAGGGTCTCCAGTAAAGGAGGAGGGTGCTCAGGCTAAGAAACGCCTACCTCAATCATCCTAATGGCAGTTCCCACTCCGATAAAGGTGGCAACGATTAATGTTGCCAGCATAAAATCTGTAGGGGCTCGCAATATGGCCTTATTTTTGCTCAGCGAGATGGATGCTGATGTTTTATTTTTGCAAGAGACCCGGCTAAATTGCCTTGCCGATGTCCACCTGGCAAAGAGGGAGTGGAGACGTGGGCCCTCCTTCTGGTCTCTTGCGGCCGAGCCTTACAGCGGAGTTGCAGTACTTTTTACTGGCATGGTAACGTGTCGGCGGGTTATCGAGGTAGAGATTGGAAGGTGTATGGTCCTGGACGTCTCTGTGAAGGGGCATGATCTACGTCTGGTAAATATTTATGGACCACAAACTAGATGGGAGAGGAAATGCCTCTTTACAAAGATTAAGCCTTTCCTTTTTACATCTCGGCAAGTTGTCTTTGGAGGTGATTTTAACACCGTCACTAGGCCCAAAGACAGGAAAGGCTCCACTGACAGCCTGAGATATGATAGCGTCTTTCTTAATATGATAGCCAGGGAAGCAGGTCTGGAAGATGCGCATATTAAGCGTTGCCCAGACAGCACGGGGTACACATTTAAGAGAGGCAGTTGTGAGAGCAGGATAGACAGGTTTTTTTTTAAGGGGGACTCTGCCTTTTCGGCTCCTGAGTGTCGTATGGTGGAGTTCTCTGATCACCTTATGCTGTCTGTTATTCTTAATGCTTCAGATATGCCACCTAAAGGAAAGGGTATTTGGAGGATGAATTCGGCTCTGCTGGATGACGAGGAGGTAAGACAATCTTTTGAGGATTTTTTTCAGGCTCAGGTAACCATCCTGGATTTCTGCAGCAGTAAGTCAGAGTGGTGGGAGCTTACCAAAAGCCGGATCAGTGGGTTTTTCAAGGCCATAGGAAAAAGGAAACAGCTTGGTAAGTACATTGCCTACCAGCAGCTGCGGAGAAAACTTGATCGCCTTGTCTCGAATGGTGGAGATTCAGGGGCAATCTCTGAGGTGAAACTTCTCCTTAGGAAGTATCAGTATGACCGGCACGCTTCTTTGGTTCTGGAAAGGGACTACGGGAAATATCACTCGCCCGACCCTTATCAGAACTGCAAACAAAGCGCAGCAGTTAAGACGGTTGTTGGGCTAAGGGATAGTACGGGCTCTTTGACGAAATCCAGGTCAGGGATCCTGGAGGTCTCGAGGTCTTTTTATGTGGAACTTCTGGGGGAGAAGTACCTCGATCGGGCAAAGATATCAAGTTTTCTGGATTCTACACCAGATCTGGGAAATAACATTCCGCTGGCAAGTTTGACGGGGGTAATCACAGCAGAAGAGGTAGTCAAAGCTATAGACGGTCTGGCCATTAAGAAAACGCCTGGGCCAGACGGATTGACGGCTGAATTTTATAAGACTTTCAAATCCAGCTTGGTACCTTATCTTGTGGAGGTATTTAATGGCTGTCTGCAAGAGGGTTCGCTCCCTCCCTCCATGAGACAATCTGCTGTTATTCTGTTGTCAAAAGGTAAGGATCCCTCGATGGTTGAGAATTGGCGCCCCATTAGCCTTCTCAATGTCGATAGAAAGATTCTGGCAAAGATAATTTTCTGCCGCTTGTCGTCAGTAGCGGTCAGATTGCTTTCCCGTCAGCAGCACTGTTCGATCCAGGGCAGGAGCACTTTTTCAGCGGTGTTAGCTGTCCGGGAGGCTCTGGAGCGTTGCAGGGCTGAGGGCTGGGGAAAGTACTTGCTGGCATTGGATCAGGCGAAGGCTTTTGATCGTGTCAATCATGAGTACCTCTGGCTTCTCCTTGACAAGTATGGCCTGGAGGGTGGGTTTATTGGATGGCTTAAGACTTTATACAGAGAGGCAGAGAGCTTCATGCTTGTTAACGGTTGGGTTGGACGGCCCTTCAGGGTTGGATCAGGGGTGCGCCAGGGGTGTCCGCTGAGCCCTTTGCTATACGTTTTCGCAATCGACCCCTTCATCAGAAGGCTAGAGAGCGGACCGTTGTGCGGAGTGCCGGTGGGCACTGCTGGTGAGCCGCCCTTGAGGGTTGTAGCCTATGCTGATGACGTTTCTGTTTTTATCTCTGGGACAGAGGAGGCGCAAGAGGTGGTCTCAGTTATAGAGCAGTATTCCGAGGCATCAGGCTCCAAGGTCAACCGTGATAAAAGTGAAGTTTTTTGGATGAGCGAGGGAGATGAGAGCTTTGCACTTCCGGACATCTTCCCGAGGCCTCAGAAGAAAGTCAAAGTATTAGGCATCGAGTTTGGCCCTGATGATTACAGTAAGTTAAATTGGGAAGCCAGGCTAAATGATGCTGATGTCAAGGTGAAAAGCTGGAAAGGGTGGCGGCTCTCCTTGAGGGAAAGGGTGGACTTGATCAAGACCTACCTGATTCCTACCTTTCTGTATGTCAGCTTCGTTTGCATCTTGCCGGAATCCTTCTATACCAGGATTTATAGTTGTTTCTTCCAATTACTATGGGGGAACAGGCTGAATCTTGTCAAGCGGAATGTAACTTACCTATCTAGGCAGCAGGGTGGCTTAGGGATGGTCAACCCAGTTGTATTCTTCTCTCTGATGTTTTTAAAACACAATTTTGGTAACATGCTGGCAGAGAGACCGCCTGGATGGGTGGGTATTTTCCAGATCTGGTTTAGACCTTTTCTGGGCTGTTGGGAGAGTGGCGGGCCAGTGAAAAGCCTAAGGATCAAGCATGGTAAGCTCCCGGCTTATGTTGCCCCGTGCCTGAAAATTCTTAAACGGTGGCATGTGACAGCAGAGGATATCAGGTCCCTCCCTAGGAGACTCCTGGGTGAAAGGATCGTGGGTACTGTCTTTCATGCGCCACTGGCCTTAAGAGATTGCCCAGGTCATATTATGAGGGAGGGTTTACGTTTAATAAATTCTGAGCGGATTCCCTTGAAATTTGGGGACCAGGCCTGGCTCGCTTTCCACAGTAGGCTCTATGTGAGGGGGAACGTGAAGTGCCGCTCTTTGGACAATCGAGGTTGTCCAAGAGCGGAGTGTCAGGGTGAAGTGGAAACCATGGACCACTTTTTGCTTCAGTGCCCTTTCAATATAGAAGTCTATAAAAAGGTGGGGAGGGCTCTGAATATTCCTTTCTTGTCTAGCATGTCTTATGCTGAGTGGGTGTATGGAGCATTGCAGAATCGCAAGGGATATGATTTGCACACTCTTTTTCTAGTCAGCTTAGTAGTCCGATATTACACCTGGAATGCACGGTGTCAGGTATCCCTTCGGCAGAAAGTCCTTCCTGTTCTGGTGGTGGTGTGTGAGATTCTTGGTGAGGTAGGGAAAATTCGGGGTCTCGAGAAAGACAGATGGCAGAAAAGGGTCTGGATAAAGGCGTGGAGGAATATCAGGCCGGTAGCTGCTGTTTGTTGATCTCTGGGTGTTGGGTTCTTTCCCTGGTTTCTCTCTGGACACTCCCTTAGATTTTCAAGGATACCATTTTTGAAGAAAGGCTACATACACATGATAATCTGTTTCTTGGTCTGAATGTTATTTAAGTTGAGTGTAGAGATGTGTAGAGTTTTTAAAGATGTCTGCTTTATTTAGTGATGCGTTCATGTATTATTGGTTGAAGTAAGCCTTTATTATGTATATAATATGTTATGCATAAAAAAAAAAAAAAAAAAAAAAAAAAAAAAAAATATCTATAATATTTATGTTTTGTATTTTTGTATAAAAAAAAAGTTGGAATGTGTTTCTTGTTTGCAAGATTCTCAAAATAAAAAATTGCCAACTCAATATATGCTATTAAAGTTTGTGTGTGAAAAGGCAGGTGTCCCAATACTTTTGGTAATACAGGGAGTGCAGAATTATTAGGCAAGTTGTATTTTTGAGGATTAATTTTATTATTGAACAACAACCATGTTCTCAATGAACCCAAAAAACTCATTAATATCAAAGCTGAATATTTTTGGAAGTAGTTTTTAGTTTGTTTTTAGTTTTAGCTATTTTAGGGGGATATCTGTGTGTGCAGGTGACTATTACTGTGCATAATTATTAGGCAACTTAACAAAAAACAAATATATACCCATTTCAATTATTTATTTTTACCAGTGAAACCAATATAACATCTCAACATTCACAAATATACATTTCTGACATTCAAAAACAAAACAAGAACAAATCAGTGACCAATATAGCCACCTTTCTTTGCAAGGACACTCATGCAGCCTGCCATCCATGGATTCTGTCAGTGTTTTGATCTGTTCACCATCAACATTGCGTGCAGCAGCAACCACAGCCTCCCAGACACTGTTCAGTGTTTTCCCTCCTTGTAAATCTCACATTTGATGATGGACCACAGGTTCTCAATGGGGTTCAGATCAGGTGAACAAGGAGGCCATGTCATTAGTTTTTCTTCTTTTATACCCTTTCTTGCCAGCCACGCTGTGGAGTACTTGGACGCGTGTGATGGAGCATTGTCCTGCATGAAAATCATGTTTTTCTTGAAGGATGCAGACTTCTTCCTGTACCACTGCTTGAAGAAGGGGTCTTCCAGAAACTGGCAGTAGGACTGGGAGTTGAGCTTGACTCCATCCTCAACCCGAAAAGGCCCCACAAGCTCATCTTTGATTATACCAGCCCAAACCAGTACTCCACCTCCACCTTGCTGGCGTCTGAGTCGGACTGGAGCTCTCTGCCCTTTACCAATCCAGCCACGGGCCCATCCATCTGGCCCATCAATACTCACTCTCATTTCATCAGTCCATAAAACCTTAGAAAAATCAGTCTTGAGATATTTCTTGGCCCAGTCTTAACGTTTCAGCTTGTGTGTCTTGTTCAGTGGTGGTCGTCTTTCAGCCTTTCTTACCTTGGCCATGTCTCTGAGTATTGCACACCTTGGGGCAGATTCACAGAGAAATGGATTATCGTAGCGTATCAGAAATACACTACGCCGCCGTTTTTTACCTTGCTCTACGTGGAATTCAGGTAGATTTTCTACGGTAAACGACGGCGGCGTAGTGTATTTCTCCCGTCGCAATCCATATAGACGAGTAGGGGGCGTGAAACATTTAAATTAGGCGCGTTCCCGCGGCGATCGATCTGCGCATGCTCCGTTCGCAAATTTCCCGCCGTGCATTGCGCGAAATCACGTCGTGACGATTCGAAGCGGGAACGACGGCCATACTTAACATGGGCTACGTAAAGTTAGAGCAGCAAAAAGCTGCTCTAACATTACGTATAAAAAAATAGACGAAAACGATTGCGCCGCTCGCTCGTTTGTTCGTGAATCCCCGTAAAAACACATTTGCATATCCCGCCGCATTAAAACGACGCGAACTCCTCCCAGCGGCCGCAAATAGATGGCAGCGTAGATCCGAAGGCTTACGAAGACGTAAGCCTCTCGGATCGAAGCCCGAAGCCGGCGTATCATGGTTTGAGGATTCAAACTAGTGATACGCCGCGGGAAATTTGAAATTACTCCTGTCTAACACCAGTTAGACAGGCGTAATTGTTTTGTGAATCTGCCCCCTTGTGCTTTTGGGCACTCCAGTGATGTTGCAGCTCTGAAATATGGCCAAACTGGTGGCAAGTGGCATCTTGGCAGCTGCACGCTTGACTTTTCTCAGTTCATGGGCAGTTATTTTTTTCCACACGCTTCTTGCGACCCTGTTGACTATTTTGAATGAAACGCTTGATTGTTCGATGATCACGCTTCAGAAGCTTTGCAATTTTAAGAGTGCTGCATCCCTCTGCAAGATATCTCACTATTTTTGACTTTTCTGAGCCTGTCAAGTCCTTCTTTTGACCCATTTTGCCAAAGGAAAGGAAGTTGCCTAATAATTATGCACACCTGATATAGGGTGTTGATGTCATTAGACCACACCCCTTCTCATTACAGAGATGCACATCACCTAATATGCTTAATTGGTAGTAGGCTTTCGAGCCTATACAGCTTGGAGTTATGCCGCGTACACACGATCATTTTTTGTGATGAAAAAAAACGATGTTTTCTGTGAAGTAAAAAACGACGTTTTTGAAACGTCACATTTCAAAGACGATGTTGCATACACACCATCGTTTTTTTCACAAAAAGCGAGGTTACGTTCACCACTCTTTTCCATTGAAGCTCGCTTCATAACTAGCTTCTGGGCATGCGCGGGTTGAAAAACGTCGTTTTAAACGACGTTTTTGCTACACACGGTGACTTTTTGTGAAATAAAAAACGACGTTTTGAAAAACGACACAAAAAATTCAAGCATGTTGGAATTTTTTTTTGGTCGTTTTTTTGAAGACAAAAGACGACGTTTTGCCCACACACGATCAATTTAAATGACGTTTTAAAAAACGTTTTTTTTTTCATCGCAAAAAACGACCGTGTGTACGCGGCATAAGACAACATGCATAAAGAGGATGATGTGGTCAAAATACTCATTCTGCACTCCCTGTATAGTGTATGTTCTAGAGATTAGCGGGTCTATGTACATTGTAAATTAGAATTAGAAGGTGTTAAAACAAACTGCGAACCTGGATAAAGTCATGGGACTTTAATAATCTGAACCTGCACACAAAATTGTAGGGTGTCAGAAAAATGTGTCACAGTCTGACCATCCTCACATATATGACTGCCAGTACTTTCATGGCTTTGGGTGACCACTTGCGTTTAGGCCTGTCTCAGTGGACCCCACTGATGGTGACTTATAGGAGAGAAAACAATAGCAAGCTTTTAAGCATGAATCTAAAACAGTCAAATTGTGAGATTTTTTATGGGCCCCCATAGTAAATCTGTACTTTAAAATGAAACTAATGGTGCCTATAGACATTAGAGAATGTTCAATCCATGAGGTCACATTCATGCGTTTGTAGCTTCTCCATAAGATTCAATAATTGCGGACAAGACATTTATTTGTCACCCATAATAAGCAACATTTCAAGGCCACTAAAGGCCTCTTCCTCCAGCGGTAGTGACAGCAAACATGTAACACATCGTTAAATAGATTGCATACACCAATCAAAGCCCCCACCAAAGAATGCAATAAGAATCACAAAGAATGCAATAAGCAATGTAAGGGTGCAATCAGGGCAGCTGAGATAGAACACAAAAGGCACATAGCGGAGGAGAGTAAAATAAATCTTTAAGTATATAAATAGTAAGAAAGGGAGGTCAGATCATATTGGCCCCTTAAGGAATGATGAAGGAAATCTGGTTACAAAAGACGGAGAGATGGCAAAGGCTTTGAATATATTCTTCCTAATCTTCACAAGGGAAACGGGGGGTTACAGTAACCAAGACGGTTATGTTAATTTTCATAGCGTGTCACAGGAAGCACCCTCATGGTTAACAGAGGACAGAATTAGAAATAGACTTGAAAAACTTTACATAAATATGTCACCGGGACCAGATTACACCCGAGGGTCCTTAAGGAACTCAGTTAAATTATAGCCAGATCATTGTTCCTAATTTTTGTGGACAGTTTGACTGGAATGGTACCAGCCAATTGGAGAAAAACCAATGTGGCACCGCTATTTAAAAAAAGGGCTGAGATATATCCCTGGGAATTACAGACCAGTTAGCCTAACATCAATAGTATGCAAGTGTAACGCCCTTCTCCTGTTGATCAGGCGCTGCTTTAAATTTAGTGGGGTCTGAGCTGTTATTTAGCTTAGACAAGAAAGATTAAGGGCAATTTAGCCTCTGTTCCAGCCGTGACTTTGCTGGGAGTATCCACCATTGTTCGCCTGGGGTGTCATTACCACCCCAGGCCAAGGGTGGGAGCAGCAAGGTCAGGGTGTATTGGGTGTTGCCCTCAGCAGCGAATCAGTGGGAGTGCTTGCCTGCTGTGGATGCTGGGGACGGGTACTTAAGGGACAGAAGCCATTAGGGGGAGGTCGTAGGTCTGTTGTCCCACGTGCCTCGTGGCCTGCCTGGCCTGAGGTGCGTGTCCTGAATCCTGTGACTTTGTTGGTAGGCCCAGTAGTCTGGCTGGGGCCTGCCTTGCAAAGGTGATCCTGTGCTGTCCGTCCTGCGGGAGGAAGCCACTTAATGAAGGAAGCCAGGGGAGGACCTATCCTGGAGAGGGCCATGCAAGAGGCTGGTACCTTGGGAGAAGAACTGGAAACTTAATCGAAGGATGCACCGTACACCGAGAGGCTTGCCGGGTCTATTAGTTCTACCAAAGCTAAGCTGGAGAGATCCGGGTGCTGAATCCTGTGGCAGAGGATTCCGGACCAAAGGGTCTCTTCATAAAGGAAGGTCTGTGGCAGAGACTGTACTTTATTCCGTGCGCCATCCCTGCTTCTAGGCCAGTCAGAGGGACCTGTCCGGGTGAGCAATACCCACTCTGGCTGGAGTGGCGACGAGAACTGTTTCCTGGAAGCAGGAGTGTTTTCTAATTGTGATTATGCACCTGAATCTACCTTTCCACCCCTTATCCTTCTTTTCTAACGAAGTTCTTCAATAATAAACCCCAAGAAAAAGAAGTGTATTGTGTGGACATTGAAATTCTACAGACTCTGCTTTCACCCTGTACAGCGAGAATATAGAGGTAACGTGCCACCCAAAAATAACCAGCAGCTCCTTCAAGGGGTAGTGCTACACAAGCTGTTGGAGGGGATGATAATGGACTATATACAAGATTTCAGTAATGAAAAAGGTATCGTTAGCAGTAATCAGCATGGATTCACGAAGAATCGTTCTTACCAGACCAATCTATTAACCTTCTATGAAGAAGTGAGCTGCCATCTAGATCAGGGGTCTCCAAACTTTCTAAACAAAGGGCCAGTTTACTGTCCTTCAGACTTTAGAGGGGCCGGACTGTGACCATTGGGAGTAGAAATTGTCCCGGTGCCAGTGAAAGTTAACAATGCATATTTGGTATTGGGGGGGGGGGGTTAGGGCCCCATTATTGGTGTTAGTGAGTGAAACAGTGCCCAATCACTGGTGTCAATGGGAGGAATGGTACCCCATCATTGGTGTTAGTGAGAGAAATAGTGCCACGTCGTTTTGGCATCAATGGGAGAAACCGTGCCCCATTGTTGGTGTCAGTAGTAGGACATTTCGCCCCATTGTTGGTGTCAGTGGGAGGAAGAGTGTCTTTTATCAATGGAAGGAAAAGTGCCCCAAGGGCCGGATGAAGGCAAGTAAATGGCCGCATTCGGCCCCCGGGCCACAGTTTGGAGACCACTGACCTAGATAAAGGAAAGGTCCGTGGATGTGTTGTATCTGGTTTTTGCAAAGGCATTTGATACAGTTCCCCACAAGCATTTACTGTACAAAATAAGGTCTGTTGGCATGGACCATAGGGTGACTACCTGGATTGAAAACTGGCTACAGGTGCGAGTCCAAAGGGTGGTGATAAATGGGAAGTACTGGTGTGGAAAGTGGGGTCCCGGAGGGTTCTGTCCTGGGACCAATCCTGTTTAATCTATCTATAAATGATCTGGAGGATGGGAGGAACAGCTCAATCTCAATATTTGCGGATGATACAATGTAGGGCAATAACTTCTACGCAGGATGTGGAAACCTTACAAGAAGACCTAAACCAGGGGTGGCCAAACTTTTGAAGAGCGAGGGCCACTTAAGCGACTTGGTAACCGGTCGCGTGCCACAATGAACAGAGCAGGCAGATGACAGGTCCATGTCCACTCTGCAGAGCAGACAGGGGCACAGCCCACTCTACTCTATTGGCCCTCCATTCCGATCTGCCCAGATGGAAGTGGACAGATCCCCCCTTCAGTTTTTTTATTTAGCAGATCGCACTAGGGGTAGGTGGGTGTAAACGGCCACAAGTCAGTTTGCATCTCTGGCTTAATAGAAGTGAACTAAGGGTCCAATTGGGTCAGACTGATCGTGTCAAAGGGGCCTAAGGCTGCTTTCACACTGATGCGCTGTGGTTTACCCACACCAAGGGGGCAGCGCAGTGTACCTGTGGCTTTCCTGTGGGTTAGCTGCACTTAGTCTTCTATTATATTCTGCAGGTTTGGTGCACTTTCTGAAGGGCACCAACACACAGGTAATAACAGAAGTCTAGGGCTCAGTGCAGGTAACCCGCAGGTGTTCTGCGCTGAACCTGTGGATCAGTTTGAAAGCAGCCCAGTAACCACTGCAGAACAGATATGCCCATATATACTCTGTGATTTTAGTATTACCTTTAATAACAGTCTTCCATTCAGGTATCACCAGCTGTTGCTGTCCCAGGCAGAGAGAATTTGGTATAACTCCACCTGTGACAGGAGTTGGCGCTATACATGAAACATCTGCTTATGCCAACCTGCCATCCTAGAGCAGGAGGTCGCAGGCAACATTAGAGGGCTCCGCAGGCCACTGGTTGGACCCCCCTGACCTAAACAAAAAATTAGGTGGGTAATTAAATAGCAAATGAGGTTTAATGTTGAAAAATTCAAAGTAAAGCATTTGGGTGCCAAAAATATGAATGCAATTTACTCGCTAGGGGGAGAACCTCTGGGGGAATCTGGGATGGAAAAGGACCTGTAGGTTCTAGTAGATGATCGGCTCAGAAATGACATGCAAATAGCGCAGTAACTTTCGTTTTTTGTTAGTACTCCCAAAGAACAAAAGTGCATGCAATTTCACAGGAGGAATCGATCTGCGACTTTTTTTATATATATATAAATACGCTTTTTAGTAATAAAATTGACAGGTTCACTTCACCTGCAAGTCATGTGCAGCCTAAAATGTTTGCTACAAAAACTCTGCAAACATCAGCTGAAAGGTACAAAAGTATAATAAGCCCCAACTCTTGCTATTTTCATTTTTGCAGTAGGAAAGGAGCAGCTCTTACCCCGGAGCTCCCGGTGAATCATTCCATAGAGTCAGCTCAGACACATTATCTGGAAACCTCAGGAATGCACAGCAGATAAAGGGGAACGGAGGAGTATGTGCTGAATTCTCACCACCGCTACATGCTGACAAAGCCCACTGAATATGAACACATCCTGCACAAGCCACGGGTGGCCACGCTCCATTAGTCACAGGTCATTGTTTTATAATAGACATCATCATTTTTTGTGTTTTATATTGGAAATAAAAACAGACGTCAGTAAGGATAAATCTGCAAAGATGCTGGTGGTAGAATTTATTTAGCAGATCCTCCAATCTGCTAACATCAGCAGAGCTAAACCTGGACAGAGGGATCATTGACTCCATTGGCATTGGAGGGAGGGGTGGAAGGGGGACAAACTCCCTCAGGTCTCATTCTTTTACAGAAAAAGTAGAGCTACGCAACACAAGAAAATGATAAAGTGAATTACCATGAGTGCCAAAGCTGACAGATCAATAACCAATGTGATGTGAAACCTAAAGAAAAAAACATATAGGCCCGGATTCACGTAGGGACGCCTAGCTTTGTGTGGGCGTAGCGTATCTGATTTACGCTACGCCGCCGCAACTTTGAGAGGCAGCTACCTTATTCACAAAGAAGCTGCGCCCAAAGTTACGGTGGCGTAGCGTAAATGCATGGGCCGGCGTAACCGCGCCTAAATCAAAATAGGCAGGTAGGGGGCGTGATCCATGTAAATGAATCGTAATTGACGCTTTTTCCGAACGGCACATGCGCCGCCCGTGGACGTATCCCAGTGCGCATGCTCAAAATTACGCCGCAAGTACTCCTTGGTTTCGACGTGAACGTAACTTACGCAAAGCCCTTATTCGCGAACGATTTACGCAAACGACGGAAAATTCTACGCTGTTCCGACATCCATACTTAACATTGCGTACGCCTCACATAGCAGGGGTAACTTTACGCAAGACTTACTCTTATGCAAACGACATAAAATATAACGACCGGGCGCAAGTACGTTCGTGAATCGGCGTATCTAGCTCATTTGGATATTCAACGCGTAAATCGACGGAAGCGCCACCTAGCGGCCAGCGTAAATATGCAACTAAGATACGACGGCGTAAGAGACTTCAAAATTCGGGCGTATCTTGTTTTCAGAATACAGAAAATAGATACGCCGGCGCATCTTGGAAGTTACGCGGCGTATCTCGAGATACGCCGACATAACTGCTATGAGAATCCGGGCCTATATATATAAATCAAAGTGGATATATAGTCCCTATGTGAACCAACAAAAAGGAAAAAGGAATATCCAATCACTGATGAACCGATATGATAATCCTTTAGTAAGATACACAGTGCAGCAACCAGTCAGCAAATAGAAATCCTGTGCAGGGAAACAGAAGAACCACAATGCGTCACCAATCACACCTGTGCACCACCACCTATAAAGTTGTATGCTTACCAGAGGTAAACTTTAATTGTCCAAAAGTGTTGGACGTCTTCCCAGTAGATAGGGTTCTCCAATGGCAGGGAAAGCGAGCGATCAGATGGAACAAACTCGATGGGCACAAATGCCGCGAAGCTCAGCTTGGATACCCAAAATGAAGAGAGACTCACATAGTGTGTATCGTATGGTGAATCAGATTTAATAACCAAAATGACAACTTACAGTTTAAAAAGTAACAAACATCCATATAGGACAATGGAGAGCCGGCTGGCATGCGATCTCCCGTTCAGAGCGATGACGTCAGCACGTCTACCTCCCGACGTACGTTTCGCTATAAGATAGCGTCATTCTTTTACCATAAGTACAGGACAAGGACACTGAAAGAATACTTCAAGCTGAACAGTGGGCAAGCAATTGAAATGCATACATGGGTACTACTCAAAGGATTTCTAATTCTTTTCGGCCAGTCGTGTGATTCAGACATTCCTGCCAGACATCATGACCAGGTCCTGCCCTCTTCGGGACTTTTAAAAAGACTACGTTACAGCCCAGAAATATAGGCTGGTGTTTCGTCAGAATTGGCGACCCGTCAGAACTGGTACTGGAAGTGATGTTCCGTCGCTGTCATCTTGCTACACCCCGCACTCCTCCATAGTAAGTATACTCTGAGAAGGGGGAAATTGGACATCTTGTTACACCACCGGAGTTTTTTTTTTTTTTTAACATTTTTTTTAACAAGAAAATGAGTTTATATAGTGAAATACAGTGCTTAGAAGTCAGTGTGACTGGTTAGATGTTAAATTTTAAAAGCAGAGAACTTCTGTCAGATTAGCAAACCTGTGAGATGAGCAGGTTTGCCGCTGCTTTTAAAATTCAACATCTAAACAGTCAGACGGAGTTCTAAGTAATTGATTTCAGTATATAAACTCACTTTACTGTTACATATAAGTGTAAAATGCAAAACACCAGTGGGTGAAACAAGATGTCCACTTTCCCCTTCTCTGTATATCCTTACTATGGAGGAGTGTGGGGTGTAGCAAGATGGCGGCGACAGAACAGCAATTCCATAACCAATTCTGACGAGTTGCCATATCTGGTGAAACACTGGCACTAAAAAGTGAAAAAACAATAGCATGCCAATCAGATGATTACTCTGCTCTGATCACCTCTAAAAAAATTAAGGTGTAGGAGCTCCAAATATAACAGGTCTAAAGGCAAACTATTTAACATATGGGGAACGCTTCCGCTAAAAGTTGATTCAAATATGTATTTAGAATGTAAGTGTTCATGCTATATGTTTGCAGCTACTATAAATCTGTAATTTATATGATACTCACATGAATTCTAAAATGCTACATTTTGTACTTTCAGAAGTAGTATAAATTCCTGAGGAAGATCCTGCAATTGTTAATTGAAACGCGTTGGGTATCCCTCTACTCATTACCATCTGGTTTTTACTGGTGGCTATATAGCAAGAAGTGGGAAATACCATTCAGTCAATACATGATGCATTTTTTTTAAGATTTGTACAATATATGCAACATATTGATTATTTCTACTTAAAGCGGAGCTCCACCATAAAGTGGAACTCTCACTGATTGGAACCCTCCCCCCCTCCGGTGTCACATTCGACACCTTTCAGGGGGGAGAGGGGTGCAGATACAGGTATTTGCACCCACTTCCGGCCACACCGTCGGGTATGACGTCACCTCCCGTCCCGTCCCGTCCACCCCGTTGTGTTCTTGTACACAGCGGGAGCCAATCGTCAGGCGTAGCCCGTCTCACGCATGTGCAGTAGAGAACCGGGCAGTGAAGCCGGATTGCTTCCCTTCCTGGTTCCCTCACCGAGGATGGTGAGGGGGGGCAGCAGAGTGACGAGCGATCGGCGTACGGCACAGGACTTCATGACAGGTAAGTGTCCTAATATTAAAAGTCAGCAGCTGCAGTATTTGTAGCTGCTGGCTTTTAATATATTTTTTTCAGTGGACATCCTCTTTAACTTGTCTTTTTTATATGTAAAAAAAAAAACAACCTTATTTTTTATTGCCTTAAAAATACCAAACTAGAGATTTTTCTGTTACTATAGGGATGATGGCAATTACACACCTAGTCACATGAGTGAAAATGACTAATAAATGTCAGCATACACTCTAGAGCAGAGCCCTGAGGTTGGAAATATAAATGTATGCATCCCTACACTATGGAAGATCTCAATGGTAGGCTAGCCATACAGACAATATAGAGCTTCTTTTGGTGGTATTTGATCACCTCTTCGTTTTTTATTTTTTGCGCTATGAACAAAAATAGAACGACAATTTAACAAAAAAAAAATATTTTTTACTTTTTGCTATAATAAATATCCCCAAAAAATATATATATATATATATATATATATATATATATATATATATATATATATATATATATATAAATAGTTTTAGTCAGTTTCGGCCGATACGTATTCTTCTACATATTTTTGGTAAAAAAAAAAAAATCGCAATAAGCGTTTATTGATTGGTTTGCGTAAAAGTTATAGCGTCTACAAAATAGCGGATAGTTTTATGGCATTTTTATTAATAATTTTGTTTATACTAGTAATTAGTGTTTTTTTCCCGTGACTGGGACATTATGGCGGAGACATCGGACACTTGACACATTTTTGGAACCATTGTCATTTTCACAGCGAAAAGTTCCATAAAATTGCACTGATTACTGTGAAAATGAAGGGGTTAACCACTAGGGGGTCTTAAAGGGGTTAAGTGTTTCCTATTGTGTGTTTCTTACTGTAGTGGGGCGTGGCTGGACATGTGACGTCACGGATCGTCGTTCCCTATGACAGGGAATAGACGATCAGTGACAAGCCACAGAGAACTTGGGGAAGGTTTGTTTACACTCACCATTCTTCAGCTCCTGTGACCCGATCGCCGGACACTGGCGGCCGATCGGGTCCGTGGGCACGGTCACGGAGCTCAGGTCTAGGTCTTGAGTGCGCCGCCGGTGGCGTGTGCGTGACCCAAGGCTGGGCTCTTAAAGGCGATGTACCTGTACGCGCCTGTGCCCAGCCGTGCCCTTCTGCCAACGTATATCGGCGTGAAGGGGTCCTCAAGTGGTTAATGCATAGAAAGAGAACGCATTAGGATAAAAAACCTTCCGACTTTACAACCACTTTCTGTATTTCTGTATCTTAAAAGGGAAAGCATTGCTGCTTCCCATAGCAATGAGGTTTCAGCTTCTGCTCAGGGGCGGACTGACAACTCATGGGGCCCCGGGCAATAGAAGTTTATGGGGCCCCCGGGCTTACTGATGGCCACCACGCCAGGAGGCAGTGCAGAGGCGGGGCAGCTAAAATCTCGGGATTTTCACATCAAAAGCATGTCAGTTTCGGACATATCAGGGACAGATGTAAAAAAAAAAACACAGATTTTTACATACTGTCCCTGGTTTTACTGAGCCTGGCAACCCTGATGGGGCCCCCTAGTGGCATGAGTGACTCAATGGTCAGTCCGCCCCTGCATCTGCTTGATCAGTCATCTATTCCTTTGGTCCTGTATTCTGCCCATCTAAGGGACACCATAAATTACACAACATAATCACAATTTGAATTTGCTTTCAGAGCAGAGTCTTCCAAAGAGGGCATTCCTTACCACATGACAGTCTGGAGAATAACAAAAATTATGCAATTACTTCCGTTTGTCACATTTGTTTATGTGACAGTTGCCCCTGTTACCAATTTCAATTTTAGAAAGGAGAAGAGAACTGCAACACGGTAAAAGAGAAGTGGTTACTCAGGACCATGCAACATGGCCAACGTTGCCAGACCCATCGCAGTTTCATCACGAACATTCTAAGAAAATGTGAAAAGAGAGGCAAGGTTTATGCCTTATAACACGACTAGCACTCTATCAATGTAACATACACAAATGGGTGCCAGGCCATAAAGGTGATTGAGCCCCAAAGGCTTTAAATTGTTTACAATTTGACAATACACGTTTTGGGGCAACAAAACTCCTGCTTCATCAGGGCTTGGAACAGAAGCATAGACGTTTGAAAGAGACTCAAAACAAATAAAAAGCACAGGAATCTGTATTAGGGGAAATTTGCTTTGATATACAAGTGCTTTGGATTACAAGCAAGTTTATGGAATTATGCTCGCGATCCAAGGTTTTACTTTAGTTGAACTATGGGCCAGAGTCAGGTAGATCGGCGCATCTTTCTGCCGGCGTAGCGCATCTCATATGCGCTACGCCGATGTAAATGAGAGAGGCAAGAACATTATTCACAAAGCACTCGCCCCTAACGTAGCGCCGGCGTAATGTAAATTGGCCGGCGTAAGCTCGCCTATTTCAAAGTAGGTGGAAGGTGGGCGTGATCCATGTAAATGAACCGTGACCCCATGTAAATGAATGTCTGAGCGAACGGTGCGAGCGCGCGCATGCTCAGAATCACGTTGCATCTACTCCGTAAGATTCGACGGCTCAATGCCTACGACGTGAACGTAACCTACGCCCAGCCCCATTCGCGTTCGACTTGCATAAACAACGAAAAATTTGACGGCTGTTCCAACGTCCATACCTTTGCATGACCTGCACCTCTTATAGCAGGGGTAACGTTACGCCGGACGTAAGCCTTACGTAAATGGCATAATTGCAGCGATGGGCGCAAGTACGTTTGTGAATCGGCGTATCTTGCTCATTTACATATTCGACGCGTAAATCTATGGAAGCACCCCTTGCGGTCAGCGTAAATATGCGCCCAAGATCCGACGGCGTAGGAGACTTACGTAAGTCGGATGAAGCCAAAATTCAGGCGTATCTTCTTTCAAGAATAAGGCGCATAGATACGACGGCGCACCCGTGGACTTACGTGGCGTATCAGTAGATACGTTGGCGTAATTCCTTTCTGAATCTGGCCCTATGTGTATTCTATCTTGAGTTTGTGCTGGAATTATGACAGCAGACTGTGGGAGACCAGTGGGGGCTGCATGACAACAGACTTGCGTCTATTTACATCAAAGTACATCCAGTACATCAAGTTTAGGTCCGAAAAAAAAAGGTCCTAGATGGACTCAATTGGTGGCACAGAGAGCCTGTTAAAATAACATGAATGCATTCACTGATAATTCTTTACCGCTCCCTTTAAAGCGGAGTTCCACCCAGAAATGGTACTTCCGCTTTTCGCGAACCCTCCCCCCCCTCCGGTGTTACATTTGGCACCTTTCAGGGGGGTGCAGATACCTGTCCAAGAAAGGTATTTTCACCCACTTTCGGGAATACTCTCCTGCGGCAGCCCCGCTCCTACCCGCACCCCCCTTCCCCTGCTGTCTTCTGGGAAGCACACTGTTCCCAGGAGAGAGCAGGGACCAGTGACGGGGTGCCACGTTATTCGCGCATGTGCAGTAGGGAACCGGGCAGTGAAGCCGCAACGCTTCACTTCCCGATTCCCTCACCGAGGATGGTGGCGGGTGCAGCCAAGGGATGAGTGATTGCTCGTCCCTCGGCTGCCGACATCGTGGGCGCGCTGGACAGGTAAGTGTCCATATTTTAAAAGTCAGCAGCTGCAGTATTTTGTAGCTGCTGGTTTTAAAAAAAAAAAAAAATTGTCAGAACCTCATCTTTAAAGCTCAATCACAGCCATATTAAATAGTAACTGAATCCCTACTGAAGATGATTTGCTCTTTTTTGCATGGAGATTGCCTTACTTTGCTCCACTGTCCACTGCTGACTTTCCAGCACTTGAATGTTGACATCCTGTTCTGATGATGTGGCAACTGGTCCGGCACAGTAATGTTGATGGTGAGAGGGGCCACAACAAGGTCGGTCAGAGACCACTATGAAGAGCGGCTTAGAAGAGCCAATCATCTCAAGTCAAACTAGCAGAGAGGAGTATTGGAAGACCATATACTAAGGTGAGTATTAGGCCAGGCGATCAGACCGCTCCAATGAAACTGGTCCGACGGACCGTTTTCATCGGACCACGCTGAAGTGGTCTAATGTGTGTACACACCATCGCACCAAAAATCCGATCAGACCAGAACGCGGTGACGTAGAACACAACGACGTGCTGAAAATACGAAGTTTAATGCTTCCAAGCATGCGTCGACTTGATTCTGAGCATGCGTGGTTTTTGGTCCGATGCTTTTGCGTACTAACCATCGGACAAAGCATTTTGGTCGCTCAAGATGAAGAATCCCATTATTTACACCCGAGCATTGTGACTCTTGTCATCCATCACGTGAAACTTGAAAAAAAGTAGTCACACATTTTTGGCCCAACAGATTTTTTGTGGAAGTGACCGAAAAATGCTTGAAAAAAAATGTGTGTTTACGCACAAGCTTTTTAGGCGCACCCAATTAACCACTTGCCTACTGGCCACTTTTACTCCTTCCTGCCCAGGCCAATTTTCAGCTTTCAGCACTTTGAGTGACAATTGCGCGGTCATGCAACACTGTACCCAAATGACATTTTAATCATTTTTTTTTACACAAATAAAGCTTTCTTTTGGTATTTAATCACCACTGGGGTTTTTGATTTTTGCTAAACAAACAAAAAAAGACTGAACATTTTGAAAACAAAACAAAACAAAACATTTTTCATGGTTTGTTTAAACATTTTGAAAACAGGTAATTTTTTTCCTTCACTGATGGGCAGCACTGATGGGCACTGATGAGGTGGCACTGATTAGGCGCTGATAGGCAGCACTGATGATGCAGCAGTTATAAGCGCCACTGTTGGGTACTGAGAGGTGGCACTGATAGACGACACTGATGGGCACCGATAGGCAGCACTGCTAGGAGACATTGATGAGACACTGATTGGCAGCAGTGATGGGCACTGATTGGCGGCACTAGTAGTGGGCACTAATTAGCAGCATTGGTGGGTACTGATTGGCAGCACTGGTGGGCACTATTGGGAATACACTGATAATCAGGACACTGATTATCAGTGCCCTGATTATCAGTGCCGATGTCCCTATAACAGAAGCTGGTTATCGACTTTCTTCTCTTCTCTTCATATTGTCGGCATGAGGAAAGAAAAGCTGATAACCGGCTTGTGTTTACATCCTGTGGTCAGTTGTCATTGGCTGACAGCTGATCACGTAGAAAAGGGCTCTTGTAATTGGGCCTGCACCCCAATCCGTGATCAGCTGAGTCCGAAGGACTGCGCAGGCAGCAGGATGTACTCCCTCCTGGCAAAGAAAGCCCATGCTGTAGCCGTCTTTCGGCTATAGCATGGGAGTGAAGTGGTTAAAAGTCTAATGGGGCCAAACGTGTGCTCTTGTACCACAAAAAAACTCTAACCAGCTACACTTACGCTATGGGGTTGATTTACTAATACTGCTTAGGGTAGCCAATCAGCTTCTAACTTCAGCTTGTTCACTAAAGCTTTGACAATAAAACCTGGAAGCTGATTGGTTTCTCTGCAGAGATGCACCAGATTATGCACACTGCATTTTTAGTAAGTCACCCCCCCCCCCCCTCCCCAAATGTGAACGAGGGGCTGCAGGGAGACCGTGGTGGATGACAGGACCAAGAGAGGTTAATCCAATTTACCTCCCTAAATAGCTAAACATCTGGAAAATAAAAAAGGTCATATAAACAGAATGTGCCGTTCTACAAACACAAATGATTTATATACAAGTGGATGAGAACTTCAAATAAACAGACCAAAAATTAGGCAAACTATAGAGAGGGGATGCATGTTCCTTGTATTGCATCTGGATATAATAATACCTGTGAACTGATATCTACCAAACGTCTATACCAGGGGTCTCAAACTCCCGGCCCGCGGGCCAGTTGCGGCCCGCAGACCAAGATTTTGCGGCCCACTGTCAAGCCCTTCCCCCGGACAGTGTCATACTTTGCAGCGCATGCAGCAGGGCCGGTACAAGGCAGGGGCGGGAGGGGCGAGTGACCCTGGCGCTACCAAGTCTAACAGGGGGGGGAGCGCAATCAGCCGCGGCCGCCAGATCAGTTGGATTGTCTGTCACTCACTTTCACTGAGTGACAGACAGCGCAGGCAGCGGCTGTGGCACACTGTGTGCCGACTGCGCTCCTCTGTCCTGGTCCTGGCTCCCTTTCATTCTTTGCGTTGCCTCTCGCCCCCCCCCCCCCCCCCCATGAAAGCTGGTATATTCCCGACGTGCGCCGTCACCGCGTGACGTCACGCCGGGGGTGAGAGGTGACTGAGGCAGAGAGGAAGGGAGGACTCGCGCGGAGCTGTGTCTGGAAAAAAAAAAAGGAGGACAAGACACGAGGAGCCTGCTGCCTGCCTCAGCCTGCTACTGTCTGGAGTGGAGTGTGTGGAGTGGACTGTCTGCAACAGAAGAAGAAGTGAACTATAAAAAAAGTAAGAGACAACTTAAATTAGTCTGTATTGGGGAGGGGGGGGGGGAGGGGGGATTGGACTGAGGTGACCATCATATTTTTAATTAAAAAAAATGTCAGAATTATTATTTTTTTGTGTTATTTTAAGCTTGCCTTCCTTGTCTGCATAAAAAAAAAAACTTAATTGCAGCCTCACTGTGCCGTCACACGCAGCCACTGTGCGCATTACACACAGCCACTGTGCCCATCACACGCAGCCACTGTGCCCATCAAACGCAGCCACTGTGCCCATCAAACGCAGCCACTGTGCCCATCACACGCAGTCACTGTGCCCATCACACGCAGCCACTGTGCCCATCAAACGCAGCCACTCAGCTGTGCCCATCAAGGTGGCTGTGTTTGATGGCACAGTGGCTGCGTTTGATGGTCACACTGGCGGCAATTGATGGGCAAACTGGCAGCAATTGATGGGCACACTGGCAGAACACACTGGCGGCAAACTATTATTAAGATTGCATCAGTTGTACATTTTAAAATTTTGGTCCAATACTTGATGCGGCCCAGCCTCACCCAGCTTATACCTCCAGTGGCCCCCAGATAATTTGAGTTTGAGACCCCTGGTCTATACAGTAAAACCTTGGATTGCAAGCACAATTTGTTCCAGAAAAATGCTTGTAATCCAAAGCACTTGTATATCAAAGCAAATTTCCCCATAGGAAATAATGGAAACTCAGATGATTCGTTCTACAACCATTTATTCATAGGTCCTTCAGTTTATAGTCCATATAAAAATATTATAGCAATGTTATAGGTTGTGTACTCATAAAATGTCCATCCACACATGGAAGCCTCCACAATGGGATTAGAAGCAAAATCCATCAGGAGCTCCAGAGTATAAAAGAGAAGAGAGGAGCCTCTAAGTGTAGCAATATGTTGCTAAATGTAACCATATTGCTACACTTAGAGGCACTTAGAGGCTCCTCTCTTCTTTTTTATACTCAGTTGTGACATGACGCTACTCTTATATCAAGACATCGCTTGTATATCAAGGCAAAATTTATAAAAAAATGTTGCTTGTCTTGCAAAACGCTCTCAAACCAAGTTACTCTCAAACCAAGGTTTTACTGTAATTAGAAATGGTTCTACAAATCTCACACTTTCTAATTCCGTTCAGATCATATTTACATTTGTATTGTATTGTATTGTATTCTATCCACCACAATGTTTTCTTCCTTTTTTTTTTGTTTGATACTAATAACATATTTTTATGTTCTGTACAGACCAGAGGAAACTAAAAGGTGACTGCAAGGCACTGATGAAGCACAACTGTGTGAAACGTGTTGGCTAGATACACAATTAAGTGTCTTGTTTCCCTAATGCCCTTACGGTCTATGTAAATAACGTATTATGTATATTTTGATATGATGTATTAAAAAAATGTATATTTTTCTAAACAATTTTGTTTTTGTGCTTACCTTTCAAAAACAGTACTCGTTCTCTCTTAAAAATCCCATTTGAATTGAGAACTTTGTTCTCTTTTGACCTTCCTTGTTTTTTATCCACCACATTTATATTTTACATTACATATTCTTCATTTTTTTTTACGCTTTCTTTGCTTTATTATCAACAAAACTTAAGCCATTCAATGAACTGTGCTGGCTTTATAAATGTCACTTAATGTCATAGATAATCACATAATAATTTCAGTGTGTAATTAGTGTCATATGGAAGATGTACACTGCTGGGCATTTGGGACTGACTGTAATCTGCTCCAAGTGGATAGGAAATCCATCCATACTTCTAATCCCATTAAAGTGGACCTATCATATAAATGCACACGGCACATGAATCTGTAGGGTATGGGTCAGCCATTCCAAATCACATTACTAGTTTCAGTAAAAAAAATATCACTTTCTTACCAAGAAAGTTCTAAACTCCATCAGACTAAGTTCTACCCATAGGATGCATTAAGGTGAAAAAACACGTAGGTTTACATCCCCTTTAAGGCTCCCATACACATGATGCTAAAATCAGATGGAAAAGTTTGTATGACGAGCTGCCTACCGATTATCGAATCTTTAGTACGGGGCTTTCGACAGATGATTTTACTTTTTCATCAGACAAAAGTTGGATGTGCAGACTATACATTTGTATGGTTTTCGTACGAAAAAAAACATAAGAGCAAGACTAGGCATGCTCAGAAACGAAGGGATTCATGCAAAGCTATTCACCAATTACATCACTTCTGAAGTTGTATTCGGTCATACAAGAATTTGTAAGTAACCTCTTCACTTTCGCCACGAGACAAGCATGCCACAAAAAACGGACGTTTGGTAATCCGAACATGCTCAGAATAAAGTATGAGACAGGAGCGCACCTTCGGTAAAAAGTAGCGTTCGTAATGGAGATAGCACATTCGTCACGCTGTAACAGACTGATAAGCGTGAATCGTCTCTTACCAAACTTTTACTAACACGCAGTAACATGAGATTAGCAAAAGCAGCCCCAAGGGTGGCGCCAGTGGAATGGAACTTCCCCTTTATAGTGCCGTTGTATGTGTTGTACGTCACCGCGTTTGAGAATGACGAGATTTTGTCTTGACAGTGTGTATGCAAGGAAAGCTTGACAAGATTTGCGACAAGCCTGACAAGGAACTCGTCAAGGAAAACAACGTTTCTTTTATGACGAGATTCTCATCGTGTGTATGAGGCCTAGGTGTGTGTATGAGGCTTTACTAAAATAGGCTACGTACATGAAAATCAGCCAACCAAACCATGGAAATGGAACACCTGACTCCTTGTAAATGAGCAATTAAAGAAATATTTATAGCTGAACCTTGAGGGCAAGCAATCCAATCTCTCCACCTTCATATCGCTATTTAGAAACACCTGATCAAATGGTAATATTCACACACTGACCAATTGCTGTTTCCCAATATTAGATCAGAGCTACTAGTATGAGATATTTCAGAAGCAGCCTGATAAGAGGTTTAGTGCCTACTAAATGACATAAAATACACTGGAAAATTCAGTACGATCAATATGAAGATTATCGGGAAGGGTACATGTTAACATTACTAAATCACATTATTACTATATTGAATAAAAAAGTACCTTTTGCTTGCAAAGCATAAATGAATGCTGCCTAGCGTTCCATGATGTCACCTAAATTATTTAGCAACACTGATGCAGTCACAACTCCCCTTCCAGGTCTTCACTGTGTCTCCAGATACTTGGATACCTCCTGCCCAATGTTAGATAGATATTGTATCATGAATCTACAGCCTGGATCCTCAGTGTGCCCCCTTGACTTGGCTCAAAACTACTTCCAGGAAAATTAGCCCCCCCCCCAGCCAGCTCCTACTGAGCTGGGACCTTGATGAATTATCTGCAATAGGCCCCCCAGCTCCCACTGAGTTGGGACCTCGATGAACTCACTGCAGACTTCAGCTAGTCTGCCCAGAAGGGCAGCAGCCTTTATTAAGGCTGGGATCTCCTCTTCCAGAACAAGAACGAGGGGCGGACTGACCATTCAGGCTCTTGGCCACTGCCCAAGGGCCCCATGCCACAAGGGGGCCCCATCAGGATTGCCAGCCTCAGTAAAACCAGGGACAGTATGTAAAAATCTGTGTTTTTTAAAAAATCCCAAGATTATAGCTGCCCTGTGTGGCCCCATAATCTATTGCCTGGGGGCCCCATAATCTCCTATTGCCTGGGGGCCCCATAATCTCCTATTGCCCGGGAGCCCCATAATCTCCTATTGCTGGGGGCCCCATAATCTCCTATTGCCCAGGGGCCCCATGATTTGTCAGTCCGCCCCTGACAAGAACCCTGCTGCTCTAGGCCACATACTATTTATCGACTTCTCAGCCACCTACTGGGTACTTCCTCCAGGGATTGGCTAAGACCACATAAATATTCAGGATCAGGGTTTGCTTCTTCCAGACCACTACATTCCAGAACCTACTGGAAAGGATGAAGAAGTAGTCGAACCTGCAGTCTGTGAAACCAAGAGCAGCCAACATTAACTACACACTGCTCCACTGTTTACAGAGGTGCCAACAAGACAAAATGTACCTGGACCTCTAGCAACAATTCTATTAAACTACTTTCACACTGGGGTGGGAGGTGCAGTGGTGGTAAAGCGCCGCTATTTTTAGTGGCGCTTTTCCCGTCGGAATTTAGCGCTGCGGTTTTACCCCCGACGGTGTAGCCCCGGTGTCCCATTGCTTTTAATATGAAGGAGCAGTGGAGGAGTGGTAAATATACCGCTCCTTCACCGCTCCAAAAATGCGGCTAGCAGGACTTTTGGAGCGGCAATGCTAGCGCACCGCTCCAGTGTGAAAGCCTTCAGGATTTCACACTGGAGAAATAGCAGCTGCTGTTTCAGGTTGTTATTGCAGACGCTATTTTTAGCTCAATATCGCCTGCAAACCGCCCCAGTGTGAAAGGGGTCTTATGGTGCTACACAGCACATTTAATTTTGTTATTTTTCCCCTTAAATGGGCTATTCATTTCTCTATATAAACTGTAGTTCTCCTGGAAATCTTGCACTCTTTTCTCTTGGAAAAGGAAACAATCATCACTCTTATGACAATATAGTTTCAATGCAGTAGGCATAGTCATTCTCGCATGTCCTCTGCTGGCAAGCTTTCGGGAGTGATTAAGAACAATGTATGTCCTTGTTGTAACTACCTAATCCTAACCCAGATGACCTAAGCGGTTTCTTCACTGGCAGCATGTATCAGGCCATAAATACAAGGGAAACCAAGCAAATTTCCATTTTTAGTACACTAAATTGGAATGTGTTGTTAAAAAAAAAAAATACGGGGCGAGAACAGAGACTACGCTGTACAAAAAGAAGCATTGACTTGAATAGAAAAGATTAGTACAGTCACAGTCTTCATATATCTGTCATCCGCCGCTTGTTACCGGCTTTACACAGATTCTCGGGTGACCTTCAATCACCAACAAAAGTTCACACACAATAAAAGATGAAACTAGCGAGGTCTCTCGTTCCGCCGTCCTACAACACAGAATAAAGGGCAGAGTAGCCACATTTATAGAAGACTAGATTTTTGCCCGTACGCTACGGCGGCGTAGTCTATTTCTCGCCGCGTAATCGAAATACGCGATTAGGGGGCGTGAAGCATTTAAATTAGGCGCATCCCCGCGGCGATCGAACTGTGCATTGCGCGAAATCACGTCGTTACGTCATTCGTTGTTTGAGTAGCGTCGTTTACGAACATTCCTATTCCTGGACGACTTACGTAAAAAATAATAAAAGAGGTCGGAAAACGTTGAAATTCGACGCGGGAACGACGGCCATACTTAACATGGGCTGTCTAATATTAGACCAGCAAAAAGCTGGTATAGTGTTACGCAAAAAAAAGATGACTAAAGATGCCGTAAGAGATTGCGATTGAAGATCGTAATTTCTGGGATCGCCGGCAAAAGCTCATTAGCATACCCCGACGCGGAAAACGACGGGAAGTCCACCCAGTGGCCGCAATTTTATTGCAGCGTAGATCCGAAGGCGTACGAACACGTAATCCAGTCGAATTGAAGCCCGCAGCCGTCTATTCATGGTTTGAGGTTTCAGACTAGCTAAAAAACGCGCGTAATTTGAAATTACTCCAGTCTAACACCAGTTAGACAGGAGTTACGGCTCTCTGAATCTGGCCCCTTGTCTTTATAAGCTTTAGCGCTAACTGCTTTGAAGTTGTAAACATATCTATAAAAATAATATAAACATCAATGAAACATGTGCTTTATAGCACGCAATGACATCACACACAGGAGTATTGCTAATCAAAATGTATGATTTTTTTTTAATATATAAAACAGTCAAATTGGAAAAAGTCTTACAAAAAAAAATCCTCATTGCATGTCCAGTAGCTTTGCATAAATTAAATGGCGATAAACAGAAGACTTGTTGGAGGTGTAAAGAAAGAGGCACAACGTAACATATATGGTACCAGTGCCTGCCAGTCTTTGATTTTAGGCAAAAGATATTTCATATTTATCAGAAAATTAAGAAATCTGGTATACAATTAAATATCTGTACCCCTGTCCTATCAATTACCGTATATACTAGAGTATAAGCCGACCCCAATATAAGCCGAGGCACCAAATTTTACCACAAAAAAATGGGAAAACGTATTGACTGAGTATAAGCCTAGGGTGTCCAACTGCACGCCTCACTGTGTCAATGTCCATGCCTCACTGTGCCAATGCCTCACTGTGCCCATGCCTCACTGTGCCCATGCCTCACTGTGTCCATGACTAGACTGAAGTTTAACATGGGTCCAGGGGACCTACGACCGGTTGGTATCAGGTCCACAAAGTCACCGGAGAAATTACCGTTTACCATGGGAGTCTATGAAAGGGCTGCCCGGCTTTCTAAAATCGGTGCTCCCCAGCCACAGTTCCAACAAACTAGAGGAAGAATGGGGCTACATGTGTGCCAAGTTTGGAGTGCAGGGGACCTACGGCCGCCGGCCGGTACCGGGTCCACAAAGTCCAGGAGATCAGGTGCAAAAAGGTGACTCGAGTATACCAAAAAAAATGTTATACTCGAGTATATACGGTATTCCCAAATCATAAAAATCCACTAAAACACATATTCTACACCTTATGCTTACAGCGGAACGAACAATTATAGCTTGAAATTGGCAAAAAACGACTGACCCCTCAATAGTGGAGTGGATATGTGAAATGAATAAGATGCAATCCTTGGAAAAATGTATCTTAATAGAAGAAAAAGCAATAAAACAAACCCCCCTCTTTACAATATCCAATTGTAGAAGTGTTGAATGTAGTAGGTCGAACAAGACACTCCTACTCCCTCCAAGGCCGTCCAACAACACAGATAGCAAGGAGCTGGCTGATTTGACAAGCAGCACTTTTCTTCTATCTTTAAGCACTTCCCTCTTGCCTAGAACATTTTAATTACCAGCCCTCAGGAGCCTTTGCCTACAATACCTGATATTCCCAGGAAGTCTTCCATCCACGTATTAACCATGTCCAACCCTGTTTTAGCCTACAACACCTTGGCAATCCCAGAAGATCTACCGTCCAAGTATTAACCATGTCCAACTACCCCTAGCCTACAGCATCTAGTACTCCCAGGCGGTCTCCCATCCACGTATTAACCATGTCCAATCCCGCCTAGACTACAAAACCTGGTAATCCCAGGCAGTCTTCAATCTAAGTATTAACCATGTCCTACCCTGCCCAAGCCTACAGAACCTGGTAATCCCAGGCAATCTCCCATCCAAGTATTAACCATGTCCTACCCTGCCCAAGCCTACAGAACCTGGTAATCCCAGGCAATCACCCATTCAAGTATTAACCATGTCTAATCTTCCCCTAGCCTACAGAACCTGGTAATCCCAGGCGGTTTCCCATCCAAGTATTAACCATATCCAAACCCTGCCCTAGCCTACAGAACCTGGTAATCCCAGGCAATCTCCCATCCAAGTATTAACCATGTCCTACCCTGCCCAAGCCTACCAAGCCTGGTAATCCCAGGCAATCTTCAATCTAAGTATTAACCATGTCCTACCCTGCCCAAGCTTACAGAACCTGGTAATCCCAGGCAATCTCCCATTCAAGTATTAACCATGTCCTACCCTGCCCAAGCCTACAGAACCTGGTAATCCCAGGCAATCTCCCATTCAAGTATTAACCATGTCTAATCTTCCCCTAGCCTACAGAACCTGGTAATCCCAGGCGGTTTCCCATCCAAGTATTAACCATATCCAACCCTGCCCTAGCCTACAGAACCTGGTAATCCCAGGCAATCTCCCATCCAAATATTAACCATGTCCTACCCTGCCCAAGCCTACCAAGCCTGGTAATCCCAGGCAATCTTCAATCTAAGTATTAACCATGTCCTACCCTGCCCAAGTTTACAGAACCTGGTAATCCCAGGCAATCTCCCATCCAAGTATTAACCATGTCCTACCCTGCCCAAGCCTACAGAACCTGGTAATCCCAGGCAATCACCCATTCAAGTATTAACCATGTCTAATCTTCCCCTAGCCTACAGAACCTGGTAATCCCAGGCGGTTTCCCATCCAAGTATTAACCATATCCAAACCCTGCCCTAGCCTACAGAACCTGGTAATCCCAGGCAATCTCCCATCCAAGTATTAACCATGTCCTACCCTGCCCAAGCCTACCAAGCCTGGTAATCCCAGGCAATCTTCAATCTAAGTATTAACCATGTCCTACCCTGCCCAAGCTTACAGAACCTGGTAATCCCAGGCAATCTCCCATTCAAGTATTAACCATGTCCTACCCTGCCCAAGCCTACAGAACCTGGTAATCCCAGGCAATCTCCCATTCAAGTATTAACCATGTCTAATCTTCCCCTAGCCTACAGAACCTGGTAATCCCAGGCGGTTTCCCATCCAAGTATTAACCATATCCAACCCTGCCCTAGCCTACAGAACCTGGTAATCCCAGGCAATCTCCCATCCAAGTATTAACCATGTCCTACCCTGCCCAAGCCTACCAAGCCTGGTAATCCCAGGCAATCTTCAATCTAAGTATTAACCATGTCCTACCCTGCCCAAGCTTACAAAACCTGGTAATCCCAGGCAATCTCCCATTCAAGTATTAACCATGTCCTACCCTGCCCAAGCCTACAGAACCTGGTAATCCCAGGCAATCTCCCATTCAAGTATTAACCATGTCTAATCTTCCCCTAGCCTACAGAACCTGGTAATCCCAGGCGGTTTCCCATCCAAGTATTAACCATATCCAACCCTGCCCTAGCCTACAGAACCTGGTAATCCCAGGCAATCTCCCATTCAAGTATTAACCATGTCTAACCTTCCCCTAGCCTACAGAACCTGGCAATCCCAGGCAGTTTCCCATCCAAATATTAACCATATCCAACCCTGCCCTAGCCTACAGCACCTGGTAATCCGAGGTGGTCTCCCATCCAAGTATTAACCATGCTCAACCCTACAGCGCCTGGTATTCACAGGTAGTCTCCTATTCAAGAACTAACCAGACCCCACCACACAGCTTTGGGGACATTACAATCAGACATCCCTTTAATTCAAGAACAACACTGTACTTACTGACCTTTATATATAAGCTTGATACCTTTTGTGGGTCCATGCTGAATAATTTATGCATATAATGTATGGTGTTGTATAATAGGTTTTAACTTTTGTAGCTAATAAAATTACAATCGTTTGAACAGTATTTGCATTTTTAGATTGGTGTAGTACCTTAAAGTCCAACTCAGTTTGTTTCCTTGTTTGTAGCTCCTTGTTTTTCTCAGAAGTCTGCAGGGGTCCTGCACACCAACAGGGACAGGGAAGGTCCTTTTAATTGGTCTCCAGTGAGAAATACTGCTGTTTCTGACCATGGCAAAGCCAAGCAAGGTATTACATCACAACTTCTGCCTCAAGCTTGTGCTTCTAGACACAGTCAAAGAACTTGACATTCTTGCCTAGGTTTGACTCTAATGGCGCGTACGCCCGATCGCAAATTCCAACAAGAAAAGTCAGATGTGAGCTTTTGGTTGGAAATTTCGACCGTATGTAGGCTCCATCGGAATTTGTCTGTCGGAATTTCCGCCAAGAAAAATTTGACAGCTGGTTCTCAAATTTACCGACAAGAAAAGTTCTTGGAGGAAATTCCGATCGTCTGTATGCAATTCCAACTCACCAAAAACCATGCATGCTCGGAATCAAGTCGACGCATGCTGGGAAGCATTGAACTTAATTTTTCTCGGCTCGTCGTAGTGTTGTACGTCACAACGTTCCTGGCGGTCGGAATTTTGTGTGACTGTGAGCCAAAAATCCATGGTTTTCTTGTCGGAATTTCCGATCGTGTGTACGTGGCATAAGTGTATAAAGGATTCAAGATTATACAAACCCAATCCCTAGATATCATATTTTTTATATTAAAGGGGTGGTTCCCCTAAAAATAAACTTTTAACATTGCATTTCTCATCTTAATTACATCTAGAATCGGCTGGTATTTAAAAAAAATCCATCCGTACATACCATTTTCTTCATGTAGTCTCACCGCCGCTTCCGGTATGATGGTTGGGGACAGGCATCCGATCGACGCATACAGCGCGTCACGAGATGCCGAAAGAAGCCGAACGTTGGTGCGGCTCTATACGGCGCATATGCACCAACGTTCGGCTTCTTTCGGCATCTCGTGACGCGCTGTATGCGTCGATCGGATGCCTGTCAATCAAGTAGGCACGCCCTACCCCGACCGTCAGACCCGGAAGCGGCGGTGAGACTACATGACGAAAATGGTATGTACGGACGGATTTTTTTTTAAATACCAGCCGATTCTAGATGTGATTAAGAGGAGAAATGCAATGTTAAATGTTTATTTTTAGGGGAACCACCCCTTTAATGTCAATTCCAAAAATCGTTCAAAGACAATTGTAAAATTTGTAACTTTCCAAATTCAAAAAACAAATGTCACTGCTCCTACCTATGACTGGTCTATACAGTAAGGAGCACTGGAAAAGGCGCGTATACATAAAAAAACAACATAGAATATCCAAGCTCAAACTTACCGACCAATCAGCAACCAACCAAATTCACCTGTCTAACAACAGTATGTGTTAAAAGCAGAGGTTTAGTTGCACGCATTTGCAAATGCATGGGTAAGCTGCAGCACCCGTCAAGGCTCTCTGTGTACTGCAGTCCTAACTCTAAAATTAAAATGTTAGGCCTTGTACACACGATCAAATCTGTCTGCTGGAAACGGTCTGCTAGACCGTCCCAGCAGACAGATTCGATCGTGTGTACGGGCGAGCAGACGGATTTGGCCAGCCGACAGATTTGAAAGCATGCTTACCAATCTGTCGGCTGGGAACCCGTCTGCCCGACATGTCTGCTGGTTAGTACGCTAACCAGCAGACATGTCTTCTCGCACACGCGCCGAATGATTTCGACGCATGCGCGGAAGTGTTTTACTGGTGCGTCAACGTCACCGCCACGTCACCGACACGTCAGCGAGCTGTCTGCTGGCGGGGATTTTGGTTTGCTCGTGTGTACACGCGAGCAAACCAAATCCAAACAGACAGATCTGTTCAAATTGGTCGATCCGACCGATTTGAACAGATAGATTGCCTCGTGTGTACGATGGACCGTTTCAGCAGACATCTCCGCTCGTGTGTATGGGCTAGCGGACAGATTTCTCCACCCGACAGATTTCAAAGCATGCTTTGAAATCTATCCGGTGGGAAGCTGTCCGCCCGACATGTCTGCTGGTTAGTACACTTACCAGCAGACATGTCGTCCCCCACCGCCGCCGCGCCCACGCCGAATGGATACGGCGCATGCGCGGAAGTGTTTAACTTCCTGGTGCGGTGACGTGGCGGTGACGTGGCGGCGTCAACGTCACCGCCGCGTCACCGCTACGTCACCGCGCCGTCCGGCGGCGGGGAATTTGATCCGATGGTGTGTACACGCCATCGGATCAAACTCCCGATCGGACATATCCGATGGAAATGGTCCGCGGACCGTTTTCATCGGATATGTCCGATCGTGTGTACGAGGCCGTGTGTACGAGGCGTCATCGCCACGTCACCGCACCAGGAAGTAAAACACTTCCGCGCATGCGCCGAATCCATTCGGCGGTGGCGCGGCGGCGGTGGGGGACGACATGTCTGCTGGTAAGTGTACTAACCAGCAGACATGTCGGGCGGACAGATTCCCACCGGATGGATTTCAAAGCATGCTTTGAAATCTGTCGGGTGGAGAAATCTGTCCGCTAGCCCATACACACGAGCGGAGATGTCTGCTGAAACGGTCCATCAGACCGTTTTCAGCGGACATATCCCCTCGTGTGTACGCGGCCTTAGAGTTAGGACTGTAGTACACGGAGAGCCTTGACGGGGCCTGCAGCTTACACATGCATTTGCAAATGCGTGCAACTAAACCTCTGTTTTTAACGCATACTGTTAGACAGGTGAATTTGGTTGGTTGCTGATTGGTCGGTAAGTTTGAGCTTGGATATTCTATGTTGTTTTTGTAGCTTTCCAAATTCTGTTTCAAAAACCTGTTGCTTTATCCACCATGAGAAAGGCCCAGGTTTACTTTAAATCAACTGAGGGATTGAGGAACAATAAGTGAAAACCCAGCCAAAACTATTCTGTTTTTCGACAGGCTTGCAGGGCTGGACAGGGACAAAAATTTGGCCCTGGACTTCATCCAGACTGGCCCACTTTGACAGGTCTCTCCCATGGCGGCCGGACAACTCCGCACCCCCCCCCTCCCGGCCACCCAAGCCCCCTCTCCCCCTTCACTAGCCACTAGCTATTCTACTTTATTAGAGTATAACAGCTGGTACTGTACCAGTGGGGAAGATAGACATTATTTCACCCGGGGCAAAGAATCAGTTTGGTGCCTCCCCCCCCCTTATGGGACAAGATTAGTCAGAAGTGAGAAACTCCCAGGCCATAGCTGTTGAGTCAGCTGTCTGTCCCCTCCCCCATGCTCCTTTGTTGTCCCCCCTACTCCTCTGGTCCTCCCCCTGCTTCTCTGTTGTCCCCAGGTGAGCGCTGCGGGGAGGGAGAAGTGAGCGCTGCGGGAAGGGTGAGACAAAGGAGTGGAGGGGGGCGGCAGTCTGCTGTCACTGAAGCCGGCCCACTGAGCCATCGGCCCACCGGGTAACTTCCTGTAGTCCCAATGGCCAGTCCATCCCTGCAGGCTTGATTCAGGCAAGGAAGGAACTGGGAGAAAGAGAGCATTTGCCCCCTGAGATATGTTGGGATGGTGGCCCTAACTGGAGATACTTCACTATTTGGAAAATTTTTAAAGCAATTCATTGACATGTAGTAGGTATTATATCACTACCTGCTCATAAGAACTGTGATCACAATGCTTGCCAATAGGAAGTCTTCCATTGCAGCTCTGAGAGGTGACCAAATGCCAAGAACCGCAACAGAATCTGATGCTGGAACATGTGAATTTCTACCTGTCATGGAAGAGTCAACTTGGTTGTATTTGTTCCTTCAACCAAATTTTGGAGACTATTCCCTGGTACATCCTCCTGTTGTATATTTATTGTTATCTGTAACCCTGTAATAGAGACTGTCTCCTCACTTCTTGTCTCACTGATACCCAGGAAACAGCGTTGTGTCACTCATTATCTAGTACAAGGTTCATCAAACAAGGGCCACATTGTATAGTATAATAAATATTTGCGGGGCCAAAAAAAATAAATCAGTTATAAATATAAATGAATGAAAAAAATGTAAATAAACAAATAAACACGCTATAAGAAAGTAACTTCATATCAGAAGCCCTCATTACATCGGAATTCCCCCCTTCACTTTAGAGACCCCCTTTCACATCAGATGCTCCCCGTCACTTTATATCCCCCTTACATACATACAGACCCTTCTTTAATCCCCCCATATATCAGGCTCCACATCAGAGTTCCCCCATACATCAAGGCCCCCCATACGATTTCTCCCATATATCAGGGACCCACATCAGAGTTCCCCCAAATATCAGGGCCTTATCAGAGTTTCCCCATACATAAGGGTCCCCATCAGGGTTCTCCCATACATCAATGCTCCCATCAAATTTCAACCATATATCGGGGGCCCCATCAGAGTTCTTCTATACATCAAGGTCCCTATCAAAGTTCCCCCATACATCAAGGTCCCCATAAAAATTCCCCCAAACATCAAAACCCCCATCAGCGTTCTCTCAGTGCACCAGGGCCCCCATCAGGGTTCCTCCCTATATCAGGGCCCCCATCAGAGTTCCCCCATATATCAGGGTCCCCATCAAAGTTCCTCCCTGTATCAGGGCCCCCATCAGAGTTCCCCCGTATATCAGGGTCCCCATCAAAGTTCCCCCTATATCAGGGCCCCCATTAGAGTTCCCCTCATTCATCAGGGTCCCCATTAAAGTTCCCCCCTATATCAGGGCCCCCATCCGAGTTCCCCCATACATCAAGGTCCCCATCAGATTTCCCCCATACATCAGAGCCCCCATCAGCGTTCTCTCAAATATCAGTGCACAGAATTTCACCATACACCAGGGCCCCCATCAGGGTTCCCCCATATATCAGGGCCCCCATCAAAGTTCCCCCTTATATCAGGGCCCCCATCAGAGTTTCCCCCATATATCAAGGGTCCCATCAATGTTCCCCCTATATCAGGGCCCCATCAGAGTTCCCCCATACATCAGGGTCCCTATCAGAGCCTCCCCATCATATTAGAGCCCTCCCTTTCATATCAAAGTCCCTACTTCACATCAGAAGCCCTCTATCTGCTTGTAGTTCCTTACAAATCAGAGTACCCCTTTACATCAGGGTCCCCATCAGAAGCAAAGAACAACTGATGTGGATACTCAGTCTGAGTCTGGGGACACACCAAGCTGAATCTCATAGTGGGCCGGATGTGGCCCACAAGCCATAGTTTGAAGACCCTGATCTAGTGGGAGTATCACTTGAACTCTAGCTTTAGTTTTCCTAAAGGATTACTTGTCCATTTTGGGTTGTATAGGATATATTAGATTGAGATGCGTGTAAATGGGAGGTATCTAGATAAGCATTGGCCCGGGTAACCATTTTAATGAATGGATTGTCTCTCTGCAGTGTTTTTGGAGCAGTCATGATGTCAACATGTTTATTCATGAGCCTACGATGTTGCCAGGTGTTTTAACAAGCATGAAGCATTAATTTATTGCACGTGTCTCTGCAACATGATATAAAAACAACAGGGGGGGGGGGGGGAGGATTGGACACCTCTGCCGCATTCCACTTATGTGTTTAATAGTCAATGCCAAAGATGATCTTACTACTTACTCATCACATTTATATTTCCTTCTCACGGGTGACCTCATCTGATAATAACCCACTGTAACGTGACAATCGGTAAGACATCATTAAATAATCTGTTATCATGCAGTAAAGACTCAGGAAATGTAAAGATTTGTTGTGGGATACTTTTGCCAATAATAAGGTAAATTTAAAGCACAATATACAGAGGTGTATACAATATTTGGGGTGCTGAGCTGCTGAGTCACTGCAGGGAGAGGGCGCAGGGGGCCTGAGCTGCTGAATTAGGCCCCTTTCACATTGAGGAGTTTTTCAGGCGGTACATCGCTAAAAATAGCGCTGCTATACCGCCTGAAAAACTCCTGCCCCAGCAACCTCAATGTGTAAGCTCGAAGGCTTTCACACTGAGGCGATGCGCTGGCGGGAGAGAAAATAATCTCCTGTCAGCAGCATCTTTGGAGCGGTGAGAGGAGCGGCGTGTATACCGCTCCTTCACCGCTCCTTCTAATTGAAAACAATGGGAAACCGCGGCAATATTAACCCTTTCACGGCCGCACCGCTATCGGCCGCAACTCGCGGAAAATCCGACGGTATATCGCCGCTATTTTTAGTGGCACTATACCGCCAGCGCGTCTCCCGCTCCAATGTGAAAGGGGCCTTACTGCTGAGAGATGCGGAGCAGGGAGAGCTGAGCTGCTGAACTGTAACTGGGAGGTAGAACTCAGCTACCAAGTCACTTCTGGAAGGGAGAGCAGGGAGGACTGAGCTGCAGAGTCACTTCTGGGAGGAGAAGTAGGGAGAACTGTGATGTGAAGTCATTGCTGGGAGGAGAAGCAGGGAGATCTGAGCTGTGGAGTCACTGCTGGGAGGAGAAGCAGGGAGATCTGAGCTGTGGAGTCACTGCTGGGAGGAGAAGCAGGGAGGACTGAGCTGCAGAGTCACTTCTGGGAGGAGAAGCAGGGAGGACTGAGCTGCAGAGTCACTTCTGGGAGGAGAAGCAGGGAGATCTGAGCTGTGGAGTGACTTCTAGGAGGAGAAGTAGGGAGAACTGTGATGTGAAGTCACTGCTGGGAGGAGAAGCAGGGAGATCTGAGCTGTGGAGTCACTGCTGGGAGGAGAAGCAGGGAGATCTGAGCTGTGGAGTTACTGCTGGGAGGAGAAGCAGGGAGGACTGAGCTGCAGAGTCACTTCTGGGAGGAGAATCTGGAAGATCTGAGCTGTGGAGTCACTTCTGGGAGGAGAAGCAGGGAGAACTGTGCTGCAGAGTCACTTCTGGGAGGATAAGCAGGGAGATCTGAGCTGCAGAGTCACTTCTGAGAGGAGAATCTGGAAGATCTGAGCTGTGGAGTCACTTCTGGGAAGAGAAGCAGGGAGAACTGTGCTGCAGAGTCACTTCTGGGAGGATAAGCAGGGAGATCTGAGCTGCAGAGTCACTTCTGAGAGGAGAAGCAGGGAGATCTGAGCTGCTTAGTGACTGCTGGGATGGGACGCAGGGGGCCTAATCTGCTTAGGGGGGTAAGTAGGAAAAGGTGGTTGAACCATGTTTTTACTACTATCCTCCTCCCCCTCCTGACCCCCAGGATGGGGTTGTACACATGCCATGGCCATTATGCTTTTTATATCCCCATACTGCATTTGGTGGGCGGTAGAGCTGCCAAAATCAAACCGATTCAAATGAGTGGGGCTGCAACAAAACCACTGTGCAATCATGCACTGGTGCAGACTTTAGAGGGCTAAAGCGATATTAAACCCAAAAGCAAACATTAAAGGGGTTGTAAAGGTAAAAAAATAAAATCCCTAAATAGCTTCCTTTACCTTAGTGCAGTCCTCCTTCACTTACCTCATCCTTCCATTTTGCTTTTAAATGTTTTTATTTCTTCTGAGAAATCCTCACTTACTGTTCTTCTGTCTGTAACTCCACACAGTAATGTGAGGCTTTCTTCCTGGTGTGGAGAAAGCCTCTTGAGGGGGAGGGGGCGAGCAGGAGTGTCAGGACACACACTAACACACAGCTCCTTTCTCTATCTGCAAAGTAGAGAGTGTCCTGACACTCCTGCTCACCTCAAGAGGCTTTCTCCACACCAGGGAGAAAGCTTTGCACTACTGTGTGGAGTTACAGACAGAGGAACAGGAAGTGAGAATTTCTCAGAAGAAATAAGGACATTTAAAAGCAAAATGGAAGGATGAGGTAGGTGAAGGAGGACTGCACTAAGGTAAAGACAGAAGAGGTGTGTTACTGGCCAGATCACCAGGGAAAAGGTCTAATAAAAGAAAACGAATGCAGCCGCCACATCTAATGATTTGTAATATGTCACATTTTTGGTTTTGGGTTTATTACCGCTTTAACACAGGCTGCGAGGAAGCAACATATCACCTCCTCCTCGCCTCTGAAAAGTGATCCAAGGGGCAGCAAGGTCTGCCACAAGTGTCAACTTAGCCCAAAGGTATAAAAGTGTATACAAACACGCACAAATAGCATAAAAAATATAAATGTGTCTCACTATTTACTATAAAGACATATTACAATAAGATAGCTAAAGCCTGACTGAAGGTAAACATCTGAATACACAGGTGAGATAGACATGTGAGCGGCTTTACCTGCCATAGGATTTGCATTTCTCTCCATTGAGTAATGAGATCGCACAGCTCTGTCACACAGCTCAGCCAGGAGAATGACTCCACTTTATCTGTCCCAAGAAATACACTGCTGACACCTCCCCGCCCCCGCCTGTGATTGGACACTGAAGGATCAGCAAACAGATGAGGTCACATCTCTGCTCTCTCCTCCTACCCACATGCTGTTTTTGAAATTAATTTCCCCCGAAAATAAGCCCAGGTCTTATATTAATTTTGGCAACAAAAGACACAGTAGGGCTTAATTTCGGGGTAGGTATTACCATGTATTGTGTTGTCTTCTCTCCCCTTCTCCATCCCTGCCCGAGAGGAATCCCCAGTGTGAACTGAGTTAAAATGCTTGTAAAATCGTATAATCCATTCTATTACAGTAGTGGTGCAACGAATCACAGTTGATCCGTGATCCGAACGGGTCGTTGCCCTTTACATCAGAGTCCACAGGGTTCCCCTTTACATTAGAATCCACAGAGTTCCCCTTTACATCAGAGTCCACAGAGTTCCCCTTTACATCAGAGTCCACAGAGTTCCCCTTTACATCAGAGTCCACAGAGCTCCCCTTTACATCAGAATCCACAGAGTTCCCCTTTACATCAGAGTCCACAGAGTTCCCCCATTACATCAGAGTCCATAGAGTTCCCCCATTACATCAGAGTCCATAGAGTTCCCCCATTACACCAGAGTCCATAGAGTTCCCCCATTACACCAGAGTCCATAGAGTTCCCCCATTACACCAGAGTCCATAGAGTTCCCCCATTACATCAGAGTCCACAGACTTCCCCCTTACATCAGAGTCCACAGAGTTCCCCCTTACATCAGAGTCCACAGAGTTCCCCCTTACATCAGAGTCTACAGACTTCCCCTTTACATCAGAGTCCACAGACTTCCCCTTTACATCAGAGTCCACAGAGCTCCCCTTTACATCAGAGCCCACAGAGTTCCCCTTACATCAGGGTCTACAATTCTGCTACAGGCTCCCTCCAGTACTGATCTCATGAACAATCTATTGGTCATATAATCTCTGCTGCGGCTCATCCAATCTGAGCTCAGACCTGCCCCTTCTTTAGGGATCTTTCTGATGCCAGATTCAGGTCGGTGATCCCAGAGATGGGTCCCTGACAATCCTGGTCCCCCGATTGGCGACTCTCACTGAACATCCTCATACCTCCGGGGGAGGCAAGTTTCCATGATCACATCCAGGAAACACTGTGCGCCTTATTCAGGCAGTATGGTGTCCAGATGACTTTCACATCTGCAGGCTTTCTAGGAGAATGTATTCAGAAATTCTAACAGTGCCAAATGACAGGAAAGTCAAATAAACATTATGGAACATAAAAGCAACGCACAATCCCTCCTGGATTGATTTTATGTTAATTTCTATCACTAACTTTGAACAAACAAACCCCATGCTGCACTTCTAAACAATAGAAGAAAATAGGCTCACTTATCTAAATCTTCGGCTCTCACCCTACGGCTCAGACTACCTGCATGGAGTATGTATGTTCTTCTCCTGTTTGCATGGATTTCCTCCAAAGCAGACCTACAGCCAAATCTGAGGCCCTGTACACACGACCGAGTTTCTTGGCAGAATCCAGCGAGAAGCTCGCTGGGAGACATATTCTGCCGAGAAAACCGGTCGTGTGTACACTTTCGACGAGCAAACTGTCGGGAAGCTCGTCGAGCCAAAATAGAGAGCATGTTCTCTATTTCCTCGTTTGTTCAATGAGGAAATTTGGCTCGACAAGCTTTTCGACCGCTCATCGGGAAACTCGACGGGCGGAACGATGAGTTTCGCCTGACGAGTTTCTCAGTCGTGTGTACGCGGCCTAACAAGCTAAAAATGAATAGCTCATTAAAGTGATACTATGGGTTCAGTTTTTTTTTTTAATAACAAACATTTTACACCTACTTTACTGTGCAGTATGTTTTGCACAGAGTGGCCCCAATCCTCCTCTTCTGGGGTCCCACGACGGTTTATCGCGGCTCCTCCCTGCATTAGATAACCCCCTCTGGGAAGCTCTATCCCGATGGGGGTTACCTTACAGGGGCGCTCTCCTATTTCATACGCTCTGCGTTCATAGCCGCTGAGTGTATGACATGGACCCCGCCCCCCGGCGGCCACGTCACTGAATTTAATTGACAGCAGCGGGAGCCAATGGCTGCGCTGCTATCAATCTATCCAATGAAGAGCAGAGAAGCCATGGAGGGAGCGACGCGGGATCACGCCCTTGGAAATTTGGGGCTCAGGTAAGTAAAATATAGGATGCATTAAAGGATCACTAAAGGAAAAAAAAATTTTTTGCTGAAATGACTGTTTACAGGGTATAGAGACATCAAAGTTAACTGATTCCTTTTAAAAATGATTAAAAATAGATAAAAATCAATCAAATAATATGCCTCTAGTTTTACTTTAGTTTTTAAACTGGTTTTGTGTTTATGTGAAGTAGAGAGAGACAGAACAAAAACAAACAAATCCCAGGGCACTGTTTTGTTTTTAAATTGAATCTGAGGAGTTTTAGACACACAGCTTGGACCACAGTGAAAAGCTGCCATGAGATTTTTCATAAGGAGCCATACAAGCAGGAAGTGTGGAGATCAGAGCAGAATTACAGTAACTTCAAAGCAAAAATGAACAATGAGAACATGAAAACAGCACTGCATTAAGGTAACGGAAGCTATTTAGCTAAAAAAAAAATTCCTTTAGTGATCCTTTAAGGTGAAAAAATACAGGGTTTACAACCCCTTTAACCTCCCTGGCGGTATGATTCTTTCAGATTTTAGGTGCTGAAAGCGGTACCATTATTTGCAAGGGAATTTGGCGTTTTATACTGTAGGCTTGTAATTCTTAGGAATAACTCACTTAAATCTATCCAAACAAGAGTCTAATAGGCATTCCGGGTATGATTTTTATTTTATTTTTATTAAAAACTATAATATAATAAATAATTATAAAAAATTATAACAAATAATAATATAATTATAGTAAAAAATTATTCAATAATGTAATCAAATCAAAATCACTGAAATTTGCTCAGTTGCAGAATTTTTGCTGTCATTATTGTTTTTTTTTTTATGACGAATTTCCCCACAAATCGCTATCGCTCGATTCTGCAAGTGATTCTGATTTATTATCGCTGTTTTTTAGCTGCTCTAAAACGATTTTTGCCATAAAGGGACACTTTTGGTTGCTATGGGCAATCTACAGTTTGCAGGGAGAAAGAACAGTTTTTATTATATAAAAGGACATGTAGTGCACAGGGCAGACCACTAGGGACATGGGGGGGGTGTATTTTTTACATACAGTACTGTAATCTATAAGATTACAGTATACTGTATGTATAGTGTTTGTTTACATTTTTGAATTTGGCGCCGTTCTCCGTCCCTGTGCGTCGTAACGTCGCAGAGAACAGAGATCGGCGGCGCGCGGGGACGCTGTGTGAATTGAGCGAGCACCCGCTCGCTCACACAGCGCGGATGCATTGCTGGATCGACGGAGAAGGTAAGTAAACAGTCTATGTGGATGCTGCGAGGCGAGCCCGAGTCTGACTCGGGGTTACCGATCGTAGCACAGAAATCTAACCCCGAGTCAGACTCGGGAACACCGCCAGGGAGGTTAAGGCTGGGTTCACATTAAAAGAACACAGCCGACTCACAGCAGGGTCCGGTGCGTCCCCATTCACCGTTTCAGGCTGATTTCAGCCCGAATTTTTGGCTGAATTTGGACCTAAAAACGAACCAAAGGATGCACAGGACTTCTGTGCAATTCACACCGGAGCCGCTGCGGAGATGTGTAAACCGGCTCCATAGAGAACCAATCACAATCCTCTGCTATGCGAATTGGATGCAGGGAAAGCCTAAAGAAAAGCCTAGATAAAAAGATAAACTACAAGAGATCTCCCCCACAGTTATTTGTAACTACATGTCCTCAGTCAGCTTTATATAACCCATGTCCTCTGCAGGCCAGGTCACCCCGGACAAGCCCCCAGCCTGTGAATGGACATAGAAAAGAGAAGTAGCTCAATAATGTGTAAATCGCTCTCTCACCTCCTATAAAGCACCTGACCTTAACCAATTGGTTCCATGCAATGCTTTTTCCTTTCACACACCAGCCCTGCTGTACAAGGACCATGAGAGGCTGATACCAGGTAAAATACAGGTGCTTACACAGCTTGGGCTAGATTCAGGAAGAAGTTACGTTGGCGTATCTCGAGATACGTCGCGTAACTACTACAATGCGCCGGCGTATCTTTTTTCTGTATTCAGAAAGCAAGATACGCCAGAATTTTGCTAAGATACGACCGGTGTAAGTCTCTTACGCCGTCGTATCTTAGTTGCATATTTACGCTGGCCGCTAGGTGGCGCTTCCGTCGATTTACGCATCAAATATGCAAATGAGCTAGATACGCCGATTCACCAATGTACTTGCTCCCGGTCGTATTTTTTTACGCCGTTTGTGTAAGCGTAAGTCCGGCGTAAAGTTACCCATGCTATATGAGGCATACGCAATGTTAAGTATGGACGTCGGGGCAGCGTAGAATTTTCTGTCGTTTGCGTAAAACGTTCGCGATAAGGGCTTTGCGTAAGTTACGTTCACGTCGAAACCAATGAGTATTGCGCACTGGGATACATCGACGGCCGGCGCATGCGCAGTTCGTTCGGTGCGTCATTTACGTGGGGTCACCGTTAATTTCAATACAACACGCCCCCTACCTGCCTAATTTGAATTATGCGCACTTACGCCGGCACATTTACGCTACGCCGCCGCAACTTACGGAGCAAGTGCTTTGTGAATACAGCACTTGCCTGTAAAAGTTGCGTAAATAGGATACGCTACGCCCGCACAAAGATACGCGCTCCTACCTGAATCTGGCCCCTTGTATTTAAGTATGTGTTGATGTATTTTGAGTAGTTCCAAAAATAGGAAAAGAGGGGAAATCCTCCAACAGGGACACTGAGAGGTACCTAGGACACAGGGCAGGACTGGATTTATGATGGAACCAACAGGTACTTATTGAACAGATATACAGTGGTAGAGTGAAGCCTCGGATTACGAGCATAATCCTTACCAGTAGAATGCTCGTAATCCAAAGTACTCAGATATCAAAGCGAGTTTCCCCATTGAAGTCAATGGAAACTAAAATAATTTTTTCCCGCACTGACTTCAATGGCATGCAATGCCGCATGCGGCCATTGGCCCGGGGACAGCTCAGCTGACCTCGGAAAACTTTGAAACTGAGTATTTCTGTGTCTTTCCTAGCATTTCTGAAAGGGCTCCGATCAGCACTCCGGCGCCCTCCCCCCCCACCTCAGGCCAAACGCGGTACTGCACACCGCTTTGGCCTAAATCCTGCTCATTTTGCGAGACAACAAACCGAGTTAGGATATTTTCAAATACAGTGCTCGTATTGCGAAACGCTTGTTAACCGCTTTACGGGAAGGGGGGAAGTTACCGCTCCAGGCAGATCCAAGTTGTAATAGTCCTCCTCACAGAAACCACAGGTGCAGGCAATGCATAGAGCAGAACAAAAATAAATGGACAGCCGCACTTTAAAAACACTAATTGTTGCCTTTATTTGTAAAAACAGGAGAAGCACCACAAGCCACTGCAAACTGAACAGCTGACGAGTTTCACACTACAGTGTTTAATCATCATCTGTGCCCAGCCTTGCCACACAGAGTTAATCCAGCTCTGAGCAATCCTCTTTTATTGTTCAGTGAAATACAACAGACTTCCAGATAAAAACCAAAGTCCTTGCTTCTGAAAAAAAAAGTGCACAATTCACATCCCCTCCCCTGTGTTTTGATTAAATGTTTTCAAAATATGGGGTGAGTCACAGTTCAGTGCCATGAAAAAATGCAACAGCCATCAGAATATACATAGAGCTGGAGGGAAGAGGAGAGGGGGATGTGAATTGAGCACTTTTTACAGAAGCTGTGTATGTCTGCAAGCAGTGCACAACATATGTAAATAACCTGTCACTCAAGCAAGGACTTTGGTTTTCATCTGGAAGTCTGTTTTTATTTCCCTGAACAATAAAAAGAGGATTGCTCAGAGCTGGATTAACTTTGTGTGGCTAATCTAGGCCCGGATGATAGGAAATCTTATTCTCTACATTGTGACAAAAAATAAAAATAAATCATTTTTGGGTTTACATCCACTTTAAGCTTTTTTAATTAAGGCTTGGTTCACACTAATGCGTACGTAGGTGCATTTTATGTGCGCCCTCGGACATTGTCTGTAGGGCAGCCCACTCATTTCACTGATGTAAAATGTGCCGAACCACATGATGTTCACAGATGTGTAAGGGTTGCAATAACACTTAGTGGTACCCCAACGTTTTTGCTAAAATGCAGCATGTTTCTCTGCATGTCGGCAAACTGCGCGTTCCTGACACGCATAGATGTGGACCTGGGATAACACTAGATTTGTTTGCTTTGGAATTGTACGTGGAGTTGTGTGTGCCTGGCTCTGTAACAGAACAAGCCGGAGGAGATCACCACCACCTATACAAATATTATTATACTGGAAGCAGAACAGAGGAAAAGATGAACTATTATCCTATCAAAGGAGTAAAAAGCAATGCCTACAAGTGGCATTAATGTACATGTAAACATAGAAGGCGTCCAAAGTAATCACCGTACACCGCAAAGAGTAAGGCCGCATACACATGATAGGTTAAACCGATGAGAACGGTCTGATCGACCGTGTGTGGGCGCCATCAGTTATTTATCCATCGGTTAAAAAAAAGCCAACTTGTTTTAAATTTAACCGATGGATTCCTAACCGATAGGTCAAAACCGATCGTTAGTAGGCACGACCATCAGTTAAACATCCACGCATGCTCAGAATCAAGTCGGCGCATGCTTGGAAGCATTGAACTTCATTTTTTTCAGCATGTCCTAGTGTTTTACGTCATCGTGTTCTGACACGATCGGTTATTTAACCGATGGTGTGTAGGCACGACTGACCATCAGTCAGCTTCATCGGTTAACCGATGAAAACGGTCCAGCAGACCGTTCTCATTGGATGGACTGATCGTGTGTACGTGGCTTTACATGTAAACCGCTAAACAACCACAACTTTACTCCATAACCACTTAGTCCACCTTTACAATATCAATACCGGCTTGGACATGTTTTTAAATGTAGTATGAATGCATATGCATTTCAATGAGCCTAGTTTGCATTCTTTTTTTATTGCATAAAAGTATTAAAAAGCGTGCATGCGTTCTGAACGCACTGCAAATGCAACTCAGTAAAAAATAAGGATACTATATATCTTCAGGCGGAAGTGCCGCCTGAAGATATATAAAAAAGGCACTAAGAAACAAAAGAAAGGAAATTGCATTTAGCACTTTACACCGGGTGGGGGGATTGGAAACATTGGATAGGTTAAAAAAACACTGAAACTCCACTTCATATAGACTTGAGCCACGCCAGAGGAGGAGTGAAAGATGGAGAAGCAGTGCTGAGAAGAGTCTGTCTATGGTCCTCGAGGGACTCCGGCTGGGGGCTGGAGGTCAGCTGGCCTGAAAGGATCCCACCACAGGTGGCAGTTGGGGGGGACCCTAACCACAGAGGCAGCGGGAGAGGGCAAGCAGAGACAGAGACTTGAAGACTGCGGTGTGCCAAGTCTTCATCCAACCTTACCCTGTGGATTCTTCATGTGTGTGTCATTCAGGAGGACTGGGAAGAGGAAGCAGCCAGGTGGGCTGGTGGCAGCCAGATGGGCTAGCATTTCTGAAAGCAGTGGAACTAGGATCTGGGATCAGTGTCTACAGAGAGGCAGAAGGGGGTACAGGATGCTGTTCACTCCACATGTGCTACTTTACCAAGGGACTGCGAGTTCCGAGACTGTAATAGGCTGTTGCTGAGCTAACAAGAGCTTGTTAGTTGAATGAATGAAAAACGTATATAGCGCGGCACATGCAAACTAAATTGCCTCTGGGCGCTCGGGTGAGCTCAGGCGCTCAAGTTCCCCAGGAGTGAGTCAACAGAAGCTGTACAAAAAGGGAACCAAGTTTGTGCAGGAGGGAGGAAGAAGAGGAGTCTATATATAGGGAGGAAGTTGTCTCTGGTTCTGGAAGGATTTGCCCCCTTAATGACCGGGCCATTTTTTGCATTACGGCAGTCTGTCGCTTTAACTGACAATTGCGTGGTCATGCAACGTTGTACCCAAACAAAATTCATGTATTTTTTCCTCCCACAAATAGAGCTTTATTTTGGTGGTATTTGATCACCTCGGTGTTTTTTTATTTTTTGCGCTATAAACACAAGAAGACCAACAATTTTAAATAAAAATATTTATGGTCGTGGCCCTCTGACCGAGAGTGATGTGGATCACATAAACACGCGACAAGACTTACAACATAAATAGACCTGAAGTGTGCCTTGGTGGTCTGGTCAGTATGCCAAGAAAAGGGGGCATACCCAAAGTAAGTAATGGGTAGTTGTTGAAGAAGGATATGCTGAGAAGTGCCCTGAAAAAGGGAAGGGCGGGAGGGTGTCGAATGCGATTGAATGCGCAGACTCACGGACATGAGGTGAGCTGGGAAGAGTCGGCCCAGTGACGTGTAGTACTGCACACTGAAGCGACAAAGAGCATGTGTGAGTGGGCTGCTTATACCCTCCGGGCTCCTCCCATAAACTCAGGCCACCATACTGGCCTTCTTATATATATATTTTTTCACTTTCTGCTACAATACCTAATTTTACCACAAAAAAACTGGGAAAGCTTATTGACTCGAGTATAAGCATAGGGTGGGAAATGCAGCAGCTACTTTAAGAGAAAAGAGGGTCAACAATGCCCATTTGCAGCCTCGCTGTGCCCATTTACGCCCTTACTGTGCCCATTTGCATCCTCACTGTGCCCATTTGCAGCCCTTACTGTGCCCATTTGCCTCCATACTGTGTCCATTTGCAGCCCTTACTGTGCCCATTTGCAGCCCTTACTGTGCCCATTTGCAGCCCTCACTGTGCCCATTTACGCCCTTACTGTGCCCATTTACGCCCTTACTGTACCCATAGGCATCCCTTACTGTGGCCATTTGCAGCCCTTACTGCGCCCATCTGCAGCCTCACATACCTCGTTCCATGTTGTTCTATGTTTTACCAACTTATCCCGCCTTCTCCTGCTGTGTTTACTGTAGACGGCAGCCGTTGCCGGGTGTATTGCGCATGCGCGAGCGCGTATTTCGTACACCGCACGATAATCCCCCATCAAACACAGCAAGAAATACGTTCTCGTGGACATGCTCGCACATGCGCAGTACACCCGGCAACAGCTGCCGACTAGTTAACACAGCGTTAACGCGAGTATTAGCCGAGAGGGGGGTTTTTCAGCATAAAAAATTTGTTGAAAAACTCGGTTTATACTCGAGTATGTAAGGTACATATCCCAAAAAATATATAAAAAAAACACATTTATTTATCAATTTAGGCCGATATATATTCTTCTACATATTTTTTTAGCAAACAAACAAATTAAAGAGACAGTGTAAAAATAAAATGAAAATAAATAAATAATAGAATTTAGTAAAAAAAAAAAAATTAAGCGCTCCTGACCCCCAGTGCTTGTGCGCAAAGGTGAATGCATATGTAGGTCCCGTACACATATATATATATATATATATATATATATGCATTGTTCGCCACACGACACATGTGGGGTATCGCCACAAACGTTATAGCAAGAGCAATAATTCTAGCACCAGATCTCCTGTGTAACTCAAAATCTGTAATCTGTAAAGGCTTATAAATCTTTGCCTATGGCGTTTCACGAGGATGCGCAAATTTAAAGTGTGACATGTTAGGTACCTATTTACGTGGTGTAACATAATCTTTTACATTTTTAAATAAAATAAAAAATGGTGTTATATTGTGTTTTGAAATATTAAAATGCATTAAAGTTTATTTAAAAAAAAAAAAAATAGCATTTAAAAATCCACTGCAGAAATATCGCATGAAATACTGTAGTTAATTATAACACCCACCATTCTATTCTCCAGGGCCTCTGCTTAAAAAAATCTAAAAAGTTTGGGGGGTCTAAGTAATTTTCTATCAAAAAAAATTGTTTTTTTTTTTTACATACTGTATATGTGATAAGTATCAGAATTGCCCTGGTGTTGAAGTGGCTAAATTAACATTAACATTAATTTTAATAATTGGTTTTATATAAACTTCATGCAATCCACAAAGGTTTCCTTGTTCTTTTTAAACAGACGAACTTCTCTAATTATATCCAATAAAGAGAAGTGACATTGCAGGACTTTGTCCTCACCAGGAAGCAGAAAAGGTCATGCTGGTCAATGTAAAATGTATTTATTTGTTGAGGTACTTCTGTCATTCAGAGCAGTGCAGTTCTCATTTAAAGGGACACTGTTACCTTTCCCCTACAGAGGGGCATCTCTGCAAAGCCCCTCCTCCTTTTCTACTCACCTTGCCTGTGCTACTTTGCCACCCCTTCCTCAGTCACTGGTGTCAGTGACCAGATAGAGGGCGGTGTCACCCAGGGCTGTCTTAATGCATGGGCACCCCTGGGCATGGCCCAGGGGCCCCAGGTGCATAAGGGCCCCATGATAATCTTAAATTAAATCATACTTGCCAACTGTTCCAGATTTGCCGGGACAGTCACCCTTTCTACTAATCTGTCCTGGGATTGCCAAGTCCCAGCCAGCATCCCATAAACTTTACTGTGCCCTCCTGATCCCAGTATTCTGCCCTCCTGACTCCCCCTGTACTGTGCCCTCCTGACTCCCCCTGTACTGTGCCCTCCTGACTCCCCCTGTACTGTGCCCTCCTGACTCCCCCTGTACTGTGCCCTCCTGATCCCAGTATTCTGCCCTCCTGACTCCCCCTGTACCGTGCACTTTGTGTTGATTAGTCTTTGATTTATTGCCGGTTTTCTTATTGTTTAACCACTTAAGACCCGGACCATTATGCAGGTTAAGGACCTTGCCCCTTTTTGCGATTCGGCACTGCGTCGCTTTAACTGACAATTGCGCGGTCGTGCGATGTGGCTCCCAAACAAAATTGGCGTCCTATTTTTCCACAAATAGAGCTTTCTTTTGGTGGCATTTGATCAACTCTGAGGCTTTTATTTTTTGCGCTATATACAAAAATAGAGCGGCAATTTTGAAAAAAAAATATTTTTTACTTTTTGCTATAATAAATATCCCCCAAAAATATTTATTTAAAAAAAAACTATTTTTTTCCTCCGTTTAGGACGATACGTATTCTTCTACCTATTTTTGGGAAAAAAATAAAAATAAAATCGCAATAAGCGTTTATCGATTGGTTTGCGCAAAATTGATAGCGTTTACAAAATAGGGGATAGTTTTAGTGCATTTTTTTTTATATTTTTTTTTTACTACTAATGGCGTCGTTCAGCGATTTTTTTCATGACTGCGACATTATGGCGACCACATCGGACAATTTTTACACATTTTTGGGACGGGAGCGCACCTTCGGTAAAAGTAGCGTTCGTAATGGAGATAGCACATTTGTCACGCTGTAACAGACTGAAAAGCGCGAATCGCCTCTTACCAAACTTTTACTTAACACGCAGTATCATGAGATTAACATGAAATTAGCAAAAGCAGCCCCAAGGGTGGCGCCAGTGGAATCTAACTTCCCCTTTATAGTGCCGTCGTACTTGTTGTATGCCACCGCGTTTTAGAACGATGAGATTTTGCCTTGACAGTGTGTACGCAAGGAAAGCTTGTCAAGATTCTCGACAAGCCCGACAAGAAAATCGTAGAGGAAAACGATGTTTCTTTTACGACGAGTTTCTCGGTCGTGTGTACGAGGCCTAACTCTTTGAATTACAATTGCGCGGTCATGCAACGCTGTACCCAAATTAAATTTGTATATATATTTTTATTCATACAAGTAGAACTCTTTTGGTGATATTTAAAGAGGAGCTCCACCCAAAAATGGAAGAAAATTTGTGGTCCTGGCAGCGGATTTAGAGGTGGCAGGAGAGGTGCCTCCCGCTGCTTTTCCCGGTCGTCTCGGGGCTTACCGGACCTGTCGGTTAGTGCAAAGCCAATCCGATGTGACGGGTGACTGGGCAGGAAGCCGAGTGAGGACAAGATAGCTCTTGGAGGGGATCTTGTAGTGCAAAGTGGATTTGCCTTTTGCACGTCCAACGTCCCTTCCGCTTTTTGGCCATGAAGGGATGATTTTTTTTCTTCTCTTTAAGGCAATTTTTTATTTTATTTTTTGCTTTTAAAGCTAAATGAGAGATCTGAGGTCTTTTTGACAACAGATCTCTCAATAAAGAGGCCCTGCCATGCTTCATTATATTACAAGGGATGTTTACGGTGATCTCACGGCCAATCCGCCACGGAGACCGCCGTTATCGTTTAGAGGACCCTTAGCACTAAAGATGGATATCTCGGTTGTGGCAGCAGCTGCTGCCGTTACCGAGATATCCATCTTTAAAAACATGACGTCTTTGGACGTTAGGCAGGAACCAAGTGGTTAAAAGCCAGCAGCTACAAATACTGAAGCTGCTAACTTTTAAAAAATAGACACTTACCTGTCCTGAAGTCCAGCCATGTCGTCAGCCGAAGACAAGCAATTGCTCGTCCCTCGGCTGCACCCGCTACGGGCAGTGAAGCGTTGCGGCTTCACTGCCCGGTTCCCTACTGCGCATTCGCGAGTAGCGTGCAGCGCCGTCAGTGGTGCCCGTTCTCTCCTGGGAACAGTGTGTTTTCCAGAAGACAACGGGGGATTCGGGTAGGGGCGTGGCTGCCGCAGTTCTATATTCCTGGACGTGGGTGCAAATACCTGTCTTAGATAGGTATATGCTCCCCCCCTCCCCCCTGAAAGGTGCCAAATGTGACACCGGAGGGGGTGAGCTCCGCTTTAAAGTGGTTACCGTATATACTTGAGTATAAGCCATGCTTTTCAGCAAATTTTTTGGTGCTGAAAATGCCGGCCTCGGCTTATACTTGAGTCACCTTCCTGATCTCCAGGACTTTGGGGACCCAGTACCGGCAGTGGTGTATTTAGGTTTTGTGCTGCCCTAGGCCTGAGTAAACTCGGGCACCCCCTAATTTAAATATGACCCACCCCTTCCTGTCAAAGCCACACCCCTTTCTGTTTAAGTCCCACCCTAAACCCTAGACCTGCCCCACTTTTCGAGTGGGGACACTAGTTCTGAGGGCCTGGGGGGGCAATGGATTCCCTTAATTTTATCTCTGCAATTGGACAGGGGCAGTGCGGCCACTTTATGTGGGCGCTTGACTAATTTGTCTCTCAGCCCAGTCCGGCCCAGAGGGCAGCTATCACAAATTTTGGGGCCCCTTACACAGCTTTAGGCAGGACCCCCCTGGAGCAGAAAACCAGGGGTGGGGGTGCTGATGAAAAGAAAACAGTGTATTCTCTTCTCCCCTGACGCAAGATAATAAGTGGGGGGAGGGGACCCTGGGAAGCATCGGACCCCTACATGTGTAATGCAGAAAAAAAAAAATGCCTGTACCCCCTGATGGTGGCCCTGCTGGCCCATAAGACTGGCACTACACTGACAGTGTAGCAGAAGTCGGCGGGGACACTTTCTGTGCTGCCCCCTGCAAAGTGCTGCCCTAGGCCTGGGCCTTGTTGGCCTAGGTCAGGATACAGCCCTGAGTACCGGCCTTAGGTCCCCTGGACCCCAAACTTGGCACACTTGTAGCCCCACAAGTGTGCAAAGTATGTTGTCCGGGGGCCTATAACCGGGGAGCAATGATTTTTCAAAGCCGGGCACCCCTTTTATTGACTCCCATGTTAAACGGTCATTTCTCCAATGACATTGGGGACCCGGTACCGGTGGGTGCGTAGGTTCCCTGGACCCATAACTTGGCACATATGTAGCCCCATTTCTCCTCTACAAGTGTGCAAGGTTTGTTGTCTGGGGACCTACGGCTGGGGGACTTATGATTTTTCAAAGCCGGGCACCCCTTCCATAGACTCCCATGTTAAACATCAGTCTAGTCATGGGAACAGTGAGGCATGGGCATAGTGAGGCATGGGCATAGTGAGGCATGGGAATAGTGAGGCATAGACACGGTGAGGCAAATGGACACAGTGAGGAATAGACACAGTGAGGAATAGACACAGTGAGGAATAGACACAGTGAGGAATAGACACAGTGAGGAATAGACACAGTGAGGAATAGACACAGTGAGGAATAGACACAGTGAGGAATAGACACAGTGAGGAATAGACACAGTGAGGAATAGACACAGTGAGGAATAGACACAGTGAGGAATAGACACAGTGAGGAATAGACACAGTGAGGAATAGACACAGTGAGGAATAGACACAGTGAGGAATAGACACAGTGAGGAATAGACACAGTGAGGAATAGACACAGTGAGGAATAGACACAGTGAGGAATAGACACAGTGAGGAATAGACACAGTGAGGAATAGACACAGTGAGGAATAGACACAGTGAGGAATAGACACAGTGAGGAATAGACACAGTGAGGAATAGACACAGTGAGGCATGGGCACAGTGAGGCATGGGCACAGTGAGGCATGGACATGGACACAGTGAGGCATGGGCATGGACACAGTGAGGCATGCATATGGACACAGTATAGGATGGACACAGTGAGGCATGCATATGGACACAGTAAGGGATGGACACAGTGAGGCATGGGCACAGTGAGGCATGGGCACAGTGAGGCATGGGCACAGTGAGGCATGGGCACAGTGAGGCATGGGCACAGTGAGGCATGGGCACAGTGAGGCCTGGACACAGTGAGGCATGCACATGGACACAGTGAGGCAAAATGAGGCATGGTGAGGCATGCAGGTGAACATCCTAGGCTTATGCCGCGTACACACGGTCGTTTTTTGTGATGAAATTTAAAAAACGTAATTTAAAATGATCGTGTGTGGGCAAAACGTTGTTTTATGTCTAAAAAAATTCGAACATGCTTGAATTTTTTCGTTTTGAATTGTGTCGTTTTTTAAAATGTTGTTTTTTGTGTCATAAAAAATGATGGTGTGTGGGCAAAACGATGTTTAAAACTATGTTTTTAAACACGCGCATGCTCAGAAGCAAGTTATGAGACGGGAGCTTCAATGGAACAGAGTGCCGTCGAACGTGGTGTACGTCACCGCGCTTTGCTAGAGCATTTTCAGAAAACGATGGTGTGTAGGCAACGACGTTTTTTAAAATGAAGTTTGAAAAACGTTGTTTTGTTTTGTGAGATAAAACAACGTTTTTTTACATCACAAAAAGTGATGGTGTGTACGCGGCATTATACTGGAGTCAATACGTTTTCCCATTGTTCTGTGGTAAAATTAGGTGTCTCGGCTTATACTCGAGTATATACAGTAACTTGTGTGTAATGAGCTAGCGGCGGCCTATACAAGGAGCACAATTTGGCCGATCCCTACTGAACCAGTCAAATTTGGATCCATATACGGCCGACTTTAGACTACAATAAAAACAGAACACTTTCCTTGAAAAGTAGAAATGACTACAAACCAGCAGATTTGTAAGTAAATCTCCTGCAATGTATGACGGGTGACAAGCTGCTGTGACATTAATAAACAGATTGTCTCGGGGAATTGGTCACCCCGGATAATGAGATGCCGGAATGTGGAATTTGAGCACTTCCTGTTCTTTTATCCTCCGACACCCAGGAACAGTCACTCTGAGAGCGTCTGTGTGTCATCTCAGATGAGGAGATCCACAAGACGTCATCCGTGAAACCTGTATAACCCAAGGCGCATTTCACACACTGCAAGGGAAACGCTGCATGCGTTCCAGGAAACATTCTCATGACGAGGAGCCACAGAGATCAATGTGCAGCCGCTAAATGAAACACCTCAGAGCCAGAGTGACACTAAACAATGTCCTAAATCTCTATAAATACTCCACACACATCCACAATTTAATGGCCATTATATTTCATGAAATGTTTTTTCCTGTAATGTCCTCCGTGAGCCCTGGAACCTCTTCTACTTCCATTTGTTTGGAATGATTAGTCCAAGTTACTTAGAGAATTTGGAGATTGGAGGAGGCTGAGAGCAATACAAGGTACTTTTCTGAGTTAAAAATACATATTTAAATAGTATTTTATTTTTAGAGCTTAGTGTCATTTTAACCACTTCCCGCCCAGTCAATAGTGTATTGACGTCCAGGAAATGGTTCTGAAATCCTGACTGGACTTCTATTGACGTCCTGCAGGATTACATGCCAGCGCGCGCCCGTGGGGGTGAGCAGCACGGCGATCGGTGATGCGGGGTGTCAGTCTGACACCCTGCATCTCCGATCTCGGTAAAGAGCCTCCGGCGGAGGCTCTTTACCACGTGATCAGCCGTGTCCAAACCAGGCTGCTCACGATGTAAACAGGAAGAGCCGTTGACCGGCTCTTCCTCACTCGCGTCTGACAGACACGAGTAGAGGAGAGCTGATCGGCAGCTCTCCTGACAGGGGGGTTTGCACTGATTGTTTATCAGCCCAGCCCCCCCCCAGCCCAGCCCCCCCCCCCCTTGGATGCCCACACTGGACCACCAGGGAGCTCCCCGCCAGTGCCCAATATAGCAATAATGTGCAAAAAAAAAAACATAAAAAACCCACAAATGGCAACCAGTGCCACCTCTCAGCGCCCATCTATGCCCAGTGCCCACCTATCAGTGCCTATCTGTGCCACCCATAAGTGCCATCTGTGAGTGCCCATCAGTGCTGCATACCAGCGCCGCCTATCAGTGCCCATAATTGAAGAAGAAAACGTACTTATTTACAAAAAAATAAACAGAAAAAAATAAAAACTTAAATTTTTTCAATTTTTTTTTAATTGTTGTGCAAAAAATAAAAATCACAGAGGTGATCAAATACCACTGGGCAGGAAGGTGCGTAAGTGCCTGGTATGGAAGTGGTTAATGTATATATCCACTTTTTGCAATCAAATTTGGGAAGACCCCACTCTATGTTTGTTCCATTCACACAACACAAAAAGAAAACGTTTGTAACCTTTTAGATTGCATATGTCAAGCACAAGGCCCGCAGTCCAAATCCGGCCCTCCAAGCCTTGTCATGTGGGACTCAGTTTTGTGGCAAGAAAATGGTGGAACGGCGTTCCGCCACCTCCGGCTCTCACCCCCCCCCCCCCCCCCCCCCCCCCCCCCCCCCCCCGCCGCTCCCACTTCCAGCTGTCACTTGTAAACGCAGAAACTTTCAGTGTGTACAAAGGACAGCTTTGCGCAATGGCTCCCGGATTGAATGGATCCCTGCAAGCGCTCACAGCAGGGACAGATCTCCAGAGAGACTGATTTCCCTGCAAGGCATGCCACCTACACAGGGGGGTACTAGAGATGGGCAAGGTTGGGGATTGGGGTTGCACACCCTGCACTTAGTACACAGCACACCCCTGAACTCTGTACATAGCATAATCCTGAACGCTGCACTCTATATACAGCGTACCCCTGAACTCTGCAGTCTGTACATAACACACTCCTGAACTCTGCAATCTGTATACAGTATACTCCGGAACTCTGTATGTAACACACTTCTGAATCCTGTACTCTGTATGTAATGCACCCCTAAATTCTGCATTCTGTGCATAGCGCACCCCTAAACTCTGCATTGTGTACATAGCACACTCCTAAACACTTTTTATCACATAATCTTGAACTCTGCACTCTATAAATAATGCACTCCTGAACTCTGCACTCTGTACATAATGCAGTCCTGAACTCTGTACGCTGTACATAACGCAGTCCTGAACTCTGCACTCTGTATATAGCACACTTCGGAACTCTGTATGCTGTACATAGCGCACTCCTGAACTCTGTACATAATGCACTTCTGAACTCTGCACGCTGTACATAGCACACTCCTAAACCCTGTACATAAACTCCTGAATTCTGCAGGCTGTACATAACGCACTCCTGAACTCTGCACACTGTACATAGCGCACGCCTGAACTCTGTACATAACGCACTCCTGAACTCTGCACTCTGTACATAAAACACTCCTGAACTCTGCACTCTGTACATAATGCACTCCTGAACTCTGCACACTGTACATAACGCACTCCTGAACTCTGCACGCTGTACATAACGCACTCCTGAACTCTGCACGCTGTACATAATGCACTCCTGAACTCTGCAGGCTGCATGTAGCGCACCCCAGATACAACCGGCCCTTTGAGGGCAACTATAGTACTGGTGCGGCCCACCATGAAATTGAGTTTGACTCCCCTGTTTTAGATATTTCTCAGAAGGATGTGTCAAGGTTTATTTATTGAACAATGTTGGAGTGACACTATATTACAGCGCCTCCTGTATTCTAATAGTTGCCGGCATCAGTAAATAGAATACAATGGTCTCAGCAGGAGTTTCATCCATCTGGACTGTTTGGTGTGGATGGAGGAATCTGTTTAATTTTTTTACAGCACGCTGGCTGACTGAAAAACTCTAATATTGAATGGCCAACTACTTAAATCATTTTTTTTTTGCTTTTATTTATCAGACCAGACCAGGCCCAGACTGGTCATAGAGCATACTGGGAATATGCCCAGTGAGCCGCATGTCACATCCCCCCCACTGTAACATGCAGGGGGTCTAGAACTGTTAGGGGGTGTCTGTGTAACAAACTGTGGGGGGCTGTGTAATGTAAAGGGATCCAGAGGTGCAGGGTGCTGTGTAATGTTAAGGGGTCCAGAGGTGCAGGGTGCTGTGTAATGTAAAGGGGTCCAGAGGTGCAGGGTGCTGTGTAATGTAAAGGGGTCCAGAGGTGCAGGGTGCTGTGTAATGTAAAGGGGTCCAGAGGTGCAGGGTGCTGTGTAATGTAAAGGGGTCCAGAGGTGCAGGGTGCTGTGTAATGTTAAGGGGTCCAGAGGTGCAGGGTGCTGTGTAATGTTAAGGGGTCCAGAGGTGCAGGGTGCTGTGTAATGTTAAGGGGTCCAGAGGTGCAGGGTGCTGTGTAATGTAAAGGGGTCCAGAGGTGCAGGGTGCTGTGTAATGTAAAGGGGTCCAGAGGTGCTGTGTAATGTAAAGGGGTCCAGAGGTGCTGTGTAATGTAAAGGGGTCCAGAGGTGCTGTGTAATGTAAAGGGGTCCAGAGGTGCTGTGTAATGTAAAGGGGTCCAGAGGTGCTGTGTAATGTAAAGGGGTCCAGAGGTGCTGTGTAATGTAAAGGGGTCCAGAGGTGCTGTGTAATGTAAAGGGGTCCAGAGGTGCTGTGTAATGTAAAGGGGTCCAGAGGTGCTGTGTAATGTAAAGGGGTCCAGAGGTGCAGGGTGCTCGAACCCCATCATTAACCACCGCCGCGATAGCGCCGCCGCCACGCCCCCCTGCTCAGTCTAAATTGCCCAGGTCTATTTTTTGTCCCAGTCCGGGCCTGGACCAGACACCATGCATAGGAATCGTGAACACATAACGAGTGTCACAAACATTCTGAGCTCTTGCAAGACGTCTGTTGAAAGTCCATGTTGACACTGGAATGAGAAGAATCACGCAGAGTGCAGAGGAAGAAAAGGGAAGAATAGTGACAATTGTGGCCCCATCTGTACTTCCTACAGTCACAGTTCCTTATTCTATCATAACCGTCATACCACGGACGTGGCCACCGGCGTTCTGTATCATACATCAGGCAGCAGGCCAGCTGTTTATTATACAGGATGCCATCAGGGAGGTCTGACACGGATTTCTATGAATGACTCAGTCCGGTGTCACATGTACACACCTTGAAGTATACTGTATACCGCATGTAGTAAACATCACAAAGACAGACAGGTCTCATCTATCAGCAGATGAGTGATTCCATAAGGAATTTAAAGACGAGCTCCAGGCTACAAGCTAAATGCAAAGATCAAATACATGGAAAGGAAGTGCTGTACTTTCTAAGGAATGTGTATTTCTGTCCATACAGTCCTTAGATTTACACAGCCATGCCACGTTCAAAGTCACTTAAATCCCCTTTCTTCCCCATTCTGATGCTCGCTTTGAACTTTAGTAAGTTGTCTTCATCACTTGGTTGCTGCCATGTGATTGGCTGTTTATCAATTTGTGTTAACAGGCAAATTGAACAGATGTACCCAGTAAAGTGGCCCTAGAGAGTATATAAATTGTAGCCGCAGGCATTGTGGAGGAATTCATCCTTACATTTCACAGTAGAAGCACTGATATTGCAGCCTCACATATATATACGTTTAGAGGTGCAGGCCACCAAATCCTAGCGTTTTTCCAAGGTTGTGGGGTGTATAGAGCTTCCCATAGACGTAAATGGCTATACATGCTTGTATTCGAGATAAGACATGCTTATGAAGGATTCGCTGAGCAATAAAGTAAAAAAAAATTGAAGATGTTTTTTTTCACAATGCCTGCAGCTACAGAGATTAGTGAGGACTTGCTTTAAAGCTCGTTTACTGCTTCTTACAAATATTTTGATGTCCAAAGCCTTGCAAGTACAATCATGTACAGCCAGTCCCCTCTACGGCTCCCAGGTTGCTAGAAAATACCAGGATTTTTACACCAGAGCCCATCTGCACCTGTAAAGTCCACGCGAAGGAGGGTTTTTTTCCTGGCAAAAGAGACTTGGCAGTCAGTCTGGCTTCTAATGGAAACAGACAATATGTGCTCAAAATTGTTCAGAAATTGAGTGAAAGCAGTCTCACAAAGTCACAATTCTTTATGTGAAACTTGAGGATGGATTACCCCACAATGCCTGCAGCTACAGAGATCATTGAAGACTTGTTTTAAAGTTCATATACTCCTAGTTCCAAATATGTTGATGCCCAAAGCCTGGCAAATACAATTATGTACAGCCATTCACCTCTATGGGCTCTCAGGATTCTGAAAAATACCAGGATTTTTACACCAGAGCCCGCCTGCGACACCAAAGTCCATGTGAAGGAGGGTTTATTTTTTTTCTGGCAAAGAGACTTGGCAGTCGGCCTGGCTTATAATAGAAACAGACAATGGGTGCTCAAAATTGTTTAGAAATGGAGGGACAACAACTTCACAAAGTCACAATTTCTGTGAAATTTGAGGATGGATTGCTTCACAATGCATGCAGCTACAGAGATCAGTGAGGGCATGTTTTAAAGCTCATTTACTGTTTCTTACAAATATTTTGATGTCCAAATCCTGGCCACGGGTTAACTGTAAGACCTTGTTCCCACCTTCAATGTGCAGAATGTGCACCACCACTATGAATGACATATAACTCATACAGACAAAAGTGCATGTACATCCATATCAGTTGAGATGAAGTACAGATTACTTAATACGCAAAGTCCGTCTGTTAGTTAGATTTTGTATAATTTTAATATGGCCACATGCCAAAAACACTGATCTGCACAGAGTCCTGGCCTAAACTTGGAAAAGTCAATTATAAGTAGTTTAGTTCCGACCATACACGCATTTATAACAATATTATGACACTAAAGATGGGACACTTTTCCCCACATTAACACCAACGATGGGGCACTATTCCCCACACTGACACCAAAGATAGGGCACTATTCCTCCTACTGATATAAATGATGGAACATTATTACTCCCGCTAACACCGAAGATAGGACACTGTTCCTTCCACGGACACCAAAAATGGGGCATTGTTCCTTCCACTGATGCCAGAGATGGGCCACCATTTCTTCCATTCCTGATGCATATTATAATTATATGCATCACACAAAATCTTACACATGCAGATTTCCAACCAACGTGTTTCTTGGACACAGACTAGGAGTGCTTCCACAAAAGGCATAAGGGCCCTCAATGTTAAAGAAAGGCTTCTTTACAGTAAGAGCTGTGAACATGTGCAATAGCCTTTTCCTACAGGAGTTGATTCTCACAGACTGGATTTCTGAAAAAAGTAAACGCCAGGTTTCAAGCAGCACTTAATATAAATGGCTATTGATATATTAGGCTATACAGTAACTGTATAATGCTGATCCATTGTGGGATTAAATTGCTTCTGAGAATCAGTAAACCATTTAGATGGCATGTGATAACTATTTTTATTTGCTTATCTCTGGATCAGCTAGGGGCTAAGATTGTTTTTTGTTGTTTTACTGTGGTTATATTTAAAGGATGTGTGTTTTTTTAACCTATGTAATGTTATTAGATGGGAGTCAACCATACTATTCTAATCTAATTATGGTGACCATACTCTTCTAATCTGATAATGGTATACATTGTGGTCGGGCCTCCGATATCCTTTGGAAATTAACAAACTGAAATGTCTGAGCCACTCGCGCCAATGAGCGTGTAGAATTGTAGAACTGTATCATGGGAACCATAACTGAAGGAAGAACTGAATATGAGAACTAGACCTTGAAGTGGAACTTTAATCCACAAATAAAGTTTGGCTCACAATTCTGCAATAATAATAATAATAAGATTTTTTTTTTGTTTTTTCCTTTTTTTTTTTTGCCAACCCACCACCAATCTGCCTAAACCAGATTAACGCTTCCTGCTCCCCCGCCTCCCGGTAACCTCTATCATATACCAGGAAGCCCATTCACAGAAGAGTTAGGGGTCAGAGTTGCCACAATATTGGGGGCCAGGATATCCGGAGGAGGCAGCCAGCCGAAGTGAAGAGAACCAAGAAAAAGATGGCGGCATAGGATGCAAATACAAACAGCTGAACAGGGCAATGATTGATCTGCTGGGCAGGTGAATATGTATTTTGAATTTAACCCAAAATAAAAAGTAAGTGGGGGTGGGTAGGGGTGAGTTTAAATAATTATGAAGGCAATTTTTTTTTTTCATTACAATAAAAAAGAAGAGGTTTAATTTACTTGCTTTATGCCATGGTGCCATGGTATTGCACAAAGTGTTCCTTTACTTCCTCTTCTGGAGTCCAATGTCGGCACTCTCCGCGCTTTTATACATTAATTTGTGATCACACTGCACTTAGATGGGGATGCTCTCGCTGTCCTTTGTGTTCCCAGAGTCTCTTCTAGCTCCCCACTCTGACCTCACTTACCCTCCTACTCCCCCCTGCCCTCACTTACCCCCCTACTCTCCCCTCCGCCCTCACTTACCCTCCTACTCCTCCCTGCCCTCACTTACCCCCCTACTCTCCCCCCTGCCCTCACTTACCCTCCTACTCCCCCTCCACCCTGCCCTCACTTACCCTCCTACTCCCCCCTGCCCTCACTTACCCCCCTCTGCCCTCACTTACCCTCCTACTCCCCCTCCACCCTGCCCTCACTTACCCTCCTACTCCCCCCTGCCCTCACTTACCCCCCTACTCTCCCCTCTGCCCTCACTTACCCTCCTACTCCCCCCTGCCCTCACTTACCCCCCTACTCTCCCCTCTGCCCTCACTTACCCCCCTACTCCCCCTCCACCCTGCCCTCACTTACCCTCCTACTCCCCCCTCTGCCCTCACTTACCCTCCTACTCCCCCCTGCCCTCACTTACCCCCCTACTCTCCCCTCTGCCCTCACTTACCCTCCTACTCCCCCTCCACCCTGCCCTCACTTACCCTCCTACTCCCCCCTGCCCTCACTTACCCCCCTACTCTCCCCTCTGCCCTCACTTACCCTCCTACTCCCCCCTGCCCTCACTTACCCCCCTACTCTCCCCTCTGCCCTCACTTACCCTCCTACTCCCCCTCCACCCTGCCCTCACTTACCCTCCTACTCCCCCCTGCCCTCACTTACCCCCCTACTCTCCCCTCTGCCCTCACTTACCCTCCTACTCCCCCTCCACCCTGCCCTCACTTACCCCCCTCTGCCCTCACTTACCCTCCTACTCCCCCTCCACCCTGCCCTCACTTACCCTCCTACTCCATCCCCCACCCTCTGCCCTCAATTACCCTCTTACTCCACCCACCCTCTGCCCTCACTTACCCTCCTACTCGCCCCCCACCCTCAGCCCTCACTTATCCTTCTACTCCCCCCCTCCAGCCTGTCCTCACTTACCCCCCTATGCCCTCATTTACCCTCCTAAACCCCCACCCTGTCCTTACTTACCCTAATACTCCCCCTCCACCCTGCCCTCACTTACCCTCCTACTCCATCCCCCACCCTCTGTCCTCACTTACCCTTCTACTCCCCCCCCACCCTCTGCCCTCACTTACCCTCCTACTCGCCCCCCACCCTCTGCCCTCACTTATCCTCCTACTTACCCCCCACCCTCTGCCCTCACTTATCCTTCTACTCCCCCCCTCCAGCCCGCCCTCACTTACCCCCCTACGCCCCCATTTATCCTCCAAACCCCCACCCTGCCCTCACTTACCCTCCTACTCCATCTCCCACCCTCTGCCCTCACCTACTCTTCTACTCCCCCCCACCCTCTGCCCTCACTTACCCTCCTACTCCCCCCCCTCCAGCCTGCCCTCACTTACCCCCTACGCCCTCATTTATCCTCCTAAACCCCCACCCTGCCCTCACTTACCCTCCTATTCCCCCCCCTCCAGCCTGCCCTTACTTACCCCCCTACGCCCTCATTTATCCTCCTAAACCCTCCACCCTGCCCTCACTTACCCTCGTACTCCCCCTCCACCCTGTCCTCACTTACCCCCTGACTACCCACCTCCCAAACCATCCCTCTCCCTACTCTTCCTGGGTATCGGTAATTAGTATCGGAAAAGTATCGTACTCTGTGTTAAAAAATGGCATTGGTGTATCTCTAGTTAAACTGTTCCTATAAAATAAAGAATTGCACACACTCCCTCTCAGCTTTCATGGCATGCCGAGACCAAATGCAACCTCGTCCTTCATTGTTTCCATTGTTCTAGAAAACAGCACTCGGTGAAAACAATTAGAAGTGAACCTGTATTTTGTCCCATTTACAAATCACAACAGGCTGTTTATCCATACATAAGGACAGGACGGTCCAGGAGAGCTCCGCTCCATTACACACCTGCTATTCTTCCATTTATATCCTGACAAAAAACATTCCCGCTCTGTTTACTCTGCTAATATCCATCTATTCTGTACAGATCATCAGCCGTGTCCACAAGTTACAAACTGGTAACCAATTATTATCCTTCCAGTAGTCACAAGTACTCCAAGCAACAATGGGATGCATTCTACTAAAGGCAAGTACAGTTGCTCCAGAGATTAGTAAATAAGATGAAGCTTCACTTTGTAAAGAATACCCAATCACATGCAAGGATAAAAAAAAAAAGCATTTTTGCTTGCACATGATTGGAAGATGGAAATCAAAATAACTTCCCCTCATTTACGAAGCATTGGAGGAACTGGGCTTGAGAAATGCATAGTCTATTTGCCTTTAGTAATCCCACCCCAATAAGTACCTAGGTAGTAGAAAGCATCGCTCCCAACTGTCCCTGATTTGTCCCTCATTTTGGTCTCATCTATATAGTTGTATCTAAAATGTACTTGTTATCTCTTTCAAAAAGTGTTCCTCAGTGCTAAAACTTTCATCTGATTTCTACATTTCTGCATTTGTAAATTTCAAAAGCCAATAAAAAATGAATAGTAGTGGTAAAAAAAAAAAAAAAAAAAAAAAAAAAAAAGCATGTGTGGGTTTAAAGTGGATATAAATCCTCTCCTACACCCAGTGAAGTGAACAGCCTCAGATGATACAGAGACAAAACAAATCACCCTACATAAGTTTTACATGTATATCTGCTGTCTTCAGCTTTATATACTGTCTAGAAAGTGCACATTCTGTTAGAATTTTCTATCCCAGTGTTTTTCAACTCCAGTCCTCAAGGCACACCAACAGGTCATGTTTTCAGGCTTTCCATTATTTTGCACAGGTGATTTGATCAGTCTCACTGCCTTAGTAATCACCACAGCCATTTCATCTGAGGGAAATCCTGAAAATTTGACCTGTTGGTGTGCCTTGAGGACTGGAGTTGAAAAACACTGTTCTATCCTGTTCCAGCAGGGGGAGGGGAGTTTTGCCATACACTGTGAGACAGCTGATTGGAGGAAAGGCACACACCCTCTCTCCTCATAGGCAGAGGACTTGAAAAGTGTGAATTGACTAGCTGTCTATCCATTTATAGCACCCACCCTGAGACAAAATTCAGGCTGGTTTTATCACAGGTGTCGGAGAACTTGTCAGAAGTTATCATGCTGATAACAGAAGAAGGGAGCAGGAGAAAGCCACAGGACTTAGTGCTTTGAAGAGAGATAAGAAAACACTGCAGTTTTAAGTGCCCAGCTCAAATTTAATGAATCGGGTTTACATCCAATTTAACTATTTATATTTGTTTAATTCTACTTTAAGGGGGCGTGACAAGGGGTGTGTCCTATTGCTACATACTTTTGCTATTTGGTGTCCCGCGTTCCTATCCCAAAAAGTTGGCAGGTAAGAGAAAGGATTCATTGGGGGGATTTAGCAAGGGCAAATGGACTATGCAATTTGCAAGTGCGTTGCTTCAGAGCTTAGTAAATGTGGTGAAGTGTGTGCATACAGCATTTATTGATTCTAGCCAGCGGTTCCTTCGATTGGTACCATGTGAATGCAGTCTAAAAATGAAAAAAAAAAAAATGCTGAAAAATTGAAAATGCTCAGTACAACTTTTTTTTTTACTGAGCTAAAAACCCATCAATTGCAACGTGCCTATGCACTCAGGCACGTAAAAAAAACGATGTGCATTCTTCAGAAAAAAAAAATGAGAAAAATCTGCATTCTTTGGTCAGTAATTCACGCCTCATGTGCACAAATGCACTTCATTTCCATATTATGCAGAACAAGAACGTGAAAATATTTTTTCGCGCATTTGCGTAAAAATACGTGCAAACACATTCAAAAAATAGTCTTGAAAAGTAGATGCTCAAACAGGAGTATCGTGGTGCAAGAGGCCTTAGGCATGATGCCAAAAATAGATGTAGAGTTTACACACAATTTGAATGTAGTTGAGGTTTACATATACAATGTCTTGCACCTTGATGCCTATTGACTGAAATGTTTGAAACTTCTTTGCATGTTCTGAATACAGGAACTGTTAAGCCCTGTACACACGATCGGTTTGTCCAATGTAAACAGACCGATGGACACTGATGAGTGATGAAAGTCAGCTTCATCGGATATCCGATAAAAAAATCCATCGGATTAGATTCCATCAGATATCCGATCGTGTGTACAGGGCTTTAGGGCCCATTCACACAGGGGCGATAGCCGCCTGACAAGTCACATCCCTCTCTGTTCAATAGAACCGCTCTAATAGGAGCGACGCAAGTCGCTCCGACTTAGAGAAAGGCTCTTGTACGACTTTGGGGGCGACTTGCATTGACTTCTATACAGAAGTAATTTTGAAAGTCGTCTCTGAAGTCGTCTTCAGGTCGCCTAGCCGAGTCGCCCCCAAAGTCGTGCCGCCCCCAGTGTGAATGGGCTCTTAGAGTTCAACTATAGAGACAACACAGCACTCATCTAAAAGATCTCGACCAAGGCACAATGAGGTCGATTTACTAAAACTAGAACACTCGGGATCTGGAGCAGCTATGCAGGGATAGTGTTTAACTTCAGCTTGTTCAATTACGCTTTGCCAATAAAACCTGGAAGCCTGTTGGTTTCAATGCAGAGCTGCGCCAGATTTTGCACACTCCAGTTTTAGTGAGTAACCCCCAATGTTATGAGAAAGTAAATCTCAGGCGGGGATACAGAAAATTAAAGGTTGTTTATGTAAAGGTGACACACATAGCTACTATAAGGACCATACCCTGTCCACATATTGCCTGAAGGCTGTACAAGTACATGGTTATCGTGTTTATCAGAAGACAGAGCGATCCCTGGAGTCCTGTATTTGTGCCTACAGCCTCTGGAGGGAAAATTAAGAGCTAGCAACCTGCCATGTGTTATCACAGCTACGGAGATGTGAGAAAATTACAAAATCCAAGTCCAGTTCACACCTAGAACACAAGTTCATTAGTACACGGTCTAATTTTCTAGGCTTAGCCCCAATAGCCCGGTTTTACAGTATCGTTATTATAACATATCCAGTTTCCTGTATAATTCTAGGTGGAACGTAGCAAGATCTTACATTTCCCATCAATTTGTAGGTCTTATGCCTCGTACACACAACCGTTTTCCTCGACAAAATCAAGAAACTTGGTGGCAGAGCTTTTTTACCGAGGAAAATGGTCGTGTGTATGTTTTTCGTCGAGAAAACTGTTGTGGATCTCAACGAGAAAAAAAGAGAACAAGTCTTTTTCTTCGTCGATAGTCTCAATTTCCTCGTCGGGCTGGTTTACGATGAGACACACGTTCGTGTGTATGCTTAGAAACCCGCGCATGCTCAGAATAGTGCGAGACGGGAGCGCACCTTCGGTAAAAGTAACGTTCGGAATGGAGATAGCACATTTGTCACTCTGTAACAGACTGAAAAGCGCGAATCGTCTCTTACCAAACTTTCACTTAACACGCAGTAACATGAGATTAGCAAATACAGCCCCAAGGGTGGCGCCAGTGGAATCGAACTTCCCCTTTTTAGTGGCGTCGTACGTGTTGTACGTCACCGCGTTTGAGAACGAGGAGATTTTGTCTTGACAGTGTGTACGCAAAGAAAGCTTGTCAAGATTCTCGACAAGCCTGACAAGGAACTCGTAGAGGAAAATGATGCGTCTTTTACGACAAGATTTTCGGTTGTGTGTACGAGGCCTGATACACGTAGACAAGACCAGTTTTCGTAGACACGACTAGTTTTCCGGTCGGGAAAACTGCCATGACAGCTTTTGGTTGGAAAAACTGGCCGTGTGTATGCTCCATGGCAGTTTTCCCGACAGGATCGCATTGCAGTGTCCACAGGCAGTGTTTACTTACCTTGTCCCTGGATCCTGCGATGCCTCCCCGCTGTGTGATCAAGTGGTGTCTCCTCACTCGATTCACAGTGCTGAGTGCCGCCGAGCTCCGTTCCCTGCGGCGTTACGACAACAATTAAAAGTAATAATTATTATTATTTGTTATAATTATTTATATGTATTTATTATATTATAATTTATGATTTTGTGTTTCAAATTTTATCATACCCAGGATGTCTACTAGACTCTTGTTTGGACAGATTTAAGTGATTTATTCCTAAGAATTGCAGGCCTACAATATAAAACGCCAAATTTCCATGCAAAATAATGGTACCGCTTTCAGCACCTAAAATCTGAAATAATTATACCGCGAGGGAGGTTAAAGGTTGAAGAACGTTGAAGCTACAAAATGTCCTCAACATTGCAGAACAAGTCCAGTAAAATGTGACTAACGTCTAATAGATACGTTCTGCCCATCTTAATAAATAGTTCTGGCAGTCACAGGCTTCCCAGGTTATGTAAGCTGCACTATTATTGGGAGTCATGACATAAGACGTGACAAATTAAAGATTTCATAAGAAATATATCACAGCATTTGCAGTTTGTGAGCTTCCCCAAAAGTTTACACAAGATATTTTTCTTTGTAGGAAAAGGTGTGTTCAAAACACGACTCCTCTACACGCCAATGTACACAAGAAGCACAATAGGCAGAGAGGAGAAGTGCTGATCCATAGCAATACGTACCATGTGAGCAGCCCCATGCTATCTCCCAGAACAGCAAGGTCATTCTGTTCTTTCAAATGATAAACACAACTTTTAGCAACACCCCAGGACTCAAGGCCAGGGCCTTCCCTGCCACTATTCAGATGAGTAGTCAGCCCCCGGAAAGGGGAAGGGGGGGGGGGGACCATGCTGGTTTTGCAGAGCACAGAAGTAGAGGCAGCATACCTCCCCCCATCCAGAAGGACACCAGAAACCGTCTACAACAGGCATTTCAAACTGGCGGCCCTCCAGCTGTTGCAAAACTACAAGTCCAATGAGGCATTGCAAGAATGACAGTTACCAGCATGACTCCCTCAGGCAGAGGCATGATGGTAACTGTAGTTTTACAACAGCTGGAGGGCCACCAGTTTGAGACCCTTGGTCTACAACCTATTTTTTCTCTTTCCGGCGTTTTTCTCCACCGGCTTTCTCAATTTAAGAAAGTGTGAAATGCCAAAAACGGGGAAAATGAAATGTTGATAAAATTCAAAGTGACAAGCAAAGCGAAGAGATGATAATATGGGTTATCTCCAGCCAGGATTGGAGGAAAAGTGACATCTAAACAGACGAAAAGCGTAAAAAAGTAACTTGGTTTGAGAGCGTTTTGCAAGACAAGCCACATTTTTAAATACATTTTGCCTTGATATAAAAGCGATGTCTTGATATAAGAGTAGCGTCATGTCACAACTGAGTATAAAAGAGAAGAGCGGAGCCTCAAAGTTTAATGAAGGTACAACATTTAGAAACTCACATGATTGATGATTAACACAGGCACATCTAAGTATGCAGGCATCTGGAATAAAGATGTCCACAAAGACCAGGGGTAGGCAACCTCGTCCCTCCAGCTGTTTTTAAAATACAAGTCCCATGAGACATTGCAAGTCCCTGACAATCACAGGGTCTTGCAATGTCTCATGGGACTTGTAGTTTCAAAACAGCTGGAGGGCGGAGGTTGCCTACCCCTGACATAGACCATTCTCCTCACCACCATTGACGTCGTCCCTTCCACGCTGCCCTTCACGAGCGGGTTCAAGCCTTGCTTTCAGATCGCTCTACTGCAGGGTAGTCTTCCTGGTCACGACTACAGACAGCTTTACCCCGGATCCCTGCATACTTAGATGTGCCTCTTTTAATCATCAACCATGTGAGTTGCTAAATGTTGTACTTTCATTAAATGTAACCATATTGCCACACTTATAAGAGGGGCCTCTCTTCTCTTTTATACTCAGTAGCTCCTGCTGGATTTTGCTTCTAATCCCTTTGTGGATGGACATTTTGTGGTTATTGGTTATGGTTATTTTATCGGCTTGCCATCATCTTTTTATATGAACTATAAACTGAAGGAACAAGAAAAGCTGCTCCAGATACTGTAAGTGAGTCTTTGGTTAATCCCCCCACACACTACTCAGGTGCTAGCCCAGCTCGCATGCTGTGTAATGTGAAGAAATAATTCCAGACAGCTGAACTTCCAAAAATCCTTTTATTGAAGCTTCATATGACAATTGGTTGACAGATGGAGCAGGGGACAAAGAGGTAGACTTGTTTTGTGCAAATATCAGTGCTTAGTCTTGTATTGAAGCTTCATATGACAAGTGGTTGACAGATGGAGCAGGGGACAAAGAGGTAGACGCGTTTCGTGCAAATATCAGTGCTTAGTCTTTTATTGAAGCTTCATATGACAAGTGGTTGACAGATGGAGCAGGGGACAAAGAGGTAGACTTGTTTTGTGTAAATATCAGTGCTTAGTCTTGTATTGAAGCTTCATATGACAAGTGGTTGACAGATGGAGCAGGGGACAAAGAGGTAGACGCGTTTCCTGCAAATATCAGTGCTTAGTCTTTTATTGAAGCTTCATATGACAAGTGGTTGACAGATGGAGCAGGGGACAAAGAGGTAGACGCGTTTCATGCAAATATCAGCGCTTAGTCATGACTAAGCGCTGATATTTGCGCGAAACGCGTCTACCCCTTTGTCCCCTGCTCCATCTGTCAACCACTTGTCATATGAAGCTTCAATAAAAGGATTTCTGGAAGTGCAGCCGTCCGGAATTATTTCTTCACATATAAACTGAAATGGTTGTGGAACGAATCATTTGAGTTTCCATTATTTCCTATGGGGAAATTTGCTTTGATATACAAGTGCTTTGGATTACAAGCATGCTTCCGGAACTAATTATGCTTGCAATCCAAGGTCTTGCTGTATAGAGAAATCAAACATCTTTGACTTTTTTTTTGTAGTTGATACAATGAGAATGATGGTGATATTTCAATATCATCTCTATAAATGTAGACCCCTTAAGAAGCTTGCTAATGTAGCAGAGGAATATCAGCTCAGAAACAGATGGATTGTCTGCAACTGCTGAACTGCAAACTTACGAGACTCGAGGAGTCAAACAACACGCTGTGCTAATCATGCCCACACACACCACAGAAAACATTTCTATATTAACCGTGCTGGCACCCAAATAAGAGCGGCTTTTACAATTAACTCCCAATCACCCAATGATTTTTTTCCTACTTACTATTCACAGATCTCATTTACACATTTATTTACAGTTAATAAGGTCAGCCTACCTGATATTTTATTTTTGGGTAGGTGTTGATGACATAGATTGCCCACTTGCCCCCTTTATCTCCCCGCTGATGTTCTATCCTGTCCTGTTATGTGACGTTTATGCTGGAAGAGTGAGATGAGGAAGGTGGAGAGAACTAGGAGAAGGCCTGGACTCTGGAGGTCGTAGCGGTGGAGTTCCTGGGAAACACAGAGCCTGCCAAGTGACACACAATGCCAAGATCTGGCCACAGACTAAGTGCCAGGGAGGTCTGGCTGCTCACATTTATCGCAGGTTACAGGTCTGTTTAAATGTTTTCCTAGATTCAGGGGCAGAACAAGAACAATAAAACGCTGAACTATTAATGGCCATCTTGCCGGAAAGTGGAACTAATTCTTTTCTGATAAGGTCACATGTCAGAGAGATAACAAATCTGTATCTAACAACAATCATCACATAGCACTGTGGTCTACCAGTACACGGAACATACGTGGTCCAACAGTGTTCAGTACACATGTGGTCTTCCAGTACACAGAACATATGTGGTCCAACAGTGTACAGTACACACGTGGTCTACCAGTACACAAGACATATGTGGTCTACCAGTACACAGAACATACGTGGTCCAACAGTGTACAGTACACTTGTGGTCTACCAGTGTACAATATACATGTGGTCTACCAGTGTACAGTACACATGTGGTCTACCAGTACACAGAACAAACCTGGTCTAGCAGTGTACAGTACACACGTGGATTACCAGTACACAGAACAAACCTGGTCTAGCAGTGTACAGTACACACGTGGATTACCAGTACACAGAACATGCGTGGTCTAGCAGTGTACAGTACACACGTGGATTACCAGTACACAGAACATGCGTGGTCTAGCAGTGTACAGTACACATGTGGTCTACCAGTACACAGAACAAACCTGGTCTAGCAGTGTACAGTACACACGTGGTTTACCAGTACACAGAACATACGTGGTCCAACAGTGTACAGTACACATGTGATCTACCAGTACAAGAAAGCATATGTGGTGTTCTAATACATAGAACATATGATGTCTACCAGTACACAGAACATATATGGTCTACCTCAACACAGTATACATGTGGTCTACCAGTACACAGAGCGTGTGTGGTCTACCAGTACAAAAAAGCATATGTGGTCTTCTAGTACATAGAACATTTGATGTCTGCCAGTACACAGAGCATATATGGTCTACCCCAACACAGTATACATGTGGTCTACCAGTACACAGTACATATGTGGTCTACCAGTACACTAAAAATATGATGTCTGGCAGTACACATGTGGTCTACCAGTGTACACTTGGTCTCACAGTACAGAGAGCATATGTGGTCTTCTAGTAAATAGAACATATGATGTCTGCCAGTACACAGAACATATATGATCTACCCCAACACACTACACATGTGGTCTACCAGTACACACGTGGTCTAACAGTACACTAAGAAAATGATGTCCATCAGTACACATGTGGTCTGACAGTACACAGAACATAGATGGGTATACAGGTACAGTCTAACCGCATAGAAAAATAAGCCAGCAATAACACTGTTATTGTATTGCAATATGAGATCAAAGTTTGATTGAATATGAATAATTACTTATACAGAATGATTAGATGTAAAATAATGCTGTACAGACCCCCAACTACTGATCTGGTTATTATTACATACATACTATCTGGAGACATCTACTGTCAAAATATTATGAATTGTTTTGTGTCAATATATTATGTTTTGTTAAAACTGAAAAGTATTATGTAACACAAAACAAAATAAAAATGGGATTCCTGTAATACCCCTGAGTGATACAGAGGGGGGGGTTATGTACTAAACCTGGAGAGTGCAAAATCTGGTGTAGTTGTGCATAGAAACCAATCAGCTTCCAGGTTTTATTATCAAAGCTTAGTTAGAAGTTAGAAGCTGATTGGTTACCACTTACCATGCACAAATTCTGAGTGCTCCAGATTTATTAAATCTCCCCAATGTAACATCTGATGGCTCTAATGCCCCTCAGTAAGCAAAACCTGCCAGAAGCACTAGAGTTCTGTTATTACAAAGTAACATCGACTTACTGTAATGCTGGAGCCAGCAGACCTACTACTGCTCTTATATTACAATGTAACCTCTACTTACTGTAATACTGGAGCCAGCAGACCTACTACTGCTCTTATATTACAATGTAACATCGACTTACTGTAATACTGGAGCCAGCAGACCTACTACTGCTCGTATATTACAATGTAACCTCTACTTACTGTAATACTGGAGCCAGACCTACTACTGCTATTATATTACAATGTAACCTCTACTTACTGTAATACTGGAGCCAGCAGACCTACTACTGCTCGTATATTACAATGTAACCTCTACTTACTGTAATACTGGAGCCAGACCTACTACTGCTCTTATATTACAATGTAACCTCTACCCTCTGTAAAACTGGAGCCAGCAGACCTACTACTGATATTATATTACAATGTAACCTCTACCCTCTGTAATACTGGAGCCAGACCTACTACTGCTCTTATATTACAATGTAACATCGACTTACTGTAATACTGGAGCCAGCAGACCTACTACTGCTCTTATATTACAATGTAACCTCTACTTACTGTAATGCTGGAGCCAGCAGATCTACTACTGCTCTTATATTACAATGTAACCTGTACTTACTGTAATGCTGGAGGCAGCAGATCTACTACTGCTATTATATTACAATGTAACCTCTACTTACTGTAATGCTGGAGCCAGCAGATCTACTACTGCTCTTATATTACAATGCAACCTCTACTTACTGTAATTCTGGAGCCAGCAGACCTACTACTGCTCTTATATTACAATGTAACCTCTACTTACTGTAATTCTGGAGCCAGCAGACCTACTACTGCTCTTATATTACAATGCAACCTCTACTTACTGTAATGCTGGAGCCAGCCAGACATACTACTGCTCTTATATTACAATGCAACCTCTACTTACTGTAATTCTGGAGCCAGCCAGACCTACTACTGCTCTTATATTACAATGTAACATCTACTTACTGCAATACTGGAGCCAGCAGACCTACTACTGCTATTTTATTACAATGTAACATTTGATTGTTGTGAGCAAGTGGAAAATGCGAGAAGTACCACTATTATGGTATTACAATGTAACATCTGATTGCTCCAACAGCTCTTAGTGATTTGAGTCTGCAAGAAATACCACTTCTATGGTACTACAATGTAACAACCGATGGCTCTAATATTACTCAGTGAGTGAAGACTACAAAAAGTGCTATTACAATGTAACTAATCTGATTGCTTTGAGTGGAGACTTTAATAAGTACCACTGGTAATGATTACAATGTAACATCTGATTGCTGAAAGTGAGTGAAGCCTGCAACATGCACCACTGTTATTGTATTACAATGTAACATCACTGAGTAAAGATTGCAATAAGTATCACCTCTATTGTATTACAATGTAACTTCTGATTGATGTAAGTGAGTGAAGCCTGCTATAAGTACCACTTCTATTGTATTACAATATAACATCTGATTGCTGTGAGTGAAGCCTGCAATAATTACTGCTTCTACTGTATTACAATGTAACATCTCTGAGTGAAGCCTGCAATAACTTTCATTTCTATTGTATTACAATGTAACATCAGATTGCTCTAAGTGAGTGAAGCCTGCAATAAGTACCCCTTCTACTGTATTACAATGTAACATAAGATTGCTGTAAGTGAGTGAAGCCTGCAATAAGTACCCCTCTACTGTATTTCAATGTAACATCTGATGGCTGTGAATGGAGCCTGCAAGAAGAAAAAGAACCACTGCTACTGTATTACAATGTAACATCACTGCATGAAGCTTGCAATAAGTATTCCCTCTATTGTATTACAATGTAACTTCTGATTGCTTTGAGTGGAGCCTGCAATAAGTACCACTATTAATGATCACAATGTAACATCTGATTTCTGTAAGTGAGTAAATGCAGCATTAAGTACCACTTCTATTGTATCACAATGTAACATCAGTTTGCTGGAAGTGAGTGAAGCCTGCAACAAGTACCATTGCTATAGTATTACAATGTAACATGACTGAGTGAAGCCTGCAATAAGTATCACTTTTATGGTATTACAATGTATCATCTAATTGCTGGAATTGAATGCCACCTGCCATAAGTACCATTGCATTACAATGTAACATTGGATTGCTGGAAGTGTGTGAAGCCTGCAATAAGTACCATAAGTATTATATTACATTGTAACATCTGATTGTTGATTTGTTGTAAGTGAATGACACCTGCAATAAGTACCACTGCTATTGTATTACAATGTAACATCTGATTGCTGGAGCTGAATGACACCTGCAATAAGTATCACCTCTAATGTATTACAATGTGACATCTGATTGCTATAACTGAATGATACCTGCCATAAGTAACATTGCTATTGTATTACAATGTAACATTTGATTGCTGTAAGTGAGTGAAGCCTGCAATAAGTACCATTGTTATTATTTTACAATGTAACATCTGATTGCTGTAACTGAATGACATGTGCAATAAGTACCATTGCTATTGTATTACAATGTAACATTTGATTGCTGTAAGCCTGCAATAAGTACCCCTTCTACTGTATTGCAATGTAACATCAGATTGCTCTGATAGTTAAGCAACCTAAACTTGTCTAGCATGCAAACTTTTGAAAGCCCACCCCACTGCCAACAACCTGAGCTGACCTGTGTGTGTCCAGCTGCTGCAGGTGTCTCAGTGATCAGTGGTTGATCAATAGGTGATCAATGGTTGTCAGAGGCTTTCCAGGAAAAGTTTATGTGAAGTTGTGCTGGAAGAGCAGTGGGGAGGGAAGGGTTAGCAGTGTAGAGGGTAGGCAGTGTAGAGGGTAAGCAGTGTAGAGGGTAGGCATTGAGGTGGGTTGGCAGCAAAGGGCACTTACCCTTTGGTTCTTCCATCAGCTCTGCTGCTTGGTGCTCAGCCTGTGCCTTCTGCAGTCTCACTGAGAGATGCACATGAGACTTGCCTATTTAACGGTCCATGCCTGTGGGTGGACTCTTGTGTAGCGCTGACATGGAGGATCGCGGTGACAGGAGGTCAGGAGGAGGAAGACACACACAGACAGAGGGCCCTGGCTGCTGCAGCTCGGAATTCCAGGGCGATCCCCCCCACCAGGATGGCTCAGGATGGATGGGCGATCAGCATGTCTGACTCTTCAGCCTCCCCTGCACACTACATGGAATCCTCAGCCTGGTGTGCAGCAGGCACAAGGAGCTCATTCTTCATCCTAGGAAGCGGCTCTGACTCTGGAAAGAATACATATGAGCAAAGAAAATAGGAGAGAGAGGGAGAGGGAGAGCCTGTGTTCTTAAAGAGCCAGCACTTCCCTGCCAGCAGCAATGCAGAGTCTCATCAGATCACCTTTCAGCTGCTGCTGGTGACAGCTCCGGCCAGCTCCGGCCAGCTCCGGCAGCAGGGCTCAGCAAGGTTCTGCTGGAAGCTCACACGGTCCTCCTTGTGTCTGCCCATTCCGGGCTACCTTCCTCCTAGGTGTGTGGGCCGCTAATTACAAGGTATTCCTCTTTATGGGATTGCTTCCCTATAAACAGGTGTTGAAGAGTGGTAGGTTACTCATGGAACCCAAACAGACCTATCCCTTACCGGGTCTGTAGTTTGGTGGGTAGATTTTTATTTATTTATTTTTTGTAGAAAATAAAACATATTTTATAGGAAATTTAAGAGGCTACTGTCAGAAACTGAGGTAGGGGGCAGCACTGAGACAGAAGGAGCAGACCCACATACTGTAGTGACCAACTGTCCTTTTTTTTGGAGGGACTCAGTCCTGTTCCTCTTTTCTCCTTGGTTGTCCCCCTTTTTTGTCTTGCATAGACCCCTTGATAAAAAGAAATTATATTTAACGACCGAATGTGTTACACTATACTGTCCCAGGGAGTTGTAGTTTCCTCTGCGCTGCTCTGATTTGAACATAAGTTAGGGCGGCCTGGGAGGCAATTGCCACCCTGCCCCCTGGCCCAGCCCTCCCCTGCTTCAGCCCCAAACCTTTGGATGAGCCCCAATGCATGCATTTTCAGATCTTGGATCGGCCCCAAATCCTGCACCTTTATATCTCAGCTCGGCCCCAAATCCTGCACCTTTATATCTCAGCTCAGCCCCAAATCCTGCACCTTTATATCTCAGGTCAGCCCCAAATCCTGCACTTTTATATCTCACGTCAGCCCCAAATCCTGCACCTTTATATCTCAGGTCAGCCCCAAATCCTGCACTTTTATATCTCACGTCAGCCCCAAATCCTGCACCTTTATATCTCAGGTCAGCCCCAAATCCTGCACTTTTATATCTCACGTCAGCCCCAAATCCTGCACCTTTATATCTCAGGTCAGCCCCAAATCCTGCACCTTTAGATCTCAGGTCAACCCCAAATCCTGCACCTTTAGATCTCAGGTCAACCCCAAATCCTGCACCTTCAGATCTCAGGTCAACCCCAAATCCTGCACCTTCAGATCTCAGGTCAACCCCAAATCCTGCACCTTCAGATCTCAGGTCAACCCCAAATCCTGCACCTTCAGATCTCAGGTCAACCCCAAATCCTGCACCTTCATATCTCAGGTCAGCCCCAAATCCTGCACCTTTAGATCTCAGGTCAACCCCAAATCCTGCACCTTTATAACTCAGGTCAACCCCAAATCCTGCACCTTCAGATCTCAGATTAGCTCCATATGTATTTACCTTCAGACCTCAGATCAGCCCCTAATCCTAAATTGTCATATCTCAGATTAGTCCCAATGCATGCTCCTTCAGACCTCAGATCAGCCCCAAATCCTAAACTTTTATATCCCAGATTAGTTCCAATGCATGCTCCCTCAGACCTCAGATCAGCCCCAAATCCTAAACTGTTATATCCCAGATTAGTCCCAGTGCATGCTCCTTCGGACCTCAGATCAGCCCCAAATCCTAAACTTTCCTATCTCAGATTAGTCCCATTAGCCCCAAATCTGGGACCTTTGAATATCAGATCAGTCCCAGACCCTGCACCTTCAGACCTCATATCAGTTCTAATGTATGCACCCTTAGACCCTAAATCAGCCTCAATTCATATACCTACAGACCTCAGATCACCCCAATTCATGTACCTTCCGACCCCAAATTAGCCCCAAATCTTGCAATTTTATACCTCATATCAGCACCAATGCTAATGCTGACCAGGGGTGCCCAACCTTTTCAAGAGAAAGGGCCACTTAAGCGACTTGGTAACCGGTCACGGGCCACAATGAGTGGAGCGGGTGGATGGTAACCCACTTGGCTCTACAGAGCCTACTCTACTCTTTTTTTTGGCGGATTGGATTGGAGGTAGGCGTTTGTAAACGGACACAACCATTTACATCTTTCACTCCTTAGAGGTAAATAGAGGGCCCAATTGGGTCAGACTGACCATGTGAAAGGGGCCTAAGGCTGCTTTCACACTGATGCACTGTTGTTTACCCGCATTACGGGTGCAGCCCAGTAACCACTGCAGAACAGATATGCCCATATATACCCTGTTATTTTATTAATAAAACTGACCTTTAATAACAGTATTTTATCCCAGAGCAAGAGGTTGCGGGCCACATCAGAGGGCTCCACGAGGCACATGTGGCCCCCGGGCCACTGGTTGGGCACCCCTGCTTTAGACATCAGCCTGCACCTACAGACCTTAGATCAGCCCCAATTAATGTACCTTCCGACCTCAGAACAACCTTATTTCATGTACCTTCAAACCTCAGATCAACCCCAATTTCAGCACTAACTGAAATGCAGGCATTTTACATTTATAACTGCTGCAGCTGGGGGTTCCACTAGAAGGAGGAAGAGGGTAGGCGGGCACTTCCAGGCAGGTGTCTTCACGTAATGATGTCTGCATTAGCATGTAGGCCTATGCTGCAGCTGGAAAAAGAACCGGCACCTGACTGTCGGTGACATCAGATGAGCCTGACTTTGAAACATCATAGGAGGTGGGTAGGACGTGGGCACAAATGGCAAACAAGGCTAATAATTATTAGTGGCACTTTACAAAGAGAAGGAATCCACAGTAGGATGCTCTTGTTCTTTGAAAGGCCATGCATGCATGCCAAGTAATGATCTTACTGGTGCCACCGAAAATTACATTATGAGCCCACTCTGACACCTGTGCCATAAGTTGCCTATCCCTGGCAATGGCAGCCAGCCCATAGGGGCGCCCGGGCGCCGCCCCCCCCTCATGTAGGCAAAAATAAATAAAAATAAAATATATATATATATATATATATATATATATATATATATATATATATTATTTTTTGGGCCCCTTTAAGAAATACACTTAAAAAAATAAATTAAAAAAAATCTTTAATGCATTCTGTCTGATTGAGCGCCAGCCACCATTGCGCTATGTTTACTTCCGGGATTCGTCTTACAGTCGGAAACTGGAAGTGACGTCACGTGGGAAAGCTCCATCGTTTACACTGCCCGAGCGGAGCTGCAAAGGTAACCTATGCTATTGCGACATTGCCTCAATCCCATTGCCTGTTTTTTTTACTGAAATCAGCGGTGCACTGCCTGATTCCCACCCATCCACCTTAGAGCCTGTAATTTTAGTAAGACTGCTGGGACTTGTAGTTCTCCATCTTCTCCTGGGGCCCATGGAGAAGATGGAGATTGGAGAACTACAAGTCCCAGCAGGTTATACATACAATAAGGCTCTGAGGTGGATGGGTGTGGATTGCATGCACTGTGGGCCCAGGTAAAGATGGAGAACTACAAGTCCCAGCAGGTTATAATATAAGGCTCCGAGGTGGATGGATGTCCAGACACCCATCCACCTCGGAGTCTTATATTATAACCTGCTGGGACTTGTAGTTCTCCTTCGTCTCCTGGGGCTCAGGTGCATGCAATCCACACCCATCCACCTCAGAGCCTTATTGTATGTATAACCTGCTGGGACTTGTAGTTCTCTATCATCTCCTGGTGCTCAGGTGCATGCAATCCACCATCTATGGGACTACAAGTCCCAGCAGTGAGAAAAACTGAACAAAGATGGTGGATTGCATGCACCTGAGCCCCAGGAGATGGAGAACTACAAGTCCCAGCAGTGAGAAAAACTGAACGAAGATGGTAGATTGCATGCACCTGAGCCCCAGGAGATGATGGAGAGCTACAAGTCCCAGCAGGTTATAATATAAAGCTCCGAGGTGGATGGATGTCTGGACAGTGACAATTGATGGGCACAGTGGTAACAATTGATGGCATAGTGGTGACAATTGATGGCATGGCACAGTGGTGACAATTGATGGCACAGTGACTGCATTTGATGGCACCGTGATTGCGTTTTGATGGCACAGTGGTTGCGTTTTGATGGCATGGCACAGTGGTTGCGTTTTGATGGCATGGCACAGTGGCTGCATTTGATGGCATGGCACAGTGGCTGCATTTGATAGCACAGTGGTGATAATTGATGGGCCCAGTGAGGCTGCAATTTTTTTTTTTTCGTTTGCCCCCCCAAAAAATTTGAGCACCAGCCGCCACTGATCCCTGGCTTAACCAATCATAATTTGAATATTAATTGCTCGTGCTCAACATAATTGGAGATGTGTTTCCTTACCAAATGCTTTTTTTTTTTTAAAAGTGTCCCTTTTCCCATCCCAGAATGTTAGGGTATGCATATTAGGTAGCTTTTTACAGTGTCAGCTATACAGTATCAGGGTTGTATGGTGTCTGGTATACAGCATCAGGGACTTTACTGTGCCACCTGTACAATCCCCGGTAAGCGCTTTTCTGACAGTCAAGCTTGATCTCTTGGCACCTGCCAGCAGGACTTGATGACAAGGAGGATCGGATGATACCTCAAATGTCTGAATGGCTGCCGCGTTTCTGATAGACCACCTAGACTCTGAAGAAAGGGGTCCACCCCAGAATCGCGTCAGCCATTCAGACGTTTGAGGTATCATCTGATCCTCCTTGTCATCAAGTCCTGCTGGCAGGCGCTAAGAGATCAAGCTTAACTGTCAGAAAAGCGCTTACCTAAGCTCCCTTTGTGAGTAGGACCATTGCTTTTATTCTATTTTTATTGAAACTTTTAAGTGGTAATGCACTAGGTCATTGCGCCCTCTTTTTTTCTTTCTTTAACAATTAGGGAGCAGTGCCAGAAAGGGGCAGATGATCTAAACGCTCTAAAAAGATTAACCAGCCACACCACAGTCACAATGCCAAATAAAGAATTGTTTGCAATGTCATGGAAAAAAAAGGCCAATTAATGGCATAGGACTGATGCTTGGTAATGCCACAGGAAGAATATCCAGTAGGGAGAAAGCTTAGCAATGACACAGTGACCATGCCATAGAACCATTTCCCAGCAATTCCAAGCAGTGCTACAGTGATTATGTCACAGGAAAAAAGCCCAGTAATGACAAAGCGACAATGCCATAGCCAGAGTCTGCAGCAATGCCCCAGGAAAAATGCTCTGTAATGCCATAGTGACAATTTCATATGACGCAAGCCCAGTAATGTGACAGAAGGAGTGTCACACTCCTTCTGTCACATTACTGCCACAGGTAGACTACCCAGCAATGCCACAGGTAGAATGTCCAGTTATACCACAGTGAAATCATCACAGAACAATTGTTCAGCAATGCCACAGAAAGAAAACCCAACAGCAGCCCTCAAAATTTCCACTCGCCTACTAGCATTTGGCGAGTGGATTTGAGCTGGGGGCGAGTGATGACAGGGCTGCATGACCAATCTCCCTCCAATCTGTGCCTACACTTAGAGTCCCGATGAGATTGGCGGCCGAAGAGGAAAGGTGCATGCTCGGGAAAAGTAGTCTGGTGAGTCGCGCACAGGCAGAGCAGTACACAGAATCTCTCCTTACAATTCTCATTAAGCCATGGGACCTAACAGTATGACCTCTCTGAGCCTGCCCCCCCCCCCCCCCCGACCAATGACGCTCACTTAAAGTTGCCCTGACATGAGAGAGCGACAGCCTTCCAGTTTGTGCAGTTTTCTTCTCCTTGTGCTCTATGTAAGTGTCCAACAGTTCAGCCTGAGCACTGTGAACAGACTGGGCTCAATGTGTGCTGTGCAAAATAAAAAGGGGAAGTGGGGACATGCAAGCATGGAGCCGCACACACAGGCTCCTGATGATGAGATGAATAGGAGAGGGGGAGAGAGAGAGAGAGAGAGAGAGAGAGAGAGAGAGAGAGAGAGGATGGATGGATGGGAGTTGCAGAGGAGACAGCAAGAGAATGGGGAAGAGACCCAGTTCTAGTGCCCTGTCCCTCTGGTTTTCCCCCAGTGCCCTGTCCCTTTGGTCTGCCCCCAGTGCCCTGTCCCTCTGGTCTGCCTCCAATGCCCTGTCCCATTTAGTTAAAGTTGTTGTGGGTAATATTTAATTGTGTAACTTGATTCTGCATAAAACATTTAACAGTGTAATTTCATGAGATAATCTACAAGGGCGTGTTTACGGGTGCAATAAGCGCAGGGCAGTGTATGAATTGGGTGGGGCAACTGGTGGCGAGTAACTCTTGAGGCCTGGCTAGTAGCTCAGGACTTGAAATTTTGAGCCCTGCAACAGTGTTACAGTAATAATGCCTCAGAAGAGTATCCAGCAATGCCACAATGAGAGGTAAAATATCCAGTAAGGCCCCTATAACAATAATAGAGAAACAATATCCAGCAATGCCACTGTGACAAAATCAGAGGAAGAATATCCAGAAATGCCACTGTGATGAAATCAGAGGAAGAATATCCAGAAATGCCACTGTGACAAAATCAGAGGAAGAATATCCAGAAATGCCACTGTGACAAAATCAGAGGAAGAAAATCCTGAAATGCCACTGTGACAAAATCAGAGGAAGAAAATCCAGAAATGCCACTGTGACAAAATCAGAGAAAGAATATCTAGCAATGCCACTGTGACAAAATCAGAGGAAGAATATCCAGAAATGCCACTGTGACAAAATCAGAGGAAGAATATCCTGAAATGCCACTGTGACAAAATCAGAGGAAAAATATCTAGCAATACCACCAAAAGAATATCCAGCAATGCCACTGTGACAAAATCAGAGGAAGAATATCCAGAAATGCCAGAGGAAGAATATCCAGTAAGGCCACAATGACAATGCCACAAAAAGAATATCCAGCCATGCCCAATGCCAGTGTCAGGGGAAGAATACCCAGCAAAGCCAGAGAACGAATATCTAGCAATACCAGGGGTAGAATGTCTAGCAATGCCACCATGACAATGCCACAGGAAAAATATCCAGCAATGCCACTGTAACAAAATCAGAGGAAGAATATCCAGCAAGGCCACTATGACCACAATAACAATGCCACAAAAAGAATATCCAGCAATGACAAAGAAAGAATATCCAGCAATGCCAGAGGAAAAATATCCAGCAATGCCACTGTGACAATGCCAGAGGAAAACTATTCAGCAATGTAACTGTGACAATATGAGAGGAAGAATGTTTAGTAATACCACTGTGACAATATCAGAGGAAGAATATCCAGAAAGGCCACAGTGACATTGCCACAAAAAGAATATCCAGCAATGCCACTATGCCAATGCTATTGAGAGAATATTCAACATTGCCACTTTACAATGTCACAAGACACCTATCCAACAATGCCAAAGTTATAATGCCACATAAATAATGCCCAGCAATGCCATCGTGACAATATCAAAGGAAGAATATCCTGCAATGCCACATGAATACTGCCCAGCAATGCCACAGGAAAATTCTCTAGCAATGCCACAGTGAGGAGGTCGCAAGAAAAATGCCCAGCAATACCATAGTAGAAATGTACCAGCAGGAATTCCCAGCATTACCACATTCAAGAAAATACAGAAAGCTTATTACTACTAATGTTAGAAAAGAAAATCCATTTATGTTGCCTGTCAATCCTTACATTTTCCATGGGCGCTATATTTATATTTTGTATTTTAGGTAATGAAATATATGTGTAGTGGCATATGATTGTATTGTACTTCTGGTGGCATCAGTGACCAGTTTCCCTGCTGAAGGTCTGCTGAGATAAGATCAATTAGCTACTTAGAGGGAGCCTATTGTTTTTAACCAGAGCAGACAGATAATACTGGCTCCAAGTCTCCAAGATGTGGCCCTTTGCTAGCCTTTATCCGGCCCTTGGGGCACTATTTCTCCAACTGATATGAGGCACTATTTCTCCCACTGACACCAACAAGGGGACACTATTTCTTCCACTGATACCAATGATGGAATATTATTCCTCCTACCGATAGGGCCCCTACTCCTCCTTCTACTGACCACCAATCCTGAGGCCATATTTATTCTCACTGATGCTGGGCCCTGGACATTTCTGCCCCCTGCTGGCTACAATCCGGCCCTCCTAAAGTCTGAAGGACAATAAACTGGCCCTTTGTGTGAAAAGTTTGGAGACCCCTGGTCTACATATAGGGGTAGATTCACGTAGAAATGCCTATCTATAGGCATGCCTAGCATCTGGCTTTTAAACTAGGCCGCCGCAACTTTTTCAGGCAAGTGCTTTATTCTCAAAGCACTTGCCTGTAAAGTTGAGGCGGTGTAGCCTAAAAGAGCCGGCCGAATTCAAATTCGGCGGGTAGGGGGCGTGTACCATTTAAATGAAGCGTGTCCCCGCACCGAACGAACTGCGCATGCGCCGGCCATGATTGGTTCCCAGTGCGCATGCTCCAAATCTCCATGCTCCAAATCTCGACGAAATCAAAGACTCTGTATGGTGTCTTCTACTATAAAATCGTGTCCCATTCCCAGCCGCCATCCCTCCTTCCATGCATTCAATACATCTTTTTATTTTTTATTGAAAAGTATTTTTATGCTGATCAGTGTATTCTGAGCGAGACAAGTCCCGCTATCAGAATACAATGTCATGGTGAGGGGGATTCCTCCATCCACCTTGCTTGTAAGGGTTGCAGAATCTATTTGTTCCCTTTTGTTCAGCCCGCTGGTTGAACAAATAAAATAAAATAAAATACCCATCTCTGGTTATGTGGGCTCTTCTGGTAGTGATGAGTGGTGGATCCAGCCTTGCAGCAGACCCGTCAACCCTTCCTGGAGTCATCACACTGTCTCCTGTATGCTAAGAGAACCCTGCTACTGGACAGCCAATAGGATGTGTCTATGGCACACATGTAGTGATGGTGGTCACCCAAAGAAGGACCCTCTGCAATAAAGGAGATAAAAAATCCCAGGACCTGGAGCATCACATGATGGCAGATTTAGCAAGTATTTTAGCCATTTTTACTGTAAAGGTCAGGGGTTAACGCCGTTTACGATATTCCATTCCACCAACCCACAACAGCTTATCCACACTCCACAATCCAGCAGAAGAACACGACCCATAGGATTCTCCAGAAACGAGACACACAGCTCTGTTCTCTGGTTCAAAACGAATAGATCCTTTAATGGTAAACTCAGGCTTCTTATATACAATCAGCAACCAAATATGAACAATGACTCAACTCCACCCACAACATTATACAATGCTTCCTAACGAGCCTCCAATACACATCTTGGGTAGACTTTCTGACACCAGGTCTGACACAATCCACATGAGCTAATTAGCTACAGCTGACAAGTCAGACATCATGACTCCGGCTCTTCTCACCTGCTATACACATTTATTATCAATAGAAATTCACACAATACAGTGTTAATAAGAATCACCCAATGAAAGGTCTTTAGAAGCCAGACTAAGGTTAGTTTACATGACAGTAACAGACTTAATTACCACCTTAACAGTCTGTGTTCCCACATTGAATGTGTCACTCTTCTATTGACCTGTTGGGTTCAGAATCAACAGCCTGCAACTAGTTCTTGCAGACATTCTTGAATATTGTGGATTACAGACCCATGTTAAAACAATCCAACATATGTCCCTCATTTCCTGGCTCAATCTGTGTAGGAGCTTCTGGGTCCCACGGCCCTCCTGTTACATTTACGATTATTAAAAAAAAAAAAACAGCAATTTATTTTTTATTTTTTTGAGAGGGTGGTGGCAGGTTCGGGGTGTGCTAAGAGTTTTGTTTTAAAGTTCATATTCTTTATAAAGCATTTTTAGATATAAAGATAATAACATTGCTGGAATACAAGTGGCATCAAATCCCTACCAACAATATTGAAAATTGGGGGATTTTCTATGGGCCACAGTAAACACCAGTATTTGTATAAAGTTGTCGTGTTTATTCCATAAGATAAATAAAATATCATAAAAAAAAATGTCAGATAATTTTATATCTGCAGTATCTATGTATCATATGAAAATCTCTATTACCACTATAGGTACAATTTTTCTTTCCATAATAAATACAGTTGAACCTCGGATTACGAGCATAATCTGTTCCAGGAGAATGCTCGTAATCCAAAGTATTTGCATATAAAAGCAAGTTTTCCCATTGAAGTCAACGGAAACGAAAATAATTTGTCCTGCATTGACTTCAATGGGATGAAATACCGAATGCGGCCAAAGTTGAAGGGCGCCAGAGAGCGCCGAGGACACTTTGGCTCGTTTCCTGCACCCCGGTACCTTAGGCCAAATGAGTTACTGCAGGCTAATGTTCGGCTTTTCTCGGGTCCTGCGCCCCCCGTACCTCAGGCTAAATTAGGTACTGCAGGCCTATTTCCGGCTCTGCTCGGCTTCTGCGCCCCCATACCTCAGGCACAATTAGGTACTGCAGGCCTATTTTCGGCTCTGCTCGTCTTCTGCGCCCCCATAACTCAGGCCAAAGTAGGTACTGCAGGCCTATTTTTCGCTCTGCTCGGCTACTGCGCCCCCGTACCTCAGGCCAAATGAGATACTGCAGGCCTATTTTTGGTTCTCCTCGGCTTCTGCGCCCCCGTACCTCAGGTCAAATGAGTTACTGCAGGCTTATTTAGCTTAAATTCTGCTCGCCTTGCGAGTCAACACTCGCAATCCGAGTCAGAATAAAAAAAGTTGCTCGCAAATCAAAACGCTCTCAAACCAAGTTACTCTTAAACCGAGGTTTCACTGTAGTTATTTTCACATTTTCATAGCAGGATAAAAACTGTCTATTCAACATGTTCCACAGAAGTCTTCATCAGGAATTCAGAGGTACTATATGACGTGATATAATAAAACAAAGTCATTTCATACCTTAGGACCATAATGACATAGGGGGCGATTTACTAAAATTGGTGATCTCAGAATCTGGTGCAGCTGTGCATTGTAGTCAATCAGCTTCTTCAATTAGGTTTTGGCAATAAAAACTGCCAGGGAAATGGCCAAAATCATGGTCGCATCAGGCGCACTCCCGTGTGTATTGGCAGATTAGTGATGGTGCCTCCTGGCCTATATAAACCTGCGGCTGAGACCTGTAGCATTGCTGCATTATCGTCAGCTCCCCCGTGTTCCTGTGCTCCTGTGTTTCCTGATCTTTGACATCCCGTTACCGACCCGGCTTGCTTAACCTGTTATCCTGACCTCCGGCTTGTACTACTGACCCTGCTTGTTCCAGTTCTGCTACCTGAATCTCACATTGACTGATTTACTGTGCATGACCCCCGGCCTGGCTCCGGGTTCTGTTTCCGGATTGTCCATCTGGCAAGTATGGCAAGGCGAGCTCTCTGATCTCTCAGCATCTCGGCCTCGCACCTGGTACGTGACAAAACCTGGAAGCTGATTGGTTTCTATGCAGGGTTGCACCAGATTTTGCACTCTCCAGCTTTAGAGAATAACCCCCATAGTCTTGATCAATCAGATGTCTACATTGTTGATAGCAACACTTCCAGAAATATACACTCACTGGCCACTTTGTTAGGTACACCTTGCTAGTACCGGGTTGGACCCCCTTTTGCCTTCAGAACTGCCTTAATTTTTTTTGGCCCATGATAACAGTTGCTGCAGATTTGTTGGCTGCACATCCACGATGCATATCTCCCATTCCACCACATCCCAAAGGTGCTCTATTGGATGAGATGTGGTGAGTGTGGGGGCCATTGGAGTCCAGTGACCTCATTGTCCAGTGGTGAGATGATTGGAGCTTTGTGACATGGTGCATTATCCTGCTGGAAGGAGCCATCAGAAGATGGGGACACTGTAGTCATAAAGGGATGGACATGGTCAGCAAAAGTGGCGGAACTTTCAGGGTCGCAGCAGTCTCACTTGCGACTAAGTCTTGCCGTTCTGCCACTGTGGGGGGCCCCAAGACCTGGCATCTTCCCCTGCACCTCTGGCTGTCAGTGTGGGATGTAGTGGGGGGAGTGGGAGGCGGCGATCGGCAGTTCTATGGTTCCCACTGGGCTTGTAGTTCTCCTCCAGAGTGTATACATTGGAGAGGGGAGGGGCCTCTGACCCGGACAGCTATCAGTTTCACTCTTCAGCTTCATGTACACGGGACGTTTTTACAACTGCTCCAAAATGATGAAACTTGATATACAATCGGGAGAAGAACTACAAGCCCCAGGGAGATTGTGTGGTCCACAGGCACCATAGAGTTGCCCCCCTCCCACCTCTTTCTGTGCTGGGGGTTGGAGGTGCACAGACAGCGGAGACCAGCCAGGGGAAACCCCTGGAAGTGGGGGCAGCTGTCTGTGGACCCTAATGAAGGGGGGGCCCTCTGGGGACCCTGATGTAAGGGGGGCTCTCTGGGGGCCCTGATGTAAGGGGGGTTTTGGGGACCCTGATGTAAAGAGGGGGTCCTCTGGGGACCCTGATGTAAAGAGGGGGCTCTCTAGGGACCCTAATATAGGGAGGGGGCTCTCTAGGGACCCTAATGTAAGGGGGGCTCTCTGGGGGGCCCTGATGTAAGGGGGGGCTCTCTGGGGACCCTGATGTAAGGGGAGGCTCTCTGGGGACCCTAATGTAAGGTATGGACTCTCTGCGGACCCTGGTGTAAGGAGGGGGCTCTCTGGGGGGCCCTGATGTAAGGGGGGCTCTCTGGGGACCCTGATGTAAAGGGAGGCTCTCCGAGAACCCTGATGCAATCAGGGGGACTCTGGGAACCCTGAGGTAAGGGGGATCTGTACTGCACTTTCTTGCACTGGGGCCCAAAAGATTCTAGTTATGCCTCTGATGATCGGTCCTCTTTACAGTGAGATATGAGGTCAATAAGACCCCACATCTCACCTCTAGGCTGGGACGCCTGAACTATAAAAAAAATGATCTCGGCTTCCCAGGCGAGGCCGCGCCGATTGTTTGAATGCAGAGGCCGGGTGTTATGTCATAAAATCGTGCCCGGCCTCCAAACGACCCAAGCGAACATCTGGTGCACCAGAAATCTCTATGGTAAAAATCCGGGGAAGCGGTGAGTTGGTAGAAGAACTGGAGGGCAGGAGGAGTGGGGACGTCCCCTCTCGTCGCCCGCAAGAACGATCAAGTGGCAGAATAGCCACTATGATCGTTCGTATCTGTGTAGAGAATTGCTGGCTGAAAAAGCCGATATCTAAATGTTGCCTGTAGCTGCACCCATCATTCAGATATCCAGAGACAAAGTCAAGGATGTCATATGATGGCCGGCAAGCAGGAAGTGGATAAAGACCCGGGCCGGGATTCAGAAAGACTGGCGTATCTTTCGGCGGGCGTAACACATCTCATATGCGCTACGCCCGCCGTAACTTAGAGAGGCGAGTACCGTATTCAGAAACAACTTGTGCCCTAAGTTACGGCGGCGTAGCGTAAATGGGCCGGCGTAAGCCCGCGTATTTCAAAGTAGGCAGGTAGGGGGCGTGTTGTATGATAATGAAGCGTGACCCCATGTAGATGCATGGCCGAATGAACGGAGCATGCACCGTCCGTGGATGTAACCCAGTGCACATGCTCAGAATCACGTCACTTAGAATGCCTAAGATACGCCGAACACTGCCTACGACGTGAACGTAACTTACGCACAGCCCTATTCGCGTATGACTTACGCAAACAAAGTAAAATTCTACGGCTGTTCCGACGTTCATACTTAACATTGGCTGCGCCTCAAATAGCAGGGGTAACTTTACGCCAGTCGTACGCCTTACGAAAACGACGTATATCAATGCGCCGGGCGCAAGTACTTCGTGAATCGGCGTATCTAGCTCATTTGCATATTTGACGTGTAAATCTACGGAAGCGCCCCTAGCTGCCAGCGTAAATATGCACCCAAGATACGACGGCGTAAGAGACTTACGTCGGTCATATCTTGGAAAAATTCAGGCGTAACTGCCTTTCTAAATCGCCGTAAAGATGCGACGATGCAGATTTGAAATTACCGCGGCGTATCCGGAGATACGCCGCCGTAAAAGCTTTCTGAATCCCGGCCTAAACATTTTTCTGACACTTGTTGCTTACAAGTTAAAATCATTTATATATATATTAGCAGAGACCCTAGAGAATAAAATAGCGGTCACTGTAATATTTTATGTCAAACACAATTATTTGGACAAGAAATGCATAAACAGTAAAGTTAACCCAATTTTTTAGTATAATATGAAAGATGATGTTACTCCCTGAGATTTGTAAACTTTATTCTAAGAAAAATATCCAGCAAAAGATAAAAGAAATCAAATTTCTTCATGAATTTGGGCCAATATGTATTCAGCTTCATGTTTTTGATAAAAAAAGAAAAATAAATTCCCAATACGTGTATATTGATTGGTTTTGCGTGAAAGTTATCGGTCTACAAACTATGTATACTAGAACTGTATATATATATATATTGTATTTATATATACTGGAATTTATTTTTATAGTAGTAATGGTGGCGATCAGCCACTTATAATGGACTGCAGTGGCGTTACTAGGGTTGGTGTCACATGGTGCAGAAACATATTGGTGTCACCCCCTCCACGAATTATAGTCCACCCTCAGTACAGACCCCCCTCCCACAATATAGATCCCCCTCCCTCATTTCAGATCCCCTCCATCAGTATAGACCCCCTCAGTGCAGACACCCCTCCGCCATCAGTGAAGACCCCCTCCATCAGTGCAGCCTTCCTTAGTGCCCTTTATCAGTGCAGACCCCCTCAGGGCAGACACCCCCTCTGTCAGTGCATACCCCCCTCAGTGCAGACACCCCCTGCATCAGTGAGAACCCCCCTCAGTGCAAATACCCCCCTCCATCAGTGCAGACCCCCCCTGCATCAGTACGGACTCACCTTAGTGCAAACGCCCCCTCCATCAGTGCAGACATTAACCACTTCCATACTGGGCAATTAAACCCCTTCCTGACCAGACCAATTTTCAGCTTTCAGCGCTCTCACACTTTGAATAACAATTACTCAGTCATGCAACACTGTACCCAAATGATTTTTTTGTCCTTTTTTCCCCACAAATAGAGCTTTCTTTTGGTGGTATTTGATCACCTCTGCGGTTTTTATTTTTTGCGCTATTAATGAAAAAATACCGAAGATTTGGGGAAAAAAAATAAACCAACGTTTTTGGAAATTTTTTGGTCTGTGTGAAAGTTTTACAGTCTACAAGCTATAGTGCAAATCATAAAAAATTATCACATCTGATCACACCTGATGTACTGAAGGCCTCTCTCATTTCTTGAGACCCTAACAAGCCAGGAAAGTACAAATCCCCACAGATGGCACTGAGGCGGCACTGAGGTGGCACAGATGGCACTGAGGCCACACAGATGGCACTGAGATGGGTACTGTGGCACTAATGAGGCGTCACAGATGGCACTAATGAGGCGGCACAGGTGGCACTGAGATGGGTACTGATGAGATGGGTACTGATGTGCACTGATTGACTGCGGCACAGGTGGGCACTGATGAGGTGGGCACTGATGAGGTGGCACAGGTGGGCACTGATGAGGTGGCACAGGTGGGCACTGATTGCAGATGAGCAGTGGGCACAGGTGGTACTGGTGGCACAGGTGGGCACTGATGGGCACGGTGGTACTGATGGGCACGGTGGTACTGGTGGGCACACGGTGGTACTGGTGGGCACACGGTGGTCCTGGGGGCACTGCGGTACTGGGGGGCACAGGTGGTCCTGGGGTCACTGCGGTACTGGGGGGCACAGATGGTCCGGGGGGCACTGTGGTACTGGGGGGGCACTGTGGTCCGGGGGGCACAGATGGTACTGGGGAGCACTGTGGTACTGGGGGGCACAGATGGTCCTGGGTGGGCACTGTGGTACTGGGGGGCACAGATGGTCCTGGGGGCACAGATTCTTTACTTTTTTTTCCCCCACACAGCACTGCAGCTCCGTTCGCTCTCCCTCCTCACACGCGCTGTCTGTGTGAGGAGGGAGAGTCGGCAATGAGAGATGATCTCATATGTTTACATATGAGATCATCTCTCATTGGCCGCACAGATCACGCTGTAAATAGCCGCTGTGATTGGCTATTTACCGCGATCTGTGTTTGGCTGTGTCCGAGGGACACGGCCAGCACAGGAGTTCCCCGCTGTGCGCTCGAGAGCGCGCGCTGGGAACGCCAAAAGGGGCGGACGAGAAAACTCGTTCACTCAGAGAAGTAGAGCCGCGCTGCGGCCGTACAAACTCATACAGCCGTCAGCAAGTGGTTAAAAATTTCAGACCTCAGAAAAGCGCGGGATACAGACAGCATTGTGTCCCTTGGGTTCCCTTCTCCCTGTCACACAGCGGAGTGAACCAAAGCTGCCGGGATACAGACAGCATTGTGTCCCTTGGGTTCCTTTCTTCCTGTCACAAAGCGGAGCAAACCAAAGTTGCCTCCCCTCATGTAGATGTAAACAGAGAGAAGGGGAGGCGGCTTCGGTCTGCTCTGCTGTGTGAGGCAGCCAGCAAGATCTGAAACGCAGATCAGTGAGGACCATGCGGCGTTAGCAGTGCGCTGCACACAGGTGTCACCCCTCTGGTGGGTGTCCCCCAGTGCGGCCCGCACCCCCCGCCCCTCACTAGTGACACCACTGATGGACTGCAATTGTGTGGCTGACAGTCTGACACTAATTCACACTGGAGGGGGGGAACTGACTGACATTAATACAGTGATTGGTAATAATACTATACACTGTCACTGTACTGGGAAGGGGTTAACATCTAGGGTATCCAAAGGGTTAAACATGCGCCTAACAATGTGTAATGTGTGCTGCCGTGCAGAGATGAGACACTGACAGATCCCTCCCTCTGTACAGAGCTCTGTGCTGTGATTGGACACAGCTGATTAGCAGGTCCCATCCGGGAATCATTGGACATGCTTGCTGTGTACAATCCCAGGGGGAGCCAGCCAAGGGTCGCCCATGTGCAGTAGGCAGAGACATGCCAGTAGGTCGCTTTGCCTACAGCAGCGTGCCTGTCCGTGTTACATTGTGACTGGAGTGGGGGAGGGGCAAGTGAATAAAGTATAAATTCATCTCTAGTAATATGGAACTCCCAAATTGTATCCCAAAATGTATCATGATATTAATGTAACACCCCACCCCCTCCTTCCCCAAGCCCCCCACTGTAAAAGCAGTCAGAGGTTCCTCTACCCGCAGTTATAATTAAAGAATAGCTCTGCCCACACAGCTGTGTCAATTATTCTGTGAATGAAAGAACTACAAGTTCCATCTGCCATAGCAGCAGTCAGCTTGTAGTTCTCAACAGGTGTGAGGGCGCTGGTGAGAGCTCCTGCTCTTTAGTTACTGTCTGCCCATAGGGGAAGTACAGGGGGTGGGGGGTAGAACTGTCACCCACCTCTTTGTGAGCGGTTGAGTTGGACTCCCAGAATCTCTGGACTTTCCTGAAGATGAGGTTGGTGCATTTGGAGAGGAAGGTGGCTCCGGATCTTTCTGTGATGGCCATTTCCTCCTCCTCATCCTCCTCCATGTGCTGCTCCTCCTCCTCCATGTGCTGCTCCTCCTTCATGTGCTGCTCCTCCTCCACCATGTGCTGCTCCTCCTCCTCCATGTGCTGCTCCTCCTCCTCCATGTGCTGCTCCTCCTCCTCCATGTGCTGCTCCTCCTCCTCCATGTGCTGCTCCTCCTTCATGTGCTGCTCCTCCTCCTCCATGTGCTGCTCCTCCTCCTCCATGTGCTGCTCCTCCCTCATGTGCTGCTCCTTCTCCTCCATGTGCTGCTCCTCCTCCACCATGTGCTGCTCCTCCTCCACCATGTGCTGCTCCTCCTCCACCATGTGCTGCTCCTCCTCCACCATGTGCTGCTCCTCCTCCTCCATGTGCTGCTCCTCCTCCTCGTGCTCCTACGGCGTCTTCTGTATGGGCAGGGATTCCCCATGCAGGTCATTGTGCAGCTTTACAGCGTCTACTGTCAGATTGCTCTTCCCTGGAGAACAGAAATATAAACAGCAATCAATGACACAGGTAAGGTCACAGGTATCACGTACTGTAAGGAGGAGCACAGGTGTGGAGTTGTGGTATCACCACCCTGGAAATGTTTTCACTGGATTGGAAGGACTTTTGAAGTCACTTGCTGACCACAATATAATTTCTATATATCTATTACACACATACACCCTATAGGCCAGATTCAGGTAGATGGGCGCATCTTTATTCTGGCGTAACGTTGCTCATTTACGTTACTCTGCCGAAACTTTAGGAGAAAGTCCTGTATTCACAAAGCACTTGCTCCTAAAGTTGCGACGGCGTAGCGAAAATGGGCCGGTGGAATTCAAATTGGGCGGGTAGGGGGCGTGTAGTATTTAAAATAGGCGTGATCCCGCGGCGAACATACTGCGCATGCTCCGGCCGTCAATGTATTCCAGTGCGCATGCTCCAAATTATGACAGTGTTTTCGACGTGAACGTCAATGACGTCAGTCCCCATTCACGGACGAGTTACGCAAACGACCTAAAACTTTTTCAATTCGACGCGGTCACGACGGCCATACTTAACATTTTGTTGCTTTATCTTTACGCCGGGAAAACCCTTACGTAAACGTCGTAAAGTGACTGCGTCGGGCCCGCGTACGTTCGTGAATTGCATTATCTCGCTGATTTAAATATTCTTGGCGTAAATCAGCGGGAACGCCCTTAGCGGCCATTTTAAAATTGTAGTACCGATACGACGGCGAAATACAATTACGCCGCTCGTATCCTAACTCAATCCCGGTGTATCTTGTTTTCTGAATACAGAAAACAGATACGCCAGCGTAGGTTAGAAGTTACGCGGCTTATCTAGAGATAAGCCACCTAACTTCTACCTGAATCTGGCCCTAAGTCCGTAGGGTTCAATATTGAGTTGGCCCCACCCTTTGTAGCTATAACTCCTTCAACTCTTCTGGGAAGGCTGTCCACAAGGTTTAGGAGTGTGTCTATGGGGAGGTTTGACCATTCTTCCAAAAAACGCTGATGATAAAGGATCATGTTTATTTATATTTGTCTCTAAGGCCAAAAATCTGATTGAGGAAGGGCAGCGCAGTGGTTAGCACTTCTGTCTTACAATACTAGGATTCCCTTAATCCCAAACTGGAAACTACCTGATAAAGTTTGCATGTCCTCCCTGTGCTTGCATGGTTTTCTTGAATACTCTGTTTTCCATCTGCACTCCAAGGACATGCTGGCAGGTTCATTGGCTCCTGTCTAAATTGGCATTAGTACACTATATTACCAAAAGTATAGGGACCCCTGCCTTTACACACACATGAACTTTAATGACATCTCAGTCTTAGTCCGTAGGGTTCAATATTGAGTTGGCCCAACATTTTCAGCTATAACAGCTTCAACTCTTCTGGGGAGGCTGTGCACAAGGTTTAGGAGTGTGTCTATGGGAATGTTTGATCATTCTTCCAGAAGCGCATTGGTGAGGTCAGGAACTGATGTTGGATGAGAAGGCCTGTCTCACAGTCTCCACTCTAATTCATCCCAAAGGTGTTCTATGGGGTTGAGGTCAGGACTCTGTGCAGGCCAGTCAAGTTCCTCCACCCAAAACTCGCTCATCCAAGTCTTTATGGACCTTGTTTTGTGCACTGATCCAAATCATTTGGTGGAGGGGTGGTTATGGTGTGGGGTTGCTTTTCATGGGTTGGGCTTGGCCACTTAGTTCCAGTGAAGGAAATTTTTTAGGGCGTCAGCATACCAAGACATTTTGGACAAGTTCATGTTCCCAACTTTGTGGGAAGAGTTTGGAGATGGAACCTTCCTGTCCCAACATGACTGCGCACCAGTGTACAAAGTGAGGTCCATAAAGATTTGGATGAGTGAGTTTAGGGTGGAGGAACTTGACTTGGCTGCACAGAGTCCTGACCTCAACCCGAACATCTTTAGGATGACTTAGAGAGGAGACTGCAAGCAAGTACTTCTCATCCAACATCATTTCTTTTTTCTTTTATTCTTTCTTTATTATGACTTTTTTTGCATACTGTAACCGGAGTAATACAGTGCTACCATAGTAACACCGTACTACTCTGAGGAGATAATCAGGATTTTTTTAATCTTTATTTTACCCCTTGTGATTATCTAAAAAATAACAAAATATAACAAAAAGTATTTTTTTTTTATATAAAACTAATAATATTAACCACTCAAGGACCAGCGCACGACTATATACTTCCTCTTTTTGAAGAAGGATATCTCGTTAACGGCAGCCGGTGCTGTCACAACCGAAATATCCATCTCTTCCGGCGCAGGTCCTGTAAACGATAACGGTGGTCTCTGCGGTGGATTCGCCTCAATATCACCGTCATTGGAGGTGGGAGAGGGCCACTTACCGGAGCTGTCGGTAGCGGTGGAGGCGATAGAGTCCTCTTCCTAGCTGGGTATGGAGACGAGTGAGGGGAAGATGGCCCCCAACCAGCTCCATACCATAACAGAACGTCACTTCCGCTCATACGTCTTAAAGGCACATTTTTTTGTTGTAATTTTTTCAAATGACAATTTTTTTTATTAATATGTTTTTATTGCATTTGTCTAAACATGAGATTTAAAGGGGTTGTAAAGACAAAAATATTTTCCTCTTAAATTAAAGTCTGACAGTAGCTGATAAAGTAAAAAGTAATGTTTTGCATTATAACTAGTTTGATAGCTGTTGAAATTGCGCTGTTTTATTCACCTCCATCACTCCTGAATCGTTATTCTCACTGACTTCCTGGTTTGCGGTGCACATTCATACTTGCTACATCACGGCCTAATGGGAATTACAGTTCCCATTAGGCTTGGCCTCCATGCCTGTGAGGGATAAGAGAGCATCTTCACGCAGGGCTGTAGTCATAGGGAGGGGGTGAGAACATTCTACTTTCCACCATGCCAAACAGCTCAGGTGCTGGTGGAAAGCAAGAAGAGGAGAGACAGGAAATGGCATTTTCAAACCTGGATTACTGTATTTTGGAGGTCAAAAGGAAAAACGAGGTAAATGATATTTAAATGCTCTAGCTTACAGCAATCAATTGAACTAATAAAAAACGAACCTTTAGTGTTCCTTTAAGGTCTTTTTTCATCCCAGATCGCATATTTAAGAGGACCTGTCATGCTTTTTTCTATTACAAGGGATGTTTACATTCCTTGTAATAGAAATAAAAGTGACCAATTTAAAAAAATAATAATAATAATAATAAATAAATAAAATCAAGTAAAATAAATAAGAAAAAAATATATATATTTTTAAGGCGCCCCGCCAGACGAGCTCTAATGCGCAGAAGCGAACGCATACGTGAGTAGCGCCCGAATATGAAAACTGTGTTCAAACAACACAAGTGAGGTGTATATATATATATATATTTTTTTTCTAATTATATTCACGAGAGCGCGCTCTCGACCCCACGGCTGGGCCTTAAAGAGACACGTACAGGTACACGCTTGTGCCCAGCCGTGCCATTCTACTGACGTATATCGGCGTGAAGGGGTTAAATGAATAATCCTAATTTTAAAAATAAGATTGATAATTAAATAATGATTTATATTAATTGTAGAAGGAAAAAAAATACATTAACCACTTAACCCCCAGACCATATTGCTGGTCAAAGACCAGAGCACTTTTTGCAATTCTGCACTGCGTCGCTTTAACTGACAATTGCGCGGTCGTGCGACGCGGCTCCCAAACAAAATTGCCGTCCTTTTTTTCCCACAAAAAGAGATTTCTTTTGGTGGTATTTGATTACCTCTGCGGCATAGGCGTGCACACAGGGTGTGCCAGGTGTGCCCAGGCACACCCCAGGAACATTGGAAAGATCTCCCCCTTATGGGCTCTGCCATAAAATAAGTGTTTATGCTCTTCTCTTTCACTGTGCCAGCAGGGAGATAAATGTGCCGGGGTCATATATATGTGGATACATACACATGCATGTGTGTTTGAGCTTAAGGGTGCACACCCTAATGCATTAGGCTGCGCACACCTATGCTCTGCGTTTTTTTTTTTGCGCTATAAACAAAAATAGAGCGACAATTTTGAAAAAAAAAATATTTTTAACTTTTTGCTATAATAAATATCCCCCAAAAATATATAAAAAACACTTTTTTTCTCAGTTTAGGCTGATACATACTCCTCTACATATTTTTCGTAAAAAAAAAAAATGCAATAAGCGTTTATTGATTGGTTTGCGCAAAAGTTATAGTGTTTACAAAATAGGGGGTAGTTTTATGGCATTTTTATTAATATTTTTTTTTACTAGTAATGGCGGCGATCAGCGATTTTATTCGGTACTGCAACATTATGGCGGACACTTTTGACACATTTTTGGGACCATTGGCAGTTTTATAGCGATCAGTGCTATAAAAATGCATTAATTACTATAAAAATGCCACTGGCAGGGAAGGGGTTAACGCTAGGGGGCGAGGAAGGGGTTAAATGTGTAACCTGGGTGTGTTCTAACTGTATGGGGGGGTGGCCTCACTAGGGGAAATGACCGATCGCTGTTCATACATTGTATGTATACATTGTATTGTATTACACACACAGCTCCCGGTCCTCGCTCTGTAACGAGCGATCGCGCGTGCCTGGCGTTGATCGTGCCTGCCGGTGCCCGTGCACGGGACTCGGGGGGCAAGTGGGGGGCGCGCCCCTACTGGCTGCTGGGCGAGGTGACGTAGATCTACGTGCTCTCACCCAGCAGAGCCGACCTGCCGCTGTAGAACTGCGGCGGCTGGTCGGGAACCAGTTAATGACAATATTAAGAACTAGAAAATGCATTTCCTATAGAAAATGTGTGGGAATGCTGAATAGCTGAATTGTTAAAGCTAACTGGATGAATAGCTTAAATCTGTAAGAAAAAGTTGAAGAAGTGAGAATATTGTAGTTAGAAAAGTAGGAATGCTTTTAAAATGAATTTCATTAAAGCGGAGTTCCACTCAAAAATTTTACTTCCGCTTAACCCACTCCTCACCCCCTTACATGCCAAAGTTGGGGCAGAAAGTGGGACTTTCTGTCCCACTTCCTCCTTCCGCCGAGGGGCTGGTTAGGGGATTAACTTAATCGCCTATCTTCAGCTCCTCCCTGTAGGCGATCGCCTAGGACACGTCACAGATCCTAGGCGATCATCTGTCCAAGCGGACGGCGCAGCGCCGCGCCATTCGCACATGCGCAGTGCCGCTCGCGCATGCGCAGTGGGTGCCCGGCCGTGAACCCGAAAGCTGTCACGGCCGGGTGCCCACACTTACAATGAAGACGCCGGCCGGGGAGAGGGTGGGAGGAGCGGAGCCCCAGCCGGCGCGTCGCTGGAACCCTGGAGCAGGTAAGTGTATGTTTATTAATAGCCAGCAGCTACACTTTTTGTAGCTGCTGACTTTTAACCACTTAAGGACCGCCGCACGCCTATGTACGTCCACAACATGGCTCGTACAGGCACAAGGGCGTATATTTATGTCCTCGCCTTTGTGCTGTTCGGTGGTCCGATCGGGACCCCCTCCGCGGCGTGCGGCGGTCCCCCAGGCTCTGGGAGCGATCGCCGACGAGCGGGCGGATGTCCGTTTTTTCCGCCCCGCCCCCCGTGATCGCTCCCAGCCAATGGGAGCGCTCCCCCTTTGTGTCACTTCCTCCTCCTGTGTTTACACAGGAGGAGGAAATGATGTCATCTCTCATGGCATTGGTGTTTCCCACAGTTGGTACACAACACACATAGGCACATTAACCCCTTGTGATCACCCCCCCCCCCACCCCCCTGTCACAGTGTCACTGAATGCAGTGATCTAATCACTGCATTTAGTGTCAGTGTAACAGGCAGTGTGAAAGTTAGTTAGTGTTAGGTTCAGGATAGCCCCCGTACCCCCCCCTAATAAAGTTTTAACCCCCTGATCATTGCCCTAGTTAATCCTTTCACTCCCTATTGCCAGCGTCACTAAGCGATCATTTTTCTGATCGCTGTATTAGTGTCGCTGTTCCCGCTAGGTAGCTATTTTTTTTTTTTTACTAAAGACATGTGGCTGAATTCATTTTGGCCTAAATGTTTTACTAAAATTTTGTTTATTTGATTTTTTTTATAACAAAAAGTAAAAAATAGTGTTTTTTTTCAAAATTGTCGCTCTATTTTAGTTTATAGCGCAAAAAATCGCAGAGGCGATCAAATACCACCAAAAGAAAGCTCTATTTGTGGGAAGAAAAGGACGCAAATTTTGTTTGGGAGCCACGTCGCACGACCGCGCAATTGTCTGTTAAAGCGACGCAGCGCCGAATTGTAAAAACACCTTGGGTCATTTAGCAGCATATGTGTCCGGGTCTTAAGTGGTTAATATACATAAAAATGGTCTGGAACACCCCTTTAAGAAATTTTAACAACAACACTGATGTATGAAAGATGTGGAATATTTAAAGGTTTTTTGCTCATTAATCCCCACACCTAATGAGAGACAGTGTGGGAGAACCCTTCAAACAAGCCTTAATAAATCCACAACAGTACATGCTATCGACACAGCGACGTCACCGTTAGAGACACACAGCCTTTTTGAACGTATCGGTATAACATTTATGTTGTTAAACTTAAAAATGTGGGCATGTCAGCGATTTAAAAAAGAAGTTCGCTGTGCATTTCGCTGGGAAATCTGAAGAATTTCATACAGGACAGTCAATGGAAGAAAGTGTAGAACTCTTGTCATTTGGAACCTCAATCAACAAAAAGTAAAAGGCGCATCATAAAACTGAGCACAATGCCTGAAACTAGACAAAAATACCTACGTTTTGATGTATAAATCGTGTATAACAAGTAGATCTTGTGGGCGTGAGCGCAATTTATAGAGAAGGAACTAAGATCATTTTTTTAAGGCTTTGTGCTTTGTTTACTCTCACAGTGTGGCAAAGCACTGCGTTGTCATGGTGACGGTGCAGTCTACAAACAACAACAGACCAAAGCACTGTGATGTCATGGTGATGGTCACATGACCTGCAGCTGGTAAATAGCAGTGCAGAGGGAGAATCTGACAGTTGACTTTTGATCTGCGTACAGGAAGCATCTCTCTTGCAGAGCTCCTGAGTGATTGATTTGTATTTTGTCACATTATCTCCAGTGATTGGAATTGAGAGTCAATTTATTGATTGGCATTAATTGTCTAATCGTCTATTAATAGTAATTGGCATTTCCTGTCAGTTATTTTCTATAAAAAAAAAATGATCAAGAGAATCCTCACCGTTTTTCTTGTTCTGTTGGTTGCTTGGGAACTAAGCAGAAATAGCATCATACAATCCCCAGAGGTCCACATGGATCAGAAGGAGGGGGTTGTGTACACAACACAGAAGCCAGTGGAGATTCCGCTGATTTCTAGAATCTTGTACCCATTGGCTGTACTCAAAAATGTCATTAGAGGGTTTCCAGAGTCCCGCATGAAGAAGGAGGGGATTGTGGAAACACCACAACAGCCAGTGGAAATTCCACTGATTTTTAGAATCTTATACCCATGGGCTGTACCCAGAAATGTCAGAGGATCCCCAGAGTCCAGCATGAAGAAGAAGGAGGGGATTGTGGACACAACACAACAACCAGCAGAGATTCCACTGATTTTTAGAATCTTATACCCATGGGCTGTACCCAGAAATGTCAGAGGATCCCCAGAGTCCAGCATGAAGAAGAAGGAGGGGATTGTGGACACAACACAACAACCAGCAGAGATTCCACTGATTTTTAGAATCTTATACCCATGGGCTGTACCCAGAAATGTCAGAGGATCCCCAGAGTCCAGCATCAAGAAGAAGGAAGGGATTGTGGACACAACACAACAACCAGCAAAGATTCCACTGATGTTTGGAATCTTATTTCTATTATGGGCAGTCCTATGTGTTCTCATTCTGAAGTACATTGGGTGCCAAAATTACCCGGCCAGAATATTAGGACTCTATTTGAAGTATCTGCAGCTGAATGGATTAATTTATCTACTGATTGGTTTCTGGAACAGCAGGGCTGGCCAATGGGTAGCCACTAATCTTTGGTCAGTCTGGTCCAAGGTGTCTGTGGTATTAGAGAACAAAGTTATACAATTTGTTACTGAGCACAGCTCAGAAGGCTTTCTGGTGCTGCTCATCATACTGCTGGTACAGCTCCTAATAAATTTAATAATAATAATAATAATGGCAATAATACTCCTAATATTTTTCTTGCCATTCTACCAACTAATACGACCAACAAGAGAGAATGCAGAGAGCAGCATGGAGGAGGCTGACTTTCCAATTCCCAGAGTCGCACCTTTTAGGGATCACATCCGTGCTCACGCTATGGAAGAGACTGATGTTCCCGTTTCTAGAGTTGCACCTCCTCAGAATTACCCAGTGAGTTTTGTCTTCATTCCACCAACAAACAAAATTGCAGAGATCACCATAGAGGAGATACACTTTTGCCTTGCCAGAGTCGAACCTCAAGGCGATGAATACCGTGATTTCATACAGGCTTTATACCCACCAATGAAGAAGACTGACGTTCCCAGAGTCTTACCTAGGGGTGGCATCTGGAAATTAAACCGGCCACCGAAGAAAAGCAGGCTACCCTTGTTGTGTAGGCTTATTAAATTATACCAAATTCCCAGAGACTCACCTCCTAGGGATCACTCCTGTGATTTCATACGGAATTCATGGCGGCGAGTGAAGAAGCGCAGGCCAACCGAAGTGTTTAGGGATAGCTACAAATTTCCAACGAACGATGACATCATGGAAGAAACTTACCTTCCTGTTTCCAGAGACTCGCCTCCTAGGGATCACTCCTGTGATTTCATACGGAATTCATGGCGGCGAGTGAAGAAGCGTAGGCCAACCGAAGTGTTTAGGGATAGCAACATATTCCCAGCAAACGATGACATCATGGAAGAAACTTACGTTCCTGTTTCCAGAGACTCGCCTCCTAGGGATCACTCCTGTGATTTCATACGGAATTCATGGCGGCAAGTGAAGAAGCACAGGCCAACCGAAGTGTTTAGGGATAGCAACAAATTCCCAACGAACGATGACATCATGGAAGAAACTTACCTTCCTGTTTCCAGAGACTCGCCTCCTAGGAATCATTCCTGTGCTTTCATACGGAATTCATGGCGGCGAGTGAAGAAGCGCAGGCCAACCGAAGTGTTTAGGGATAGCAACAAATTCCCAACGAATGATGACATCATGGAAGAAACTTACCTTCCTGTTTCCAGAGACTCGCCTCCTAGGGATCACTCCTGTGATTTCATACGGAATTCATGGCGGCAAGTGAAGAAGCGCAGGCCAACCGAAGTGTTTAGGGATAGCAACAAATTCCCAACGAACGATGACATCATGGAAGAAACTTACCTTCCTGTTTCCAGAGACTCGCCTCCTAGGGATCACTCCTGTGATTTCATACGGAATTCATGGCGGCAAGTGAAGAAGCGCAGGCCAACCGAAGTGTTTAGGGATAGCAACAAATTCCCAACGAACGATGACATCATGGAAGAAACTTACCTTCCTGTTTCCAGAGACTCGCCTCCTAGGAATCATTCCTGTGCTTTCATACGGAATTCATGGCGGCGAGTGAAGAAGCGCAGGCCAACCGAAGTGTTTAGGGATAGCAACATATTCCCAGCAAACGATGACATCATGGAAGAGACTTACGTTCCTGTTTCCAGAGTCTCACCTCCTTATGCTTCCCTTCGTACTTGCCTAAGCCGGCGTATAGTGGGGCTCAAATCAAAAATAGCGACCAGGTACAGGAAAATCTTCCCGCCAACAAGCAAAATTGCAGCGAGCGCTATTCCCAGCGTCACACCTACCAGGAAACACACCAGGCCTTGGAGTGATAACATCCTTCCAACCAAATACATGACCCCAACAATGGGTTCCGGCATTAGGCCAGGATGGCGTAATTTTTCTACTGGCCATACCAGCGTTGCACGTTGTTGGAAAAATGAGAACAGAGCTATGGACTGAAGTTCCCATTCCCAGCGTCACGCCTCCTAGGGATCACAGCAACATCATCCCACAGAATGGTGGTATCCTCTCATTACAGAGTTTCCTTATGTCACCGGTGACTGATGACATCAATATGCTATTGGATTCCAGCATTAGTCAATAAGGGTAACACTGGCTGTTGATCCCAATGTGGAAACTCATAGTAATCAGACCTGTCTTTACCTACGGGAATTCCTCCAACTAGTGAAGAAGCTCAGGGCAACCAAGGAGGACTGCCAGGAGTCTTAAACCGGATCTATACTTTTCATAGCGCTCCAGTGCTATGGTGTCCCAGAGCCACTACCAGCTTTGGTCAGGTGGCTTCCAGGTACCAATCTCCACCTGATTTAATTAGCCGGGCCAACGTGACGTCACTCCCGCACAGGCGTGGGAGTTCAGGTATCTCGGCATTGCCGGAGCTGTGAGACATGCCTCTCTTTGATAGAGGACTGGATGACAAAGAGTTATCTTAAACTCAATGGAGCGAAAACAGAACTTCTTCTGTTTCATGCCAAGCGAAGGAATCAACTTTCAACAGCGTGGACCCCCCCGCCTATTTTGGGCAAGCTCATCACCCCTAGCGCCAAAGTCAAAAGCCTAGGGGTCATTTTTGACTCCTTTATGACAATGGACGCACAAATAGGGTCAGTAGTCAGCGGATCTCACCATCTACTGCGCCTACTACGCAGACTCACTCCGTTCATCCCTAAAGAAGACGTAGCGGTCGTGGTGGGAGCAATTGTAAACTCCAGGCTGGATTATGCAAATGCCCTTTACCTCGGTCTCCCCAAATACCAAATCGCTCGTCTGCAAGTCGTTCAGAATACGGCCGCCAGACTTGTGACTGGGAAAAAACCCTGGGAATCCATCTCACCTTCACTGAGAGCCCTTCATTGGCTGCCAGTTAAAGACAGAATCGCTTTTAAAGCTCTCTGTCTTACGCATAGATGTGTCCATGAGAATGCCCCCCTTTATTTATGCGAATTAATAAAAGCGCATAATCCAAATCGCGTTTTGCGATCCACGAATCAGAACCTGCTCCAGGTTCCGAAAGCCAACTTCAAGTCCAAAGGAGAAAGAAGATTTGCGATCCAGGGTCCCAGACTATGGAACGCTTTACCAACCAGCATTCGGTTGGAGGAGAACCACCTAGCGTTTAGGAAAAAGGTCAAGACTTTTCTCTTTTGATATCAAAGGAGACAGGAACAACAAGCGCCCAGAGGCGATTCAGTTCGCATGTGCCGCGCTATATAAGTTCTCATTCATTCATTCATTAAGCTGAGCGGGTGCAGTTATTTAGTTATTATATTATAAATATTTCTCGTCCCGCTTCTCCATTTGAAGGAAGCTGGGGACAGGAGTGACAGGGAATGACAGAGCATCACTCTGTGTCCCTCCCGGCCCACCTCGCCTGACAGACCGGTGTAGCACACATCTGAGCGACAGAGGTGAACATGAGGGGGTACAGAGGTGAACATGGGGGGCTACAAAGGTGAATGTGGATGGGGTACAGGGGTGTGATGGAGGAGGGGGGTACAGAGGTGAACACAGGGGGTACAGACATGAACATGGGGGGGTACAGAGGTGAACATGGGGGGTGCAGAGGTGAACATGGGGGGGTGCAGAGCTGAACATGGGGGAGGTGAACATGGGGGGGTGCAGAGGTGAACATGGGGGGGTGCAGAGGTGAACATGGGGGGTGCAGAGGTGAACATGGGGGGGGGGGTACAGAGGTGAACGTGAGGGGGTACAGAGGTGAATGTGGATGGGGGTACAGAGGTGTGGTGGAGGGGGTACAGGAGTGAACATGTGGGGGTACAGAGGTGACTGTGGATATGGGTACAGAGGTGGACATGGGGGGGGTCAGATGTGAACGTGGGGGGGCGGTACAGAGGTAACAAAGGGGGTGCAGAGGTGAACATGGGGGGTGCAGAGGTGAACATGGGGGGGTGCAGAGGTAAACATGGGGAGGGTGCAGAGGTAAACATGGGGAGGGTGCAGAGGTAAACATGGGGAGGGTGCAGAGGTGAATGTGGATGGGGGTAGAGAGGTTTGATGGAGGAGGGGGGTACAGAGGTGAACATTGGGGGGTCAGATGTGAACGTGGGGGGGGGTACAGAGGTAACAAGGGGGGTGCAGAGGTAAACATGGGGGGTGCAGAGGTGGAGGGTACAGAGGTGAACATAGGGGGTGCATAGGTGAACATGGGGAGGGTGCAGAGGTAAACATGGGGGGCTACAGAGGTGTACATGAGGGGGTACAGAGGTGAATGTGGATACAGAGGTGTGATGGAGGAGGGGGGTACGGAGGTGGATGGGGGGTACAGAGGTGGACAGAAGGATACAGAGGTGAATGTAGATGGAGGGTACAGAGGTGACCAGGGTTCGGAGTACAGAGGTGGTGGGGAATGGGGAGTACAGAGGTGGTGGGGAATGGGGAGTACAGAGGTGGTGGAGGAGGGGGGTACAGAGGTGAACATAGATGGGGGATACAGAGGTAGATAAAGGGGTACAAAAGTTGGACATGGGGGGTACAGAGGTGGATGGAAGGATACAGAAGTGAACATGGATGGAGGAGTACACAGGTAGACAGGGTATACAGAAGTGTGCTGTGGATGGGGGGGGGGGGGTACAGACATGGACGTGGAATACAAAGTTGAACTGTGGATGAAGGAGGATGCAGAGGTGACCAATAGATGGTAATTTGGGGGGGGGGGGAATATGTAACTACTGCCCCTCGTGCTGATTTTTTTCTGTGCCCTGTATGATACATACACCTCACAGTACACACTCCCAATCCCTGTGTGCCAGCCTAGACTCCCCCGCAGTGTGTTATTGTAGTGCAGTGTTAGTATAGTGTGTTATTGTAGTGCAGTGTTAGTATAGTGTGTTATTGTAGTGCAGTGTTAGTATAGTGTGTTATTGTAGTGCAGTGTTAGTATAGTGTGTTATTGTAGTGCAGTGTTAGTATAGTGTGTTATTGTAGTGCAGTGTTAGTATAGTGTGTTATTGTAGTGCAGTGTTAGTATAGTGTGTTATTGTAGTGCAGTGTTAGTATAGTGTGTTATTGTAGTGCAGTAGTTGCAGCTGTAGCGCCCCCTTACTTTCAGTATGGGCACTACGCTAAAGTTAGTTGGAATGGGAGAGTTACGTTGCTCCCATTCGTGATTTATCTAAATTGGGACTTCTGTCATTCCAGAAAAGTCTCCTGGGCCAGTGTGCATTCTAGAAATGTGGTATCATCTCTGGCCGGCAGTTGGCGCCAGCGGGGTTTCTGGCAGAGCAAGTCTTTCCCAGCAGCCAATTGGAGGAGTTCCTCCCTCGCAGGGCATGCTGGGAGGAGTATATCTGTGACAGGTGTCATGTGTTCTAAAATCTTTGCGGGGTCCCGGTGCTGGGTGCAGCATCTACCTTCAGGGTGTGTGCACCTATGGACCCCGCCGGCGTGGCCCTCCTGGCCAAGCTTACAGGCTTCATCGAGCCTCAACTGGAGGTGAAAGAGGACCCCAGTGACCTACTGGGTTCCAGGTTCCATTGAAACGGATCTCAGGCTGAGTGCCGCATTAATCGCGGATCTGGTGACCGGGACGCTACAGGTACGCATTGCTGTCTCCCGGTGACCTGGGCTGGAGTCCATTGGAAGGATTCGCCCCTATTCATTCATTTGACAGAAGCGACTACAAGCTTACAAATCGGTACTACTAAGGGCTGGCTTGCCCATCCACATCCAGGCCTGACACCACAAGTTCACCTTTTTTCTCTCATCAACCTTCATCTCCTAACTGAAGTTGATGTTGGCCTGGAAATAAAGCATTGGAAAACTTTTATTGACTGTCTGGACCTCCGTTCACTGCTTTGTTCCTGCATCACACTCCTAAACAACGATAGGGTAACTTAATTTGCCGATCCCAACAATCAACCAGGGGCTCCTCCGGGGGTAGCGCTACACAGCACTGGGGTCCTTGGTTCAAATCCTGACCAGGACACTATCTGCATGGAGTTTGCATGTTCTCCCTGTGCTTCTGTGGGTTTCCTCTGGGAAATCCAGTTTCCTCCCACACCATAAAATACATGCTACTTTGCATTGATGACGCAGTGGTGAGCATAGCTTGGTGGGGGTTTTGGGGTGTTCAGCCCATCTGTAATGTTCACAGACAAGAAATAAAATGGAGAACATCAACCAACCCATCTACATAATAATGTAGAGCTGAAGGTACCATCTCTGAGCTCTATCGGACATCACTGACTTACCCTGCTCAGCGGGGGCAGGCCTTATAGAACAGAGGCCATTTATGGGCAACACAGAGGCTTAGTTGTTAGCCTTGCAGCACTGGGGTCCTTGGTTCAAATCCTGGCCAGGACACTATCTGCATGGAGTTTGCATGTTCTCCCTGTGCTTGCGTGGGTTTCCTCCGGGGACTCCGGTTTCCTCCCACACTATAGAAGACATGCAACTTTGCGTTGGTGGTGCAGTGGTGAGCATAGCTGCTTTCTAAGCAGGTGACCCGGGTTCGATTCCCGGCCAACGCGATCTCCAAGATATTTGTCACTCCTTCTAAGTGTATTATACAAATTAAGTGTTGAGAATATATTAACGATGGAATAAAATTTAAAACAAAACGAATGAAGTGAATGTGTTGTATGTTGGTATGGATTTTGTTAAACATTTTTGAATAACAGATTTCTTGCAGGTGGATGGGATTGTTTTGTGTTCCCCTTTTCAACCAGTAGGTGGCGCACTCGGCTCCTTTTTAGGTATTTTCTAGGCTCTCCTTCACAGCTTGGCTAGAGAAAAGCCCCCTGTGTACTATATACTAATGATGGGGCACTATTCCTCCCGCTGACACCAATGATGAGACACAATTCCTCCCCCACTGACACCAATGATGGGACACTATTTTTCCACCACTGACACCAATGATGAGACACTATTCCTTCCCCATTGACAGCAATGATGGGTCACTATTCCTCCCACTGACACCAATGATGGGACACTATTGCTCCCACTGATCCCAATAACGGGGCACTATTCCTTCTACTGACACCAATGATGGGACATTATTCCTTTCACTGATACCAATGATGGGGCACTATTCCTCAAATTGACACTAATGATGAGACACTATTCCTCACACTGATACCAATTACGGGACACTATTCCTCCCACTGACACCAATGATGGAACATAATTCCTCTCACTATTCCCCCCCCCCCCCCCGTGTACAAAGCCAGCTCCATAAAGACATGGTGCGACCAGTTTGGTGTGGAGGAACTTGGGTGTCCTGACCTGAACCCTACTGATCACCTCTTGGAGGAATTAGAAGGCCGATGGTGATCTGTGGTCTTCTCATCCAACATCAGTACCCAACCTACCAAATGGGCACAAATTCTCACAGAGCCTCCAAAATCTTCCCTGAGGAGAGGAAAATGTTATAGTCACAAAGGGGGAAGGCAGCTCCATAAAGAAGGCATGGTGTGACCAGAAGGTGTGGAGGAACACAAGAGTCCGGACCTCAACTCAAATCAACACTTTTGGTATGAATTGGAACACCAACTGTGATCCAGGTCTTCTCTTCCAACATCAGTACCTGACCTACCAAAGGGGCACAAATTCCCACAGACCCTCCAAAATCTTGTGGAAATTCTTCCCTGAGGAGAGGAGGATTGTTTTTGTCACAAGGGGGGAACCAGCTCCATAAAGACATGGTGTGACCAGTTTGGTGTGGAGGCACTCGAGTGGTGCTAACCTCAACCCTACTGATCACCTCTGGTGTCTTCTTACTGTGGGGGAGGTGCTTGTACTAGGGGAAGGCATGAATCGGTGCACCCGCTTCACAGGAGCACAGGATCCATGCCTTCTGTACTGACAAAACAGCGATCTGCCTTGTTTACATAGACATACAGTTCTCCCGCTGTACCGATGGACTGGCTGGTGCTGGCAGACATCGACGGTGGGTGGTCCGCAAGTGGTTAAGGCCACCTCCTCTCCCCCAAAGGGCACTTTTTTTTGGAGGCGGAGCGAGTACCTGGTACTGGATCCCACTTCTGCTCAGATTGTGGAAGTTCACCTCTCTCTCCCCCCCACCTGCAGTCATTTGGGACACGTCACAGGTCTCAGAAGACTGCCCGATTGCATGGATTACATGTGCACTTGTGTCTTCACAGCCGGGTGCCCACAGTTGAGATGCCGGGGACAGAAGATGGAGAGAAGGCACGGCTTGGATGAGGACATTGCTGGATCCTGGGACAGGCGAGCGTCTGTTTATTAACCAGTAAAGGACCCCCTACTGACTATATACGTCGGTAGAATGGCACGGCTGGGCACAGGCACATACAGGTACGTCGCCTTTAAGAGCCCAGCCGTGGGTCGCGTGCGCACGTGACCAGGTCCGAAGCTCCGGGACCTGCACACCCGATCGCCGCCGTGTGTCCCGCGATCGGTCACAGGAGCTGAAAAACGGGAAGAGGTGTGTGTAAACACACCTTCCCCGTTCTTCACTGTGGCAGTGACACTGATCGTCTGTTCCCTGATATAGGGAATGACGATCAGTGACGTCATGCCTACAGCCACACCCCCCTACAGTAAGAATCACTCCCTTAGGGCACACATAACCCATTAGCGCCACCTAGTGGTTAGCCACTTCACTGACATTGTCATTTTCACAGTAATCTGTGCATTTTCATAGCACTTTTCGCTGTGAAAATGACAATGGTCCAAAAAATGTGTCAAAAATGTCCAACATGTCCGCCATAATGTCACAGTCACGAAAAAAAAATCGCTGATGGCCGCCATTACTAGTAAAAAAAAAAAATTGTAATAAAAATGCCATAAAACTATCCCCTATTTTGTAAACGCTATAACTTTTGCGCAAACCAATCAATAAACGCTAATTGCAATTTTTTTTACCAAAAATAGGTAGAAGAATACGTATTGGCCTAAACTGAGGAAAAACATTTGTTTTATATATTTTTGGGGATATTTATTATAGCAAAAAGTAAAAGATATTGCATTTTTTTCAAAATTGTCGCTCTATTTTTGTTTATAGCGCAAAAAATAAAAACCGCAGAGGTGATCAAATACCACCAAAAAGTACCAGTTACTTACCGGTAGCTGGATTTCTACGATGTCTTACAGGACGGCACTGTGAGAGTAGACTGGCTCACCTGACAGGAAACACAATCAAAAATGAAGTTTAAAAGGCCCCACCCCTCCCGTGTGCCTCAGTTAAGGATAAGTAACCGCTCTTTAGAACACGGTCTAAACAGAGACTAAGAAAAAAAGGAGGAATATAGATAGAAGTAAAAGGGGAGGGAAGTAGGCCTGCCGTCCTGTAAGACATCGTAGAAATCCAGCTACCGGTAAGTAACTGGTACTTTCTCCCTCGTCTTCCAGGACGGCACTGTGAGAGAGAAGCAAGTAATCTTCAGGCCTACCTTAGGGTGGGACCACCGTCTGTAAGACCTTCCTACCAAAACTCAGGTCTTGAGGAGACAGTAGTTCGACTCTATAATGTCTGATGAACGTATTCCGGCTGGACCAGGTTGCCGCTCTACAGATCTGTTCTATGGAAGCTCCTGCCCTTTCTGCCCAGGAGGTTGCCAGAGAACGCGTGGAATGAGCCTTAATAACAGGAAGTGGTTTACCTGCCTGTGTGTATGACAAAGAGATAGCCTGCCTAATCCATCTGGAGATGGAAGCCTTAGTTGCCTGTTGGCCCTTTTTCTGGCCTGAAAAATTAACTAAAAGGTGAGGGGAAGATCTGAACTCTCTAACCCTCTCTAGGTAAACTAAAAGGCAGCGTCTTACGTCCAGACAATGGAAAGTGGTTTCCTTTTCATTGCTGGGATTTGCGCAAAAAGAAGGAAGTATAACTTCCTGAGACCTATGGAACCTGGTTGCCACCTTGGGAAGGTACAGAGGATCCTGAGTCAAAATAACCCTATCTTCAAAAACCCGCAGAAAGGGTTCTTTGATAGAAAAAGCATGCAAGTCTCCAACTCTCTTGGCAGACGTGATGGCTAACAAAAAAGTAAATTTAATCGTAAGAAATTTTATAGAAATGCTGTCTATAGGCTCAAATGGTGCCTTAGTCAGCTGTTCCAGGACCAGGGGGAGGTCCCATGAGGGAACCCTGGAAACCTGCATAGGAGAAAGTCTGTCCCTGGCTGTCAGGAACCTCTTGATGAGGGGTTCCGCTGAGAGGCTCTTCTCCAAAAAATATGATAAAGCTGCCACCTGGACTCTTAGAGTTCTAGTAGCTAAGCCTAATTCCACGCCATCCTGAAGAAACTCCAGGATGTCGGGAGTCTTGGGAGAAGAGATCCGCTTAGCGGTGCACCAACGCCAAAAGACTGTCCAGACCTTTGTGTAGATGTGTCTGGTAACTTTCTTGTGGCTGGATAGTAGGGTCTCTATGACTCTATCCGAGCAGCCCCTCTGTTGCAAGTTCCGCCTTTCAATAGCCATGCCGTCAGGCTGAAGAAACCTGGGTTCGCATGAAAGATCGGCCCTTGCCGCAGGAGATCCGCCCGGAGAGGCAGGGGAAGCGGGGGGGCTAGAGACCAGAGCTTCAGAATGGGAAACCAGGATCTCCGGGGCCACCAAGGAGCGATTAAGATTAATTTTGTCTCCGCGGAGGCCAGCTTTTGTAAGATCCTGGGGATCAGATTCAGCGGGGGAAAAGCGTAAGCCAGACGGAAATCCCAGTTCTGGGCCAGCGCATCCACCCCCTGGGAACCCGGTCCCTGTACCAGGGAAAAGAATTTGTTCACCTTTCTGTTTTTCCTGCAGGAAAAAAGATCTATGTCCGGGACCCCGAACCGCCGACAGATCCAGTCGAAGGTTTTTTTGGCATAATTCCCACTCTCCCTGACAAACGGGTTGACGACTCAGAAAGTCGGCCTCCAAATTGGTGGCTCCTCTTATGTGGATTGCCTGAATAGAGGGTACTCTCTGTTCCGCCCAACCCAGGATCTCCAGGGAGAGTGTCAGGAGGGACTGGGACCTGGAGCCCCCCTGTCTGTTGAGAAAGGCGACTGTTGTAGCATTGTCGGAAAGGACCAGGACATCCTTGTCCTGAATTCTTCCTTCGAACGCCCTCAGAGCTTCTCCCACTGCCAGTAATTCTCGATAGTTGGAGGAGGTCCGCCTTTGATGATGATCCCAGGATCCCTGAGCCCGTAGTTCTTGTACATGGGCTCCCCAACCCCAAGCACTGGCGTCCGTAGTGACCTTCAGTGGATCGGTCTGACTCCACGGACGGCCCTTCAAGAGGTTTTGGTGGTGGAGCCACCACTCTAGGGAGTCCTTGACTAGGATCGGAACCCTGACCCGGGAATCGAGAGTGTCCTCCTTTCCGTTCCAGGCGGAGAGGAGGAACCTCTGAAGTGGTCTTGTGTGTAGTTGGGCCCAGGGGACCGCTGGAATGCAAGCGGTCATCTGACCCAACAGCTTCATGATCTCTCTGAGGGAGGGATTTTCTGCAGCCACTAAAGACCCGATCGTCGTCACAAGTCTCTGGAACTTCTCTTGGGGAAGAAAAAGTTTCTTCTCTCGGGAATCTATGATAACCCCCAGGTATACCTTCCGCTGTTCCGGCAGAAGGGAGGACTTTTGCTTGTTGATTATCCAACCAAGCGTCTCCAGAGTGGTCATGACGACGGTCAGGTCCGAAAGGAGCTGATCCTGACTTGGGCTGAAAAGCAGGAGATCGTCTAAATAGGGGACGAGGGAGATCCCCTTCAGATGTAGATGAGCCATTACCTCCGCCAGGATCTTCGTAAATACCCTTGGGCTGGAGGCCAGACCAAAAGGGAGGGCAGCAAACTGCCAGTGCTGAATTCCCTGTGCGGAGGCGAGGGCAAATCTCAGAAACCTCTGATGTCCCGAAAAAATCGGGACATGCAGGTAGGCGTCTCTCAAATCTATGGTTGCCATAAAGACGCCCTCTAACAAAAGACTCCTGAGGCTGTGAACGCTTTCCATCCGGAATCTTTTGTAGAGGAGATGGGAGTTCAGAGGTCTCAGATTGATTATCAGTCTGAACTTGCCGTCCGGTTTGGGAACCACAAAAATGTGGGAGTATACTCCCTGACCTTGTTGGTCTGGTGGGACTGGGATTATGACCCCCTGTTCCGCCAGACTTGTAATATTCTGGGAGAGGCCTACAGCTTTGCTGGAGTCCCTTGGGAGGTGGGTGAGGAGAAAGGCCGGGGGGGGGGAGCTCTCTGAACTCTAAGTGGTAACCCTCCCTGATTATCTGCAGGACATGGGGACTCTGGGTTATGTTCTCCCAGGCTGGAAGAAACCTGGCGAGCCTGCCCCCCACCTTCCCGTCACTTGGTGTCCTTTCCGGATGGTTTGGGATTGGCAAAAAGGATCCCCCCCTTTGGTCTATCTTTACCAAAGGGCCAACGACGACTGGTGGATTGTCCTTTGTCCAGGGCCGGAATCTTTCTCTGGCTGGGACGAAAGGACCGCTTCCTACTCTGCCTAGGTTTTGAAGGGAACTTATTCCCCTTCTCAGAAGACCTGGACAAAGCCTGATCTAAGGCTTCCCCAAACAAGAGGGAACCCTTGAAGGGGAGAGCACATAGGCGGCGTTTTGAAGCAAGATCACCCCTCCAAGTCTTTAGCCAGACGGCCCTCCTAGAGGCATTAATAAGTGCCCCAGTCTTGGCTGAGGCGCGAATGGTTTCTACCGATGCGTCTGCCAGGTAGGCCACTGCCCCGCTAATAAGTTGGAGGGAATCTCGTATCTCCTTAGTCTTGGAAGAATTGGGGATATGGTCTAGAAGCTTTGAAGTCCAGGCGTCGGCATTTCTTGCCACGCAGGCTGAGGCCAATGCAGGACCAAGGGAGGCTGCATTGGCTTCCCAAGCTCTACGGAGAGAAGTGTCGGTACACCTATCCATGGCATCCTTTAAACTGCCTGAGTCCTCAAAGGAAAGGTCTGACTGTTTTGAGACCTGTGCCAAGGAGGCATCAAGCTTAGGGACCTTAAAAAAGGTGTCTACTATCTCCGTTTTAAAGGGACAGCGGCGTTTCCAAGTTTTGAAACTAGGTAAGCTCTTTTCAGGTTCTGCCCACTCCCTGAGGATAATGTCCTTTAGTGACTGATGGACCGGGATGGTCATGGTTTGAGGTTTTATTAAACCCCTGTACATCCTGTCCTGGGCTGAGACCTGCTCTGCTGGTTCTTGAATGTGCTCTGTAGCATAGACAGCCGCTAAAAGACCCTCCATATCATCAGTAGGAAACATATATTTTCCTGTCCTGGTATCCTCCTCCTCCTCTTCCTCCTCCTCTGCCTGGCTATCAACCAGGGATTCACTACGTAAGGCTAACTCGGACTCCTCAGAATCCGAGGGGTACATTCTACGAGCTTGTAGTGGTACAAACGGACGAGAGGTTGAAGAGGATTCCTGGGAGGAGGGGCCCGGAACCGGAGAATCAATGTTCTTTCTACTTAGGGAAGATTGAAACTCCTTTAGGGTAGATAGCATTTCGGTCTGAACCGAGAGAAATTGCTTCATGATCTGTGAGGTTTCCTTCCCTGTAAGCTTACAGATGCACTTAGAACAAAATGGCTTGTTATGCTCAACTGGTAATTTGTCATTGCAATTGCCACATCTCCTAACACGTTTAGGAGGCTTAGCCACTCTGCTGGCCTCCCCCTGGGCAATAGGGTCTTCACCTAAACATATCAGGGAGAAACATATGCCCATTAGCCTTCACCTCTCAGGATTAGGGGAGGGGGGGGGGGGGGGGAGGGAGGGAACAACCACAAACCCCCTATGAAAAAGGAAAGACTCACCCTTGGTGGTTTCCTCTGCAGCCATAGGAAAACGACGGTCCTCCTCCATAGTCGCGTGTGCCGAGGAGAGGTCTTCCATGGATACGCTCTGAGACCGCCAGGCCCCTCTATCTCCCTGGCTGCTTTATCGTGTGCCCCGATCGCCTGCAGCGTCTGTCCGGTGGGGGCCGCCATCTTGCCGCGCGGGAGCGGAATGACGTCACGGCGCCGTGCGCGTCATCAACAGGCGCCCGGATGCTAATGGCGCCGCTCGGAGCGGCGCCTAACCACCCGCCATGCGGTCCGGCGAACCCCCGGATGGAGCCAGCGGAAAGGGGGAGGCCTTCGCCCAACCTCCAAGGTAGGAACCAGGCGGGGGGAGAGAGGATGTGGCCTCTTCGGAGCACTGGAGAGCCCTGCCCTCCTAGGAGGCTCCGGCGTCCAGGGGAGTCTGTGACTTCTCCTGTTCCCCCCTGGACTAAGATGAAGGGGAAACCCCCCGGGGGGTAGCAAGCTACACTGGACCCAACGGCACCCAGTACCTGCGGTCCGGGCTCCGGGGGGGGGACCACCAGCCCCAGGCTTTAGGTCATAAGAAAAAAATAAACGTTTCGCTGAAAGGGAAACACAATCAGAACTGAGGCACACGGGAGGGGTGGGGCCTTTTAAACTTCATTTTTGATTGTGTTTCCTGTCAGGTGAGCCAGTCTACTCTCACAGTGCCGTCCTGGAAGACGAGGGAGAAAGAAAGCTCTATTTGTGGGAAAAAAGGACGCCGATTTTGTGGGAGCCACTTCGCACGACCGCGCAATTGTCAGTTAAAGCGACACAGTGCCGAATCGCAAAAACTAGCCAGGTCCTTTACCTGCATAAAGGTCCGGGTCTTATTAATAGTCACCAGCAGTGTTGCTCATCTTCCTTTAAAAAAGTAATTAGTTACAAATTACTTGTCCGAAAAAGTAATTGAGTTAGTGACTCAGTTACTACATTGGCAAAGTAATTAGTTACTCAGCAAAGTAACTGACTTTTTTTTTTTGCATTTTTTTTTGCATGTTACAGGCACAGTGAGGCATGTGACGGGCACAGTGAGGCATGTTACGGGCACAGTGAGGCATGTTACAGGCACAGTGAGGCATGTTACAGGCACAGTGAGGCATGTTACAGGCACAGTGAGGCATGTTACAGGCACAGTGAGGCATGTTACAGGCACAGTGAGGCATGTTACAGGCACAGTGAGGCATGTTACAGGCACAGTGAGGCATGTTACAGGCACAGTGAGGCATGTTACAGGCACAGTGAGGCATGTTACGGGCACAGTGAGGCATGTTACTGAGGCATGTTACAGGCACAGTGAGGCATGTTACGGGCACAGTGAGGCATGTTACAGGCACAGTGAGGCATGTTACAGGCACAGTGAGGCATGTTACAGGCACAGTGAGGCATGTTACAGGCACAGTGAGGCATGTTACAGGCACAGTGAGGCATGTTACAGGCACAGTGAGGCATGTTACAGGCACAGTGAGGCATGTTACAGGCACAGTGAGGCATGTTACAGGCACAGTGAGGCATGTTACAGGCACAGTGAGGCATGTTACAGGCACAGTGAGGCATGTTACAGGCACAGTGAGGCATGTTACAGGCACAGTGAGGCATGTTACAGGCACAGTGAGGCATGTTACAGGCACAGTGAGGCATGTTACAGGCACAGTGAGGCATGTTACAGGCACAGTGAGGCATGTTACAGGCACAGTGAGGCATGTTACAGGCACAGTGAGGCATGTTACAGGCACAGTGAGGCATGTTACAGGCACAGTGAGGCATGTTACAGGCACAGTGAGGCATGTTACAGGCACAGTGAGGCATGTTACAGGCACAGTGAGGCATGTTACAGGCACAGTGAGACATGTTACAGGCACAGTGAGACATGTTACAGGCACAGTGAGACATGTTACGGGCACAGTGAGACATGTTACGGGCACAGTGAGACATGTTACGGGCACAGTGAGACATGTTACGGGCACAGTGAGACATGTTACGGGCACAGTGAGACATGTTACGGGCACAGTGAGACATGTTACGGGCACAGTGAGACATGTTACAGGCACAGTGAGACATGTTACAGGCACAGTGAGACATGTTACAGGCACAGTGAGGCATGTTACGGGCACAGTGAGACATGTATGATGGCACAGTGAGTCACTGTGCCATCATACATGCCTCACTGTGCCCGTAAAATGCCTCGACGACGATCTCCCTACCTTCCTCTCCTGTTCTCCATATCATGTCAGACGTTGCCGGCCATCCTCCATTATTTAAAAGCTGCGCCTTCTCCTCAGGCTGTTCCGTGATGGGCGAGGCCTATCACGGATGTCCTCTCGTCCGAGGCTGAGGATGAGAAGGCATCCGTGATAGGCGGAACACTAAACAGAGGCTCTGCTGGGAAAATTAGTGTTCCGCCTATCACGGACGGAACAGTCAGAGGGGGAGGCGCGCTTTTTTTTAAATGGATGGCCGCCGGCGATGACACACAGGTCGGTACGTGTGTAATTGCGGTAACGCTGCCCAAATAATGGGAACGACGTTACCGCGAGGGTAACAGTAATCTGGTAGATTACTCGTTACCCTCAAACAGGCTTGCGTTAGGTAACTGCTTTTATTTAAACGCTGTTACTTACATCACTGGTCACCAGTTACAGTTTTTGTAGCTGCAGCCTTTTAATAAACACAAAAATGACTGGAGGTCCTCTTTAAACATCCAAAATAACTTTGGGTTACTCATTCTATAGGGCAGAATGAAACTAGAAGAGATCACTCTCGTATCATCCACATTTTCAGAAGTCACTGACAAGACAATAGATACATAGGTGTCACACTGTCAGATATATCCATTATAGCTTTTATGGGTGCGGTGACATTCTAAATCCTATAATACAACTACCTGGTAAAATGCTGATAAATATTAAGGGGCCCCCTCTGATCACTAGGTGGATCTCAGCTCAATAAATTCCAGGTGGATCAAAACAAAAGGTGTGCAGGTTCTGAGGCCTCCTTCACATGGCTGATTACCTGAACACACCGGATTCTAGTGGCAAGAATCAGATGAATTTTGGGGCTGGGGTACATGCTAGCAATGGTGGCCACTCAGTCTAGGGTGATCAGACATCCTGGTTTCTGGGGACAGCCCCCGGATTGAGGACACTGTCCCCAGAGCCAGTCTTGTCCCTGGATTGCATTGGAGGGGCTCAAAATAAGTGTGTGCTGTGTTGCCCCCCTGCCCATGAACTCCTGTAATCCAGCCTGTTCCCCATGATCCTTCTGGTGTGGGCGGCCGGTGCGTGTGTGAGAACAGCGGAGGGGAGAGGCGGTGCAGAACGTACAACGGCTTTTGGAGAAGCTCTTGGCGGGGGGATACTGAGGAGCGACTGGGTGTCAGAAACAGTATCTGGTGCTGGGGGGAGGAAAGCAAAATCAACCGATCTACACTTTTCATGTGGGGGGGGGGGGGGAGGTGTAGTGCAGGAATCAGGTAAGTCCGTGTAGTGGTCAGTATAGAACTCAGGTAGGTCAGCGTAGTGGTCAGAATGGGAATCAGGTAGGTCAGTGTAGGGATCAGGAATCAGGTAGATCAGTGTAGTGGTAAGGTAGGTCAGTGTAGTGGTCAGTGTAGGGATTAGGTAGATCAGTGTAGGGATTAGGTAGATCAGTGTAGGGATTAGGTAGATCAGTGTAGGGATCAGGTAGATCAGTGTAGGAATCAGGTAGGTCAGTGTAGGAATCAGGTAGGTCAGTGTAGGAATCAGGTAGGTCAGTGTAGGAATCAGGTAGGTCAGTGTAGGAATCAGGTAGGTCAGTGTAGGAATCAGGTAGGTCAGTGTAGGAATCAGGTTGGTCAGTGTAGTGGTCAGCGTAGGAATTAGGTAGGTCAGTGTAGGAATCAGGTAGATCAGTGTAGTGGTCAGTGTAGGAATCAGCTAGGTCAGTGTAGGAATCAGGTAGGTCAGTGTAGTGGTCAGGAAGGTCAGTGAAGTGGTCAGTGTAGTGGTCAGGTAGGTCAGTGTAGTGGTCAGTGTAGGAATCAGGTAGGTCAGTATAGTAGTCAGTGTAGGCATCAGGTAGATCAGTGTGCCCTATGGCCAATCCGGGCCTGGCGACGGGGATCGCAGGAACCAAGCAGCGGCAGGGATAGGGGGAACCAAGCAGCAACAGGGATCGGAGGAACCATGCAGCAGCGGGGATAGGGGGAACCAAGCAGCAGCGGGGATAGGGGGAACCAAGCAGCAGCGGGGATAGGGGGAACCAAGCAGCAGCGGGGATAGGGGGAACCAAGCAGCAGCAGGGATAGGGGGAACCAAGCAGCAGCGGGGATAGGGGGAACCAAGCAGCAGCGGGGATAGGGGGAACCAAGCAGCAGCGGGGATAGGGGGAACCAAGCAGCAGCGGGGATAGGGGGAACCAAGCAGCAGCAGGGATAGGGGGAACCAAGCAGCAACAGGGATCGGAGGAACCAAGCAGCTGTAGGGATAGGGGGAACCAAGCAGCAACAGGGATCGGAGGAATCAAGCAGCAGCGGGGATAGGGGGAACCAAGCCACGACAGGGATCAGGCAACCCAAGGAGCAGCAGGGATCAGGGCATCAAGCAGCGGCGGGGTTCTGGGGAACCAAGCAGCAGCAGGGATCAGGGGCACCAAGCATTGGCAGGTATCGGGCATCCGAGGAGCAGGGAGTAATGTAGAACCAAGCATTGGCGGGGATCGGGCATCGGCCATCGGCTCTTTTCATCTCCTTGCTTCGGCCATGCATCTCCTCCCCTCCTCTTAGGTGTCCAATAGGAGCGGCTGTCCTTTCAGATAATCAGGTGATGTGTATCAGACCTGCTACCCAATTGTCCTAAAGGAGGATCAGTGTTGCAACAGCAAATTTTCTTTCGCTGTTGCAACACACCTGGGCGGGCTCTGGACGCAATGCCCTGTGCCAGAGCCCACCCTTTTGTGAAGCCTATTAGAGCCTCTGGCTCAAATCAGTGCTTCAAAATACACCAACCTCACCATAGGAATTCATGTGCCTGGCATCCTGAAAGGGGCCGGGCACATAGATAGGGAGGGCAGCGGGGCATGGGTAGGGGCCACTGCTGAAAATGCTAGTTGTCTGGCTATGGACCTTTTGACTTATGGCATGAGATCAGGTTCTCAGGTTCTCTGACCTCACTGACTTTACTGTCCGCCTGCTTGTTCTGGGTCTGTCACTCAGGGGGTACTGAAGCCAGAAAACTGGCATTTACAGAAGAGGCTCACAGAAGGCATTGCTCACATTTCTTGGATTTGTCGGCAATGTTACTACTGCGTCATACTCCATTGACCCCACAGCAGGCCTCCTATGAGGATGACGCTCACATTTCACAAGACAAATCTGGAATGATGGCAGTCAGAGGGAATGAGACATCATCATGAATACTCCAGGCTGCTGCCTTGTCACAGATCACAACAGGAGTAGCGCGGTCTGTTCCACTTCATTCACAAATGCGTAAAAAGCGATGCTGCTCGCTTATGATATGCAAAAAAAAAAAGCCGGCGACAACTCCATTAAAGGAGTTCTGATTCTGGCGGGGACGTGCGGCAAAGCGCCAGGAGAGGAATCCATCTGTGTGGCTGCAAAAAAAAAACACGTCACAGGGTCCCCGCCTGTGTACAGCATGTGGGAAGAGAAGACGGGGAGCCCGGTGTGATAGAGATAAACCTAATCTGTTCCCTCCCGTGGGTGTCTGCAGAGTACATACAAGCAGAAGGAGACGAAACTTGCTGGCAGCTTGACAGCCTTACACATGAATCTGAAGTGTTCAGCCGCAGAGAAAAGAAAAAACGCTGTCGCCTTGCAATACTATACGGAGGTGTGAGAGCGCAAAGTTATCTCCGGGATGATTCAAGAACAACTCCTGCCATCACAAATTTTGGGGCCCCTTACACAGCTTTAGGGAGGGGCCCACTGGAGAAGAGAACCGGGGGGGGGGGGTGGGGGGTGCTGACGAACAAGTGTAATCTCTTTTCTCCTGACGCAAGATAATAAGCGCGGGGGGGCCCTGGGGTGTTTAAAAAAAAAGTATGCTGCACCCTGGTGAGCTTTGCTCTCCTTCATGTTGTTAAGGTAGATCTCCATCCCTCCATGGGTGCCTACCGCTGCTCTAAGGCCCCTTTCACACTGGGGCGGGGGTGGTGTCGCCGGTAGAGCGCCGCTATTTTTAACGGCGCTTTACTGCTAATTTCGCAGCGCTATTCGGCAGCTAGCGAGAAAGGGTTAAAAACCACCGCAAAGCACCTCTGCAGAGGCGCATTGCCGGCTGTATAGCCGCGGTGTCCCATTGATTTTAATGGGCGGGAGCGGTGGAGGAGTGGTATACACACCGCTCCTTCACCACTCCAAAGATGTGGCTAGTCGGGGCTTTCACACTGGAGACACAGAAGCAGCTGTTTCAGGTCAATAGCACCTGCAAAACGACCTAGTGTGAAAGGGGTCTAATGCTATCTTTATTAACCACTTCCCTACGGCCGTACGACTATATGCGGCCGCAGGGTGGTTCTAATTCTCTGGGGCGCCGTGTTTTCACGGCAGCCCCTTTCGTCGTTCCCAGCGCGTGCTCCAGAGCGCGCAGTGGGGAACTTCCGTGCTGGCCGTGTCCCTTGGACACAGCCAATCACAGATCGCCGCGAACGGCCAATCAGAGTGGCCGTTTGCGATGCGATCTGTGCAGCAAATGAGAGATGATCTCATATGTAAACATATGAGATCATTTCTCATTGCCGCCTCTCACAATGACAGCGTCCTGTCAGGGAGAGAGGAGACCGATCTGTGTCTCTTGTACATAGGGACACAGATCGGTCACCCCCCTCCCCCCACAGTTAGAATACTATACTGGATACACATTTAACCCCTTCCTCACCCCCTAGTGTTAACCCCTTCCCTGACAGTCACATTTATGCAGTAATTAGTGCATATTTATAGCACTGATTGCAGTATAAATGTGAATGGTGCCAAAAATGTGTCAAAAGTGTCCGATGTGTCCGCCATGATGTCGCAGTCGCAATAAAAATCGCAGATCGCCGCCATTACTAGTAAAAAAAAAAAATAATAAAAAATAATAATTCTGTCCCTTATTTTGTAGGCGCTATAACTTTTGCGCAAACCGATCGCTTAATGCGATTTTTTTTTTTTTTTTTACCAAAAATATGTAGAAGAATACGTATCGCCCTAGACTGAATTTTTTTTTTTTTAATTGGGCTATTTTTTATAGCAACAAGTAAAAAATATTGTATTTTTTTTCAAAATTGTCGTCCTTTTTTGTTTATAGCGCAAAAAATAAAAACCGCAGAGGTGACCAAATACCACCAAAAGAAAGCTCTATTTGTGGGGAAAAAAGGACGCCAATTTTGTTTGGGAGCCATATCGCACGACCGCGCAATTGTCAGTTAAAGCGACGCAGTTCTGCAAGATGAAATTTCACCTGGTCAGGAAGGGGGTATATGTGCCCAGTAAGGAAGTGGTTAAAGGGTTTATAAAGGTAAAAAAATGTTTCCCTAAATGGCTTCCTTTACCGTAGTACAGTCCTCCTTCACTTACCTCATCCTTCCATTTTGCTTTTAAATGTCTTTATTTCTTCTGAGAAATCCTCACTTCCTGTTCTTCTGTCTGTAACTCCACACAGTAATGCGAGGCTTTCTCCCTGGTGTGGAGAAAGCCTCGTGAGGGGGCGAGCAGGAGGGCCAGGACACTCTCTACTTTGCAGATGTGTGTTAGTGGGCATCCTGACACTCCTGCTCGCCCTCTCCCCCCTCAAGAGGCTTTCTCCACACCAGGGAGAAAGCCTTGCATTACGGTGTGGAGTTACAGACAGAAGAACAGGAAGTGAGGATTTCTATAAGTACATTTAAAAGCAAAATGGAAGGATGAGGTAAGTGAAGGAGGACTGCACTAAGGTAAAGGAACATATTTAGGGATTTTTTTTTACCTTTACAACCCCTTTAAGGCACCCCCAAGCATGCTTTTTTTATGAGATTTGTGTATTTTCAGTGCTCCACAAAATCTCTCTCTCTCTCTCTCTCTCTCTCTCTCTCTCTCTCTCTCTCTCTCTCTCTCTCTCTCTCTCTCTCTCTCTCTCTCTCTCTCTCTCTCTCTCTCTCTCTCTCGCCTAGCTTCCCAAGCTCTTTTTGCCGTAGTTTGCCTATTAGCCCTAAAAATGGCCAGAATTGTATAACAAAATACACCCCTCCCCCATATAGACTGTAATAGGATTCAGCTTTACATTCAAGGTCACTGAATTTCAAACAGGATTCATAAAAGCGATGGAAAATGGAACCCAGGGAGATTGGCCCATTACTAATTACGATGATCCGTCCATCACTAATAGAACCCAAATTCTCCTACCTGGGGCAGGGTGTGTCTTTTCCTTGCCAACCTATAAGTGTGGCATTGTTTACTACTTTCACAACACGGTGACCTCATGGAGTTTTCTGGCTCATTTATGTCACAGTAGGATCTAATTAATGATAATTAAGGTCAATCAAAAGTAACTGTGATTGCAAAAATATTGGACAATTAAAGATTAGGCCATAAATAGGCAATCTGCCAATTCCTGGTGCATTGAGAGGTGGCATATTACTCTTCCGTGTGTCCAAATTAAAGGGGTTGTAAAGGTAAAAAAAAATCCTAAATAGCTTTCTTTACCTTAGTGCAGTACTCCTTCACTTACCTCATCCTTCCATTTTGCTTTTAAATGTCCTTATTTCCTCAGAGAAATCCTCACTGCCTGTTCTTCTGTGTGTAACTACGCACAGTAATGGAAGGCTTTCTCCCTGGTGTGGAGTGTCATGCTCGCCCCCTCCCTTGGACTACAGGAGAGTCAGGATACCCACTAACACACAGCTCCTTTCTCTATCTGCAACGTAGAGATCGCCCTGACTCTCCTGTAGTCCAAGGGAGGGGGCGAGCATGACACTCCACACCAGGGAGAAAGCCTTGCATTACTCTGGTGAGTTACAGACAGAAGAACAGGAAGTGAGGATTTCTCAGAAGAAATAAGGACATATAAAAGCAAAATTGAAGGATGAGTTAAAGGGTTTGTAATATGGTTGCCACCTCATCCCTTTAAACCCGAACACATATTAATTACACAGGTTCTGTGGCTGATTAAGGTGGTAATTAAACTCACTTGGTGCCTTTCCTGCATTAAATTGGCCTCAGAACCTGTGTAATTCATATGTGTTCGGGTTTAAAGGGATGAGGTGGCAACCCTAGTTTGTAAAGGTAATTTTTTTTATTTTCCCTAAATAGCTTCCTTTACCTCAGTGCAGTCCTCCTTCACGTACCTCGTCCTTCCATTTTGCTTTTAAATGTCCTTATTTTTTCTGAGAAATCCTCACTTCCTGTTCTTCTGTCTGTAACTCCACACCATAATGCAAGGCTTTCTCACTGGTGTGGAGAAAGCCTCTTGAGGGGGAGGGGTGAGCAGGAGTGTCAGGACGCCCATTAACACACAGCTTCTTTCTCAATCTGCAAAGTAGAGAGCGTCCTGACACTCCTGCTCGCCCCCTCACCCTCAAGAGGCTTTCTCCACACCAGTGAGAAAGCCTTGCATTATGGTGTGGAGTTACAGACAGAAGAACAGGAAGTGAGGATTTCTCAGAAAAAATAAGGACATTTAAAAGCAAAATGGAAGGATGAGGTAAGTAAAGGAGGACTGCACTAAGGTATAGGAAGCTATTTAGGGTAAAACATGTACTTTTACAACCCCTTTAAAGCATAACTACACTGAGCACCACAAACCAAAAAGGCAATTTAATTCATGTCTCCATGCTTGTTTTTTGTTTGCTGAGAATTCACTTTGAAAAACACCCCCTAGCATTTCTGTCCATAGGCATCTTATGTAAGGGCAGGTGCTTCATGTAGCATTTACTTACTGGAATCAATCTGTCCTTAGCTCAGGCATGCAAGTGTTTAGTCAGATTAGGTGACCTATCAGATATTGTAACGGAAGTGACTTTCTGTCACGACCATCTTGCTACACCTCACACTTATCCACGGTAAGGAGTCAGAAGGTGGCAAGTGGACACCTTGTTACACCCAACCAGAGTCTTGCATTTCACACTAAAGGCTCATACACACAATCAGACTTTTTGACAACAACGGTCCGATGGACGCGTTTTATCTGACAATCCGACCGTCTGTACGCTCCATCGGACAATTGTTTTCGGTTTTTCAACTGACAAATGTTCGCTGTGAATGTTCTCAAACTTTCCGACAACAAATGTCAGATAGAGGATCATCCGATCGTGTGTACACAAGTCCATCAGACTAAAATCCAAAGCTCAAATGAGCATGCTCAGAACCAATGCTAAACATCAGACAACAATAGCAGAAGTTGCCCAAAGGGTGGCGGTAAAGAGCTGAAAAACCACGTGATTTGGTGAAAGTTGGCTGAAAAAGTCCTGCCGTGTGTGCAGAACAATTTCACGGCCAACGCCCCTTCGGACAAAAATCCACAAAAAAGTCAGATGGAAGTCGTGTATGAGGCTTTATTTTTAACAGAAAACTGAGTGAAATACAGAATTTAGTCCGTGTGACTGTTTACATGTTGAATTTTAAAAGCAGCGGCAAGCCTGCTGATCTCACAGGTTTGCTAATCTGACAGAACACCACTGCTTTTAAAGGGGTTGTAAAGGTTAATTTTTTATTTTCTAAATTGGTTCCTTTAAGCTAGTGCATTGTTGGTTCACTTACCTTTTCCTTTAAATTTCACTTCTAAATGTTTTCTTTGTCTGATTTTCTCACTTCCTGTTCTTCCTCAGTAAGCTGTAAGGTCAAGCTTACTGAGGAGAAACAGGAAGTGAGAAATTCAGACAAAGAAAAAAAAATTAGAAGGGGAAATCAAAGAAAAAAGGTAAGTGAACCAACAATGCACAAGCTTAAAGGAACCTATTTAGAAAATGAAAAAAAAAAAATGAACCTTTACAATCCCTTTAAGATTCAACATAAAAAGTCTGACAGATTCCTAAATCCTGTACTTCACCATATAAGCTGAGTTTACTGTTAAAAATAAGTGTGAAATGCCAAACTCCGGTGGGTGTAACAAGATGTCAGTTTGCCGTCTTCTCACTGGATCCTTACAGTGAACGGGTGCTGGGGTGTAGCAAGATGGCGGCGACGAAACGTAACTTCCATTACAAATTCTGATGGGTCGCCTTATCTGACAAAACACAGGCAGGAGAGTGTACTTAGCTGAGAACACCCCCCCCCCCCCTCCTAAAACGCCTGGAGGAAGTTGAAGATATAAAGAATAAAAATAAAAGAAAAGAGAACAAGTAAATATAATATACTTTCTATTTATTTACTAATGTTAACAGAATGAGGTTTAAAAATAGTCAATGTTGATTGAGAGAGAGTGACGTTCTGTGTTAATGCCGCTGCACTGTATAGAAAAAGGCGGACTGATAGACTGTATGGACATGACATAAAAATGGAAGTCTTATATATATAGGGTTGCCACTTTTTCTTCAAGCCAAACACTTTAGCGGCATTGTGGTGGGCACCTCTGATGGGGTCTGTGCTGATAATTAATGCACTGATAATCAGCGCAGGACCCCCCCCCCCTCCTGGCAGGAGAGCTGCCGATCGGCTTTCTCTGTCAGAGCGAACCGAGGAAAGCCGATTACTGCCACTTCCGGGTTACTGCTGTGATTGGACACAGCTGATCACGTGGTAAAGGGCCTACATCAGAGGCTCCTTATCTTGATCGGAGATGCAGTGTGTCAGAGTAACACACCACCGATCGCCTCTCTGCGCGCCCCCTGGGGGCACGCACAAGTGCCTTATCCTGCTGGATGTCATATGATGTCCAGTCAGGATAGCGGAGTTGCAGACATCAATCTACAATGAGGCGGGCGGGAAGTGGTTAATTATCTTATGTACTTTCTGTGTGGTAATGAGGGAAGCTGCTGTGTTTGTCTCCCTTCAGAAGTATTTAAACTACACCCACATTTCTTACTTGTCACCATGCAGCACCATGCAAAAAAACAAACTGGCATTTTTTTAATGTTTATTTACCTTATTTTGAATGAAATATCTGTTCTCTTCCTGCTTGTGTTGCCGCCGTGAGGTACGTCATTCTACTTCCTGGTTCTGAGAGGGAGGGAAGAGGTTTCCCTAACAGCAGGGCGGGAACTTCCCCCATTGTAAGCTCATACGAGCAGGGCCCTCTGATCCCTCCTGTATTGATTTGTATTGTAAAAGTACTTACCTGATGTAAAGCGCTGCGTAAACTGTTGGCGCTATATAAATCCTGTATAATAATAATTTTAATGCCACTATCACGATAAAAACCCGGCCTACAAGCAGTGGCACTAGGTTGTGACACACTGCGTATGCATAAGACCAGGAGGTGCATGCTGGGTAGCCAGCATGTATGAAATCCTGGAAGAGGGACACAGCAGCATCACATGCCCACACTGTACAGGACAAGAACAGGATACATATATACGCAGTATATATATATATATATATATATATATATATATATACATACATACTGCACAAACACACAACAGAGGACAGTGAAGATGACACCTTGATACCTTAGACCCCTTTCACAATGGGGAGGGAGTAGCGGTGGCGTTAAAGCGCTGCTATTTTTGGCAGTGCTTTACCGCTAATTTTGCAGCGCTATTCGGCCGCTAGCAGGGTGGAGAAAGGGTTAAAACCGCCCACAATGCAGAGACGCATTGCTGGCGGTATAGCCACGGTATCCCATTGATTTAAATGGGCAGGAGAAGTATATACACGGCTCCAAAGATGCTGCTAGCAGGACTTTTTTTTTCCATCCTGCTAGCCACATCTTTGGAGCCGTGTGTATACTTCTCCTGCCCATTTAAATCAATGGGATACCGTGGCTATACCGCCAGCAATGCGCCTCTGCAGAGGCGCATTGTAGGCGGTTTTAACCTATTCTCGGCCGCTAGTGAATAGCGACAAAATTGCGATTAAAAATAGCGGCGCTTTACCGCTGACGCTGCTCCCGCCCCAGTGTGAAAGGGGCCTTACTCTCGGAGAGTATCTCACCAAAACTAAAATTCCTATCGCAGGGAGTAAACAAAGTCTGACTTGTATCTTAGAAAATGAGCGAGCCAATAACACAAGCCAGGAAATTATATTTCTGGGGTCATTCTGTAGACCAGGAAAAAATTGGGAGAGCAACTGCGCTAATAAAGTGAAAAAGTAAACAAAAATGAATTGCTACAAAATAAGGCTTAATTTCCACTGGCGTTTTTTGAGCTGGAGCTTTAAAAACGCAGCGGCATAGTTTTTGTGCGTTATTGAGCGTTTTTTAATGTCTGGCGTTTTTACAGCTCTATTGCTGGAGCTTCAGAACGCACTGGTCCCGCGTTTTTTTTTGCAGCTTAAAAACTACAGCTCAAAAACGTCATGGTGGGCATGAGGCCGTAGACTAACATGGACAGGCGTTTTTAAGCTGCAAAAAACGCTCAGAAAAGTGGCTGTAAAAACGCCAGTGGAACACGTGAAGCTGCACCTTACTGTGTAACATTTAACCACTTTAATACCAAGGACGTCAATTGACGTCCTGGCTTTCAGTGGGGATATCTGAATGATGCCTGCAGCCACAGGCATCATTCAGATATCCATCTCTTCAGGCGGCGAATCCCTGCACCATAAAAACAATCATAGCGGCATAGTGTGAACCCATATAACTTTGTTTAATAAAACAATTAAAATCACACTTACAAGAAAGTAGATAAAATTTGCATGTGAAAAATAGCCGGCCGGCTAGCACACCCGTTCACTCCGGGACACAGTTTGCGATTTGAAGGACGTCAGCACGCCGCTACCCTACGCCGTTTTGTCTCCTAAAGACTTCGTCCTGGTGCCCCAGGACGAAGTCTTTAGGAGACGAAACGGCGTAGGGTAGCGGCGTGCTGACGTCCTTCAAACCGCAAACTGTGTCCCGGAGTGAACGGGTGTGCTAGCCGGCCGGCTATTTTTCACATGCAAATTTTATCTACTTTCTTGTAAGTGTGATTTTAATTGTTTTATTAAACAAAGTTATATGGGTTCACACTATGTAGCTTTTTTTTCTTCTCCATACTGATTTCATTACAACTCGGATCATCGGTCCACTGCTGGAGAAAACTCAACCTTTGGATATCCTGTCACGTTAACCCTTGGCTGGGGATTAAGCCATCTGCTGTCAGAAGATCTCTAGTTGGGATCTTCCCCTCTGGTAAGGGGCGGGGTGATTGAAAGGTGGAGGTGTTTATCTATCCATGCACTGTTTCTGAGGTTTTTGCATTTGATGTCACTATCTATCTGGAGGAAAGAACATTTGTTTTCTGCTATCAGTTTCCATCAGAAGCATAACATGTTCCGCACTTGATTAATGGATTTTACATATTTTAACATGTTCCGCACTTGATTAATGGATTTTATATATTATACTGTATATATTTCTTTCATTACCTGCTTGACGGGACTCTCATTTACTCTACACTGGACTATCAATTTAGTTCTACACTGTAGTGTTTATATTTGCGCAGCTTTTTCTTGTTTTATAGTATTATTTTTGTGTGTATCTCACATTTTAAGTTGCTAGCATTTTTCTAGACCATTCACATAGACAGCGCAGTATTACCACTCTTTTTTTAATCATAGCGGCAGTTCCGCCGCTTGATCGTTCTTATAGGCGGCGGGAGGGGACGCCCCCCCCTCCCGCCGCCATCCGGTGCGTCTCCGGGCTCTCCTTTGCCATCGGAGACCCGGAGAAATGATCCGCCGCCGTCCACTGTAAACCATAGAGTAGACTGGTGACCAGATGGTCACTAGTCATCTCTATGATCGTCGGAGGCCCGGCCGCGATGTTATGACGTCACGCCCGGGTCCTGGAATGTAAACACAGCCGCAATCCTGCCTGAAAGCATTAGATCTGTGATTTTTTTTTCGCGATCTAATGCTTTCCAGCCTGGAGGAGAGATGTTGGGTCTTATTGACCCCGCATCTCTCCATAAAGAGTACCTGTCACACACATTCCTATTACAAGGGATGTTTACATTCCTTGTAATAGGAATAAAAGTGATCAAAAAAAAAAAATGTCAAAAAAGTTAAAAAATAAAATAAATTGTGTAAAATAAAAAAAAATATATATATATATATATTTTTTAAACGCCCCTACCCCCGGTAGTTCGCGATCAGAAGCGAACGCACGCGTAAGTCTCGCCCACATGTGTAAACGCCGTTCAAACCACACATGTGAGGTATCGCTGCGTGCGTTAGAGCACCAGCAACAATTCTAGCACTAGACCTCCTCTGGAACTCTAAATGTGTAACTTTAAAAAAAAAAATAAGCGTCGCCTATGGAGATTTTTAAGTACTGACGTTTGGCGCCATTCCATGAGTGTGCACAGTTTTAAAGCGTGACATGTTAGGTATCTATTTACTCTGCGTAACTTAATCTTTCACATTATACTAAAAAATTGGGCTAACTTTACTGTTTTGTTCTTTTTTAATTCACAAAACCGTTTTCCCCAAAAAAAAGGCGTTTAAAAAAATGATTGCGCAAATAATGTGCGAGATAAAAAGTTGCAATGGCCGGCATTTTATTCCCTAGAGTGTCTGCTAAAAAAACCATATATAGTGTTTGGGGGTTCTGAGTATTTTTCTAACAAAAAAATTATGATTTATGCATGTAGGAGAAGTGCCAAAATAGCCCCGGTATTGAAGCGGTTAAACAGTGATAACATAGGAGAAAAAAACAAGTTGCGCTAAACATAATCAAAACAAATACCTATACCCAGAATGCATGGTGTTGGTAATTAACTATAAAAATGCATGAAACAAGGAAAAAATATATAATCAAAGTCCATGGAAAAACAATGTAGTGATAGATTCTTTCACCAGTGAGTAGAAAGAAAAGTCCACATTTGTTGACCATAAAACGAAGTGATAATCCAAATAGAAGAGATCCTCCACCATGAGAGTAAGGGCCCTTTCACACTGGTGCATTTTTGCCGCGTTTTAGCGGTAAAAATAGCGCTAATAAAACGTTCATAAAACGCTCCCCATGAAATGAATTAAAAAACGCTGTAAAAACGCGGTAAAAACGATTTAATCGCGGCAAAACACAGTGATTTTACTGCGATTTTACCGCGTTTTTAATTCATTTCAATGGAGAGGGGCATGGGGGGCATTTTAATAGCGCTATTTTTACCACGAAAATGCAGAAAAAACGCACCAGTGTGAAAGGGCCCTAAATGAATCTGCTTACCAGATTCCCAGCGGTCCCTTAATCAAAAGAGGACCCCAGGTAGCATGTAGATTGAAACTGTAGGAGTTAGAGGCTCAATGGACCAAGCTTGATGTCAATCACCATTTCATTCCAATAAGTAGAAATCGCAGATGCCGTATAATATGGAAAACACATAGAGGGCCACAATAGTGTAAAACCATAGATAACATTTATTAAAATAAGACAAAAACACACTTACATTATAGCAGTGTTAAAATGGCTTGTCAGTCTGGTGCTCCGGCCGGAAGCAAACCAGACAACCCGTCCAATAGGTTTGGAATTGGTGTAGTCAAAGGGAGGTGACACCGATGCGATACACGTTCCGCCCGACCAGTTTTGCTTCCTCATGGGGCACATTGGACAGGCGATCTCCTAGGACCTGTGACGTGTCCTAGGCGATCGCCTACAGGGAGGAGCTGAAGATAGGCGATTAAGCTAATCGCCTAACCAGCCCCTCGGCGGAAGGAGGAAGTGGGACAGGAAGTCCCACTCCTCCTGAAGCCCCCCCCCCCAAAAAAATTACATGCCAAATGTGGCATGTAAGGGGCTGAGGAGTGGGTAAGCGGAAGTTCAATTTGTAAGTGGAACTCCGCTTTAATACACCCTACTGAAGTCGCTCCAACTTCAGAAAAGGTTCCTGTACCACTTCAATCCGACTTCTAGGCAACTTGTACCCATTGATTTCAATGGAAGTCGCCTCAGAAGTCTGATCACTGTCTTAACTGAAGTCAGGGCTGAACTGGGACAAAAATTTGGCCCTGGACTTCATCCAGACTGGCCCACTTTGACAGGTCTCTCCCATGGCGGTTGGAAAACTCCTGCACCCCCCCCCCCCCCCCGGCCACCCAAGCCCCCTCTCCCCCTTCACTAGCCACTAGCCGTTCTACTTTTTTAAAGTAGAACGGCTTGTACTGGTACTCTTATAGGCAGTACCAGTGGGGAAGCTAGACATTATTTCACCCGGGGCAAAGAATCAGTTTGGTGCCCCCCCCCTTATGAGACAAGATTAGGCAGAAGTGAGAAACTCCCAGGCCATAGCTGTTGAGTCGGCTGTCTGTCCCCTCCCCCATGCTCCTCTGGTCCTCCCCCTGCTTCTCTGTTCCCCCCAGGTGAGCGATGCTGGGAGGGAGAGGAGGTGAGCGCTGCGGGGAGGGAGAGGAGGTGAGCGCTGCGGGGAGGGAGAGGAGGTGAGTGCTGCGGGGAGGAAGAGACAGAGGAGTGGAGGGAGGCGGCAGTCCGCTCTCACTGAAGCCGGCCCACTGAGCCATCAGCCCACCGGGAAACTCCCTGTAGTCCCAATGGCCAGTCCATCCCTGACTGAAGCAACAATACAGGAAGAGAACATTTCTCAGGTAAACCCCTCCCCCAGAGCTGATTGTTGTTTGATTGGCCACTGGAAAGCCTCCTGTCCTGGAGGCGACTTGAAATTGCCTGATGATTCATACTCTAGTCGCGTCCAAGTTGCCTCCCAAAGTCGTGCTGGAAGTCGTGTTGCCCCTGTGTGAACGGACTCCCCTTTCACACTGGGGTGGTGCGGTAATAAACCCCACTAGTGGCTGATAAAGGGTTAATACCGCCCACAATGCGACTCTGCAGAGGCGCATTGCGGATGGTATTGCAGCGGTTTCTCACCGCTCCAAAGATGCTGCTGACAGGATATTTTTTTCTCTCCCGCCAGTGGAGACACTAGTTCTGATGGCCTGGGGAGGGGGGGGAGAATGAATTCCCTCAATTTGCATAGATTCCCTCTCACTTCCTGTTTGGCTATGGGACAGGAAGTGAAGGGAAATCTCTGAAATGGGTTAGGGATGGTAAAAAATTTAAAGCGATGCCCCCTCCCCCCCCCACAGTTGCAGAATGCCAACTGCCCACATACTGGAAGCAGTGCGGCCGATTTATGGGGGCGCTAAACTAATTTGCCTAACAGTGTATCGCAAGCCGACGGAGACACTGTCCGTGCTGCCCCCCTGCTAACTGCTGCCCTAGGCCTGGGCCTTCTTGGCCTAGGCCAGGATACAGCATTGCGTGCAGCCTCACAAGATGAATAGCTCTGCAAATATTTTATAAATGCACCCTTTAGTTTTTTTCCCAGTCTTAAATATCACCAGCTCTAGATCTCTCTGCTCTGTTTCCCTAAACTTTTAGATTTAGAGATTATTATAGCCTAAATGTTCCTACCTGGGAGCTGGGTGTGCTTGTTTTCCTGCCAGCTTATAATTATGGCATTGTTACTACTGTGACTGCACAGTGACCTCCTAGATTTGTCTGGCCCAGTTCCCAACTTTACTTAGATAATAAAAGATTAGGCCATGACTGGGGCAATCTGCCAATTCCCAGTGTACTGAGAGGTGCATACGACTCTGCCTGCCCACATTAATGCCACCGCACTGCATAGAAGAAGACAGACTTGTAGGCAGGTGCCGACCATTGTTAATTTTGGCAGAAAATTTTGATTTAGTTTTAGTGTAGGGCTAAAATGGCATTTTAGTTTTAGTTTTAGTCCCATTTAAGTCTTCTGTAATTGTTCTAGTTTTAGTCGTATTTCGTCGATTTAATCTCCAGTACATTTTAGTCGACAAAAATGATTTTAGTCGACTCAAAACTAATCTAAAATCTAATGGGTAGATTTAAATTGTAATGCATTATTTAAAGTGGATGTAAACCCACAATGTAGAGTATATGTCACAATGTAGAGTATAAGATTTCCTATCATCTGTGCCCAGTCTTGCCACACAGAGTTAATCCAGCGTTGAGTAATCCTCTTTTAATGTTCAGTGCAAATTAACAGAATTCCAGATAAAAACTTGCCAAATTATAAAGTCTGTTTCTCTGTTTTTGCTTTCAGTAACTGGTTATTTACATATCTAGCTTGGACATGTTTATCATAACAAGAGGTGATCCAAAGTTCATTGTATATTACTAGGATGTGTTATGATGTTATATCACCTCATGTTATGATAAACATAACATAACATATGATAAACATGTCCTAGCTAGATATGTAAATAACCTCTCACTCAAAGCAAGAAGAGAGAAAACTGACTTTTTATCTAGGCAGGGTTTTATCTGGAAGGCTGTTCATTTTCACTGAACATAAAAGAGGATTTCTCAGAGCTGGATTAACTCTGTGTGGCAAGACTGGGCACAGATGATAGGAAATATTATACTCTACATTGTGACATCCACTTTAAGCATTTCTGTAAAAGTTCCAAACTCATTATATACTGCTGGAAGGAAAAAATCTCATATGTTATTACTTATGTTATTGAGGTATGAATATGCACTACAGACCAATGTTAATTTTTCCGTCAAATTTAAATTCAGTTTTAGTCTTATGCCGCGTACACACAGTGGTTGTTTGTGATGAATTAAAACAACGTTTTAAAAAACGTCATTTAAAATGATCGTGTGTGGGCAAAACGTCGTTTTATGTCTTCTGAAAAACGTAAAAAAAAAAAAAAAATTCGAACCTGCTTCAATTTACACTATGTGGAGATGTTTTTGGGATAGATTACCGTTGTTAAAGAATGTTGCATTGCATATACAAACTACTTACAGCTGTAGGAAAACAAGATACAGGACATACAGAGTACTTACGCCTACAACACACATGCACACACTATCTAAACTTTCAGAAACAACGTTTAAAACAATGTTTTAATACCCGCGCATGCTCATAAGCAAGTTATGACGCAAGCTTCTATTGAAAAGAGTGCTGTCGAACATGGTGTACGTAACCGCACTTTGAAAGAGCATTTTCAGAAAACGATGGTGTGTATGCAACGTCGTTTTTTAAAATGAAGTTTGAAAAACGTTGTTTTTTTTCATGAGAAAAAAACAACGTTTTTTTACAAAAAATGCCATTTTAGTTTTAGTTGTATTTTAGTCATCTCGATTGTTTTAGTCGACTAAAATGGTATTAACTTAGTCGACTAAAATCAGTTTTAGTCGACAAAATTAACACTGGTGCCTACAATGTTATTTATTTTTTTGTGTTTGTGCCTAGAAATTCATGGGTTAATGCAGTGCTTCTCAAATAGTGGGGCACGCCCCCCAGGGGGGGCCCGAGGCTCCATGAAGGGGGGCTCGAGCCTCCTTCCGGACTGCGGCGATCGCGACATTTAGTAGCCGCTTCTGTCCCCAGCCTCCTCCGCTAGTTAGAGGAGCAGACGGCGGGAGGCGGGACATTTTTGAACTGACGAGTGGGACCAGAGAGGTAGCAGCCTATCATGTTGGACGGCAGGTGATTGGCTGCTAGGAGGTGGTCCTAGCAGCCAATCACCAGTTCGCCCAAAAGTCTCCCCGCCCCGCCCAGTGCTGCTGCGGCTTCACTTGACGAATGTCCCGCCTCCTGCTCTCCGCGCTGAAAAGTTACAGGTAGGAGTGGAGAGGGAAGGGAGGAAAAATATATGGAAATGTTAAGGATGAGGAGTGGGGGCTGTGCTGTGGGGGGTAATGGGGGGTTATGTGATGGGGCAAAAACTGTGTGCAGGATATGTGATGGGGGTCATGTAAAGGGGGCAATACTGTGTGGGGGGATATGTGATGGGGGTCATGTAAAGGGGGCAATACTGTGTGGGGGGATATGTGATGGGGCAATACTATGTGGGGGGATATGTGATGTGGGTCATGTAAAGGGGGCAATACTGTGTGGGGGGATATGTGATGGTGCAATAATGTGTGGGGGGATATGTGATGGGTAATATTGAAGCGGACATCTTGTTACACCTATTGGAGTTTTAGATTTCACAGTTATTTTCAACACAAAACTGAGTTTATATGCTTAACCACTTAAGCCCCCGGACCAATATGCTGCTAAATGCCCAGAGGCGTTTTTACAATTCGGCACTGCGTCGCTTTAACAGACAATTGCGCGGTCGTGTGACGTGGCTCCCAAACAAAATTTGCGTCCTTTTCTTCCCACAAATAGAGCTTTTTTTGGTGGTATTTGATCGCCTCTGCGATTTTTATTTTTTGCACTATATACAAAAATAGAGCGACATTTTTGAAAAAAATCTATATTTTTTACTTTTTGTTATAAGAAAAATCAAATAAACTACATTTTAGTCAAACATTTAGGCCAAAATGTATTCAGCCACATGTCTTTAGTAAGGGGTTATTAGGGGGGGTACGGGGCTACCCTGAACCTAACACTAACTGCCTGTCACAGTAACTGTCACACTGACACTAAATGCAGTGATCAGTAAATATATGATCACTGCAATCAGTGACAGTGTGACAGGGGGCTGGGGGGGGGGGGGTGATCTGAAGCGGTTAAATGTCCCTATGTGTGTGGTGTCAGTGTAGTGTTTGTGCGACTTACTGTGAGTCTTCTCTCCTCTCGGCGGATTGAAAATACCTCCGAGAGGAGAGCTGACATCACTTCATCTGCCTGTGTTTACATTATACAGGCAGAGGAAGTGACACGCCGGGGGGGTTTCTGGATTGGCTGGGAGCGATCACGAGGGGGCGGACAGAATCGAGCTGCCGTCCCCTCAGCACGGATCGCTCCCTAAGGTAAGCCACCCACCGCACGATCAGACCCCCGACCCGCTAGAAGGCAGGGACATACATGTACGCCCATCTGCCTGTATGTGCCATTCTGTGGACGTACATAGTCGTGCGGCGGGCGTTAAGTGGTTAAATAAAGTGTTTGGAAATCCGATGGACTGTTTACATGTTAAATGTGAAAATCAGAGGTGTTCTGTCACATTAGCAACCATGTAAGTGTAGCGCTACCCCCGCAGGAGCCGCTGGATAGATTTCAGTCGGCCTGTTACCTCCATAGCTTCGATATCTAGGGTAGTTAAAGAGAGCGGCAGTAGTAACGGAATGTGCAAACAGTGGTTGTCTTTTCTTGTGCTTTATTTTACCCAACACGGTAAACAATAAACTTTAGGTCAATAGAAAAAGATGGATGAGGAGTAGAGTAGCAGATTCAGGCCTACGAGTAACAGAAACAGTCCTGCTCCAAAAGACATTTTGCTTTCGTCGCCACTCCAGCCGAAGTGGGTGTAGTGTACCTGGACAGGCCTCTCACACCGACCTGGCAGCCAGGGTATCACTCGGAACCTTGTGGGAAAACAAGCCTCTGCCACAGACCCTTCCCTAGAACGTAAATCATGAGATAAATCTTCCTTAGTGAATTTAGTGCCTGAATCTGACCTTAGGTAATTCTCAGTTGGTCACCGACTGACAGGTTGCTGACGTCCAACCTCTCAGTGTCCGGTCACCTCGATCCCCGATGGTTCGCTCCAGTGCTGTTGGATCACCAGCCTCTCATTGGTGCTCCTCAACTAGGTCCCCACCGAACAGCTAAACTCGCTTGGGATCTTCAAGTTGGGACCCCAGTCGATCACCGGGGTCCCGCCACAATTTCAGTTGCTCCGGGCCAACAGGGTCCCGGAACCAGGATCTCCACGTTGCACCCACGCCCCGTACAGGTAGGCCATAACGCTATACAGAATAGCACCTGTACTAAAAGTACACAGGCGCTACACACTCCCCCCACTTAAACAGTCACTGTTCCCAGTGTCTACCACAGACATTCAAGCCTGAATGCCTGGCCTGAATCTATATGACAGGAAAGAAAGAGGAAAGAAAATACTTTCAAGACGGTTGCCTACACATAGGAAAGCATATTCTGTCTCCTGGTCCTTTGCTGGGACATTTAGGTATTCCCAAACAGCATTTCTCTCTTTCCTGGACAATTTCGAGAAGAAGGGCTGGAGGTACATAGGGGTACTACCAGCCGTAATCAGTGGCCACTTTGCGCATAACGATGCGCTGCAATCGGGCCAGGTTAGGCAGCATACGAGGGTCTCCAAGTCCTGGCAATACATTAGTATCAGGTGCCCTTTTTAGCATAGGCACTGCGACAGGTATGGGGTTGGCAACACTAGTGGACTCACCAACTCCCCATGTAAGCTGCAGGACACTTGTACTTGCAGTGCTTAATGCATTTAGTGCGCTCCGGCCGGCCTCCTACGAGATTTATGGGCCCGAAACCCTCCATGGCCTTGGGATTCAGGAAACTTGGGTTCGAACCAGTGATCGTCCCCATTGCCGGACAAGGACTCTAGCTCGGAGGAATTGTACTCTTCTGCGGGCAAATAGTTACACCCCCCGGATGGGATAGTAGACAAGTCCGGCAGGTGAGCGGGTAGGCCTTCTACCGCAGCCACAGGAAGTCTGCGCGGGACCCTTCTTAGCAATGGCATGCCATATGGAGACAACATTAGTGGGGGTAGTCTCCAACACAGCATCAGCTTGCGTACTAGTCACGCTGGTCACACAGTCTTTCAACACTTTCTCATCCACTTCGCTTACCTCCGGTGATCTGGATGGGGAGGTAGCCGATAACAGGGTCAGCGTGGATGAGACAGTCACGATCTCCGGATCGATGATTACTGCAGATGGGGAGGATTCCGGCTATGGGATCTCTTCCTCCGCGGTCACGGTTCCAGCGATCCAGTCGACCTTATACTCCCGAGTGGTTTCGGTCGGTGGCTCAAATTGAAATAGATAGGCCCGGCACCTTTTACATTGGACGAAAGGCAGGATCCGAACAACCAGCTCCGAGCAGCGGGGGCCAGGGTTGTCTTTTCCATTGGGCACACTGGGCAGTTGCCCGGGGGCCCCACTTGCCTGGGGGGCCCCCATCGGCTGCCCAGCGACCCCAGTAAAAAATGGTGGAGAATGGCGGGTCAGAACTGTAGAACTGTATCGTGTCTACAGTCTCTGAGGAAGAGTCTGGAGAGGAGTTAAGAGTGGGACCGTCGCTGGGATGGGGGTCACAGGAGAAGTCAGACATGAAGAGACTATAGGATAAAACCAGAGCAGCCAAGCTGGAGCCATCTGACTGAGCCTTGCATGGTGCACCTGAGAGGAGGTCAGTGATAGCACCACCAGGCCAGTCTAAGGGCGGGTGGTTGCTAAAGAAAGGGGGGAGTGAATACAAAAATATTAGTGCCCCCCCTTACCTTAGTGTATTTACTCTACGGAAGGTGGTTCCCCTTTACATCAGAGTCTGCAGGATTCCCCCTTACAGTGCTAGGGGGAACTCAGTCTGAGGACCGTGATGTAAGTGGGAACTCTGATGTAAAGAGAAAGCAGTGGATTCTGATATAAGGTGGTCTCTGGGCACCAGAGCCCCCCTCCACATCAGAGTTCCCCCTTACATCATGATCTGCAGTGTTCCCCTTTACATAAGAGTTCCCTTTCACTGTAAGGGGGGATCCTGCAGACTCTGATGCAAGAGGAAACTCTGATCAGGCTGGGTTACAGTAACCTAACCTTCATGCCAATGAAGAAATTTGTAAAACTGTAATTTTAGGTACTTTTTTGCAGTGCCAATAAAAAATTGTGGTTCTGCCAGTAAATTTCATGATTTTTGGCAGTAAATTCTTGTGCGTGGTTGTGTAGACAGGGCCCCAGTGCACTGTATTGCCCCGGGGCCTATAATGCTCTTAAGATGGCACTGGCGGGGGCAGGACAGTCCGAGGGCCTTCACGCCTCCACTCGAAGACTAACTTCCCTTAGTCTGCATCCGGATACCAGTATCGGTCAGGGATACTCCGGTGGCAGCAGGCTTTGGATGGGCTCCAATGGTAGATATTGGAGGTCTCAATCTCTCAAACGGCGTCGGAGGAGCAGACATGTTGCACGTGTCTCTCTCTCGTGGGCGGGCAATCACTCTGCTGGTTGGCGCCAAACTTCGCCCCACGTCTCACGCAGGGGTGGGTTACTCCTCCCACTTAAAGTTCTTGTCTGGGCACGTTGCAGACACGCGTCACTCAGACTTTTAATACCTAAGGTTAACTCTCTCCTCGCTGCACAGTCCAACACCATGACAATTCCTTGTTCTCAGTAGTAGAATAAAGAGATTTCACTGTTCCGTTGTCAGAGGCAACAGCCGAATCCCGGACGAGCCCCCACATGTATCTCTACCCCCGCAGGAGCCGCTGGATGGATTTGGGTCGGCCTGTTACCTCCATAGCTTCGATGTCTAGGGTAGTTGAAGAGAGCGGCAGTAGTAACGGTGGTTGTCTTTTCTTGTGCTTTATTTTACCCAACACGGTAAACAATAAACTTTAGGTGAATAGAAGAAGATGGATGAGGATTAGAGTAGCAGATTCAGGCCTACGAGTAACAGAAGCAGTCCTGCTCCAAAAGACACTTTGCTTTCAGTTCCCACTTTAGTCGGAGTGGGTGTAGTGTACCTGGACAGGCCTCCGGGAAAATAAGCCTCTGCCACAGACCAATCCCTAGAACGTAGATCATGAGATAAATCTTCCTTAGTGAATTTAGTGCCTGAATCTGACCTTAGGTAATTCTCAGCTGGTCACGACTGACAGGTTGCTGACGTCCAACCTCTCAGTGTCCGGTCACCTTGATCCCCGATGGTTCGCTCCAGTGCTGTTGGATCACCAGCCTCTCATTGGTGCTCCTCAACTGGGTACCCACCGGACAGCTAAACTCGCTTGGGATCTTCAAGTTGGGACCCCAGTCGATCCCCGGGGTCCCGCCACAATTTCAGTTGTCCCGGGCCAACAGGGTCCCGGAACCAGGATTTCCGCATAGCACCCATGCCCCAGCCAGGTAGGCCATATCGCTTGGGGCACGGTGATGTACGGTCACCCTAAAGGTGGGTGCAGCACCAGGAACCAGAAGAGACTCTGCCAATGGCGCCTGTTCCAGAAGTACTCTACTGTCAGGGCACCAATTCTGCGGACTTTGATCGCGCGCACATGCGTAGTAGAACGACGCGATCGCACGTCTCTATTCGGCGCATGCGCGCGCACGTCGGCGGGAGCGACGTGTGCGGGAGCGCGCGTACGGGGCGAACTCACGTGATTCCGTCGGAGCCAATCACAGGGCTCACCACCCTATTTAAACCGGCCTCTGACACATGGCAGGTTGCTGGTTTGTCATCAGCTCCTGTATGTGTCTCGTTGCTGTGAATCTGTTTGACCTGAAAACCTTCTGGCTTACCTGTTTGAATCCTGATCTCGGCCTGCCCTTGGACTCTGCTGACCTCTCCAACCTTTGACCCCGGCTTGCATTCCTGGACTCTGCTAACCTCTCCAAACCTTTGATCTCGGCTTGTATACTTGGACTCCCGCTGACCTCTCCGATCTTTGACCCCGGCTTGCATTTCTGGACTTTCCGTGATCTCTTGACCCGTGATCCGCAACCAGGGCCTTGAACTAGTTTTGCCTGTTGGAACCGCTGTCCCTGCTTGGTGCCACCAACTGTCTCCCCGGCCTGTCTGCAGATCCGGTACCTTCCTTGATCCTCACCTTGACCCAGCTTCCTGTTTCCGGTACCGGTGCCTTCCGGTGCTGTCACCTCTCTGTCTCCATCATCAGGGGGCGGTCAGCACCGGTTCGCAAAGGTGAGCCGCCCGCAGCATCTTGGCCTCGGTAAGTTCTTTAGACTCTGACAGTACAAACCAGCCAGATGTCTGAGGCCGACCGGGCGCGCTCACCATTCGAAACTCTCTGCCAGCAAGTCTCCGCCCTGACCGAAGCGGTGCAAAAACTACAGGAGGGATACCTCCAGATGGACGGCCGTCTGCAGCAAATAGCCACTCCTCCAGGACTTTCTGCAGCCCCTACCGTCCAAACGACAGGGCACACAGCTCCGCCATCCTCTTCGGGTCCAGCAGTAATGATCTCACACCCTGAACCCCGAGTACCTACACCCGAACGGTTTGTAGGTGACCGAAGGAAGTATCGGGCTTTTAAGAATGCTTGCACCTTGTATTTTGCCCTACTACCAAGGACCTTTTGCTCGGAAGCTGTAAAAGTAGGGTTTGTCATCTCCCTTCTCTCGGATGAGCCCCAGGCCTGGGCCCATGGTTTAATGGAACAGAGAAGCCCTGTTCTGGACACCATCGACGCCTTCTTCACCCACATGGCCAAGCTCTACGACGATCCGCTGCGCTCTGCCACCGCAGAAGCTACCCTCCACAATTTGAGTCAGGGCCGGCGGCCCATAGAGGACTATACTGCTGAGTTCAGGAAGTGGTCAGCAGACACAGGTTGGAACGAAGTGGCTTTAAAGTACCAGTACCGTCAGGGTCTCTCCGAGGCCCTCAAAGATGAACTTGCACGCTCTGAAACCCCCGCTTCACTGGAAGGCCTGATCCAAGCTGCCACCAAACTGGACCGACGCCTGCGGGAGCGGCGTTCTGAGCGGTTCCAGACCACCCGTCCCAGTTGGGCTCCACCAAGACAGCCTTCAGTACCCATTCCTCCACCTGCTTCATCCAGTCCCTCATTGCCGGATCCAGAGCCTATGCAGCTCGGCATAGTTCGAGCACCACTCACACCAGAGGAACGACTGCGCAGGCGACGGGAGAATCTTTGCCTCTACTGTGGCGCGGGTAACCACTTCCTCCTCAACTGCCCTGTCAGGCTTAGTAAGTCTAAACTTTCACCGGTGTTTAGTTACCATACCTCCCAATCACCACAGACTTACATCGTGCTTTTTCTTTCCCTTCAGCTTCCGGACGGGGAGACCCGCCTGCCGGCAATCGTTGATTCTGGAGCCTGCAGCAGCTTCTTGGACTCTACTACGGCCCGGAAGTTGCATGTCCCCTGCCGTACTAAAGATGTTCATCTTCAGATCCTCTTGGCTGACGGTTCCCGTCCTTGCTCTGGTCTGGTCACCCAGGAAACTCTCCCTCTGCTTGCTACCACGGATTCAGGTCACCAAGAGCACCTACGATTGTACCTCATCTCATCCCCTATGTATCCCATTATCCTGGGTCTTCCGTGGCTGCAGCTTCACCAACCCTGTATCAATTGGCTCACGAAAGAGATAAACCTTACCTCCTCATACTGCTCCCAGCACTGCCTTCCACCTCCTCCGGTCTCCTGCGCTACCATTCTAAAACCACCAGAAAGTCTTCTACACGTCCCTCCGGTCTATCTGGAATTCAAAGACGTTTTCGATGAACAGGCCGATTGTCTGCCCCCACATCGAGCTTACGACTGCCCCATCGATCTTCTGCCGGGCGCCAAGATCCCTTTTGGCCGAGTCTTCCCTCTCTCCGAGACCGAGTTAACAGCTCTCAAAATCTACATCAACGAGAACTTAGAGAAGAAGTTCATTCGGCCTTCCTCCTCTCCCGCAGGGGCCGGGATCTTTTTTGTCGAAAAGAAGGACGGCTCCCTTAGACCTTGCATCGACTACAGAGAGCTAAACAAGATCACCATTAAGAATAGGTACCCATTACCACTCATCTCGGAGTTATTTCAACGTTTTCGCTCAGCACAAATTTTCTCCAAGCTCGACCTTCGGGGCGCCTACAATCTAGTCCGGATCAGGGAAGGGGACGAGTGGAAGACGGCGTTTAGGTCTAGATTCGGACATTTCGAATACTTAGTCATGCCCTTCGGGCTCTGCAACGCCCCGGCCACTTTTCAACATCTGGTCAATGATATATTTCGCCAACACCTGGACGACTTTCTTGTCGTATACTTAGATGACATCCTCATCTTCTCGGCCACGTTGGAACTTCACCGAGACCACGTCAAACAGGTCCTCACGATCCTCAGAAAGCACCGGTTATACCTCAAAGCAGAGAAGTGTGAATTTGAGAGACACTCAGTACAGTTCTTGGGTTTCATAATATCCACAAATGGGATTGCCATGGACCCCCAGAAGGTCAAAGCCATTCAAGATTGGCCAGCCCCGACAGATAAAAAAGGCGTTCAACGCTTCATTGGCTTCGCCAACTTCTACAGAAGATTCATCGTCGGGTTCTCCGCCATCGTGTCTCCCATCACCCAGCTCACAAGGCAAGGAAACCGTTTTCAATGGTCCCAGGAAGCCCAGGAGGCTTTTTCCAAACTAAAGACAGTATTTTCCTCGGCCCCTGTCCTACACCACCCTGATCCTGCACTACCGTTCATCTTAGAAGTTGATGCCTCCGAGTCCGCTACAGGCGCTGTCCTATCCCAGAGGCAGGGACCCAAATCTCTTCTGCACCCTGTTGCCTATGCCTCCCGGAAACTTTCTTCGTCTGAAAAGAACTATGACGTGGGCGATAGGGAGCTGCTCGCCATTAAATTCGCGTTAGAAGAATGGAGGTACCTGCTGGAGGGAGCAAGCCACCCCATCCTAATTTTCACAGACCACAGGAATCTGGAGTACTTACGTTCCGCGAAGCGTCTTCGACCCAGACAGGCCCGCTGGGCACTCTTCTTCACTCGCTTCAACTTCCACATTACGTATAGACCCGGATCAAAGAACGGTAAAGCAGATGCCCTTTCAAGGATGTTTCCCGAAACTCCCAACTCATCAGAACCCAGTACTATTCTAAAACCTCAAAATTTTTTTTTGATTTCTCAGTCAGACCTTCTCAGTTCTCTTAAAGAGGCATCACACCAATGCTCCGACCCAGAAGTCTCATCCCTGGTTAAACGAGAGGACTTGTGGTGGTCCCGAGACAAGATCTTTGTGCCAAGGGAGGTAAGACAGTTACTTCTTAGCACCTTCCACGACCGTAAGCTTGCAGGACATTTTGGGACTCGCAAGACCTCTGAATTAATTTCTCGGTCCTTTTGGTGGCCTAATTGGAAACGGGACTGTAAGACCTATGTGGCCTCCTGCACTTGTTGCCAGCGCAACAAGGGATCCAATACTAAGACATGGGGCCTACTCAAGCCATTACCCATCCCGGAGCGTCCTTGGGCAGACATATCAATGGACTTTATCGTGGACCTGCCACCTTCTGAGGGGTTCACCACGATCTTAGTCGTGGTCGACCGCTTGTCCAAGATGGCGCATTTCCTGCCCATGATCGGCACACCCTCAGCCTCTGACACAGCAAAGATATTCTTTAATGAAATCATCAGACTTCACGGGGTCCCTAAGAGCGTCGTATCCGATAGGGGTACACAATTTACGTCTAAGTTTTGGAGGGAACTCTGTAAGTCCCTGGAAGTGAAAGTCTGCCTGTCCTCGGCCTACCATCCTCGGAGCAACGGCCAAACCGAGAGAACCAATCAGACTCTAGAGCAGTACCTCCGCTGTTTTTGCTCAGCCTCCCAGGATGATTGGCGATCCCTACTAGCTTCTGCTGAATTTGCATATAATAATTCGATTCATGCTACTACCAACCAAACCCCATTCTGGGCCAACTGTGGTTTCCATCCCTCCTTCCTGCCAGTCCTCATTCCTGATGCACCTGTTCCAGCCGTCCAGGAACGTGTAACTGCCATTAAACAGAACTTCCAGTTACTACAAAAAGTAATGCGACAAGCTCAGGAGGACTATAAAAGATTCTTCGACAGAGGAAGGAAGGACTGTCCTACATTCCAGGTCGGTGAGGAGGTTTGGCTATCCGCTTCACATCTTAAAATACCTATTTTCTCACAAAAATTGGGCCCAAGATTTATTGGCCCATTCAAAATTAAACGCAGGATCAACTCTGTGGCCTTCGAACTGACGCTACCCGAATCTTATAGAATCCATCCGGTATTCCATGCTTCCCTGCTCAAACCTCTGGTTCCGGATCCTTTTCCAGGCAGGGAGGAACCTCCACCTCCGCCAGTAGAGGTTGAAGGGGAAAGAGAATTTGAAGTGGAGACTATTCTGAATTGCAGGAAGAGAGGGAGACAACTCCAATACCTCATTAAATGGAAGGGCTATCCTCCGGAGGACAATTCCTGGGAACCTTCCAGGAACATTCATGCCCCTCGATTGATCCGGACCTTTCATCGAGAACATCCAGAACTAATGGCCAGTTTGGGCGTCCGGAGTTCGCCCCTTGGGGGGGGGCACTGTCAGGGCACCAATTCTGCGGACTTTGATCGCACGCACATGCGTAGTAGAACGACGCGATCGCACGTCTCTATTCGGCGCATGCGCGCGCACGTACGCGGGCATGGTCCGGCGGCGCGACGTGTGCGGGAGCGCGCGTACGGCGCGAACTCACGTGATTCCGTCGGAGCCAATCACAGGGCTCACCACCCTATTTAAACCGGCCTCTGACACATGGCAGGTTGCTGGTTTGTCATCAGCTCCTGTATGTGTCTCGTTGCTGTGAATCTGTTTGACCTGAAAACCTTCTGGCTTACCTGTTTGAATCCTGATCTCGGCCTGCCCTTGGACTCTGCTGACCTCTCCAACCTTTGACCCCGGCTTGCATTCCTGGACTCTGCTAACCTCTCCAAACCTTTGATCTCGGCTTGTATACTTGGACTCCCGCTGACCTCTCCGATCTTTGACCCCGGCTTGCATTTCTGGACTTTCCGTGATCTCTTGACCCGTGATCCGCAACCAGGGCCTTGAACTAGTTTTGCCTGTTGGAACCGCTGTCCCTGCTTGGTGCCACCAACTGTCTCCCCGGCCTGTCTGCAGATCCGGTACCTTCCTTGATCCTCACCTTGACCCAGCTTCCTGTTTCCGGTACCGGTGCCTTCCGGTGCTGTCACCTCTCTGTCTCCATCATCAGGGGGCGGTCAGCACCGGTTCGCAAAGGTGAGCCGCCCGCAGCATCTTGGCCTCGGTAAGTTCTTTAGACTCTGACATCTACCCCAGCATGCCCTGCAAGGGAAAACCCCTCCTGATTGGCTGCTGGCAAGAGACACCCCAACCTGGACTCCACTGCTGCCACCTATCGTCCTGGGGTGTAACAACACCCCCAGGGACAACAGGATGAGCCCACAGCACAGCCCAGCCGAATCACAGCCCAGCCTGTGCTAATTTGATGCGATTTACAGTGCAACCTGGCCCCATAGACTATGCAAAAATGCAATCAAGCCGAATCAAACTTGCATCAAAGTCTCACTACATAATCACACTGAAAACTGCAGCAATATCACATCACATTAGTATTAACTGAGCCTTAAAGGGGTTGTAAAGGTAAAAAGAAAAAACCTAAATAGCTTCCTTTACCTTAGTGCAGTCCTCCTTCACTTACCTCATCCTTCCATTTTGCTTTTAAATGTCCTTATTTCTTCTGAGAAACCCTCACTCCCCGTTCTTCTGTCTGTAACTACACACTGTAAAGCTAGGCTTTCTCCCTGGTGTGAAGAAAGCTTCTTGGGGGGGCGAGAAGGAGGGTCAGGATGCCCACTAACACACAGCTCCTTTCTCTATCTGCAAAGTAGAGAGCGTCCTGACCCTCCTGCTCGCCCCTCCCCCCTCAAGAGGCTTTCTCCACACCAGGGAGAAAGCCTTGCATTACTGTGTGGAGTTACAGACAGAAGAACAGGAAGTGAGGATTTCTCAGAAGAAATAAGGACATTTAAAAGCAAAATGGAAGGATGAGGTAAGTGAAGGAGGACTGCACTAAGGTAAGGGAAGATATTTAGGGAAAACATGTTTTACCTTTACAACCCCTTTAAATATATTCCTCAATAGCCACAGAGGTTTAAAATTCACTTTGTGTGCATCAAATACCAATCAAATACCAGATATTATGGTGTAAATGTAGCAGCAATATCATCGCTGTGCTGTACATGGCCTGTGCTGAGTGCTGGGCTGTGGGAGGGAACCAGCAGGCCCCACCCACTACAGGCTTCCTGCAGAAAGAGGGGGCGGAGACAAGACCAGTCACCCTGCACAAGGAGAGAGAGCAGCAGTGAGTGGTCTTTATTACATGAAATGTTTTACATGGGAAACTGCACAGATCAGGAAGAAATACACAAAGCACACGGTGATTCAAGGGAGAATACACAGGACTCTATATATAGACAATATTTGGTTAACCTGGAGTTCAGCTGTAATTCTTTTAAGATCTTTATCGTTGCATTTTTGTTGAAGTGAGATAACACAGATCTTGCTAGATCATTATTAATGACATGAGGACTTAAAAAATATGACCCCCTCCTCCCTCTCACCTCCCCATCACCACTGTGGATGCATAGTTATAAAAATCATTTATTGGATTGGAGCCATGTAACGGTCCTGTATAATACCAGAGATTTTATGTAAAATGTAAAAAGGCTTCTTTTATTTTTATAGACTTTTTTTTATTGAATTACCAAGTTTATTGCTCGTCTTTGCAATTGCGTGCAGGGCTGAATCTTGAACTAAAACATTTTTTTTCTGTGACGACATTAAACTGGTTCTAAAGGCAGAAGGTTCTTTATCCTAATTCATTTTATGCATTAAGATAAAAAACCTTCTGTGTGTAGAAGCCCCCCCCCCTCTGCTCCCCTAATACTTACCTGAGCCCAATCTCTGTCCAGCGACATTCACGAGTCCCTCGGCCGTTCGGCATTCTCCCTCCTGATTGGCTGAGACACAGCAGAGGCGCCATCGGCTCCCACTGCTGTCAATTTAGGCTAATCAGAAGAGAGAGGGGGTGGGTCCAAACAGCAGCTCCATTTCTGAATGGACACACTGAGTTGCAGCTCAGCTGTCCCCATAGCAAGCTGCTTGCTGTGGGGGGGGACTTGACAGGAGGGAGGGGCCAGGAGGGCTGAAAAGGAGCCGAGAAGAGGAGGATCCAGGCTGCTCTGTGCAAAACCAACTGCACAGAGCAGGTAAGTATAATATGTTTGTTATTTGATAAAAAACAAAAAACAAGACTTATGCCGCGTACACACGGTCGTTTTTTGCGATGAAAAAAAACGACGTTTTTTGTGAAGTAAAAAACGACGTTTTTGAAACGTCACTTTCAAAGACGATGTTGCATACACACCATCGTTTTTTTCACAAAAAACGAGGTTACGTTCACCACACTTTTCCATTGAAGCTCGCTTCATAACTAGCTTCTGGGCATGCGCGGGTTGAAAAACGTCGTTTTAAAAGACGTTTTTGCTACACACGGTGACTTTTTGTGAAACAAAAAACGACGTTTTGAAAAACGACACAAAAAATTCAAGCATGTTGGAATTTTTTTTTGGTCGTTTTTTTAAAGACAAAAAACGACGTTTTGCCCACACACGATCAATTTAAATGACGTTTTAAAAAACGTCGTTTTTTTTCATCGCAAAAAACGACCGTGTGTACGCGGCATTAAAGCGGAGGTTCACCCTAAAAAACATCTATATACCATTACATCCAGCATACTTCCGACATCTACAGTATGTTTTTTTTTTTTGCTGTACATACCGTTTTATTGTTATTTCCCCCCCGCGGGAGTGGGCGTTCCTATTCAGAGGTTCATCTGATTGACGTCTGGTGAAAAACTTCCCCTGGCGCATAAGGCGCGTCACAAGTTTTCCGTAAGTAGCCGAACTGTGAGTCGGCTCTATATGGCGCCTGCGCAGTCAGCTCTACACGGCGGGTGCAGGCGCCGTATAGCGCCGTATAGAGCCGACTCGCAGGTCGGCTACTTATGGAAAACTGGTGACACGCCTTATGCGCCAGGGAAAGTTTTTCACCAGACGTCAATCAGATGAACCTCTGAGTAGAAACACCCACTCCCGCAGGAGCCAGAACCCAAATATTGAACCCTACGGACGAAGACTGGAATACCATTAAAGTGTGCAAAGGCAGGCGTCCCAATACTTTTGACAATATAGTGCATGTCAGTGAACAATCCAGGACAGTGATGTATTGGGTAGGTATAGCAGGCTATGTTCTGGAAATGGTTTGGTGGGTTGCTCCATCCTGTAGCTCTGATCTAATACGTGAATCACACATGGTACTAATGTAAAACAGAGCTCTGCGCATTCCTGGGGATACACAAAGAGGGATACACAAACAATATGTCTATTTTTATGTACTTGTGCTTTATCAGATTGTCCAAATAAACTTAATATACATGGAAAGGAAAAGGAAAGGGCACAATCAAAAGATTTTTTATATCTTAACTTTATAACCATTATGCTTTTTAATAAATCTTATTTTTTTTTTAATATGTTTTGTATCTGATGGTCATATCTGTTTTTGTTCAATGTATTCATAGCTCCCAACTGTCCCTGATTTCAAGGAACTGTCCCTGATTTGGAGCAATGTCCCTTTGTCCCTCACTCCTCCTCATTTGTCCCTTATTTTGGTCTGATCTATATAATTGTATATAAAATGCACTTTTTATCTATCAGAAAGTGTTTTCCAGCACTAAACCTTTCATCTGATTTCTAAATTATTGCATTTGTAAATTAAAAGATCCAATATAAAGGAATAGTAGTGGTAACAAAAGCACCTGTGGGTTGAACCAATCTTGTTTTTTTTGTACAATTTACGGGGGTGTGGCAAGGGGTGTGTCCTATGTCTGCATGCTTTTTCTGATAGGTGTCCCTCATTCCCATCTCAAAAAGTTGGGAGGTATGAGTATTGAATATCTTTGTGATTTCTAATACAGGCTGGCATCCATAGCAAAGGAGTCACAGAGCAATGATAGAGGATAACAAAAGCTGTTTGCTTTCAGGTGTTCTCTCTTTAACCAGATGCCGACCGCCCACCGTCATTATACGGCGGGACGGTGGCACTGCTGGGCAAGAGCTCGTGGCTCTACGTCCTCCCTTTAGCGGCCGCTAGGGGGAGCGTGCGCGCCGCCGGCGGCCCGCGTGTGCGCCCCCGCTCGTCCCCCGAGTCCCGCACGCACGCGCGCTCGTTCGTTACAGAGCGGGGAACGGGAGCTTTGTGTGTAAACACAAAGCTCTCGGTCCTGTCAGCGGGGGAAACGCTGATCTCCTGTTCATACAATGTATGAACAGAAGATCAGTGATTTCCCCTAGTGAGTCCACCCCCCCATACAGTTAGAACACACCCAGGAACACACTTAACCCCTTCCCTTCACTGCCAATGGCATTTTTATAGTAATCCAATGCATTTTTATAGCATTGATCACTATAAAAATGCAAATGGTCCCAAAAATTTGTCAAAATTGTCTGATGTGTCCGCCATAATGTCTCGGTACTGAAAAAAAAAACGCTGATCGCCGCCATTACTAGTAAAAAAAAATATTAATAAAAATGCCATAAAACTACCCCCTTTTTTGTAAACGCTATAAATTTTGCGCAAACCAATCAATAAACGCTAATTGCGATTTTTTTTTACAAAAAATATGTAGAAGAATACGTATCGGCCTAAACTGAGGAAAAAAAAATTTTTTATATCTTTTTTGGGGATATTTATTATAGCAAAATGTAAAAAATATAAAATTATTCATTACACAGTAAGTAGAGCGATTAAAAAAAAAAAAAAAACAGCATACTAGCGCTGATGCCAGTATGCTGGATGGGATGGGACAGAGTTGTTTTAGGGTGAACCTCCGCTTTAACCACTTAACCCCCGGACCATATTGCTGGTCAAAGACCAGAGCACTTTTTGTGATTCGGCACTGCGTCGCTTTAACTGACAATTGCGCAGTCGTGCGATGTGGCTCCCAAACAAAATTGGCATCCTTTTTTCCCACAATTAGAGAATTCTTTTGGTGGTATTTGATCATCGCTGCGGTTTTTATTTTTTGCGCTATAAACAAAAATAGAGCGACAATTTTGAAAAAAAATCAATTTTCTCCCTACCGCGGTGAATGGCACGGCTATGTCGCGTCACGCCTTCCAAAAATAGCCGAACTAGGACTCGGCTCTTCTCAGCGCTATACGGCGCCTGCGCACAGACCTAGGAGCTGATTGCGCAGGCGCCATATATAGCCAAGTCCTATGGCTATGGCGCGTCACGCCCTCCGAAAAAAGCCGAAACAGGACTCGGCTATATACGGTGTCTGCGCAGTCAGCTCCTAGGTCTGTGCGCAGGCGCCGTATAGCGCCGGGAAGAGCCGAGTCCTAGTTTGGCTATTTTCGGAAGGCGTGACGCGCCATAGCCGCGCCATTCACCGCGGTAGGGAGAAAATAAAATGATTCATTACACAGTAAGTAGAGCGATTAAAAAAAAACCCAGCATACTGGTGCTGGCACCAGTATGCTGGATGGGATGGGACAGAATTGTTTTAGGGTGAACCTCCGCTTTAACTATGGTACTTGCTGCCCGTCCACAGAAGATTTACTGCAGACGGGCCACACAGGTAGGCTGAACAATGTTTCTGTACATCACTGCCTGTCTTCCGGGTTCAGGGTGCACGTGCCTGACCCCCCCGTGATTGGACACAGCTGATCAGCTGTGTCCAATCACACTCACAGAATTCTCTGTGCATAGGAACGGCAATCTGGCTGTTTTTTCTCCCTGAAAAGCAGGGAGAAAAACAGCCAAATTAGAAAGTAAAAGCAGCACACATTACACACAGATTTCCTGCCACCTTATTAGAGTGGATAGATATGTGTAGCGCTTAAAGACTGTTAATGGTAACAAAAAAACAATCAAAGTGAGAATAAGGGCGTTAATCAAACAGATTAACGCCCTCCAGCTTTAGTAAATAAAGTATAGCATCTATAGCTGCATAAATTCCAGTATATATACCAGGAATATGCAATTAGCGGACATCCAGCTGTTGCAGAACTACAAGTCCCATAAGGCATAGCACTACTCATGGTCACAAGCATGACATCCAGAGGCAGAGGCATGATGGGACTTGTAGTTTTGCAACAGCTGGAGGTCCGCTAATTGCAAATACCTGATATATACCATAGTTTTTAGTTATAATTTACTTTTTCTTTTTCGAAAGACGTGTAGAAGAATACATTTGGCCTACATTTATTAAGAAATTTGATTTATTTATTTGTATTTATTTTTTTTATTGGATATACTTTATAAGAGAAAGTAGAAAATATCTTCTTTTTTTTTTTCAGTCTTCTTTTGTTTTTATAAAATAATAAAAAAAAAAACAGAACATTTTTTTTATTCCTTTATTAGTATAAGAGTCATAGAAAAACCTACAGTATACGGTAGAGATATTCAACTTATTACATCGACAATAGAAACATCAATATATGGACAGTGGTCAAAAAGTGGTGATCATATTTGTGGGGAAAAAAATATGAAATACATTTCCTTTGCATTTACACCCAACTACCAGTTAAAGTAGCGCAGTGCTGAATAGAATAGTAAAAAATGCTCTGATCATACAGGGGAGAAAACCTTCTGGAGGTTAAGTGGTTAAATGAAACAGCCAATAGCACACAGCAGAGGTGGAGGAGTTCCTGCTCTCCAAATGTGTAAAACAATCAGCGCCGCCCTAATAATTAATCAAGGGCAAAATTGCAGCCGCTATAAACTTTAATGCCCTGTATACACGCAGGGCTGTTTGAAGGTATTTGGGGGCCCCAAGCCCAATGTTTTTTTTTACTCCCCCCACCCCCCTCTCTACTGGGTTCGTACCGCACGGCAGGAGATTCAGTTTCCTGTTCCCAGCGGACTGAAAGGAAGTAAGCACTCAGTGTGCACTTCCTGTCTGTCCGGCCGGGAACAGGAAACTGAATCTCCTTTACCGTGTGGTACCCAGACTGACAGGAGGAAGCAAGAGGAGCTCGGCCACGCTACAGAGAAGGGGAAGTGACGACTCGAGGCAGCAGTGCTAGATCTCTATAGAGCGCTCAGGCAGCTGCAGCATATAGGAAGCTTAGTGTGTCAAAGGGCCCTGCTTGGGGACCCATGCCAGCTAGGGGGCCCCAAGCATTTGCTTGGTTTGCCTGCCTTGTAGCGACAGGCCTGTATTCACGATCGGTTCATCCGATGAAAACGGTCCGATGGATTATTTCATCAGATATCCGATTAAGCCGACTTTCATCAGTCGTGCCTACACACCATCAGCTAAAAAAACGATCGTGTCAGAACGCGGTGACGTAAAACACAACAACGTGCTGAGAAAAATGAAGTTCAATGCTTCCGAGCATGCATCGACTTGATTCTGAGCATGCGTGGATTTTTAACCGATGGACGTGCCCACAGATGATCGTTTTTTTCTATCGGTTTTTTAACCAATAGATCATTTTAAAACATGTACCTAGTTTTTTAACCGATGGATAAAAAAACGATGGGGCCCACACACGATCGGTTAGTCCTATAAAAACGGTCCATCAGACCGTTTTCATCAGACAAACCGATCGTGTGTATGCGCTACACTATATATATACACACAGTGGAACCTCGGATTACTAGCATAATCCTTTACAGGAGAATGCTCGTAATCCAAAGTACTTGCATATCAAAGCGAGTTTCCCCATAGAAGTCAATGAAAACGAAAATAATTTGTTCCACGTTGACTTTAATGGCATGCAATACCGCATGTGGCCAGAGGTGGGGGTGACGGAGAGCCTTGGAAACACACGGAAAGGCCAGAGGTCAGTTCGGCTGACCTTGGAAAACCTTGTAAAGGTTCGGAAACAGAGTATTTCTGAGTCTTTCCGAGCATCTCCAAACGGCGCCGCTTGGCTCTGGCGCACCCAAACTCCAGGCCAAACGCTGTACTGCACACCGGTGTGGCTTGAATCCTGCTCGTTTTGCGTGACAACACTCGCAAACCAGGATTTAAAAAAAATACAGTGCTTGTATTGGAAAATGCTTGTTAACCGCGTTATTCGCAATTCGAGGTTCCACTGTATTTCTTATTGCATTGTGCGAACCATCACCAGCTATTTTATCTGCTCACTTCAAGGATGAGTCAGGAAGACTCAAATGAACTCTTCATTTTCACTCCCCAAACGTCTTTTCTTTCTATCAGGACTCAGCGGTTCAATTTCTCCCTTTTCACGATCTCCACTCCACCCAATGTGTCCCTCACAGATAGGGGGGTTGATCTCCGAGATTACTCAGCTGTTCCTCCACTTTAACCACTTAAGGACCGGACCAATACGCTGGTAAATGACCCAAGGGGTTTTTACAATTCGGCACTGCGTCGCTTTAACAGACAATTGCGCGGTCGCCCGACGTGGCTCCCAAACAAAATTTGCGTCCTTTTCTCCCACAAATAGAGCTTTCTTTTGGTGGTATTTGATCGCCTCTGCGATTTTTATTGTTTGCGCTATATACAAAAATAGAGCGACATTTTTAAAAAAAAAACAATATTTTTTACTTTTTGTTATAAGAAAAATCAAATAAACTAAATTGTAGTCAAACATTTAGGCCAAAATGTATTTAGCCACGTGTCTTTAGTAAAAAAAAAATCGCAATAAAAAAAAAATAGCTAACTAGCGGGAACAGCGACACTAATACAACGATCAGAAAAATGATCGCTTAGTGACACTCGCAATAGGGAGTGAAAGGGTTAACTAGGGCGGTGATCAAGGGGTTAAAACTTTATTAGGGGCGGGTACAGGGCTATCCTGAACCTAACACTAACTGACTGTCACACTGACTGTCACACTGAAATGCAGTGATCAGTACATATATGATCACTGCATTCAGTGACACTGACAGGGGGGATTGGGGGGGGGGGGTGATCGCAAGGGGTTAATGTGCCTGGGTGTACTGGTGTCAGTGTAGTGTTGTGCAGACTTACTGTGTGATGTGATCTCTCCTCAGCGATGGTTGAAAAAACCGCCGAGAGCAGAGATCACATCACTTCCCTCTTCCTGTGTTTACACAGGAGGAGGAAGTGCACTGCAGTGGGGAACACGCGCACTGGTTGGGAGCGATCCGGAGGGGGCGGACAAAAACAAACCGCCGCCCCCTCAGCATGGATCGCTCGTACAGCCACAGGGACCATCGCATGTACCATAGGGGTCCCGATCGGACCCCCGACCCACGTCTAGGCAGCAACATATATATACGTTGATGTGCCTGTCCGTGCCATTCTGCCGACGTAAATGTACATGCGGCGTTCCTTAAGAGGTTAAGGGACTCATGTATCATGTAATCAAAAACACAGCCGACATAGTGCTCTCTGCTCTAAAACTTTTATTCAGAACCCCACTATAAGAGAAAACTTACTAGATAGAAAAACAAACCTTGCTTGTTACATGTATTGAGAGCGTCCGCTCGCTCACCACCGTGGCTGCGCGACGTCACAGGTTGGGATCCTCTCCTCGGCACATGTATCGACCTCTGAATGGTCTTCTTCAGCATTCAGTTTTGTGTGTAAATTGCAACTTAAGCTATTGATCTCTGTACACAGCAAGCTTCTTCTTTTTTTTTTTTTTGGGCAAGGCAGATCAGGATAGACAGGTAAACATGTAAAAAAAAGCCTAAAGCCTCGCCCCCCACACACTACTATTTTTTTTCCGGGTTAAACAAAAAAAAATGGCCAGCTTGGGCCGGTGCACCGTCATATTCCGCTCCCAATCACAGACTGCTGCGGAAGTTCTGTGGCGGCAAACTGCGCATGTGCGATGAGTTTCAAATGCATCTGCAAAGCGTTCCAATGCATTTACGACAGTGCACACCAGTAAACCTCGTTCGGCATCCAGGCTCTTTCCTCAACATCCCTGTGGATTGGAGCTGTCCGAGCGAAGCGAGGACGTGAGGCCGACTGGCCACTTACCTCTAAGTCCACAACGCCAAGAATGACGGCTTCGCTGGTGTGCACTGTCGTAAATCCATTGGAACGCATTACAATTGCGTTTGGAACGCATCACGCATGCGCAGTTGGCCGCTACGTCACTTCCGTAGCATTGTGTGACGGGGAGCCGAATATGACGCGTCACCGGCTTCTGTCGGACCAACTCCAGTACACACGGGCCGAATGTCAGATGGTTTCTATGGAGCCAGCTGATGTTGCCTAACATTTGGCCCAAGTGTACTAGGCTTAAAGCTCTGCTGGCTAAGTCTGAGAAAACAATCTTCATATGCAATTTCACTATACTCACTATGGCCTGGATTCACGTAGATCGGTGCATCTTTATGCCACCGTAGCGTATCTTCTTTACGCTACGCCGGCGCAACGTTGAGGCAAGTATGAAATTCACAAAGAAAATGCGTCTAACGTTGCGCCGGCATAGCGTATATTCGTCGGCGTAAGCCAACGTAATTCAAAGTAGGTGGAAGTGGGCTGGAAGTGGGCGTGATGCGTGACTCCATTCAAATGATGGGCTGAGCGTCATACAAGTACTAAAAACGAACGGCGCATGCGTCGTAGCTTGGACGTATCCCCCGTGTGCACGCATACAACCACGTTGAAATAACTGCCTAAGATACGTCGAATCACTTCCTACGACGTGAACGTAACCTACGCCCAGCCCTATTCACGTACTACTACGTAAACGACGTACGGCTGTTCCCTCGTCCATACCTTTGCATGACTTACACTTGCTTTATGTGGTATGCGTATATTAATGCGCCGGGCGCAAGTACGTTCATAAATCGGCGTATCTCACTCATTTGCATATTCGAAAACGGAAAACAATGGGAGCGCCCCTTGTGGCCAGCGTAAATATGCGACCATGATACGACAGCGTAGGAAACTTACATCGGTCGTAAGAAGCCAATTTAATTTTCAGGCGTATCTTGCTTTCAGAGTCAGGCGCATAGATACGACGGCGCATATGTGCACTTATGTGGTGTAAGAGATACGTCGGCGTAAGTGCTACGTGAATCCGGGCCTATGAGTTTATTGGCCCCATGGTCACTACACCTATTGCACACTTTTTTTTCACACCTGCCTCCTTGTACCTCGCTTAAGGACTCACCAATGTATTACACAATGACACTGAAGAACTTTCTCTATGTTGCAGATAGAGAAAAGAGCTGTGTGTTAGTGGGTGTCCTAACTCTCCTGTAGTCCAAGGGAGGGGGCGAGCACGACACTCCACACCAGGGAGAAAGCCTCGCATTACTGTGTGTAGTTACAGACAGAAGAACAGAAAGTGAGGATTTCTCAGAAGAAATAAGGACATTTAAAAGCAAAATGAAAGGATGAGGTAAGTGAAGGAGGACTGCACTATGGTAAAGGAAGCTATTTAGGGTGAAAAAATGTACCTTTACAACCCCAGTGTTGCTAAACCCAGAACAGTAAAATCAGTCTGTATATGCAGTAAAGCATGCTTGTTATACTCACTGTGGAACTTAAGGGGTTAATCCTCCACATTGTGTAAAAAGGCTGTTTGACCCTGTCTGCTCTGTTCCTCCCCTTTTTTCACCGGCCCTAATCCATCTGCTGATTGTGCAGAGCCTTTGGAGTCACGCATCATATGCTTAGTTCAGTGTGTAATTGGCTAGTTTTTCTTTTCCATGGGAGAGTGTGTGTGATCAGCACAGGGCAAACCAGCACTGTCAAGACAGTCAGGGGCCCTGCAGCCTCACAGGACAGTCAACGTGGAATGAAAAATCTTTAACCAAACACAGATAAAAGTCACAAGACTGCTATATACTGCTGATGAGAAAAGGTATTTAGCAGTTTATATTTACTAAAATAATTGTATTTCCATGTTGTGTGTACTGTGGGAGACCAGATATAGTGAATGTAGGGTCCTGGGTTTAGTAATTGTACCTTTACAACCCCTCTAAATAGTTACATAGTAGGTGAGGTTGAAAAAAGACAGAAGTCCATCAAGTCCAACCTATGTGTGTGATTATATGTCAGTACAGTGGAACCTTAGTGTATGAGTAACGTGGTTAACGAGCATTTTGAATAACGAGCAACTTTTGTTCTTTTTATTATGACTCGGTTTGCAAGTGTTGTTTCGCAAAACAAGCAGAATTCAAGCTAATGGGACGTGCAGTACTGCATTTGGCCAGAGGGGTGGGGACACCAGAGCCGATTGGAGCCGTTTGGAAATACTTGTAAAAACTCGGAAATACTCTGTCCAGAGCCTTTGCAAGCTTTCCCGAGTTCAGCCGAGCTGTCCCCGGGCCTTTCTGAGTATTTCTGAGGCTCTCTGGTGCCCCCCACCTCTGGCCACTTGCGGTATTGCATCCCATAGAAGTCAATGCGGAACAAATTATTTTTGTTTCTATTGACTTCTATGGGGAAACTCGCTTTGATATGCGAGTGCTTTGGATTACGAGCCTTCTCCTGGAACAGATTATACTCGTAATCCAAGGTTCTACTGTATAAATATAAAGTAGGTGTTATCCCACTTGGGCTCTAAAGTGGAAATACACCTGAAAGGGCTTTTCCTTACAAGCCAACTGCTACATTTCCCCCCCAAGGGCACCCATCACATACTTAGCACATGACTTGTGATCCCCATTGTATGTATACCATGTATGATGACATTGTGCCGTTCCCATTGCTGCATTACCCTAAGGAGGTTATTACAGTACTGAGCTGTTAAGAAAAACAAGGCTATATGGCTATTCTAGCTGAGAGACTGAGAGAATAGCGTTTTGGGTTTTAAAAATAACTGCGCACATGGAGCCGTGGCCAGATGCAAATAAATCGTATCCACCTCTCTGCAACAATTATATTAATTCCTGGTGGACTTTTACCAGCTGTATAGGAGGCCGGGGCTGCTTTGGGATTCTCATCCCTTATGGCCAAGGCTTTCCCCTACTGGATCTCCTTTATACTGTTTACATCATACAACCTCATGCAACTGAGCAGCACAGTGACTTTGTGGTTTGTACTTCTGCTTTGCAGCACCGGGGTCCCTGTTCAGGACACTAGCTACATGGAGTTTGCATGGTTTCCTAAATTAGCCCTAATGTGTGTGCATGTTAGATAATGGGCCAGATTCTCGTAGGGCGGCGTAACCTCGAGCGGGGCGTAGCGTATCGTATTTACGCTACGCCGCCGCAACTTTGGATGCAAGTGCTGTATTACAAAGCACTTGCGTCCTAAGTTACAGCAGCGTAGCGTAAATGGGCCGGCGTAAACCCGGGTAATTCAAAGTAGGCTTGGAGTGGGCGTGTTAGCATGACCCCACGTAAAAGACAATTCTAACGAGCGGCGCATGCGCTGTCCGCGGACGTATCCCAGTGCGCATGCTCAAAATTACGCCGCAAATACTCATTGGTTTCGTGAACGTAACTTGCGCAAAGCCCTATTCGCGAACGTTTTACGCAAACGACGTAAAGGACGGAAAATTCGGCGTCCATATTTAACATTACGTACGCCTCATATAGCAGAGGTAACTTTACGCCGGACATACGCTTACGCAAACGACGTAAAAAAAATGCGCCAGGCGCAAGTACATTTGTGAATCGGCGTATCTAGCTCATTTGCATATTCGACGCGTAGAACAACGGAAGTGCCACCTAGCGGCCAGTGTAAATATGCAACTAAGATACAACGGCGTAAGAGACATACGCCGGTCGTATCTTAGCAAAATTCTGGCGTATCTTGCTTTCTGAATACAGAAAAAAGATACGCCGGTGCATCCAAGAAGTTACACGGCATATCTCGAGATACGCCGATGTAATTTCTTTGAGAATATGACCCAATGACTTTAGATTGTAAGCTTCTGGAGGGCAGGGACCGTAAAGCATGTAACATAAAGCATTGCATAATCTATGGGCAATATATAAAGACCTGTAATAACAACTGCCACTCAGAAAGTTCTATGCATCTGTATTGCCCACCCGTTTATTTAAAGTGTTACTGAATGAATGAATGAAAACTTATATAGCGCGGCACATGCAAACTAAATCGCCTTTGGGCACTTGTTGTTCCTGTCTCCTTTGATATCAAAAGAGATGAGTCTTGATCTTTCTCCTGAACCCAGCAGCTTGCATTCACTATATCTGGCCTCCCACAGTACACAGAACATGGAACTGCTAAAGACCCTTTCTCATCAGCAGTTAGAGCAGTCTTGTGACTTCTATCACTGTCTCATTAAAGTTTGTAGGAGGAGTCTACATTCTCCTCTGACTATCCTATAAGTCTAAAGGACCCCTGACCCTCTGTCTGGACAGTGCTGATTGGCTCTGTGCTGATCACATGCACCCTCCCCCCCCAAAAAAAAAAAACCTCTCTAGCATTACACACAAAACAGAACATGTGCAGAGTACCTACACACGATCGTTTTTCGGCATGAAAAAAAAAAGCATTTTTCGAAAAAAACGTTTTTCCAACTTCATCATTAAAACAACGTTTCCCACACACGATCGTTTAAAAAAATCCTCTAGCAAAGCGCGGTGACGTACAACACGTACGATGGCACTCTAAAGGGGAAGTTCTATTCGCCTTTGGGCTGCTTTAGCTGATTCCGTGTTAGTAAAAGTTGATTCGCGCTTTTCTGTCTGTTACAGCGTGATGAATGTGCTCACTCCATTACGAACGCTAGTTTTACCAGAACAAGTGCTCCCGTCTCATAACTTGCTTCTGAGCATGCGCAGGTTTTTCACGTCGTTTTAGCCCACACACGACCATTTTTTACAACTCGAAAAACGACTTTGTTTAAAACGTCGTTAAAAAATGCAGCATGTTCGAAATTCTTTTTGACGTATTTCAGAACCCGAACAATGATGTGCAGCCCACACACGATCGTTTTAAATGACATTTTTTTAAACGACGTTTTTTTCATGCCGAAAAAAGATCGTGTGTATGCGGCATAAGGCTCTGTACTATTAGCAGATATATTGGGGACAGTAAAAGATTGGTTATCAGAAACAATATTTAACACTCTAGTGGCGTTTGGCTGGAGTTTTCTGTAACTTCCAGATCTAGTAGGTTCTCAGAGCGCCGATCAATGAAGAAGAGGACAATTCCAGCATCGGAATACATGAGAATCGTGTTACCTAGTCTACTGAACAGTAGAGCTATTGAATGCCTGAAGACACTGAGAAGGATCTCACTAACGTTGCTGCATTGTATTTATTAACAGGCTTTTCATTCAAAGGATACTTGGAAAAACCACAAACGTTTTTATGACAAAAACGTTATAACAAAAAAAAAAATTACGCAAAGGCATTTGTTTTGATCCCATTGTCTGTTATCCATTTGCATGAATTTGTTGTTCAAAAAAAAAGACTGACGTAAGATATTATTTGGGACTGCAAGGCCACAGACGCATTCCACGCTTGAGTCGTGTCGCCGCGGAGGTGATTTCAGTACAAAGGAAAGCAACGGAAAATGATCTTTGTAACAAATAGCTGGAAGTCAAGGCAACACGCCGTCAAGGTCTGTGAAGAAGAAAAATGTTCACAATGCAGCCTAATGCCGCGTACACACCATCGGACATTCCGACAACAAAACCGTGGATTTTTTTTCCTGACGAATTGTTCGCTCAAACTTGTGTTGCATACACACGGTCACACAAATGTTGTCAGAAATTCCGAACGTCAAGAACGCAGTGACGTACAACACTATGACGAGCCGAGAAAAATTAAGTTCAATGATTTCGAGCATGCGTCAAATTGATTCCGAGCATGCGTAAAATTTGTGTGCATTCAATTACCGGCATGTACACACAATCGGAATTTCCCGACAACAACTTTTGTTGTCGGAAAAATTGAGAACCAGCTGTCAAACATTTGTTGTTGGAAATTCCGATGGAGCACACGGTCGAATTTTATCTTATAACTTCAGATTTCTCTCTTACGTCGCGTACACACGGTCGGAATTTCCGACAACAAATGTTCGATGTGAGCTTGTAGTCAGAAATTCTGACCGTGTGTACGCGGCATAAGAGAGAAATCTGAAGTTATAAGATACAATCACTTACATTTGTTTAGGTGACTGACAATGGCAGACTGAGTTTTGGCCGGTCTAGGGGTAGACACAGAAGGAAGCTCTGAGGCCTCGTACACACGAGGGGATATGTCCGCTGAAAACGGTCCGATGGACCGTTTCAGCAGACATCTCCGATCGTGTGTATGGGCTAGCGGACAGATTTGTCCACCCGACAGATTTCAAAGCATGCTTTGAAATCTATCCGGTGGGAATCTGTCCGCCCGACATGTCTGCTGGTTAGTACACTTACCAGCAGACATGTCGTCCCGCACCGCCGCCGCGCCGCCGCCGAATGGATTCGGCGCATGCGCGGAAGTGTTTTACTTCCTGGTGCGGTGACGTGGCGGTGACGTGGCGGCGTCAACGTCACCGCCGCGTCACCGACACGTCACTGCGCCGTCCGCCGGCAGGAAATTTGATCCGATGGTGTGTACTCGCCATCGGATCAAACTCCAGATCGGACATATCCGATGGAAATGGTCCGCGGACCGTTTTCATCGGATATGTCCGATCGTGTGTACGAGGCTTTAAAGAGACACCGTCATTAAGAATATTTGTGTAACACACAAAACACATCTACTCATTTTTTAACTGCTGAGCTAAAAAGCTAAACCCAGGAGCCTGCATTTACTATATCTGGTCTCCCACAGTATACAGAACATGGAAAATATAAACTGCTAAATACCTTTTCTCTCTCTCCTGTGAATGATCAGCGGCTGCCGAACCTGTTGATTGGCTCCTGCTTGTCCTAACACGTCCCCGTTGCACAGCCATTCACTGGGAAGCTCAGTGTGCTGCTGCTTCTCCTCCCCCAGCTCTAATGCAGCTGAGAACAGATGTGAGCACTCATATCAAGAGAAAAAAAGGTATTTATAATGTGTTTTTTTTTTTTTTTAGGGTTGTTACTGATTAAAATGTTCATGTTCGATTAATCTTTTCTTTTTAATCAACTAATTTTGATTAATTATAACGCACATACAGATCCAACTACTTTTAGCTGATCTCCTCCTTGCAGGCTGATTCCCAGTGCAGCTACCAACCACTGGAAATATGGATAGCAGGATACACAAACACACAAAGGCAGCGCTCGATGGAAGTAGCATTAAAACTTTTATAGTCTTCATTTAGGTAACAAAATAAATATTGCACTGGAGATAAAATCGATGTAGCTACATAAACTGTAGAAATGGTGCGAGTAATACCAAACGGTAACAAAAGCAGTCATAAAAACATGTAGCTAAGTGTGATACTGGTATAAAAATGTGTACAACGATACCACTGCTGAATCCAGATGAGGAGGGGTTAACATCAGTCCGTCGGCATGTAGATGTCCCGTGAAGGGAACTATCACAACTCTCATTGGATGGCTGTAGAATCCCAGGGTGATAAAGTGAAGTGATAGAAGGAAGTGTAACAGCCCTTGCGTGTGGCAGATAGTAAGGTCCCGTTGGCATGCAGATATGAAGGCACAGCAGAGGAGCCCTTCAGATGGACACGGCAAGCCCCGACCTTCTCTGATGGAACTCCTTGAAGACCCGGAAGCCGGCGGAGAGGTGAGTACCGGTCAAAAGAATTTTGATTGATCAAACAAATTCACGATTAACCAAGGAATTAATCATTCATTTCCACAACCCTATTTTTTTTATATCTATACTAAAATGTTTTTCATTATATTTCTATTTTAAACTGAATAGGTTGTTTTACGAGGTAATCGTCTACAATCACTTTAAAGCTTAAAAGGCACCATCTGGAATATAAGGGCTTTTTTTTTTGTTAATCCTGCAACTACAGAGTGCCCTATGTCGTTTATATTGGCATTGGTATTCCGGTATAATGGGATTGTATTTTTATTATTTTTTTGGTTGAACTTGATGGATTTGTGTCTTTTTTCAACCTGACTAACTATGTAACTATCTTTGCAGATGACACCAAGCTATGCAGTGGAATAACGTCCTTACAGGTTGTCTCCAATTTACAAGCCGACCTCAATGCTCTGTCTAATTGGGCGACTGAGTGGCAGATGAGGTTTAATGTTGATAAATGTAAAGTTATGCACTTGGGTGCTAAGAATATACATGCATCATACATACTAGGGGGGAGTACAACTGGGGGGATTCGTAGTGGAGAAGGATCTGGGGGTTTTGGTAGATCATAAGCTCAATAATAACATGCAATGCCAAGCTGCGCTTTCCAAAGCGAGCAAAGTCCTTTCTTGTATTAAGAGGTATGGACTCCAGAGAGAGAGATATCATTTTGCCCCTGTACAAATCATTAGTAAGACCTCATCTGGAATATGCAGTCCAGTTTTGGGCACCAGTTCTCAAAAAGGATATCGGAGAACTGGAGAAAGTGCAGAGAAGGGCAACTAAACTGATAAGAGGCATGGAGGAGCTCAGCTATGAGGAAGGATTAGAGGAACTGAATTTATTCACTCTTGAGAAGAGGAGAATAAGGGGGGATATGATCAACATGTACAAATATATACTGTGAGGCCGCGTACACACAATCAAATTTATCTGCTGAAACTGGTCTGCCGACCAGTTTCAGCGAACATCTCCGATCGTGTGTACGACCTAGCGGATAGGTTTGTCCAGCGGACAAATTTCAAAGCATGCTTTGAAATTTGCGCGCTGCAAACCTGTCCGTCGGACATGTCCGCTGGTTAGTACGCCTAACCAGAGGACAGAAATCCCCCGCATGCGCTGAATGGATTCGACGCATGCGTGGACGTATTTTACTTCCTGGATTGGTGATGTGGCGGCGTCAACGTCACCGTCACGTCACCGCACTGTCTGTCCGCAGGGATTTTGGTTTGATGGTGTGTACAACCATCGGACCAAAACAGCCCAGCAGACATATCCGATGAAAACAGTCCGTCGGATAAGTTTGATCGTGTGTACGCGGCCTGAGAAAGGAAGGTATTCCCGCGCCAAAATTGAGAAAAATAAATTAGATATTAAATTAGTGTAAATAGCTGCTCCTCAGAAAAACAGTGATGAACTGTGTGTAGTGATGTAGCGTGGAGTGAGAGGGCGCTAAAGTTCCTTATTACTAAAGAAAGTCACAATAATATATAAGTGAAACTGCAATCAGCTACAAAAGAGAACACATTATACAATTAACTATAGGGCCGTTTGAAGGAATTTGGGGGCCCCGCACGCAAAGCCTACGTTAGCGCTAAACACATTTTTTACACCCACACCTTACTCCTCCCCCCCCCCCCCCTAGTCCCTATGTTTTTCTATTCTCACCTCCCCTTCTTCCTTGTAGGCTGTGGCCTCTTCCTCCTGTCAGTCCGGTGTTCTATCATTATGGGTCCTTAGTCCCCTATCAGATAGTGCCCAGGTCGGGTACTGCGCAGTACAGGAGATTCAGTTTCCAGTGTTCTGCAGACTGAAAGGAAGTGAGCACTCAGTGTGCACTTCCTGTCAGTCTGGCTGGGAACAGGAAACTGAATCTTCTGTACCACGCGCGGTACCCGGCTGGACTGACAGGACTAAAGGAGGAAGGAAGAGGAGCTCGGCCATGCAACAGCCTGGGAAGGGGAAGTTGGGGGCCCCAGGCCAGCTCGGGGGCCCCAAGCAATTGTTTGTTTTGCCTGTCCTGTTGCGACAGGCCTGACTATAGTGACATCCAACTAGTAGATGAAATATGTGCATAAAAGTCCAAATACTAAATAGAAACTATAAAGTATGTTTTTATATGTCTTTTAAATAAATGGTAAAACGCTATGGGATTCCACCTTTCTTTTTTTGTTCAACTACACACCGCACATGAATTTGGAGCCGTTTTTCCAGTCCAATCCGCAGAGTGTGCAGGCACTGATCCTGTCCAGCGTGCATGACTCACTTTTTTATTAAAGGAGTCCATGTGGGGCGTGGCCAGGCAGCGGATGTAGCCGGACGCACATTCAGATCCTCTCCGCCGATTCTCCTGAAAGACTCCTGAAAAATAACAGACCTACCTGCTGTTTCGGCCCGATCGCTGCTGGAAGGTCCGCTGCATACTCCGGTACCGTCTGTGTCCTGAATCGAGCCCGATGTCCGCCGCTAAACAGCAATACGCGGCCCGGTCTGGGGACAGCATGTCCCATCAAAATGGCGCCCAGGCCCGACGAACGCCTAAAGAGAAACACAGGGAGGGAGCAGAAAAACTTTTCTCCATGACGCTCGCCACGGACCCTAATACTCACCTGGCAAAACAAGGGGAATCATCCGGCGGATCGTCGGATGCGGATGACACTGTTCCCCTGGAGGATGGGGGTGGATCGGGATTCCCCTGGAACGCTGTGAGTACTCCTGATGGCAGCTCTGCTAAGCCTCAGGCCTCCACCAGCCCTGACACAGACGGTGAGCCCTCTCTTAGAGATATATTCACTGCTATAACCTCCTGCAATACCTCCATTACTGCTCTAGCTGCTGATATTAAGGGAGTGAAAGCAGAAATATCCTTTCTGAGGCAGGATGCACAAAAGTTGAGGGAAAGGACCTCTGCAGTGGAAGGTAGAGTGAGCTCCATTGAGGATGACATGGCTCCCATGCAGAGGGATCTCACGTTTAACAACCACCTTCTAACACAACATTCATCTCGCTTGGAGGAGTTAGAGAACAGAATGAGAAGAAATAATGTTAGGATGGTGGGTCTGCCCGAAAGAGCGGAAGGGAAAAATCCGGTTGAATTTATTGAGAACTGGTTGGTGAATGCATTTGGCAAGGAAGTGTTCACTGTGGAGAGGGCACACAGGGTGCCTGCCAGGCCTTATCCACCGGGGGGCCCCCCGAGACCTTTTCTTTTCAAGCTACTTCACTACAAAGATAGAGATGCTATACTTCACAACGCCAGGATTAAACCGGAGGCCATGAGAGTAGATAACGCAAAAATTTCTTTCTTCCCTGATTTTTCTGCTGAGTTACAAAAGCAACGCGCAAAGTTCCTAGATGTTAAACGGCGCCTCAGAGCTCTAGATGTCAAATATGCCATGCTATACCCCGCCCGACTGAGAGTAGAAGCACTAGGCTCCGTTCATTTTTTTGATTTACCTTCTGCAGCCGCACAATGGATGGACCGAGAAGAAAGATCAATCAAGGAAAGCAGAAACCAACGCCGGGCACAGCAAGACGGGTGATGTACTGTTCAACTTATCCTGATTCTTACCTTCTTTTACCAAGGCGGAAGAGGTGCTAGGATTTGACTTCCCCCCCCTTTTTTTTTTGTTTTCTTCTGTCTGACATCAGGGTTACCTGATCTAGCTGCTGAGAAGTTTGGACGCTTAGGTGCGCTTCCACTGCTGCCCCCATGATGGTCTGGTACAGACCTCCTTTTGCCCTGCGGCACCCAAGTTTGGCCATGTTGGCCTGTTATTCTTCAATGTGTTTTTCTTCGTTTTTTTATTTTTGTTTATTGTTGCTGGACTCATACTTATATGAAGGCTCTACGAAGGAATTACCGTCACAATTATTCCAGATGGTTACTGGGGCCCCTGGCCCCCTTCGACCTGCTACTTGTGCATGCTCCTGTATCCATCTCCAATTGAAACTCCCACCGCTACTGTGTTGCCCCCCCCCCCCCCCAAGTTTTTCTTTTCCTTTTATTATTTTTATGTTCCCCAGAAGTGTTCAATGATATGATGCTGTTTTTATGGTCCAATGCCCCCTGCTACCTTAACTGCAGGAGATATGTCCTTGCTCGGTATATCCTTGTTGTAACAGTATATGCTCTACAATGTCTAAGCTAACCAGAATTGTGTCCTGGAATGTCAGGGGGTTGGGCAGCCCTGTTAAGCGCTTGGCTGTGCTCCGCACGATCAAGCGGTTGGGCGCGGATGTCATTTGCCTGCAGGAGACTCACTTCTCCCCGTCCTCTACACCTCAATTTGCAAAACGGCAGCTTGGGCACCAATACCATGCTACATTCTCGGTGTACTCGAGGGGAGTGAGCCTCCTGGTTAGACGGGGTGTACAATTTTCAGCATTAGAGGTACGAATTGACCCAGAGGGTCGGTATGTTTTTGCTCTATGTTCACTATACGGGACTAAATGTATCCTTGCAGGACTATATATTCCCCCTCCTTTCTCCGCTAATACCCTGAAATTGCTGACAGATTTTCTTGCCCGCTTCCCGGGCATACCGGTGTTGGTGTTTGGGGATTTTAATAATTGTCTAGACCATACCAAAGATAGATTGGCCAGTCGTGGGAGGCCGGAACTGCAAAGGCAATCGGGCCCTACCCCATTTGCTCGTTTGCTCATGGAGATGGGCCTGATAGATGTATGGCGGGCACGCAACCCAGATACCCTTATGTACTCCTGTCAATCTGCTTCGGTGGGGGGCCTGTCCAGAATTGATCTGGGGTTGGGGAATGATTTACTGATGGCAATGTTAGAATCTTCACAGTATCACCCCCGACAGGTCTCGGATCACTCCCCCCTATCGATAGATGTTCATTTTGGGGCGCGTAGGGGTAACACCCTCTGGAAACTTAACCCTTTTTGGCTCTCACTTATTCCTGAACCAGACCCCATCCCTGATCTACTACAAACTTTTTTTAGGCATAACCTAGACTCGGCGGGGTTGGATGTGGTCTGGGAAACGGCTAAGGCCTTTCTAAGAGGACAGTTTATCAGAGCGGTTTCCCAGATCAAGTCCTCCACCAAAGAGTGGGAGATGTCAATCCTGGAGGAGGCCCGCGCCTCGGAAGCTAAATATGTAGCCAATCCCACAGATGATACGAAACGCACGTGGCTGGCTGCCCAGTCTATGCTGAGAGATCTCTCTCTACAACTAGCTGAGAATAAACGTTTTTTTTTTGCAACAAAGTCATTTTGAGGAGGGTGAGAATACAGGGCATATGCTGGCACTAGTAGCCAGATCGCAGCAATCATCCGCACATATTGTATCCATATTAGGGGTTAATGGGATTCCCTGTTATTCCACTCACGATATTATGAATGTTTTTAAAACCTTCTTTCAAGATGTTTATTCATCCAAGGTTAGGCCCTCCCGAAGTGATATTGGCGCATTTCTAGACAGATACCCTTTGCCCTGTTTGTCCACTTCGGATGCTGCTGTACTTAATGCCCCGTTGACTGAGGAGGAACTGTTGGAAGCTTTGGCACATGCAAAAAATGGTAAGGCTCCGGGAGCTGACGGGTTACCATCCGAAGTCTACAAACGGTACTCGGCCCAACTTCTTCCAGTTCTGCTTAAAGTGTACAATCATGCCTTTGAGACGGGATCTCTCCCTTCGTCTATGAACGAGGCCCTCATAATAGTGCTTTTAAAACCCGGCAAGGATGCTTTATCCCCAGATTCATATAGGCCAATTTCTCTGCTCACTTTCGACGTTAAATTACTTGCCAGGATTCTGGCGAATAGATTGGCTAGCTGCATCCAAAAAGTGGTTCATAGAGATCAGTCTGGATTCATCCCTACACGATCTACGTCCCAGAATCTACGTAGGCTTTTTCTGAATCTGCAGATCCCCACAGATAACGCGGGCAATAGGGCCGTCCTTTCTTTGGATGCGGCTAAAGCATTCGATAGTGTAGAATGGCCCTATTTATGGGAAACGCTGACTAAATTTGGGGTAGGCCCCACATTTTTGAAATGGGTTCAACTACTATACAGCGCCCCGTCGGCGAGACTGCGCATTAATGGAGATGTGTCAGACTCGTTCCGACTTGCCAGAGGCACTCGGCAGGGATGCCCTTTGTCGCCCCTGTTGTTTGCCCTGGCCCTAGAGCCCCTGGCTATACATATTAGGGGGTCGCAGGATATAGTTGGGTTCCACAGGGGACCGAGAGAGGATGTTGTCTCACTCTATGCGGATGATACTCTGATTTATCTGGGCGACACACCGCGGGATCTCTGCAGGGGGTGATGGACCTGATAGCCGATTTTGGTCGGCTGTCGGGTTTCAGCATCAACTGGAACAAGTCAGTCCTGATGCCCTTGGACCCTTTGCCGGGCCCCCTACCGATCTGTGCGCAAGATATTGAGGTGGTAAATGAATTTAGATACTTAGGGGTACAGGTAACCCCGGACCCTGCTCAGTATCTGGATAAGAACCTGTCCCCATTGTTGCAGAAACTTCGGCTGAAGTGCTCTGTCTGGAGGAAGCTGCCACTCACCGTTACCGGCAGAGTTAATTTAATTAAGATGATATGGGCCCCTCAGCTTCTTTATATTTTTCACAATGCCCCGGTATGGATAACTCACAGGTGGTTCACACGTATAGATACCCAGTTCAGAGAATTGATCTGGGGCAATAAACCAGCTCGTATCAGCTTGCGTTCTTTGCAACTTGCGAAGGACCAAGGTGGTATGGCGGTCCCTCATGCCAGGAATTATTTTATAGCCTCGCAGCTTCAACATCTGTGCAATTGGGGGGAGGAGGATGATTCTGACCCTATTAGGTCTTTGATAGTATCCGGGAATCCAAGTCTCCCGGCTCTGGTATATCTAGAAGCAGGCCTCACACAGTTTCCCACTGCCCTCCCCACTATTAGTTTACTGATTAGACTTTGGGAATATGTTCGAGCTATCTTCAAACTCAAGGCAGTGTGTCAGTTTACTCCGATATGGAGGAACAAATACTATAGAGAACTCTTTAAGCTTAAGGGGTTCAGCTCATGGGAAGAGGCAGGAATTCAATACATATCTCAACTATACGAAGGTATAATACTCAAACCTTTCGCGGCCCTAAAAGAGGAATTTCATTTACATAACGGTCAATTCTACCAGTATCTGCAACTAAGACATGCCATACAATGTGAACACAGACTGTCCCCTTTCGCCCAAATGGTGCACCCTCTGATGAGAGATGTACTCTCAACAACTGAAAAGGCAGGATTGATATCCAGGGTATATGCAAAGTTACTCAATTTAACCCACGATACGGGTAAGCTTCCCTGTAAGAGGGGGTGGGAGCGGGATTTGGGGCCTATTGATGGAGATGTTTGGGAATTGTGCCTGACGTCTGCTCCCCAGGTCTCGGTCTCCGCGTCACAGAGATTGTCACATTTGTACCTCTTACATAGGGTGTACAGGACCCCGGCTAGGCTATATAAATGGGGCCTCAGGGTCACCCCTCTCTGTCCAAAATGCGAGGCACACCCCGGGGATCTTCTCCACATGATGTGGAAGTGTCCAAAACTCTTCCGGTACTGGAAGTATGTGCTGGAGACCATCTCACTTGTATTTCAAATACCTGTTCTACAGGACCCAGTTGTCTGCCTGCTCGGTGCCCTGGAGCTACCCGATTTGTCGCCTAATGGCCATATTGCTGTTATACGTTCACTCTATATTGCCCGCAAAGAAATTGCGCGGCTTTGGATTACTCCGAGGGTACCGACGGGTGGACAGTGGGTGAAACGAGTCAACAGCTTATTAATACGCGAGAAACTAACGTACCAACACCGAAATGTATTGAAGAAGTTTTATGGAATATGGCAACCCTGGTTAGATACCCCGGGATTAGGTCCTCTTGAACTGGTGAGAGATAGATTACTACAGGGTTAATATATTAGTACAAGGGGGGGCTAGTCTAGCTTAGTTTAATTTGGGATATGTGCTATAGAGAATGGAGCTGCAGGAGCGGTGGGGGTGGGATGGTGTGCGGTACCCCTAGAGAGATTACCCGGGGAAGCAATGACTTCTATGAGCCATGACCGACTGTGGGATTACCTTCACTTTTTGTTCCAGCTTTGGTTTTGTTTTGCCTGTTTTCCTTTCTCCTTTATCTTTTCTCTCTCTTTGATTTCCTTTCGTTTCAAGCTCTTTGCCAATATGTAGGATTACTGGTGACACAGTCAGGTCATGTTTATGAGGAGAGAGGGACATTTGCTGTACAGGGAAATATCTGGTAATATTTCTTCCTATATGCACTCCAGATGTCTTTTATGATCCAAATATATTTTTGTATACGAATTCTGTACTGTCATGTGTTCTGTATAAAATGTGAAGCTGTACCATGATATTGTTGATCTGTCTGTGTATGTTACTTTATTTCTGCCTATCTTCAATAAAAACCTTTTCTGATTTAAAAAAAAAGGAGTCCATGTGGTAATCACATAAATCATTCAGAGCACTTCGGGTGAACCTGTGATTTTGGTGAAGGATTAGAAAATTGTCACTTTCAAGTCAAATTGCATGACCAGCTCCAGATGAATTATTAATATTACTTTCAGTTTAAGTTTTGTTGTGTCTCACTTTTACACGTCAAGTTTATTGCTGGACTTTATAGTTTCTATCTAGTATTTGGACTTTTATGCAAATATTTCATCCACTCAGTTGGGTGTCACTATAGTTAATTGTATAATGTGTTCTCTTTTGTAGCTGATTGCAGTTTCACATATATTATTGTGACTTTCTTTAGTTCCCATAAGGAACTTTAGCTCCCTCTCACTCCACGCTACAAATATATACTGTAAGGCCTTGTACACACGAGGGAATATTTCCGCTGAACATGGTCCGACGGACCATTTCAGCCGAAAAATCCGCTCGTGTGTAGGGGCAAACGGACCGTTTTGGCCGGATTCCTCCGGCGGAAAAATTCCAAAGCATGCTTTGGAATTTTTCCGCCGGAGAGCTGTCCGTCAGATATGTCCGCTGGTTAGTACGGCAAACCAGCGGACATATCTGCCCGCACATGCGTCGTATCCTGTGAATGGATCCGACGCATGCGCGCGGAAGTGTTTACTTCCTGGTGCGGTGACGTGGCGGTCACGTGGCGGCGTCAACGTCACCGCCGCGTCACCGCGCTGTCCGCCGGCGGGGAATTTGATCCGATGGTGTGTACAGCCATCGGATCAAAGCAATCCGGCGGACAGATCCGATGGGAACGGTCTATCAGACCGTTCCCATCGGATAAATTCCCTCGTGTGTACAAGGCCTAAGAGGTCCATATAGTGAACTTGGTGTTGAGTTATTCACTTTAAGGTCATTACAGAGGACAAGGAGGCACTCTTTACGTCTAGAGGAAAAGAGATTTCACCCCCAAATACGGAAAGGTTTCTTCACAGTAAGAGCTGTCAAAATGTGGAATAGACTCCCTCCAGAGGTGGTTCTGGCCAGCTCAGTAGATTGCTTTAAGAAAGGTCTGGATACTTTCCTAAATGTACATAATATAACTGGGTACTGACATTTATAGGTAAAGTTGATCCGGGGAAAATCCGATTGCCTCTCGGGGGATCAGGAAGGAATTTCTTCCCCTCCTGTAACAAATTCGATCATGCTCTGCTGGGGTTTTTGTTTTCCTCTGGATCAACTGTGGGTATAGAATTGTGTATATGGGATTGTATTTCTAATTTTTTTTTTTTTAGTTGAACCTGATGGACTTTTTCTTTTTTCAACCTAACTACTTAACCATGGGGGTTATTTACGAAAGATTTACAGCGACTGCCCTTCAGTGTTGTAAGTAACGGAGTTACAATAAACGCAGTTACCTAACGCAGCCCCTTTTGAGGGTAACGAGTAATCTACCTGATTACTCTTCCCCTCACGGTAACGCAGTTCCCATTACTTGGGCGGCATTACCGCAATTACATCTACCGCCACTAGATGGCAGCAGAGTAATTGCTTCTGCCGGCACTGTGAACATAAATATGGGTGGAACTCCGCTTTAGAATCATGTGACCGCTGTGATGGCCTGTCACAGTGGTCTGAAAAATCCCAATCGCAAGGAGCCCTGGATACAATGAGCCCCATCCGCCTCACACTGACCTATCACCGGGGAACAACTCACATCGATCACACACACTGTGTGCGCAACCTGATCAATGATACGGGGAACACATGGCCGGAACAAAATGTTCCACAGAACAAACGTTCCCTTTACAACGTAGTGTACACAGCGACATCTAGTGGTCAACATGGTAAGTGCAGGACACCTATACAGACCAATAATCAGCAGGTTATTTTTGGTCAGTTATTTCATCTCTTCATCAGACAACAAAGAAAAATCTGACATCCCCATTCCAGATCCCTTGCATCTAATAAAGCTTATATAAGATAAATAAAATAATAAACAATAAACTATAGAAGATTCTAATAAAGCCTAATATAAGATTTTAAATTCAGTTACTTTGCTGAGTAACTAATTACTTTTTCAATATAGTAACTGAGTCACTAATGCAATTACTTTTTCGGAGAAGTAATTTGTAACTGTAACTAATTACTTTTTTAAAGTAAGATGAGCAACACTGCTGCCCTTCCAAGTGCACCTTTCAGTGCAATTTCAATTGTGCTTTGCACTTGTAGTTTGCTTTTGCTGTGCAAAGTGGATTTGCATAAATAACCCCCAATGTGTCACCAGAACAGAACAGGGTCAGGGCCGTCTTAATAGCATCATGGGCCCCTGGGCAAAGTAATGCTCTGGGGCCCCTACAATGATGACAGTGCAGGTAAACAGACATTAAGTAGGTAGGATGCTGACTCCCTCCCCTGTGCATGCATCACTTTCAGTGCCATCATGGTGCCCGAAATTTCGGGGGCAGCGTGGGCTCAAGGACAAGCTGCTTTGGGGAAAGTGCAGGGGCCCCCTGTGCAGCTGGGGCCCCTGGGCAGTGCCCAGGTGTGCCTTCTCATTAAGAGGAAATCTCCACAGCAGGGACACAGACAACAATAAAAGCCTGGCACAGCTTCTATCCCTTCCATACTCTATAAAAAAATAAAGAAATTGTCCAGAGTTCTTCTTTAACTGTATGTAATTGTTGTATAATGCCGCCTTCTCTGTTTCAATGGCTCCGTCATGTAACAGTTATTTCTTTTATGATTTTCCAGCACCCCTCCCTCTTTCTTGGAAAACCCTTACTAGTGTCCTAAATTAAACCGTTTTTTCCACTCCTGGTAATCCCGGCGAGGACGACCATTTCCCACCAATCTTATTTATTTACTCAGCCGTGTTTCCATGCCAATGTGGAAACCGCTCAGGATATCTGTAATGTCTTTGTAGAAACAAAGGCCCAAACTTCCTCTTTTTCTTTGTAGAACGCACTGCTGGCATTCATTAAAAATATCACCAAGTAAAGCTCATGTGTCATGATGGGTCTGCGCTTCGTCAGCAATAATCGCATGACAAGCAGGGACGGCGATAAGGGCCTCGGACTAGTTGTCAGCTTCTGATATGCTGATAAGGGTTGTTTTCTTTGAGATGCTGCCCTTGGTATCCATCAACACGCTTATGGATAAACTTGTAGAAAATAACAATTACAATGTGTTAACATTGGGTGAGCTTGTAACAGGAGACGGGACCGGTCTACTAGGACCATAGACAGCTTGATAAAAGCAAGAGAGGTTTGTGACCTCAGGCATCGTACCCAATATCGGGGACCCTTGTCATGTACTAGGGAGTGATAGTATGTCCCTTGGGCATAATGATGCGGCAAAGTTGTTGGCACCCAATAAGGTTGCACTTTTTAATTCCATAAGGGTTAATGCACGCCATTGTATAAGGCTCAGGCCATCCCAGATAGTAGGAGTGTCCTAATACTGATACTAGTATCGGTATCAGGACCAATACCAGACATTTGCATGAGTACAAATGCTCCCAATGCCTAATCCGATACTTGGGGGAGGCGGCGCAACTGGAAGTCAGCGGGCAGCACAACAAAAGTGACGCTTCGTAACGAAACACTGTCAGCGGTTCAACATCCCGATGCCCATCTTGGTACACCCTGCACTCAGCCGCAGTAAGCCAGCAGCGGACACCTTGTTACACCCAGCCCATATAGTTCAGGCTGGGTGTTACTAGATGTCCGCTGCTGCTTTTATGCAGCCGAGTGCAGGGTGTACCAAGATGGGTGTTGCAGGCAGCCTTTCCTCTCATGTCATTTGTTGCTGGCTGCATTTGAGTGCCTGCCTATAAGTCCCCATAAACAGGGCTGGACTGGGACAAAAATTTGGCCCTGGACTTCATCCAGACTGGCCCACTTTGACAAGTCTCTCCCACAGTGGCTGGACAACTCCTACATCCCCCCCCCCCCCGGCCACACAAGCCCCCTCTCCCCCTTCACTAGCTCCTAGCCGTTTACGTTATTAGAGTAGAACGGCTGGTACTGGTACTCTTATAGGCAGTACCAGTGGGGAAGCTAGACATTATTTTTCCCGGGGCAAAGAATCAGTTTGTTGCCCCCCCCCCCCCCCCTTATGGGACAAGATTAGGCAGAAGTGAGAAACTCCCAGGCCGCTGTCACTGAAGCCGGCCCACTGAGCCATCGGCCCACCGGTAAAATTCCCTGAAGTCCCAATGGCCAGTCCATCCCTGCCCATAAATTCCACCTGCCCATAAATTCCACCTATCATTGCCCATAAATGCCATCTCTCAGGGCCAGCCATCAGTGCCAGCCACCTGTCAGTGCCACCTATCAGTTCCAGCCACCTGTCAGTGCCACCTAACAGTGCCATCTATAAGTGCCAGCCATTAGTCAGTGTCCATCAGTCAGTGTCATCTATCAGTGCCCATCAGTCAGTGTCATCTATCAGTGCCCATCAGTCAGTGCCCATAAGTGCCATCTATCAGTGCCAGCCACCTGTCGGTGCCATCTATCAGTGCCAGCCATAAATCAGTGCCAGCCATCAGTCAGTGCCATCTATCAGTGTCCATCAGTCAGTGCCCATAAGTGCCATCTATCAGTGCCATCTATCAGTGCCCAGCCATCAGTGCCAGCCATCAATCAGTGCTGCATATCAGTGCCACCTAATCCTATCAATCCTCATCAGTGCTGCATATCAGTGCCACCTAATTTGTTCTGTGCTTTGAAAACTGTCACATGATATTAAAAAAAAAGTATCGGTAATCGGTACCGGCAAGTACTTGAAAAAAAGTATCAGTACTTGTACTCGGTCTTAAAAAGTGGAATGGGACAACCCTACCAGATAGCAAGCAATTGTGCTGCATTTTGAAAATGACTTGCTAATCTATTGCTGGACTTGCCAGGCTTCACAAGTTTGTTAAATGATTGCAGCAAGTCCGCATTGCATGACTTCAGATAGACTTTCTTTGCAAACATTCTGCAAGTCTACCACAATGTCTGGTTCGGTTATGTTGTACAACAGTCATCCCACCACAGGGGGTCACTGTGGCTGAATTTTCACGCTGTAGACTTTCAGAGCTCTTGCTGTAGACTCACCACTGCAACTTTGCTCTTGCTAGAGACTTGCCACACACATTTGCTACAAATTAGAAAAAGTGTCAACTAGAACTTGTGCTTCAAGTGCTCTGCAAGTGTGCGACTTGCCAGTGAAAATTTGACAAGTTGACAGGATTTACAATTCAACACTGCCACAAATTTGTGGTAAGTTATTCTTACTATCTGGGATACAACATACATTGTGGGTGTATTTCCACACACCGCTGAGCACAGTAATGAATGGCTGCATGCAAGTTTACAGCACTCTTTTCATAAACCTGTGTGTTGTTTCAAATGCCGCTTTATGCATTGACACTCCCTAATCCAAGTCTGTCTGGACAGTATAGTCACCTAATGGTGTGGCCCCATCCACAGGCAGTTTATTTCACTTCATCAATAATGGACACTTTTACCCCCATTTTCAGCGCTGTCACACTTTGAATGACAATTTTACGGTCATGCAACGCTGTACCCAAATTACATTTTTATCATTTTTTTTCACATAAACAGAGCTTTCTTTTGATGGTGTTTAATCTGCACTGGGCAAAAAAATAAAAAAAATGGAAAATGTAAAAAAAAAAATAGAAAATAAAGTTTTTCTTAGTTTCTGTCAGAAAATTTTATAAATAAGTAATTGTTATTCTTCACTGATCTGCACTGATAAAGCTGCACTGATGGGCACTAATAAGATGGCTCTGAAGGGCACTGATGAGGAGGCACTAATATGTGGCACTGATGGGCACTGTTAGTGGCACTTATGGGCACTAATAGGAGGCACTGATGAGTGGCACTGATGGGCACTGAAAGGCAGCACTGATGGGCACAGATGTACACTGTTGGGGCTGCAATGATCTCCCCTGTGAGGAAATTCCGCTGATCGGCTCTCCTCGCCTCACACTTTGTCAGGGCGAGGAGAACCGATAACTGGCATTTCTTTGTTTACATGTGATCAGCTGTGATTGGATACAGCGTATCACATTGGTAAAGAGCCTGGTCATCAGCTTTTTACTAAGATAAGGGATGGGCCGGGTCCGAGGGACACAGCGCGCTCTGCGCACCTGCGGTGAGACTGGGACGCCGTCATATAATGTTGTCCCAGAACAATCCACCGCTGTCTATAGGGAGGGTGGGAGGTGGTTGACTCTGAAGTTAAAGTTGACTTTCCTGAGCCCCGTCTCTGAGAATAACTAACCCTGTTAGAGGGAAGGAACATGGAATAAGTGGGGAGGATCTAGCAAGGACTAAACTAACTAGCACTTAAAGCGGTAGTAAAGCTGCTGCTGTTTTTTTTTCTCAATACCTGAAAAGCAAAAGCCATAATGAGCTAGTATGCACCGTATACTAGCTCATTATGAAATACTTACCTTGCAATGAGGTTAGGGGAACTTATCTGGTCCACACCGAGGGAGATGTCATCTTGCCTCGGCGTGTCGCCGCTCCAGCACTGTAATTGGCTGGAGGGGGAGACTTCTGTCCAGCAAGGTCCGGCGGCGCATTGCGAGGGGAATATCTCCTAAACCGTACAGGTTTAGGAGATATTCTTTATACTTACAGGCATGGGCATCCGCTCCATAGGGCAAGGGGGGGCAATTGACCCCCCCTGGAAAATCAAGAAGTTGTTGAAGAGTCTAGTGGCCGCGAGCTGTCTAAGCAGTCTCGGGCTGGATGTCACACAGGCACAGCGAGCAGAGTGAAGCCGCCTCCCCCTCCGGTGTTTATGTGTACACAGGGGGAGGGAACCTGCTGTGCCTGTGCCGCGCTGATGACTAATCTGAGGTACTGAATGGGATGGGGCAGGGGGGTCCGTCTGTGGTGAAGGGGGTTTGTGCTGAATTGAGGGGTCTGTGTGGAATGGGGGGGTCTGTGCTGAAGGGGGGGGTCCATCTGTGCTGAAGGGGGGTCTGTACATTCTCTAGGCTATATTTATATGGGCGTGGAGTGAAGCTGAATTATCCCAAGAGCTATTGAACACTGCCAGCTGACCACGTTATCGGTAAAGCGCCACTAAAAAGCGGTGCTTTACCATCGTTTTAGCTGCGCTATTCAGCCACTAGCGGGTCGCTTTTAACCCCCGTTAGCGTTTTAAGAAAGGGTTAAATGCGACTGTATCACCGCTGCCGAAGCGCCCCCCTCTGAAAAAATTTCAGCGGATGCCCATGCTTACAGGTAAGCCTTATTATAGGCTTACCTGTAGGTGAAAGTGGTAGTACAGAGTTTTACTACCACTTTAAACAGGAGGGGGGACAGAGAAAGATACCAAAAGCACATTGTGAACAAGATGGAGAGGCACAAAACCACCACTAGATGTCAGCATGTGGGGAGATGCAGCTTGGCAATAAACACTCAGGGGCAGATTCTTGTAGGGACGCCTATCTTTGTCCGGGCGTAGTGTATCTGATTTACGCTACGCCGCCGCAACTTTGAGAGGCAGGTGCCGTATTCACAAAGAAGTTGCGCCCAAAGTTACGACGGCGTATCGTAAATCGGCCGGCGTAACTGCGCCTAAATCTTTGAAGTTACGCGGCGTATCTCGAGATCTTTGAAGTTACGCGGCGTATCTCGAGATCTTTGAAGTTGCGCGGCGTATCTCGAGATCTTTGAAGTTACGCGGTGTATCTCGAGATCTTTGAAGTTACGCGACGTATCTCGAGATCTTTGAAGTTGCGCGGCGTATCTCGAGATCTTTGAAGTTGTGCGGCGTATCTCGAGATACGCCGACGTAGCTGATACGAGAATCTGGCCCTCAGAGTCCGGATACAGTAGCAGAACTGTATTAAAAGTAAAGTTAAATAAAAAATAAAAAACATAACTACCTGGTGGAAATCATCATGACCGGGCGCACTCACGGAATTTTGCAGCAGTAAAGTGTGACAGCAAGTCTCAGGTGCTTCGTCGTGAAAGATGGAATTTGGTCTGGCCGGTCTGTGCCTAAACGTGGAGACTTCTAGAAAGGATAGCATGTCCCTGCTCTTTCCCTACTTGCCTGGAACCTCTCCCTACCGCTAATACGTTTCCTAACCAATGGGAGACCTTTCCCTACACTACACAAGGTCCTAAATAGGCTCCGCCTGACTCAAGATGGCCACTAGAGTCACATCGGAGGCTTTCCCCAGTGACCCAGGAAATAGAGGAACCATATTCTGCTTGACTTCCTCTTCCTCTGCAATGCCCCTGAGGATGAGCACCACCTGAAGAAAGTAGACTGTACCTTCCTACAAGCACATTACAGAACAATAACAACCTAATGCTAGGACAGGAATCACCAGACCCCCAAATAATAGGTAGGTCAGAAAACACTTCTCATAATGATCCCCGTTTTATTTCCACCCACTGCACTGATGATAATAACCAGCAAGCCCCAAACAGCTGTCTGCAATATGGAATAAAAGGCTGTATGATAGAAGGCCGGGGGGGCGTGCGAAGTTGGCTCAGGGGATACAAGGAATGATTTGCATGGTTCTGTCCACATGGTTATTGTTTGTGTATTTTGTATAATATATTAAAGTTCTTACAGTGCATTATAGACTTTATCTTGGGCTTTTTTTTATTTTTTTTGCATGTAGTATATTATACACTTATTTGGTGTATGTTTATATGGTTTTTATTCCAAATAATAAATAATGAGGGTTGTATATACTGAAATATTCTTCGTGCCGGTTCACACTACAGCAACTTGGGATCCGACTTGTCAGACCTCAAGTTGCCCCAAGTCGCTGGACATAAGAAATTCCATTGAAGTGAATGAGAGCCGTCTTAATGTACACTAATGAAGTCGCTCCAACTTCAGAAAAGGTTCCTGTACTACTTCAAGGCGACTTCTAGGCGATTTATACCCACTGATTTCAATGGAAGTTGCCTCCAACCCTCCCTCCAACTAGGGTTGCCACCTGTTCGGGATTTACCCAGACAGTTCAGGTTTGGAATCATGCGTCCGGGTTTCACACTGAGACCCGGACACATTATACACACTGGACTAAGTCCCCCCTCCCCCTTCTCTCTCCTAAGTAGGCCAAGGTAAATCAGGGTTCTTAGAGCACTCATTACATCATAGCTCCCTATTTGCACCAGAGGCCACAGTGCTCCCCCTTCCATCAGAGTCCTTGCCGTACACCAGAGCATCCCTTATGTTAGAGTCCCCAGAGTTCTCCCTTGCATCCGAGTCCACAGAGTTCTCCCTTGCATCAGAGTCCCCAGAGTTCTCCCTTACATCCGAGTCCACAGAGTTCTCCCTTACATCCGAGTCCACAGAGTTCTCCCTTACATCCGAGTCCACAGAGTTCTCCCTTGCATCCGAGTCCACAGAGTTCTCCCTTGCATCAGAGTCCCCAGAGTTCTCCCTTGCATCAGAGTCCCCAGAGTTCTCCCTTGCATCAGAGTCCCCAGAGTTCTCCCTTGCATCAGAGTCCCCAGAGTTCTCCCTTGCATCAGAGTCCCCAGAGTTCTCCCTTGCATCAGAGTCCCCAGAGTTCTCCCTTACAGTGATTCAGATGTAAAGGGGGAACTCTGAGGACTCTGATGTAAAGGGGGAACTCTGAGGACTCTGATGTAAAGGGGGAACTCTGAGGACTCTGATGTAAAGGGGGAACTCTGAGGACTCTGATGTAAAGGGGGAACTCTGATGTAAAGGGGGAACTCTGTGGACTCTGATGTAAAGGGGGAACTCTGTGGACTCTGATGTAAAGGGGGAACTCTGTGGACTCTGATGTAAAGGGGGAACTCTGTGGACTCTGATGTAAAGGGGGAACTCTGTGGACTCTGATGTAAAGGGGGAACTCTGTGGACTCTGATGTAAAGGGGGAACTCTGTGGACTCTGATGTAAAGGGGGAACTCTGTGGACTCTGATTTAAAGGGGGAACTCTGTGGACTCTGATTTAAAGGGGGAACTCTGTGGACTCTGATTTAAAGGGGGAACTCTGTGGACTCTGATTTAAAGGGGGAACTCTGTGGACTCTGATGTAAAGGGGGAACTCTGTGGACTCTGATTTAAAGGGGGAACTCTGTGGACTCTGATGTAAAGGGGGAACTCTGTGGACTCTGATTTAAAGGGGGAACTCTGTGGACTCTGATGTAAAGGGGGAACTCTGTGGACTCTGATGTAAAGGGGGAACTCTGTGGACTCTGATGTAAAGGGGGAACTCTGTGGACTCTGATGTAAAAGGGGGAACTCTGTGGACTCTGATGTAAAGGGGGAACTCTAAGGACTCTGATGTAAAGGGGGAACTCTGAGGACTCTGATGTAAAGGGGGAACTCTGAGGACTCTGATGTAAAGGGGGAACTCTGATGTAAAGGGGGAACTCTGTGGACTCTGATGTAAAGGGGGAACTCTGTGGACTCTGATGTAAAGGGGGAACTCTGTGGACTCTGATGTAAAGGGGGAACTCTGTGGACTCTGATGTAAAGGGGGAACTCTGTGGACTCTGATGTAAAGGGGGAACTCTGTGGACTCTGATGTAAAGGGGGAACTCTGTGGACTCTGATGTAAAGGGGGAACTCTGTGGACTCTGATTTAAAGGGGGAACTCTGTGGACTCTGATTTAAAGGGGGAACTCTGTGGACTCTGATTTAAAGGGGGAACTCTGTGGACTCTGATTTAAAGGGGGAACTCTGTGGACTCTGATTTAAAGGGGGAACTCTGTGGACTCTGATGTAAAGGGGGAACTCTGTGGACTCTGATTTAAAGGGGGAACTCTGTGGACTCTGATGTAAAGGGGGAACTCTGTGGACTCTGATTTAAAGGGGGAACTCTGTGGACTCTGATGTAAAGGGGGAACTCTGTGGACTCTGATGTAAAGGGGGAACTCTGTGGACTCTGATGTAAAGGGGGAACTCTGTGGACTCTGATGTAAAGGGGGAACTCTGTGGACTCTGATGTAAAGGGGGAACTCTGTGGACTCTGATGTAAAGGGGGAACTCTGTGGACTCTGATGTAAAGGGGGAACTCTGTGGACTCTGATGTAAAGGGGGACTCTTGTGATTAACTTCATATGATTAGAATTATTATTTGATAGAAACATCAATGCATAGTTTCTGCATACTAGGAAAACAAAATTGCTGTGCAACGCTGAAGTGTTCGGGTTTGGCCTGAAGAAAAGGTGGCAACCCTCCCTCCAACAGAGCTGATTATTCTGTGATTGGCCAAAGTCGCCTGTCCTGGAGGCAACTTGAAGTCGCGTTGTAAGTCGCTCAAAGTCGCGCTAAAGTTGCATCCAAGTTGCCTTGCAAAGTCGCGCTTTAAGTTGTGTTGCCCTTGTGTGAACCAGCTTGTCACGTCTATAAACACCTATTGTAACGTTTTCTAACACTCTAAACAACTTCTAACAAAGTGGCAAATGATTAAAAAAAATAGTTGACTGTGCTGCCATCTAGTGGAAAAAATATAATTAGCAGGCGATTCAATTCTCAACAGAATACTGTATCTCAGCCTGTCTGTGGTACTTGTGAGAACTGTACCTGTCTGCAGAACCCAGACCTAAATAACACAGCTCATCCATGTATGTGTATGTATATGAATGTGAGTTCGGGACCATAGATTGTAAACTCCTTGAGAGCAGAGACTGATGTGAATGTACAATAAATCTAAAGATAAATAAAAGGATTCCACCCAATAAGAGACAGAGTATGTCAGACATCCACAATTAGGCTCCAAAGCCTGCGATGATCACATCATACGGTATGCATGAAAAACAGATAATCCACACAGTGTGATACTGTATGACGTTTAATAATGGGGGAAGGGGGGGGGGGGTTACACTTACAGCAAATCCAATAAAACAAGCTTTTAGATAAAATAGGACATAAGCAACGATTCCAGGAGTATATGTCCTATTTGATCGACAAGCTCGCTATAGGCCATAGGCTCTAGAAGGTTTAAAAAAAGGTGGACTGAGAGCGCAGAGCATTGTTCTCCGAGCCCACCTAGGTGTGTTAGAAAAGCAAATTAAGATTTGCTTTTCTAAAACTGAACCGCCTTTACACCAATCAGGTAGCACATGGGGTAAGTGTCAGGCAGACAGGGGCGGGTGATGGGCACAAGTGGCGGCATTTTATGGGCACAAGTGGCTGCATATGATGGACACAAGTGGTGGCATTTAATGGGCACAAGGGGCTGCATTTTATGGGCACAATGGCTGCAATTGATGACACAGTGGCTGCATTTGATGGCACAGTGGAGGCATTTAATGTGCACAGGTGGCGGCATATGATGGGCAAAAGTGGCTATATATGATGGGCACAAGTGGTTGCATATGATGGGCACTAGTGGCTCCCTTTGATGGGCACAAAAGCTGCATTTGATGGGCACAGTGAGGCTACAATTATAGGCACAGTGGCTGCATTTGATGCGCACAAGTGCCTGCATTTGATGGGCACAATGGCTGCAATTGATGGCACAATGGCTGCATTTGATGGGCACAGTGGCTGCATTTGATGGGCACAATGGCTGCAATTGATGGCACAGAGGCTGCATTTGATGGGCACAAGTGGCTGCATTTGATGGGCACAATGGCTGCAATTGATGGCACAGTGGCTGCATTTGATGGGCACAATGGCTGCAATTGATGGCACAGTGGCTGCATTTGATGGGCACAAGTGGCTGCATTTGATGGGCACAATAGCTGCAATTGATGGCACAGTGGCTGCATTTGATGGGCACAAGTGGCTGCATTTGATGGGCACAATGGCTGCAATTGATGGCACAGTGGCTGCATTTGATGGGCACAGTGAGACTGCAATTAATGTTTTTTTTTTTCCAGGATTTTTTTAGTTTGTTTGTGCTCCCCCACCGCTGCCTCAAGATTGCCTATTTGACCCACATGCTATATGGTACGTGTGTCCACTGAATCTGGTACTACTTTGTATCTTCAAGATCCATTCCGGACTTCACAAGAGAGACTTTTCACATGTATTTTGGTTATATGGACTTTCCATTGATGTTTTCATCTTCACTTTTATGATTTGTTTGTGTTTATATTCATTTATTCATCTTTGGATTCACATGCTGTTCACTTTAGCGCCACACTTGTGTTTCCTATTTTGTCTTGCACTATAAGTCTATAGTGGCGTGTTGGGTGCTTACCCATCCTCTATGCACAATTTTTTTTTTCTATCCATATATCTGTAAAGCACTGTGTAAACTGATGGTGGTATATAAGTACCTGTATAATGAATAAATATGCTTCAAAGCTGAACCCCAATTACATATAACAGACATGCTGAGCTCAGTTGGAGAATGAGAGCGCATAATGTACATGTGCAGAATTTAAGCTAACATCATTTAAAAACATAAAAATCTGTACAAGGGACATAACTTTCAGTTAGTATGATGTGTCCTTTGTGTGTCCCTTGTGCTGATTCTTCTTCTTTTCGGAGGAAATCTTGCTTCGTCATTTACCCCCCACCATCATAATCTTCCAGTACCTTGGGGGTCTCTGAATAGAACATGACCTCTGTATGGAGGGAGCCGAGCTATCAATCATTCAGACAGGCTTTTAGTCATGTTAACCCCTCGCGCACTGGAAGATTATGGTGGCGAGGATGGGGGGTGTAGGATAGAGGAAAATTTTTCCTAAAAAGAAAATGAATTGGCCTAAGGCACACATCATAATAACTAAATATGTCCCTTGTGCTGATTTTTACATTTTTGATTGCAGCTAAACATAAAGCGGAGTTCCACCCAAAAGTGGAACTTCCGCTCATTGCACTCCTTCCCCCTCCCCCGGGTGCCTGAATTACAGTGGCAGGGGGTGTTTTTGAAAGACCTGATTAGAGCCATATGCCCTAATAGGCGTCAAAAAAGTTAAACAGCGAGAGCCATGCTTGGTGCTTGCAGTTCACCCAGCTTTGTTAGAAAAACAAATGAATATTTGCCTTCCTAATACTGAATCTCCTCTCTGCCAATCAGGTGCTCATCATGTGCTGATTGGCTGAAATGACAGGTGCTGTGATTGGACACCTATCAGGCATCCAATCATAGGAGAGGACGGGAGAAGACATTGAGGACATGAAGGACACCGCTCGCCGCCATCCCCCGCTGCCCCACCGAGACAGGGTAAGTGCCGGGTAGACAGGTGGGGTGGGGCACAGTGACAGCATTCAATGGGCACAGTGGCTGCATTTGATGGCACAGTGGTTGCGTTTGATGGCACAGTGGCTGAGTTTGATGGCACAGTGGCTGAGTTTGATGGCACAGTGGTTACATTTGATGGCACAGTGGTTGCGTTTGTTGGTTTAGTGGTTGCGTTTGATGGCACAGGGGTTGCGTTTGATGGCACAGTGGCTGCGTTTGTTAGTAGAGTGGTTGCGTTTGATGGCACAGTTGCTGCGTTTGATTTCACAGTGGTTGCGTTTGATGGCGCAGTCAGTGACTGTGTTTGATGGCACAGTGGCTGGGTTTGATGGCACTGTGGTTGTGTTTGTTGGTACAATGGCTGCGTATGATTGGCACAGTGGTTGCGTTTGATGGCACAGTGTTTACATTTGATGGCACAGTAGCTGCGTTTGATGGCACAGTGGTTACCTTTGATGGCACAGTGGCTGCGTTTGATGACACAGTGGTTGCGCTTGATGGCACATTGGTTGCATTTGATGGCACAGTGGTTGCGTTTGATGGCACAGTGGCTGCGTTTGTTGGTAGAGTGGTAGCGTTTGATGGCACAGTTGCTGCGTTTGATGGCACAGTTGTTGCGTTTGATGGCACAGTGACTGCGTATGATTGGCACAGTGGTTGGGTTTGATGGCACAGTGGCTGCGTATGATTGGCACAGTGGCTGCGTTTGATGGCACAGTGGTTGCGTTTGATGGCACAGTGGCTGCGTATGATTGGCACAGTGGCTGCGTTTGATGGCACAGTGGCTGCGTTTGATGGGGTTTCTTTTGCGCCCCACCAAAAATGTTGAGCACTAGCCGCCACTGGATTGGCCCAACATTCAGGCTCTACTTAGTACAGCAACCCTATGTCTAAGGCCCCATACACACGAGCAGACAGATTTGTTCAAATCGGTCGGACAGACTGATTTGAACAAATCTGTCTGCTGGGGACGTATTGGTTTGATCGTGTACACACGATCAAACCAAAATCCCCGCCGGCAGACAGCGCCCTGACGTGGCGGTGACGTTGAGGCCGCCACGTCAGCGCATTAGGAAGTAAAACCATTCGACGCGTGTGCGAGAAGACATGTCTGCTGGTTTGCGTACTAACCAGCAGACATGTCGGGCGGACGGGTTCCCAGCCGACAGATTTGAAAGCATGCTTTCAAATCTGTCGGCTGGCCAAATCCGTCGGCTCGCCCGTACACACGATCGAATCTGTCTGCTGGGATGGTCTGGCCGACCGTTTCCAGCCGACAGATTTGATCGTGTGTACGCGGCCTAAGACTATGAGCCCAAAAGAATCAGCAGCGGAAAAGCATGTTGCCCAAAAAAAAGTTCAGGAGCTACTTTTGGGTAACATGCTTCCCGTAAAGCGGGTTGCCGCGGTTGCAGCACGATTTATTGCGCGAACGCGGTTTCTTCACAGATGTAAATTGCGGAATGAAATTGCAAAAAGTAGTACAGAATTTACTTTTTGAAATCGGTCCCGATTGGGACTTACCATTGCCGGCAAATGTCACCAATTTGACATGTCTAATCGCATGTCAAAACGCACCAGTGTGAACCAGGGCTTACACATTGGGGCTTTCAAATCGCAGGCAGATTTGTGGCAAATCTCCCCGTGGTTCAAAATGTTGAAGTGTGAATCCAGCCTAAGTGTCCGACTGTCCGCCACAATATCGCAGTCCTGCTTTAAATCACTGATTGCTGCCATTGACTTGTATTAAAAAAACAACAATTAAAAACTCGTATTTATCCCATATTTTGTAGACGGTATAACCTTTAAGTTAATTTTTTGTTTTACCAAAAATATAAATCACAATACATAGTGGCCTAAATTTATGAGGACATTTTTTCAATGTTTTTATTGGATGTTTTATAGCAGAATATTATTTTTTCCTAAAAAAAGTGCGCTTGTAATGCCCTGTGCACACAAGCGGAATTCCTGTCTGAAAAAATGTGGATGTTTTTTTTTTTCCTGACGGAATTCCGCTCAAGCCTGCCATGCACAGACGGTCACACAAAAGTTCTGTGAACTTTTGCCTGCCCAGAAAGAGGTGACATAAAAGAATACGACAAGCCGAGAATTGAAGTTCTATGCTTCCGAGCATGCGTCGGAATTATGCGCATCAGAATTTGTTGCCATCATCCGCTGTCCCACCAAGACAGGGTAAGTGCCGGACAGACGGCAAACGGTCGGGGGGTCACACTGGCAGCATTTGATGGGGACACTGGCATAATTTGGCATAGTGGCAGCATATGATGGGCACCCTGGCAGCATTTTAAGGTAACCCTGGCAGCATTTGATGGACGAAGTGGCAGCATATGATGGGCACAATGGCTGCATTTGATGGGCACAGTGGCTGCACTTTGTGGGTACAGTGGCTGCGCTTGATGGGCACAGTGGCGGGAATTTATGGCAGAGTGGCTGCGTTTGATGGGCACAGGGGCGGCAATTTATGGCACAGTGGCAGCAATTTATGACACAGTGGCTGCGTTTGATGGGCACAGTGGCAGCAATTTATGGCACAGTGGCTGCGTTTGATGGGCACAGTGGCGGCAATTTATGGCACATCGGCTGCTTTTGATGGGCACAGTGGCAGCAATTTATGGCACAGTGGCTGCTTTTGATGGGCACAGTGGCAGCAATTTATGGCACAGTGGCTGCGTTTGATGGGCACAGTGGCAGCAATTTATGGCACAGTGGCTGCGTTTTATGGGCACAGTGGCAGCAATTTATGGCACAGTGGCTGAGTTTGATGGGCACAGTGGCAGCAATTTATGGCACATCGGCTGCTTTTGATGGGCACAGTGGCAGCAATTAATGGCACAATGGCTGCGTTTGATGGGCACAGTGGCGGCAATTTATGGCACATTGGCTGCTTTTGATGGGCACAGTGGCGGCAATTTATGGCACATTGGCTGCGTTTGATGGGCACAGTGGCAGCAAATTATGGCACAGCAGCTGCTTTTGATGGGCACAGTGGCTGCAATTCATGAGTACAGTGGCGGCAATTTATGGCACAGTGGCTGCATGTGATTGGCACAGGGGCGGCAATTGATGGGCACAGTAGGTGCGTTTTATGGGCACAGTGAGGCTGCAATTGATGTTTGTTTTTTTCTGTTTGTTTACAAAAAATGTTTAGCACCAGTCGCCACTGGGTGAAGTATTGAAGTGATAAGGATTAGTGAACTCCATTATATAATCATTTGGAGGGTCTCATCTCTCAGCCCAGTACTGACATGTATTATAATGAGGGGGGACAAGATCTACATATATATCGTGCAATGTGTACACACACACACACACCAATATACAATCATCAGCGCCGTGCACATCGATCTCAATTCTCTACAACTCTGCCGGGAGCGCGCTTTCCCCTGCCAGGTGACCCGCGCATGCTCAGTGCACAGCGTGTGCGACGCGTGGCTCGGTTCTTCCGCACATGCCCGTGTCACCCCCTGCGCACGCGCACTGATCGGCCCCGGTCTGGACAGTGTTTGGAGTCATCTGGTCGGCGCGGGATCTTCCCGGACAGTACAGGTGGGAGAGGAGCGGGTGTGTTGTCATTTATTGTTATCCTCCTATCAGCAGAGGCTGACATGTGCACGGTGTACAGTACACCGGCCAATCACAGGATCTCTTACAAGGGACAGCAAAGTGTGTGCAAGTCCATGTAGTGGTACCCTGATGTGGAGTAGGAACCGGGGTGGGGATACATCATTGTTGGGGGGGTATAAATAGCAGAATCGTGGTTGAGGGGCTCTTGGAATCATGTTTGGGAGATGAATAAATAGATCATGATTGGGGGAGTAGATGGATGATTGGATCATGGAAGAAGGTTGTGGTGGTGGTGCTTAGATCATGGGGATGGGAAAGGAGGGGGGGGTGATGGTTATGGATCATGGTTGGGAAAGGAGGGGGGGGGTGATGGTTATGGATCATGGTTGGGAAAGGAGGGGGGGGGTGATGGTTATGGATCATAGTTGGTAAAGGGGGGGGGGGGGGTGATGGTTATGGATCATGGTGGGAAAGGGAGGGGGGGGTGGGAAATGGTTGGGAGGGGGGGGGGGGGGGTGATGGTTATGGATCATGGTTGGGAAAGGAGGGGGGGGGTGATGGTTATGGATCATGGTGGGAAAGGAGGGGGGGGGTGGGAAATGGTTGGGGGGGGGGGGGGGTGATGGTTATGGATCATGGTTGGGAAAGGAAGGAGGGGGGGGGGGGGGTGATGGTTATGGATCATGGTTGGGAAAGGAGGGGGGGGGTGATGGTTATGGATCATGGTTGGGAAAGGAGGGGGGGGGTGATGGTTATGGATCATGGTTGGGAAAGGAGGGGGGGGGGGTGATGGTTATGGATCATGGTTGGGAAGGAGGGGGGGGGGGGGGGGGTGGGAAAGGAGGGGGGGGGGTGATGGTTATGGATCATGGTTGGGAAAGGAGGGGGGGGGGGGTGATGGTTATGGATCATGGTTGGTAAAGGGGGGGGGGGGTGATGGTTATGGATCATGGTTGGGAAAGGAGGGGGGGGGTGGGTGGGGGGGATGGGGATGGTTGGGGGAGGGGGGGGTGATGGTTATGGATCATGGTTGGGAAAGGAGGGGGGGGGGATGGTTATGATCATGGTGGGAAAGGAGGGGGGGGGGGGGGGATGGTTATGGATCATGGTTGGGAAAGGAGGGGGGGGGGGGTGATGGTTATGGATCATGGTTGGGAAAGGAGGGGGGGGGGTGATGGTTATGGATCATGGTTGGGAAAGGAGGGGGGGTGATGGTTATGGATCATGGTTGGGAAAGGGGGGGGGGGGGGTGATGGTTATGGATCATGGTTGGGAAAGGAGGGGGGGGGGTGATGGTTATGGATCATGGTTGGGAAAGGAGGGGGGGGGGGGGTGATGGTTATGGATCATGGTTGGGAAAGGAGGGAGGGGGGGGGGGGGTGATGGTTATGGATCATGGTTTGGAAAGGAGGGGGGGGGTGATGGTTATGGATCATGGTTTGGAGGGGAGGGGTAATGGTTATGGATCAAGGTTGGGAAAGGAGGGGAGGGGTAGAGATGGTTGGATCGAGGTTTTGGGTGGGGGGGGAACGTGGTTGGATCGCGGTTGGGTGGGTGGGGGGGAACGTTGGTTGGATTGGTTCGGGGGGGGGTTGAACGGTTTGGGTGGGGGGGGGGGTTGGATCGCGGGTTTGGGGGGGGGGGAACGTGGTTGGATCGCGGTTTGGGTGGGGGGTTGAACGTGGTTGGATCGCGGTTTGGGTGGGGGGTTGAACGTGGTTGGATCGCGGTTTGGGTGGGGGGGGGGGGGGTGGTTGGATCGCGGTTTGGGTGGGGGGGAAGTGGTTGGATCGCGGTTTGGGTGGGGGGGAAGTGGTTGGATCGCGGTTTGGGTGGGGGGGGAACGTGGTTGGATCGCGGATTGGGTGGGGGGGGGGGGAACGTGGTTGGATCGCGGGTGGGGGGGGAACGTGGTTGGATCGTGCTTTGGGTGGGGGGGAACGTGGTTGGATCGCGCTTTGGGTGGGGGGGGAACGTGGTTGGATCGCGCTTTGGGTGGCGGGGGGAACGTGGTTGGATCGCCCTTTGGGTGGGGGGGGAACGTGGTTGGATCGCCCTTTGGGGTGGGGGGGGAACGTGGTTGGATCGCCCTTTGGGTGGGGGGGGAACGTGGTTGGATCGCCCTTTGGGTGGGGGGGGAACGTGGTTGGATCGCCCTTTGGGTGTGGGGGGGAACGTGGTTGGATCGCCCTTTGGGTGGGGGGGGAACGTGGTTGGATCGCCCTTTAGGTGGGGGGGGGGGGAACGTGGTTGGATCGCCCTTTGGGTGGGGGGGGAACGTGGTTGGATCGCCCTTTGGGTGGGGGGGGGGGAACGTGGTTGGATCGCCCTTTGGGTGGGGGGGGGGGAACGTGGTTGGATCGCCCTTTGGGTGGGGGGGGGGAACGTGGTTGGATCGCCCTTTGGGTGGGGGGGGGGGGGGGGGAACGTGGTTGGATCGCCCTTTGGGTGGGGGGGGGGGAACGTGGTTGGATCGCCCTTTGGGTGGGGGGGGGAACGTGGTTGGATCGCCCTTTGGGTGGGGGGGGGGGGGGGGGGGGAACGTGGTTGGATCGCCCTTTGGGTGGGGGGGGGAACGTGGTTGGATCGCCCTTTGGGTGGGGGGAACGTGGTTGGACCGCCCTTTGGGTGGGGGGGGGAACGTGGTTGGATCGCCCTTTGGGTGGGGGGGGGGGACGTGGTTGGGGGGACGTGGTTGGATCGCCCTTTGGGTGGGGGGGGGGGAACGTGGTTGGATCGCCCTTTGGGTGGGGGGGAACGTGGTTGGATCGCCCTTTGGGTGGGGGGGAACGTGGTTGGATCGCCCTTTGGGTGGGGGGGAACGTGGTTGGATCGCCCTTTGGGTGGGGGGAACGTGGTTGGATCTGGAGGTGGGTGGTATAGGGTTATGTCTCCAGATATGTAGGGTGGACAGTTGGATGTGCGGTGACCTGTGTCCAGGCTCCCATGTTGAGGGATTGTGTACACAGCCAAAGAGATAAGCCAGTCTGTACTTTGCTTTTGTGTATCCATTTAGGCCGATGCAAGAGCGTGATCAATGCATGGTGAATAGAATATCTGTATGTAGGAGGAAGATGGAAGGCCGGTGGCATAGACCCGGGTTACTCCAAGCTTGGGTAAAACTGAGCTCTAGGCAGACGGTCTGACTGACCGCCACCAGCTCTCGGCTCACGGAGCTCTGAGAACCGAGTGATTAGCGGGGTTTGATCGCTCGGTTCTCAGTCTAATTCCCTGTACACATGGCTGGGATTTCCCATGAGAGCTTTTGGCTGGGAATCCTGACCGTGTGTATGCTCCATCGCAGGTTTTTCTGACGGGAAAACGGCCGGCAAAAAAAAGAGAACTGTCTCTCTTTTTTTTTTGGGGGTTCCTGACTGACTTTTTCCTGTTGGAAATCCCGGCCGTGTGTACGGGCGTTAGAGCCAGCAGGCGACAGATGCAGCATCCACCTAGGATTCTTATCTATTGGTTGACTGGTAGAGTTCTCTATTACAAGACACACTGACTGGGGTTGATTTATTAAAATTGGGGAGTGCAAAATCTGGCGCAGTTCTGCACAGAAACCAATCCGCTTCCTTTTTTTTTTGTCAAAGCTTTATTGAACAAGATTACGTTAGAACTGATTGGCTGCCATGCAGAGCTTCACCAGATTTTTCACTCTCCGGTTTTAGTAAATCTCCCCCTCTGTATTTCTCCTCTATGAACCTCCCCTCCTTGTTATCAACTTTTTACTATTTGTACCCTGACTGTTACACACAACCAGTGCTGGGTACAATCTCCATGTCTGCAAGAACGACACACACATTACAATATGGCAATCTACCTAAAGGGGTTGTAAAGTCAGAAGGTTTTTTTTATCCCAATACATTCTGTGCATTAAGATAAAATATCTTCTGTGTGCAGCAGCCCCCCTAATACTTACCTGAGACCCATAATTATCCAGCGATGTCCAGGAGTTCCTCGGCTGTCCATGACTCTCCTGATTGGCCGAGACACAGCAGTGGTGCCATTGGCTCCCGCTGCTTTCAATCAAAGTCAATTGGCCAATCAGGAGAGATAGGTGGTTGGGCCAAATTGTGGCTCCCTGTATGAATGGACACAGGGAGCTGTGACTCGGCTCGGGTGCCCCCATAACAAGCTGTTTGCCGTGGGGGCACTCGAGAAAATGGTGGGGCCAGGAGAGCCGAAGAGGGACCTGAGAAAAGGAGGATCTGGGCTGCTCTGTGCAAAACCACTACACAGCGCAGGTAAGTATGACATTTTTTTATTTATTTTTTTGAGAAAAAAAAAACCGAAAAAACTTTAGTCACTTTAAAAGATGGGTTAACCCTTAGAATTTTTTTTTTTTACTATATGCATTTATTTATTTTGTTTGGCGCCTGTTAAGCATTGCACTCACGATCAGCAGATTGCGGGTGTAGCGCCACAGTCTTGCAGACTGTCTGTTTACTCTGATACAGGCAGTTACTGAATGAACTACCAACAGTGATCAACAGCCCCAAAGGCCTTCGGTACTTGTAGTTTTCACATGCACAGAACACTGGGAATGAATGACGCAGGCCGTGTACAACACAAAGCTACAATGCTTATCAATGTACCTGATCATTTCTCTAATAACAAACCAATACAACATAAGACTACAATGCCCACTGAGGTACAACCTAATCAATACTCCAATAACAAGGCAATTCAACACATAAAGCTGTGATGCCCAATTATTATTCTAATAAAGCAATGATGCCCATCAATATACCCAACTATTCTAATAAAGCAATGATGCCCATCAATATACCCAACTATTCTAATAAAGCAATGATGCCCATCAATATACCCAACTATTCTAATAAAGCAATGATGCCCATCAATATACCCAACTATTCTAATAAAGCAATGATGCCAATTGATGTACTCAATCAATACTCTTATAACAAAGCAATACATCAATGGGCATCATTGCTTTATTAGAATAATAATTGGGTATCTTGACGGGCATGATTGCGTTATTAGAATAATAGGGTATATTGATGGGCATCATTGCTTTATTAGAATAATAATTGGGTACTTGACGGGCATGATTGCGTTATTAGAATAATAATTGAGTATTTTGATGGGCATTATTGCTTTTTTAGAAAGCAATAGTGACCAATAATTATTCTATGTTGTATTTCTTTATTAGAATAATAATTGGGTATCTTGAAGGGCGTACCATATATACTCAAGTATAAGCCGAGTTTTCAGCACATTTTTTGGTGCTGAAAATGCCCCCCTCGGCTTATACTCGAGTCACCTTTTTGTCCCTTATCTCCCGGACTTTTGGGACCTGGTACCGCCCCCGACCCCAAACTTGGCACACATATAGCCCCACTCTTCCTCTACAAGTGTGCAAAGTTTGAGGGGGACCTATGGCTGGGGAGCACCGATTTTTCAAAGTTGGCACCCCTTCCGTAGACTCCCATGTTAAAAGGTCATTTCTCCAGTAACTTTGGGGACCCGGTACCGGACGGCCATAGGTCCCCTGGACCCGAACTTGGCACACATGTAGCCCCAGTTCTCCTCTACAAGTGTGCAGTTTGTTGTCTGAGGGACCTACGGCCGGAGAGCACCGTTTTTTCAAAGTCGGGCACCCCTTCCAAAGACTCCCATGATTAACGTCAGTCTAGGCATGGGCACGGTGAGGCATGGGCACGGTGAGGCATGCACATGGACACAGTGAGGCATGCAGATGGGCACCCTAGGTTTATAATCGAGTCAATACATTTTCCCATTTTTTTTGTGGTAAAATTAGGTGCCTCGGCTTATATTCGGGTCGGCTTATACTTGAGTATATACGGTAATTTGTTTATTATAATAATAATTGGGTATATTTATGGGCATCATTGCTTTATTATAATAATAATTGGGTATATTGATGGGCATTATTGCAGGGCTTGACAAATTTGCTTTGAATCTAGGAGCCAGCTAAAAAAGTTAGGCGCCATTTTTTTTTTTTGTATGACTCGGTGATGAGCCCCAGTGTCATCACTAGGGTTGGTATCGCCCCCCCCTCCACCAACTACAGACCCCCCTTTCTCATTAAAGACCCACCCACTAAGTACAGACCCCCCTCCCACAGTATAGATCCCCCTCACTAAATACAGACCCTGCTCCCGCAGTATAGATCCCTCTCACTAAATACAGACCCCCCTCCCACAGCATAGATCCCTCTCACTAAATACAGACCCCCCTCCCGCAGTATAGATCCCTCTCACTAAATACAGACCCTGCTCACACAGTATAGATCCTTCTCACTAAATACAGACCCCCCTCCCACAGTATAGATCCCTCTCACTAAATACAGACCCCCCTCCCGCAGTATAGATCCCTCTCACTAAATACAGACCCTGCTCACACAGTATAGATCCTTCTCACTAAATACAGACCCCCTCCCACAGTATAGATCCCCCTCACTAAATACAGACCCCCTCCCACAGCATAGATCCCCCTCACTAAATACAGACCCCCCTCCCGCAGTATAGATCCCTCTCACTAAATACAGACCCTGCTCCCACAGTATAGATCCCTCTCACTAAATACAGACCCCCCTCCCACAGTATAGATCCCTCTCACTAAATACAGACCCCCCTCCCACAGTATAGATCCCTCTCACTAAATACAGACCCCCCCTCCCACAGTATAGATCCCTCTCACTAAATACAGACCCCCCCCTCCCACAGTATAGATCCCCCTCACTAAATACAGACCCTGCTCCCGCAGTATAGATCCCTCTCACTAAATACAGACCCCCCTCCCACAGTATAGATCCCTCTCACTAAATACAGACCCCCCCTCCCACAGTATAGATCCCCCTCACTAAATACAGACCCTGCTCCCGCAGTATAGATCCCTCTCACTAAATACAGACCCCCCTCCCACAGTATAGATCCCCCTCACTAAATACAGACCCTGCTCCCGCAGTATAGATCTCTCTCACTAAATACAGACCCCCCCTCCCACAGTATAGATCCCCCTCACTAAATACAGACCCTGCTCCCGCAGTATAGATCCCTCTCACTAAATACAGACCCCCCTCCCACAGTATAGATCCCCCTCACTAAATACAGACCCTACTCCTACAGTATAGATCCCTCTCACTAAATACAGACCCCCCTCCCACAGTATAGATCCCTCTCACTAAATACAGACCCCCCTCCCGCAGTATAGATCCCTCTCACTAAATACAGACCCTGCTCACACAGTATAGATCCTTCTCACTAAATACAGACCCCCCTCCCACAGTATAGATCCCCCTCACTAAATACAGACCCCCCTCCCACAGCATAGATCCCCCTCACTAAATACAGACCCTGCTCCCACAGTATAGATCCCTCTCACTAAATACAGACCCCCCTCCCACAGTATAGATCCCCCTCACTAAATACTGACCCTGCTCCCACAGTATAGATCCCTCTCACTAAATACAGACCCCCCTCCCACAGTATAGATCCCCCTCACTAAATACAGACCCTGCTCCCGCAGTATAGATCCCTCTCACTAAATACAGACCCTGCTCCCACAGTATAGATCCCTCTCACTAAATACAGACCCTGCTCCCACAGTATAGATCCCCCTCACTAAATACAGACCCCCTCCCACATTATAGATCCCCCTCACTAAATACAGACCCTGCTCCCACAGTATAGATCCCTCTCACTAAATACAGACCCCCCTCCCACAGTATAGATCCCTCTCACTAAATACAGACCCCCCTCCCACAGTATAGATCCCCCTCACTAAATACTGACCCTGCTCCCGCAGTATAGATCCCTCCCACTAAATACAGACACTGATCAAAGCCCAGGCGCCAGGGTGAAATTTCTAGTCGCATTGGCGACCTGACACCTGGGATTTGTCGAGCCCTGCATTATTTCTTTATTAGTAGAATTGGGCATTATTGCTTTCTATGTTGTATTTCTTTATTAGAATAATAATTGGCTATATTGATTTGCATAATTTCTTTATTAGAATAATGGGTATCATTTCTTTATTATAATAATTGGGTATATTGATGGGCATTATTGCTTTATTATAATAATTGGGCATTATTGCTTTCTATGTTGTATTGCTTTATTACAATAATGGGTACCTTGACGGGCATCATTGCTTTATTAGAATAATAATTGGGTATATTGATGGGCATTATTGCTTTAGAATAATAATTTTGTAAAGCACTGAGAAAACTGTAGGTGCTATATAAATCATGTATAATTGGGTATATTGATGGGCATCGTAGCTTTTTTTTTTTGTATTGCCTTGCTATTGGAGTATTGATTAGGTTGTAACTCGGTAGGCATTGCAGCCTTATGTTGTATTGGTTTGTTATTACAATATTGATTAGCTACATTGATGGGCATTGCAGCCTTATGTTGTATTGGTTTGTTATTACAATATTGATTAGGTACATTGATGGGCACTGCAGCCTAATGTTGTATTGGTTTGTTATTACAATATTGATTAGGTACATTGATGGGCATTGCAGCCTAATGTTGTATTGGTTTGTTATTACAATATTGATTAGGTACATTGATGGGCACTGCAGCCTTATGTTGTATTGGTTTGTTATTACAATATTGATTAGGTACATTGATGGGCACTGCAGCCTTATGTTGTATTGGTTTGTTATTACAATATTGATTATGTACGTTGATGGGCATTGCAGCCTTATGTTGTATTGGTTTGTTATTACAATATTGATTATGTACGTTGATGGGCATTGCAGCCTTATGTTGTATTGGTTTGTTATTACAATATTGATTAGGTACATTGATGGGCACTGCAGCCTTATGTTGTATTGGTTTTGTTATTACAATATTGATTAGGTACATTGATGGGCATTGCAGCCTTATGTTGTATTGGTTTGTTATTACAATATTGATTGGGTACGTTGATGGGCATTGCAGCCGTATGTTGTATTGCTATATTAGTGTAATGATTGGCTGGTACATGAAAGGTCAGGTCTTCCTCTGTCATTGAAGGGACACTTTGAAATCTGATGCTCTTTCCCTGAGTATTTCTGTACATCTGCTGTCAGTCCCATTCCCTGACAACGTGGCAGTCCCAGACTCCTATTCTTGTCATTGGGAGTCTTCCTAGTTATAAATATCTCATTGTTACTATTACAATATCTTATTGTTACTATTTTCGAAGCTTTATAAGAAACTAGATAAACCTGATTGAAGAGTGCCACATCATCATCCGCCATAAAAATATATTACGTGGATGACCAGAGTGTGAAATAATCATTAATAATCAGATTTTATCATTGAATGTACTTTGTAAAATGATGAGAAGTGTGATAATAGGACTAGAATTCCTATGGAGAGGTGGCATGTTCTCCTGCAATCACTCGCAGGGTTTCATCATCTGCTGTGTGTGTTGGTTGGTGCGGAGAATTTGATTGGTTGGTGAGTAACACATGCAGTCCTCAGCGTGCCTCAGGGAGGAATTATATGAGGATTATTTCTGATTCATCTACAGAGAGGAATTCTGTACACCAGAGGAGGGTAAGACACCGTCCTTCTATCAGGCAGTGCAGCAGATGACTTATTAGGATGACATATTTTATTGTTGTTTTTGTGTTGTGAAGAAAGAAACTTTTTTTTGTTTGTAAACTTTGAAACCTCCTGTTTGTAGGAATGGATTTGCTTTTGTTATTTATAATATTTTTATAGCTAGGCTTTTATTTTGCTTGTTTTGTATTCTCCAGATACTCAATAATACATTTCTCCTATCCTGTTTTGATTTTTTTGTTTATTTGTTTTTATACTTCAATTGTTACATTGTAGCTGTATGTAGAATGATGTAGAAGGTGCACTGGGACATTGTTACCTTTCTGCACAGTGGAAGGAACTTTATAATAGTGGAGCTAAAGATCAACTCCTGGGCTGTTTATTGGAGATTTGTCTTTTTTTATTATTTTTTTTTATTATTATATATTTTTTTTTATTATTTTTTTTTTATTTTCCCCTACTATTAGTCTTAAAGCTAAGTGGAAATCTCTCTATAGGAAACCATAATAGCAATATATTTATTTCATACAACGTAATAGCAACATAGTCCTCATTTTTTTAGTGCAGAGGAGATGATACTGCTACAAGAAGTGATGTGACTACAGTGCCTTGAAAAAGTATTCACACCCCTTGATCTTTCCACATTTCGTCATGTTACAACTAAAAACATAAATGTATTGTATTGGGATTTTATGTAATAGACCAGGGGTCTCCAAATGGTGGCCCGAGGGCCAGATGTGGCCCTTTGCTAGCCTTTATCCGGCCCTTGGGGCACTATTCCTCCCACTGACTCCAGCAATATGAAACTATTGCCTCGTTTCCACTGAACGGAACAGTTTGGGTCGGTACAGTTTGGAGCGCTTAGAATAGTCCGGTCTATTCCGCTAAGCGTTTCCACTGCAAATTGGACCATCCGGGACCACACAGGGCTTAGAAAAAATGCCTTGTACGTCCACCAATCGGTGAGATGTATTGTAGGTCCGCCCTAACCGAACCGTTCCGTTTTCTATGGCCCCACATCTGAAGCAGGACCCAGAATGGTGCGGTACGGTTCGCTTTTATGGCACGCTTTCATAATGGAAACACCCAAAATAGTGCACCGTACTGAACCGATCCGCTCAGTGGAAACGAGGCATACGTTTTCCACTGATACCAATGATGGGATTACTTTCCTCCTACTAATACCAATAATGGGGCACTACTCCTCCTACTGACCACCAACCCTGAGGCCATATTTATTCTCACTGATGCTGGGCTTGGGACATTTTCTAACCCTGCTGGCCACAATCTGGCCCTCCTAAAGTCTGAAGAACAGTAGACTGGCCCTTTTGTATGAAAAGTTTGGAGACCCCTGTAATAGACCAACACAAAGTGGCACATAATTGTGAAGTGAAAGGAAAATTATAATTATTATTTTTTTTATATTTTTTTACCAATATGTGAAAGTGTGATGTGTATTTGTATTCAGCCCCCCTGTGTCAATACTTTGTAGAACCACCTGTCACTGCAATTACAGCTGCAAGTCTTTTTGGAGATGTCTCTACCAGCTTTGCATATCTAGACACATTTTTGCCCATTCTTCTTTGTAAAATTGCTCAAGCTGTCAGATTGGATGGAGAGCGTCTGTGAACGGCAATTTTCAAGTCTTGCCACAGATTCTCAATTGGATTTAGGTCTGTACTGTGACTGGGCCATTCTAATACCTGGAAGCGGATTGGTTTCTGTGCAGAGCTGTACCAGATTTTGCACTCCTCAATTTTAATAAATCAACCCCAGTCAGTGTGTCTTGTAATAGAGAACTCTACCAGTCAACCAATACTACATGGATTTAAAAAAGGTGTGCATTTTATGTATTAATATGCATTGTATCTCTGGCTGTATATTTGGGGTCGTTGTCCTGCTGGAAGGTGAACCTCCACCCCAGTCTCAAGTCTTTTGAAGGTTTTCCTCTAAGACTGCCCTGTATTTGGCTACATCCATCTTCCCATAAACTCTGACCAATTTCCCTGTCCCTGCTGAAGAGAAGCATCCCCACAACATGATGCTGCCACCACCATGTTTCACAGTGGGGATGGCGTGTTCAGAGTGATGTGCAGTGTTAGTTTTCCCCCACACATCATTTTGCTTTTGAGCCAAACAGATCAATTTTGTTCTCGTCTGATCAGAGCACCTTCTTCACCTGTTTGCTGTGTCCCCCACATGGCTTCTCACAAGCTGCAAACAGGACTTCTTATGGCTTTCTTTCAACAATGGCTTTCTTCTTGTCACACTTCCATAAAGGTCAGATTTGTGGAGAGCACGACTAATAGTTGTCCTGTGGACAGATTCTCCCCCCTGAGCTGTGGATCTCTGCAGCTCCTCCAGAGTTACCATGGGCCTCTTGGCTGCTTCTCTGATTAATGCTCTCCTTGGCCGGCCCAGTCAGTTTAGGTGGACGGCCATGTCTTGGTAGATTTGCAGTTGTGCCATACTCTTTTTTTTTTTTTTTTCAGATGATTGATTGAACAGAGCTCTGTGAGATATTCAAAGCTTGAAATATTTTTTCTGGGGAGTGCTTTACACTTCTCCACAACTTTATCCCTGACCCGTCTGTTGTGTTCCTTGGCCTTAATGATGTTGTTTGTTCACTAAGGTTCTCTAAAAAAACATATGAGGGCTTCACAGAACAGCTTTGTTCATACTGAGATTTCATTACACACAAGTGGACTCTATTTACTAATTAGGTACATTTTGGCTTCTGGTTCCGCTAGATTTTAGTTGGGGGGCATCAGAGTAAAGGGGGTCTGAATACAAATGCACGTCACATTTTTCACATATTTGTAAAAAAATAAACCATTTATCATTTTCCTTCCACTTCACAATTATGTGGCACTTTGTGTTGGTCTATCACATAAAATCCAAATAAAATACTTTTTACGTTTTTCGTTGTAACATGACAAAATTTAAATTTCAAGGAGTATGAATACTTTTTCAAGGCACTGTATTTTTATTGGGGAGACCGCAATATAAACTTGGCTGTAACAATCCAGAATAGAAGAAATAACATGATTCTGTCTGGGGAGGAGCTTTAAACTGATAGTAAACTCCCATTGATAACTTGTGCCTACAGGTAAGCTTATAATAAAGCTGAAGCCGTGATGATGTCACTCCTGCGCATGTGTCGTCCTGACATTACCAGCTCCATATAGTGTAAATATCTCCTAAATTATTCAAGTTTGGGAGATCTTGATTTTACCTTCAGGTAAGCCTTATTATACCTGTAGGTAAAAATCACAAAGTGGACTTTATCACCACTTTAATTGTCAATAAAAGCATAGTTCACCTTTATCAAAACCTGCCTATGCAGATAAGGGGCATCTGCAGGTAAAAACAATCTGTGCAGCTCTGACTAAAGTTGAATAATTCTCTTGCAATAGATGAAGGTGATTTATGTACTTCATGAAAACTGACTGAAAAACTCCCACAGATCGAATTTCCCTGTCCTGCCTTGTTGCTAGGACGTTGCTAAGGGACTCCTAGCTGTTACTGATTACCGCCACCATCACAGGAGGCAGCACTCCAATGCTGAGCCCAGAGATACTGTGTTGGGGGGAGAGAGAGAGAATGTGGGGTGGGGTTTGGTTTGATTCAGAGCCGGAGCTCACTTCTGTGATGATGGAGGTGAACAATAAGGCTGGGTTCTCACATGTGCCAGTTTGTGCCTGTGCTCTGGTAGGTGTCTGTTCACCAGTTCAGGTGTGATTCAGGTCTGAGTTTTTTCCTGAATTCGCACCTGAACAGGACCCCTTTTTAGATCTGGACCATGGCCGCCCCGGACATGTGTGAATCGGCTCTATTGACAGTTGGTCACATTCGCATGTGTAAAGCACATCCGATTCGCATAAGTGTGAACCCAGCCTAATGGCCCGTACACACGATCCGAATATCGGATGACGGATCGGACGACTTTTTTTCGCTTAATAGTCGCAAGTAAAATAAAATAGGTTATTAAAGTCACGAAAATTCTCGTACGACAGAAAAAAATAATCGGAAGTGATGTCCTGTGTTGTAATGTATTTGTATTGTATTTTCGGACGAAGGCTGTACTGAATAAATCTGACATCGTACGAGGAAAATTTTCGCGCTTGTCCGATCGAATAATATCGGATAAACGGTCGTGATTGGCTCTCGAAAGTAGTGTACACACGATCCGAAAATCATACGATCCATTATCGGACGATCGTTTTCGTCTGCTATTCGGATCGTGTGTACGGGCCATAACAGTGGGGAGTCTCTTAGCAATGTCCTATTAACGAGGCAGAATGGGGAGATGCCATCTCTGGGAGTTTTTCAGTCAGGCTTCCTGAAGTACATAAATGATCTATAGCAAGGGAATTATTTAATATTTGTCAAAGCTGCAGATTGTTTTTACAGTATTTTCCCGTGTATAAGGCGACTGGGCGTATAACGCGACCATACCCCCTTATTTATTTTTTACAGTTTTTGCCTATCCCCTACCCCCTTCGGAGGCTTCATATTTACTTCTTCTTGCTGTAGCCATACCGCACTGAGCCAATCGCAGCGAGCGATGTATTCTATTAATGTATACATAGCCTGCTTGGATTGGCAGAGGCTGTAACATAAGCCTGCGGCTTTCTGACTCTCAAAGCCATATGTAGCCCACTCAGATTGGCAGAGGTGGTTACTCCAATCAGAGCAGGCTACTGTATTCGTTAATGGAATACATTGGGATTGGCTCAGCGGTATATACTGTATGTGGCTGAAGCTACAAACAGTATTGCCACCCATCCAGCGGGCATCTGGCGGGCTGACATCTATTACATTTTGCATTTTATACCCGGCGTATAAGACAACCCCCGCTTTTTGGCCTCCTTTTTTTTTATAATTTTTTTTATCATGTAATGCCGAAAATACGGTGCCTTCACATGCCCCCTATATCTGCATAGACATGTTTTTTTTTGGTAATGGGGAAGTATGTCTTTAAGAACTGTCTGTGTGTCTGTCTATGGGGCATGCCCAGATTTGATTACACTTGGCGCTCCTGTTGTTGGATTGACGGGTAGATTTCAGCCTTGTAGGGTGTGGCTGAGCATTTCGGCATCATCTATAGTGTTTGTCTCTTATAGTCTGTCTGATATAACCCGTCTTCTTCTTGTCTCCAGCAGGATGTTGTGCCGGGCGGCTCTGAGCGCCCGTCGGTGTACCAATGCCCGATGTCTCCTGTCCCGGGTCCAGATCACCGCTGCATCATGTCATCCAAAATGTATGTACCCATATACACAATTCATATGTCTGTGGTTGTGGGTTTGTTTGCTGGTGATGAGGTATGATGGGCCCGGTTGCTACTGACAACCAGTTTGTTTACTTGTCACACACTGAGAACTTGGAGCTGCTTGGTTATCGCTATAACAATAAACTGATGTCCGTAGCAACCAGATTTCAGCTCCGGAAGATTTCACCCCCTTAACCGCTTAAGGACCGCCGCATGTACATTTACGTCGGCAGAATGGCACAGACAGGCACATCAACGTACCTGTACGTGGCTGCCTTGACGTGGTTCGGGGGTCCGAATCCCATAGTTTGTAGACCTGATAACTTTTGTGCAAACCAATCAATATACACTTTCTGGGGTTTTTTTTTTTGTTTTTTTACTAAAAATATGTAGCAGAATACAAAATTGGCCTAATTTGATGAAGAAACTCGATGCAAGTATTTGCGGGAGTACTTGTACTCCCGCAAATGCCCCCGATGCCTGAATAGAATACTGACCCCCACCGCCGCTTACCGTAAAGCTGCCGCGTTAATCCCTGTGCATTACAGGCAGCTTTCGTTTGAATACTTGTAATCCCAGCCGCGCCGTGTATAAACAATCCCCCTTGCTCGGGTTTGGAAGGATCCGTCCAATCCCGAGAAGGGGAGTGTCTATACACGGCGCAGCAGGGATTACAAGTATTCAAACGAAAGCTGCCTGTAATGCGCACTGTAATGCACACTGATTAACGCGGCAGCAGCAGCAGCGGTGGTGGCATCATCTACTACTAGGTATGGGGGACATGGCTGCAATATGTGGGGGGGACATGGCTGCATCTATGGGCGACATGGCTGCATCTATGGGCGACATGACATGGCTGCATCTGTGGGGGGACATGGCTGCATCTATGGGCGACAGGACATGGCTGCATCTGTGGGGGGACATGGCTGCATCTGTGGGGGGACATGGCTGCATCTGTGGGGGGACATGGCTGCATCTGTGGGGGGACATGGCTGCAATATGTGGGGGGACATGGCTGGATATATGTGGGGCTGCAATATATGTGGGGGGACATGGCTGCAATATATGTGGGGCTGCAATATATGTGGGGGGGACATGGCTGCAATATATGTGGGGGGGACATGGCTGCAATATATGTGGGGGGGACATGGCTGCAATATATGTGGGGGGGACATGGCTGCATTTGGGGACACATTTAAAAAAAGTATCGGTATTCGGTATCGGTGAGTACATGAAAAAAAGTATCGGTACTTGTACTCTGTCCTAAAAAAGTGGTATCGGGACAACCCTAATGGTTACTGCGAAATTGTGTGAATGCAGCAATGCAGTGCATGTTATCTCAGCTTGGATTCAATTAATGAGTTTACCAAAAAAGGTAAATATTGCAGAATATACAGCTTCATGCCACATAACTAAGTTCCATTTCATGCTGAATAAACTCAATTATTAATGTATCCTAAATGGAAAATTATATTTAGATAGATTTTTACTCCAAAAGCATTTTATTAAAATAAATTTGATAATCAAAAAAATCTGACTTAAATGGGGAAAAAAAACAGATTTTTTTTTTTTTTTTTTTTAAATCATTGATTTTTGTCCTTTCCTTGTCTTTATAAATCAGTTGCTCCAGCTGTTCACCGGCAGAGCTCCCGGCACTGGAGCAATGTTCCCTACATGACCGTGCCTCTTATCCGCTCACACGGAAAACCATTTGCGCACCGCAGTGAGCTGAAACATGCCAAGCGCATTGTCGTGAAGCTGGGGAGCGCGGTGGTGACCCGAGGGGATGAGTGTGGACTGGCTCTTGGAAGGTTGGCATCCATTGTAGAGCAGGTGAGTACTTGGACCTTTCCTAAACACGGCACACCACAACCCATGGAATATTATATACATTGGTACATACAGGGTGACCATGTAAGAGCACCATTGGGCGACGGGCCCGGCTGGCCCCCCTCCTGTGTTTTTTTTTTTTTTGCATTACACCTGTAAGGGGCCCGGTGGTCCCCAGGGCCCCTTACAGCCCCCCGGTTCTCTGCTCCAGGGGGGCCCTGCCTAAAACACCATTGGGCGACGTTGAGAGAGCACTCTCACCTTTATAACAAGAAATGCCTGAACCTTCATGGCAGGATCACCAGATATTATTATTTTATTGGAAACAGCATTTTTTTTAAATATATAAAATGTTTGAAATTGTCACATATTAAAGGTTATGAGATTTTAGTCATTGGGTTCACTTATACATTAGAGCAGAGGTCTCAATCTGGCGGCCCTCCAGCTGTTGTGAAACTACAAGTCCCATCATGCCTCTGCCTATGGGAGTCATGCTTGTAACTGCAATGCCTCATGGGACTTGTAGTTTCACAACAAATGGAGGGCCACCAGTTTGAGACCCCTGCTTTAACCACTTAAGGACCGGACCAATATGCTGCTAAATGATCAAAGGTGTTTTTACAATTCGGCACTGCGTCACTTTAACAGACAATTGCGCGGTCGTGCGACGTGGCTCCCAAACAAAATTTGCATCCTTTTCTTCCCACAAATAGAGCTTTCTTTTGATGGTATTTGATTCCCTCTGCGATTTTTATTTTTTGCGCTATAAACAAAAATAGAGCGACATTTTTAAAAAAAAAAAACAAAGTTTTTACTTTTTGTTATAAGAAAAATCGAATAAACTAAATTGTAGTCAAACATTTAGGCCAAAATGTATTCAGCCACATGTCTTTAGTAAAAAAAAAATCGCAATAAAAAATAATTAGCTACCTAGCGGCAACAGCGACACTAATACAGTGATCATAAAACCGATCGCTTAATGACGCTGGCAATAGGGGGTGAAAGGGTTAACTAGGGTGGTGATCAAGGGGTTAAAACTTTATTAGGGGGGGTCCGGGGGCTACCCTGGACCTAACACTAACTGCCTGTCACACTAACTGTCACACTGACACTAAATGCAGTGATCAGTATATATATGATCACTGCTATTAGTGACATTGTGACAGGGGGTGGGGGGAGGAAGATCGGAAGGGGTTAAGCTGGGAGCGATCACGAGGGGACGGACAGAAACCAGCAGCCATCCCCTCATCCTGGATTGCTCCCAGAGGTAAAAGGACCGCCACATGTAGCGGGGGGGTCCCGATCGGACCCGCAAGAAGGTAGGGACGTACATGTACGCCCATCTGCCTGTACGTGCCATTCTGTGGGCGTACATATACATGCAGCGGTCGTTAAGTGGTTAAAGGATAGGTTCACCTTTTGAAGAAGATTGGTATTGCACACAAGGTTCCCCAGTAGGTTAAAATACATTGTGCAGGGTATTGTGTCATTTCTATACCCGTAGGTCATTTATGGCTCCCCTGAAGCCTGGCTGGAAAACTCCTCCATATTTTCACTTTAGATAGCGTATAGAAGGGTTCAAACCCCTGCCAGATTTTTTATTTTTTTTATCCTTTATCGGTGTCCCATTGCAGAGAATTCCCTTCACTTCCTGTCCCATAACCAAACAGGAAGTTAGAGGAAATCCCTGCAAATTGAGGGAATTTCTTGGGGACCCCCAGGCCACCATTGGAAGATTTCCCCTTCATTTCTTTTCTGGGGACAACCCAACATTTTGGATTTTCTTTTACTTTCATTGATAAACAAGACTAATAGAGGGGGAGAATCTCCCTAATGGGGGCACAGCCAGCAATAAAAACCTGACAGGTGTTCGAATTTCTCTCCAATCTATCCAAAAAATTAATCAAGTTGACCCCGGATATACTTTAATATACAGAGTGTCCTGACAAGTTGTCAGGACCAAGGGAATGCTTACAGTATTGGAGTTTTGCTGCCAGATTTTAGGGGCGCCACTAAAGGCCTACAGCTATGACAATTACATTAAAGTGGTGACATGAAATATAAACAAAGCATATCCCTCTATAGCAGAGTTATGCAGTTAGTGGACCTTCAGCTGTTGAACAACTACAAGTCCCATCATGCCTCTGCCTGTGGGTGTCATGCTTGTGGCTGTCAGTCTTGCTTTGCCTCATGGGACTAGTAGTTCTTCAACAGCTGGAGGTCCGCTAATTGCATATCCCTGCTTTATAGTGGGTACTTGTCTCAAGTAAGGCCTGTTTCATACTTATGCAGTTTGCATATTCCAGGTGCATTTTGCTTTTTTCAATACACATTTTTGATCCATTGAAGTCTATGGAACCAAAAACCAGAAAAAAATCCCGGGACCTTTCCAAAAAACGCACAGATGTGAATGTGACCCATAGGAAACCATGTTAAATGGACTGTAGTGTGTTTCTGCCAAACTGAAGAGGCACTAATAAATGTATAGATGTGAACCAGGCCTAAATGTCGTCTCTGCCTGCTTCGTTCCTCTATCGGCATGAATCACTTCTGCCAAGTTTTCGTGACACCAGGAGAAAAATGGTGACAGGAGGGATCTCCAGCTGATTGACAGCCTCAGCTCTGTTTCTGTGTGCTGTGTGGTGGAAGGTGTGTCCCTGCCCTCAAATCAGCTCTGGGAGGAGGGTCCTGCACAGGGAGGGAGATTAGTGAGGGACGACTGTCTTTCTCAGCAGATAAAAGCTAGCATTAGGGAGAGACCAGCTTTCAGCTGCTGGATGAAGAGTTCTGCCATTGTCGTCAATCACTAATCCCTGTGTGGGCCCCCCTCTGTGCTCAGGGCCCACTACAAGAGGACTGGTGGTCCCCCCCTATCAGTGTCTGCCTACACCTGACACAGTCAGTGGCGTATTTAGGGTGTGCCATGGGCGTCATGGGGAGAGGGGCGGCAAATAGCCACCCCCCTGCATGAAAAAAAACCCTCCCGCGGCCGCCTCGCGCACTAATGTAGCTCTCGGCGCCGCGCCCACCCTGCTGAAGCGCAACACCGGCACAGCAATTGCTAATATTTCTCCTTCTGCCTGGGGAGGGGAGTGACAGGTGCACCCAAGATGACCAATGACTGGCCCGACCGGATCTACATAGGGTAGTGGCTGCGTTTTGATGGGCACAGTGGCTGCAATTGATGTTTTTTTTTTGTTTGCTTGCGCCCCCCAAAAAAATTTCAGCACCAGCCGCCAGTGGTCCCTGGTGTCCCTCTCTGTCCCCGCCATATCCCTGGTTATCTAAAAGATGAGTTTCAAATGTTTTGACAAGGGCGCAGTTTCAGTGCTTGCCATAGGCGCCATTTTCACTAGATATGCCTCTGGACATAGTGGGTGACTGAGCGGTAACAAACATGCAGGATAGGATGTTTTCTGCCTTCCCTTGCTACATTCTTGTTCTAGGTCAGCAACTCACTTGGTAGTAAAGCCCAAAAGACGACGACGGCCTTGGAACCTGCAGCTTTGCAAACCAAGTCTGCAATTCCAGTTAACATTCAGTTATTTGTGAACTTTAAACGTCGTCTCTTTTTGCCAACTTGCTGAAATAACAAGAACAATTAATCTGTCCATAAAGTCATCAACAACGTGGTAAAAGCTGTGGCCGGTGGCCTTTGTCCCATATATGTGGTATCGGGATCACGCTTATTAGTTCCTTATACTGTTCTAAAATTGGCGGTGTTACCTCTAACACTGATGACTGGATTTGGGTGAAATGGTTGGAGAATTGCTGATCAGATCCAGATTATGCCTTCAGTGTTTCCGCTTAACCAAGTGACTTGTATATTTTAACACACATTCAGAGAATCTCCTCCCCTGAATACATTGGAAGTAGATGGGATACCACTTTGTAGACAACTGTGTCTACATTTACTATGGACCACAGGTCTCTATTCTATTCGGCTCACGCTGTCAATCAACTGTCACCATTTTTCTCTTGGTGTCAGGAAAACTTGTCAGAAGGAATTCATGCTGATAACAAGGGAATGAAGCAGCAGACAGAAATGACACTTGGTGCTCTGGATTGAGACAAGCACACACTATAGAGGGAAATGCTTTCACACTGAGGCGATGCCCTGGCGGGAGATAAAAAAATCTCCTGTCAGCAGCATCTTTGGAGCGGTGAGAGGAGTGGCGTGCAGGGCCGCCATCAGGGGGGTACAGGCATTACACCTGTAAGGGGCCCGGGGGTCCCCAGGGGCCCGGATGGGAACCACCCTAAAAAAATAAAAAAAAAAGCTGTGTAAGGGGCCCCAAAATTCCTGATGGCGGCCCTGGTGGCGTGTATACTGCTCCTTCACCGATCCTTCACCGATCCTTCCCATTGAAAACTATGGGAGACCGCAGCAATACCTATAGAGGCGCATTGCGGGCGGTATTAACCCTTTCACGGCCGCTAGCGGGGGTTAATACCGCACCGCTAGCGGCCGCAACTAGCGGCAAATCCGGCGGTATAGCGCCCCTATTTTTTAGCAGCGCTATACCGCCAGCGCACCTCTACTGCCCTATTTGAAAGGGGCCTTAGTGCGGATTTCTGCGAGCCAATCACACAAGCAGGAAATGTTTCTGGGGAGTGGTCAGTATACACTCTGTGTACAGAACAACCCCAGGCAGCCATATTGCATTTATAGAAAATAACATTGGCTGCAGATTGAAAAGGAAAAGTAATTTTTAATAACCGTAAATTACAAAATGATTAGTGTTGCAATTATATGCGCTTTATTGTTTTTTTCTTTATTTGCTATTTCCCCTCCCCCACGTAAGTGAATTTATCCTTTAAAATAAGGATATCACTGATAGGACTGCCATATAATTACAGGTGTCTGTGCTGCAAAACCAAGGCCGAGAGATGATGATCGTCACCAGCGGAGCCGTGGCATTTGGAAAGCAGCGTCTCCGCCATGAGATCCTCTTGTCTCAGAGTGTGAGGCAAGCGTTGCATTCCGGGCAGAACCAGCTGAAAGACATGGTAAGATTGTGTGACGGGTTGGAGCTTTTGTATGATGTGCTGGCGCTGGAACCTTTTCTATGTGTTGTACCTTACTGGACCTCTCCTCTGTCCTTCTCAGCAAGTCCCAGTACTGGAGGCACGAGCTTGTGCAGCGGCTGGACAGAGCGGGCTGATGGCTCTTTATGAAGCTATGTTTACCCAATACAGCATCTGTGCAGCTCAGGTAAGACATGCCCAATTCTATTGTAATGCAGACAATTAATGTGATTGAAACACTTTCGTTTTTTTAATGGAGATGCAAACATGTAATCCTTTCCTGCTTTGTGAAGTGGTTTTACACAGAGCAGCCCAGGTCCTCCTCTTCTTGGGTCCCCCGTTGGCGTTATTGGCTTTGGCTCTTCAGTGAGCACCTCCATAAGAAGCCTCTTCAGATGGGGCACTCCTGTGGGCTTGCTCCTGAGCCCTGCTGCCTGTGTCCCTAGACAGTGGGGCTCAGCCCTGACCTCGTAACCCTTATCACAGATTTGGATTCACAACATCAGGGGCCTATTTCTCCCACTGATGTTAATCTGCCCTATGAGGTGAGAGAGGGAGACGCTGCTCTTGTGCACATCTAGATTGAGCTTGGGCAAGTATACGGGAGGGGGCTGGGGGGGGATTGGTGGTATTTAATGACCTCTGTGTTTTTTTATTTTTTGCGCTATGTTTTTTTTTTTAAAAACACAATATGTTATACTTATTTTGCTATAATAAATATCCCAATTAAAACAAAAACAAATTTCATCCTCCCATTTAGGCCGATTATGTATTCTTCTACTTATTTTTGGCAAACATAAAATAAGCGTACATTGATTGGTTTGCGCAAAAGTTATAGCATATACAAAATAGGGGATAGATTATGGCATTTTTTATTTTTTTTTACTAGTAATGGCGCGATCTGCGATTTTTGTCAGGACTTCAACATTGCGACAGACCGGACACTTTTTGTGACCATTGACATTTATACAGCGATCAGTGCTATAATAATGCACTGATTACTGTATAAATGTCACTGGCAGGGAATCGGCTAACACTAGGGGGCAATCAAGGATTTAAATGTTAGCTAGAGAGTGACTCTGTGAGGGGAGGGGACTGATTGGGGTAGGTGACCGTTCGGTGTTCCTATATACAAGGAACACACAATCGGTCTCCTCTCCCCTAAGGCTGCATTCACATCTAGGCGGCAAGTAACGCCGCATACGCGGCTTTACCTGCCGCGCTTTGATTCATTTTTTTTTTTTTTTAACAAAGTCTCCCCATTGATGTCTATGGCCAAACGCCAATGTCGCCTGAAAAAAAGGGTCCAGGACTTTTTTTCGGGCGACAGGCGTTCGGCGTTTCAGAGATGTGAACCATCTCTATAGACATGCATGGGAATTTTTCCCCTCCAGCGGCACGAGCGTCGGGCGACAGGCGTTTTGTCGCCTAGATGTGAATGCAGCCTAACAGGACAGTGATCTGTTACCACACACACATCCACGTTCCTGCTATATGACAAGCAATTGCGGGTGCCTGGCGGGCATTGCGGCCGCTAGGCATGCGCAAGGGCTCCTGAGTGATGCGACGCACGCGCCCCTATCGGCCTGGAAGCCGAGGACGTCATATCATGGCCGACTAGGATGGCAGAGCCACCTTGCAGCCATTATATTACTATAGCAGGAATGGGAAGAGGTTAAGATGATGACAATATAATTTAGAGCTCATTGCAGTGTGTCCCATTCATTGTGCTCTGTATGCACTTCTGCTATTCGAAGACCTTACCAATGCTGGAGATCAGCCAAGTTCCAGCACCATAAACCAGATCTTTCTTTTACTGCCTTTATCGCTCGCAGACACATTAGTCACATGGCATCTGAAATATGTGATATTTATTTTGCCATTCTGTCCAGTTCGCTTCACCTGAAAAGACCTCATTACCCGGCAGGAGGACATTGATTGGACTGTGTGCCAATGTTCACAGGCTAGATTCTAGGCTTGGTGCCAAGACGAGACCTGGCACAATACAAGTGGTGTATGGGTGACTGCTACAAAAAACCTTTCTGTAACCCAGGGAATCCAGACTTGTGTGTGTATGTGATATATATATATATATATATATATATATATATATATATATATATATAACCATTGAATGTGAGTACTATCTGCTACAGTGATGAAATTTGTGTTGGGTTTAAGCTTTTTTTTTATTTTTCTTCTAGATTCTGGTCACAAATTTGGATTTCCATGATGAGCAGAAGAGACGGAATTTAAATGGCACTTTGCACGAACTGCTGCGAATGAACATCGTGCCGATCATTAACACGAATGACGCTGTCGTTCCTCCTCCTGAACCCAACAGTGATCTCCAGGGGGTAAATGTGGGTGAAGTATACCCGTGGGCTCAAGCTGCATGCTGAGCTCTTTTAGCACTTGTGCATGGCTACATTCTGCATGGGTGCCAGAGAAGACGGGTGATGTATTACTGCAGGGAGCAGTGCGAAGGTTTGGCATGTGTTCCATTTTATAGTGCAACCTTTTTTAGTACAGAGGAACCCTTAAAATAATTTCAGGTCTCGGAGAAATTGTTCAGAGTTGAGTGGGAACCATGCCCCTTACATTGGTAGTCAGTAGAAAGAATGCAGACCCTACAAACAGCTAAAAAGTTAGGTGGCACTGGCCCCAAAATTATGCCGGCACCATTAAATGGGAGGAAGGCCAGCTTGAGGAACCCCCCCATAGGGTTCTACAGAATCTTGGTTGAGAATGGCTACTATAGTGTGTCATTCTTTCCTATAAATATGAGAACACACAAAGATGTCAGTGGGGCAACAATAATCGCAAATAATAAACAGAAATGCCCCTACGTACGCCATTGTGATCACAACAAAAATCTATATAGAGGTTATGTTGAAATAAACTATAATAAATACATGTATTTTTTATATATATATAAAATCAACATGCTACTTCCAAAATCTAAGTGTTCCACACCGCCTAATTAATGATTAACCAAAGATGATTTAAAGCAGCACTATTACAAAGGCGTAAAATAAAGCAATCCAAAATGAACTTCAAATTAACCCCTTTGCGCCGACGTATGCAAATTTGCGGTCACAGCTTGAAGCGGTTAAATCTGTAGGCATCACCATGGGCGTCCACTGAAATTTTTCCAGAGGAGGGCGCTTTGGCAGCGGCAATACACAGTCGCATTTGACAATTCTTCCAGAAGCACATTTGTGAGGTCAGGCACTAATGTTGGACCAGAAGGCCTGGCTCATCTGAACGAGAAAACGTTGTAAATTTTTCCTTTTTTTTTTTTCAATAAATACAAGTCTTCCTCTGACGAGGTATAGAGGTTCTTCACCATCCCCACCTCAGCCAATCAGAGGAAGCCTTGTGTTCATTCATAAAAATACAGCATTTCCTGTGAATGGCTGAGCAGCGGTTTGCCATTCACATGTCCCTGTACCAATGCCAGAACACGAAGCGGCATACTTTATGCAGCTGATGCTCCATACAGTTTATACAGTGCTGACACAGAGACACTTCTTAGTAATGGAAAAGTTTGTTTGGGCCAGCTTGGCTCGAAATATTTAAATATTCCAAAACCTGGCGTTAGGCTGTAATCAGTTCACGAAAAGTATGTCTACTTTTTTTATTTCCTTAATTTTTGGACCATTACTCTATCTTATCTGTAGAGTGATTCTGTATTTGATTATATTCAGACTTTCTGTTCCTCCTTAGCTGATGAAAACCCCAAAATTGAAAAAAACACGCTGATCTTTATAATTTCTCAACGGCTTTAAAGCTGTGCGTGCCCAATTTTTAACTTTTTTTTTTTTTTTTTATTTCCCTCACTTTTATTATTAATCTGCTCTGGGCAACGTACATGTAGTACTTTATCCCACCTTCTTTGGCGCGGTCTTTAAAGCCTGGTACACACAATCGGATTTTCAGCGGACAAATTGTAGGAGTTTTGTCTGAACGGCATTGGCCATGAACTTGCATACAAACGGCAAAGAGTTATCGTCAAACAAACACGAAACTACGTGGTTTTCAGCTCTTTAGCGCCACCCTTTGGGCAACTTCTGCTAATGTTGTATTATGGTGAGCATTGCTTCTGAGAATGCGTGTTTGTACTTTGGAGTTTTGTCTGATGGACTTGTGTACACACGATTGGATAATCCAACAACACACAATTGTTGGTGGAAAATTTTAAAGCATGCCATCCAACATTTGTCCATAGAAAACCTGACAATTGTCCGATGGACCATACAAACAGTTTGCTTTTTCGACAACAGCCTGTCATCACACAATTCCTGTCGGAAAATCTGATTGTGTGTACAAGGCTTAAGACCCAACTGCGATGTCAGACAGGTCACCCCTCCTCCCCCCATGGCCAATCGAACATGCAACTAGTAAGGAGACGGCTGCTTTGAGAAATGGCTCTTTTCTCCAACTCTTCTCCAACTCTTCTCCAACTCTTCTCCAACTCTTCTCCAACTCTTCTCCAACTCTTCTCCAACTCTTCTCCAACTCTTCTCCAACTCTTCTCCAACTCTTCTCCAACTCTTCTCCAACTCTTCTCCAACTCTTCTCCAACTCTTCTCCAACTCTTCCTTGCTTTCCTCCAACATTTGAGACAACCTCACCATCCAGGCAAGTTCCTAGAGTCAAAGCAGCCCCCCTGCTTGTTATCTGCATAGTCAAACAACTGTGGAAGTAGGGGGGGGGGGGGGGGGGCGGCGACGCCGCCTGTCAAACCTTGCAACTAGCCTAACACAGCCCATAGGAAGATGGGACAAAGTACTACATACACATTGTCCCCTGGGGAACTGAATATAATAAAGAAGTTCCACTTAAATTTTTATTAATTAAACCTCATGATTTTTATTTTTGCTTTCCAAGGCTCCATGCGGTGAAAGGGTCTGATGTTTGTCTATTGGGGTCATTTTACCAGCTAGACCTGGACATTGCACCCAATGTGACATCACCGAGTCTTCCTGCACTACATAGCATGCTGCTTGCTTTCTTATGTCTCTGCTGTATTTTTCTTGCTGGATACTAATCACTAGAATCCAGATCTCTTCTTTCATCTAGAACTACAGTGCGGAAAATAAGTATTTGAACACCCTGCTATTTTGCAAGTTCTCCCACTTGGAAATCATGGAGGGGTCTGAAATTGTCATCGTAGGTGCATGTCCACTGTGAGAGACATAATCAAAAAAAAAATTCCAGAAATCACAATGTATGATTTTTTAAACTATTTATTTGTATGATACAGCTGCAAATAAGTATTTGAACACCTGAGAAAATCAATGTTAATATTTGGTACAGTAGCCTTTGTTTGCAATTACAGAGGTCAAACGTTTCTTGTAGTTTTTCACCAGGTTTGCCCACACAGATCTTCTCTAGATCAGTCAGGTTTCTGGGCTGTCGCTGAGAAACACGGAGTTTGAGCTCCCTCCAAAGATTCTCTATTGGGTTTAGGTCTGGAGACTGGCTAGGCCACGCCAGAACCTTGATATGCTTCTTACAGAGCCACTCCTTGGTTATCCTGGCTGTGTGCTTCGGGTCATTGTCATGTTGGAAGACCCAGCCTCGACCCATCTTCAAAGCTCTAACTGAGGGAAGGAGGTTGTTGCCCAAAATCTCGCAATACATGGCCCCGGTCATCCTCTCCTTAATACAGTGCAGTCGCCCTGTCCCATGTGCAGAAAAACACCCCCAAAGCATGATGCTACCACCCCCATGCTTCACAGTAGGGATGGTGTACTTGGGATGGTACTCCTCATTCTTCTTCCTCCAAACAGTTAGTGGAATTAAAGTTCTATTTTGGTCTCATCTGATCACATGACTTTCTCCCAATGACACCTCTGGATCATCCAAATGGTCATTGGCAAACTTAAGACGGGCCTTGACATGTGCTGGTTTAAGCAGGGGAACCTTCCGTGCCATGCATGATTTCAAACCATGACGTCTTAGTGTATTACCAATAGTAACCTTGGAAACGGTGGTCTCAGCTCTTTTCAGGTCATTGACCAGCTCCTCCCTTGTAGTCCTGGGCTGATTTCTCACCTTTCTTAGGATCATTGAGACCCCACGAGGTGAGATTTTGCATGGAGCCCCAGTCCGAGGGAGATTGACAGTCATGTTTAGCTTCTTCCATTTTCTAATGATTGCTCCAACAGTGGACCTTTTTTCACCAAGCTGCTTGGCAATTTCCCCGTAGCCCTTTCCAGCCTTGTGGAGGTGTACAATTTTGTCTCTAGTGTCTTTGGACAGCTCTTTGGTCTTGGCCATGTTAGTAGTTGGATTCTTACTGATTGTATGGGGTGGACAGGTGTCTTTATGCAGCTAATGACCTCAAACAGGTGCATCTAATTTAGGATAATAAATGGAGTGGAGGTGGACATTTTAAAGGCAGACTAACAGGTCTTTGAGGGTCAGAATTCTAGCTGATAGACAGGTGTTCAAATACTTCTTTGCAGCTGTATCATACAAATAAATAGTTAAATTGTGATTTCTGTAATTTTTTTTTTGATTATGTCTCTCACAGTGGACATGCACCTACGATGACAATTTCAGACCCCTCCATGATTTCCAAGTGGGAGAACTTGCAAAATAGCAGGGTGTTCAAATACTTATATTTTCCGCACTGTATGCTGTAAGACATTCTCTTCTCCTGACCTGGCTTCTCTCCACAGGTGATCAGCATAAAGGATAATGACAGCTTGGCAGCTCGGCTGGCTGTTGAGATGAAGGCGGACTTGATCATCGTTCTTTCTGATGTGGAAGGTAGTGATAAACGATCGGCCTCTGTGCCAGCAATTAGGACTGAAACTAGTTCAACTGCTTTCTCTCTCTGTTGTTGGGTGTGCCTAGAGCTTTGCTTATTATACACTTTCTAGGCTTTCTTAGAATCGGGTCATAAACTTTCTGGGACAAGGATGAAAAACCAAGCAATGACGCATTAATGGATTTATGATTTTTTTTTTTTTTTTTTTTTTAATTAAGGCCTCATGCATACAGGGTGTTTTTTACAGCTGCTTTCAGCAGTGTCAGTTATATATATATATATATATACACACACACACACACACACACACACACACACACACACACACACACACATATATATATATATATATATATATATATATATATGTGTGTGTGTGTGTGTGTGTGTGTGTGTGTGTGTGTGTGTATATATATATATATATATATATATATATATATATATATATATATATATATATAAAAAAAAAAAATATTATTAAAAAAAAAAAATTCAGGTGCTTAGCTAGCGCCGTCAATTTACACAGCACTTTACATATACTTTGTACATTCACATCATTCCCTGCCCTCAAGGATCTTGTACTTGAAGGTCCCTAACTCACATTCATACATACTAGGGACAATTTAGACAGAATCCAATTAACCTTTTTGCAGCTTATTCTATGGCCCCATGCACACGCAGTCTTTTAGGAGCTGCAAGTGGCATAGGTGTTTTCAAGCTACAAACAAAAAAAACCCCACAGGGCCAACAAATTCTGAGGATCGGTGTTACAGCTGTAAAAACGACATGTTAAAATCAATGGTTGCCTATGAGAGCCCATTGATTTGAATAGAAGTCGCATCCAAGTCGGATTATGATGAGGATCTTGCAGGGGAACCCCTTGCTAAAATGGAAAAAAAAAGACAGCGTGGAGTTATCCCCTCCCCCCAAGACCATATTGTATTGATTTTGAGGGGAACCCCCCAAAATCCATACCAGACCCTTATCCAAGCATGCAACCTGGCAGGTCAGGAAAGGAGCGGGGACAACGAGTGAGCCACCCCCCCCCCCCCGACCATACTAGGCCACACACCCTCAACATATAGGGCTCTGCACCCCCACCTCAAAGCACCTTTTCCCAAGGGCCTCTTCCCCATAACCCTGGGCGATGGGGATCGCCATTTGGGTTTAGTCCACCTGGATGTGTTGGCGCTGTTCCTGACGTGGTTCCTTTTGTACATGTCCTGATGATGATGACCCCATACTGGGACATATTCATCAAACCTGTTTGACCTTTCATAATAAAGGGTCCAGGCTCTCTGGTAAGAGTTCAACCTATTGTGATGGTGGCGTTTTTACTTGGTGAAGGAATTGGATAACCTTATCCACAGTTGAAAAATGGAGTTTGCCATTTGACCATTATGGTCCATTTGAAAGACTGATTTTTCTGGACTGTTTGTTTATAATTATTTTTCAGTATTTTTAACCGCATGCCGACTGTCTCACGCAGATTTATGTCGGCAGTATATATACGTTGCTTTGAATCCTACCCCCCCAGCGTACGCGCCGTGGTCTCCTTAGCCGTGCCTGCGGCGAACTCTATGTTCGCTGGTGTGCCGCGATCGGGTCACAGAGCTGCAGAAGGGGGGGGGGTGCCTTTGTAAACATGGCATCTCCCTGTTCTGCCTGGTGACACAACACTGATCGTCTACACCCTCTCATCGGGAGCCGTGATCAGTGACGTATCGCAGTAAGCTGCTTAAATTGACGGCGCTATACAACTACCTGGAATAAAATTAAAGGGAGAAGTCTAAAATGGAATCGCACCTTTGACAGTGGTCAAATAAGGTCCTATTTTAAATGTACCAGTTTTTGTCCCATAAAATAAATGATACACCATAATATAGATTTTTTTTTTTTTTTTTATGACCTCTACTTTGGGCAGGATATGGGCCAGTTTATTTTATAGAACAACTTAGTAGTTGGTGCTCTCAACCTCAGTCCTCAAGTACCCCCAATGAGCTATGTTTTGGGAACTTCCCTTAGATACAATAGCTCTTATCAATACCATGTCATTGATTTAATGCAGCTATGCAAAGCAAAGGAAAACCTGAAGATATGGCCCATTGGGGGGTACTTGAGAACTGAGATTGAGAACCACTGCTCTAAAGAATAGAGGAACCTTTCAAAAGCTATATTGGTCCAGCTTGGCTTGAGCCAAATATCTATATCTTATATGCAGAGGTTTGCCGGAGATGCTAAATATCTCTATAGTAGTTCCCGCCACATACAGTGGAGATGTGATCTTCCTTGTTCTAATCCAGCAGCTTCCCTTCTGCACCCTGACCACAAGGGGTCGCTCATTTGGCATCGCTGTCATTGGGGCACCACCTTACATTTTGTTTGAACCCATTACAAGGCTTTCTCTGATTGGGTAAAGTATAGATTGTGACATATGCTGTCCCTATCCTCTAATGAAAATTTAGCAAAAAATTGTAATTCTAGAATTTTTCTTTAAATGTTCAATCAGTGATCCTCCCACCTTTGGTAGTGTCTACCCCTGGACTGTATAAATGTGCTATATGTCAAGAACTGCACTTTCTGAGTTGTAGACTGGTAACAAGAAAAGTGGAAGATCTGCATACTTGGGACAACAATCATTGATACCAGAGGGTCAACATATCAGCAAAGCAACAAAGATTGTTTGGAATTAGCAGTGGCATAGTTACATAGTTGGTCAGGTTGAAAAAGACACAAGTTCATCCAGTTCAACCATTAAAAAAAAAAATATAATACAATGCCATATACACAATTCTATACCCACAGTTGATCCAGAGGAAGGTGAAAACCCCAACAAAGCATGAGATCCAATTTGCTACAGCAGGGAAAAAAATTCCTTCCTGATATCTATAGTGGAACACATTGCATGATAAATGATCGTCTTTACTTTCTGTTTTGTAGGTCTTTTTGACAGCCCCCCTGGCTCAGATGATGCCAAACTCATCGACATATTTTACCCAGGAGATCAGCAGTCTGTGACGTTTGGGAATAAATCAAGAGTCGGTATGGGAGGCATGGAGGCCAAGGTATGGCCTGTCTAATTGTTGCTTTGTATCAGTTTTATTTGAAAAGCAGGTATCTCAGAATGTATAATACATGCTCATTAACCACTTGCACATATACCCCCTTCCTGCCCAGGCGAAATTTCAGCTTTCAGCGCTGTCACGCTTTGAATGATAATTGCGTGGTTGTGCTACGTGGCATTCAAACAAAATTTACGTCCTTTTTTCCCCCACAAATAGAGCTTTTTTTTGGTGGTATTTGATCATCTCTGCAGTTTTTATTTTTTGTGCTATAAATAAAAAAAGAGCGACAATTTTGGGAAAAAAAAACAATTTGTTACGTTTTGCTATAATGTCCCATTTAAAAAAAAAACAAAAAAATGTTTTCCTCGATTTCGGCCTATACGTATTTTTCTGCATATTTTTTGGTGAAAAAAAATCGCAATAAGCGCATAGTGATTGGTTTGCACAACAGTTATAGCGCCTACAAAATAGGGGATAGAATTCAGATTTATTTTTTACTAGTAATGGCAGAGATCTGCGATTTATTTTTTATTTTTTTGTCAGGACAGGGATATTACAGCGGACACATCGGACGCTTTTGACACATTTTTGGGACCATTTACATTTATACAGCGAACAGTGCTATAAAACTGCACCGATTACTGTATAAATGTGGCTGGCAGGGAAGGTGTTAACACTAGGGGGCGATCAAGGGGTTAATGCTAGGTGATTCTTACTGTGGGGGGAGGGGACTGACTGGGGGAGGTGACCGATGGGTGTCCCTATGTACAAGAGACACGCAATCGGTCTCCTCTCTCTGACAGGACGTGGATCTGTGTGTTAAAACACAGAGATCCCCGTCCTTGGCTCTGTGACTGCCGATCGCGGGTACCTGGCAGACATCGCGGCCACCAGGCACTGTCATCGACACCTCAGTGACGCGGTGGCGTGTGCGCACACCCAGCGGCCGGGGGCCCCCGAGGACATCTGTTGGCGGCCTCCGGGACCTGTAGAGCCACCTTGTTGGCATCATTCGTCTATGGCTCGGGTCCCAAGTAGTTAAGGAACAAAAGACAAATCAAAGTAATACAATATTTTTTTTATTTCACCTGTTTATTTTTAAATACAAGTTGAGCTGTAACCTTTCTCTAGGTCAAAGCTGCTTTGTGGGCCCTTCAAGGTGGCACCTCGGTGGTGATAGCCAATGGCACTCATCCTAAAATATCTGGTCATGTGATCGCAGACATCGTGGACGGGAAGAAGGTTGGCACTTTCTTTTCTGAAGTAAAACCAGCTGGTGAGTTAAATGCAATGATTTATAATTCAGGCTCAAATGATCCAGACCTTTAAATAAAACAAAGAAAAATTCCCAGCTCAACTTACCAGCCAGTCTGCAACTGAATTACAGGCAACTGCATTAAAACGGTATTAAAATTACAGGCAAACTGAATTACTCTGCTGTCTCCTTCATTCAGCACACTCCTTATCGGATGAGTGGCTCCTTGTGCTGCTGCTTCCTCCCACACGCCAGCCCTGCAGCAAGCTAATACAAGGTCATATTCATATAGTCACACTGCTTGCATTTGAAGTCGATGTCCAATGAAAAGTTAAAGCTTATACCTACTCCTACCTACAGTCTCCAAACTGTGGCCCTGGGGCCGGATGTGGCCCTTTGCTTGCCCTAATGCGGCCCTTGGGGCATTATTCCATCCAATTTAAATGGGGCATAATTCTTGTTGCTGACACCAATTACCACTATTCCTCCAACTGACACCATCAATTCTTTCCATTAACACCAATGATAGGACACTGTCACCAAAGATGGTATTATTCACTCCCACTGGACATTTTTTACTCCCAAAAGCCCCAGTCTGGCCCCCCTAAAGTCTGAAGGACCATAAACTGGCCCTTTGTTTAGAAAGTTTGGAGACCCCTGTTCTAAACCCTACTCTAACTACCTTGTAAAGGAAAGACGTGTATACATGCTCAGAATCATGTGATTCGGTCACTGTGCCAACTACGGTGTAGAGGAGGAACAGTGGACAACGGATGCCCTGTAGTAAGTCTGAAGTAACATCACCGCTGTTGTCACTGCTCTTGCCTCTCCATTGAAGCTGGCTGCTGGAGCGATCACATGACAGGATGGGAGTGCCCTTAGATTACGTAACTAGAAAGAGTAGGTAGGAATAAGCACCTGGTATCAGTAAATGATGGAGCGTTTGAAGGAGCTTATTAGAAATCTTAACCAACGCGTTTTGGAGGAGCAAATACCCCCTTCAGGGCTTTTGCTACGTGCTAATATGTTTGGGAGAATCTCAAACAGATGTGACTGTTGAAACAACATTCCAATTGTCGGCTGTTCTGGCTGAGGCAGCGTTGAGAGAGACAGAATTGGCGCCAGTGCCCACACATATTGGCATGCAGCAAAAGCCCTAAAACAAGGGGAGTCTTCCCCTGAAACACATTGGCTTGTCATACTTTTTTGTAATTTCTAATAAACACCTTCATACTCTTCTTCCATTTTATTTTTTACTTAATACCGGGCGCTCCTTCCTACCTACTCTACCTAATTCAGATGTGGATACAACCATAAGGCCATGCCAAGAGGTACTAGCCCCAGCCCTCCAAAAAAAATAAGGGGGGGGGGGCTACTCATCATCTACTTTTCAAGTTTGGTATAAATCATTTGAAGCGAAGCCTTGCCCTTTATCTACCACAACCAGTGACTGAATGAGTCAGTCCAGTGTGGTCTCCAACCCTTTGGTTACTGCCTTAATGAGAATACCCCTCAAGGATGCCTTAAAGGCCTCCCAAGCTGCACAGGGGTCCGGGTGGTCTACGTGGTGCTCCCAGAACTCCCCAATCGCCACCGCCAGGCTCTCATGGGAGGGGATCAGGTTTAACCAAAAGGCATTGTTTCCAGGGGGCCCTTGCAAGAGTCGTGTCAGGTTTGGAGATTAGGTGAATCAGGAGTGGGGAGCGATCAGAGATGCCCCTAACCAGGTATTGGATGTCCTGTAGAAAGTGGGACGTTTGGGCTGTGCACCGGCACAGATCTATCCTGGACAGGGAGAGGTGAGTCTTAGAGAAGCAGGAGAACTGTCTTTGCAACGGGTTACAATCCCGCCTTGGATCCAACTATCCCACCTCCTCCGCGAGCTTCCGGTGGGCTCCAACCTTAACGAGCCTAGGTTAGGTAAGTATTCTCTTTCCTTTTACGGGTTGGTTAGCATAGGACTTTGAATTATTACTGTCAATGATATGTTGATGGTACCCCTGTGGGGCATCCATATGGTAGGTTGATCACTTCCACATGCCGAAAAGTTACTACAATCACCATGGGTCAAGATGGGAATACTTGGATCTGAAATTGAAGTGCCACACCAACATTTTTGCAACTGAAATGAAGTTTACCAATGCCTTTCAGGGGCCATTCGTTGCCCCCTTTTATCAGGGCCTGGGTTAATTCCAGAGTTGTAACTAACGGCGTTTAAATAAACGCCGTTAGGTAACGATGGGCCTCCTGTTCCCATTACTGGGCGGCGTTACCAAAATTACTTAGAGCGCGTGCAGGGGGGCAGTCCGGGCAGACTCTGCCTCCTCCCGTGACGCTGCTTGTGAGTGACTCACTGTCCGACGGTCCGACCAGCTGACGCGGCTGCGTCGAAACGTCACTTTTGATCAGCACTGTGAACGACCCAGGGGGAGGGGAGAGCTGGGAGGGGGAGTCCTGCCTTTCTCTGGTGAATAATTAAAAACTGTAGGAGGGCAGGTTGTGAGCTCAGAGAAAGTGCTGTGCAACAATATCGACTTTTTCCCTGGAATCACCTGAACTGCAGTCCCACCCGCTGACAGCTCTTATTGCAAGAAATATAGTGCTTAAAGCGGAGTTCTACCCAAAAATGGAACTTCCGCTTAATCCACTCCACACCCCCTTACATGCCACATTTGGCATGTAATTTTTTTTGGGGGGGGGGGGAGTGGGGGCTTCAGGAGGAGTGGGACTTCCTGTCCCACTTCCTCCTTCCGCTGAGGGGCTGGTTAGGCGATTAAGCTTAATCGCCTACAGCAGCCCCTCCCTGTAGGCGATCGCCTAGGACACTGACAGGTCCTAGACGATCACCTGTCCAATCAGCAGCGCGCAGTGCGGCTCGCGCATGCGCAGTGGGTGCCCAGCCGTGAAGCCGAAGGCTGTCACGGCTGGGTGCCCACAGTTGGAATGAAGACGCCGGCCGGGGAGGGGGGGAGAGGAGCGGAGCCCCGGCCGGCGCTTCGCTGGAACGTGGAGAAGGTAAGTGAATGTTTATTAAAAGCCAGCAGCTACACTTTTTGTAGCTGCTGACTTTTAATAAACATTACATTTGGCTGGAACACCCCTTTAATAGAAGTGTATAATCCAGTCTGTTTTCACTAAATTGATGTGAGGGAGGAACAAAGAGAATAAGGTTAGTGATATACAGTGTTGTAACTAACGTAATTGCATTGTAGAATATTAAAAAAAAAAATCTGTTACTTTGCCGAGTAACTAGTTACTTGTCCGAAAAGGTAATTGAGTTAGTGACTCAGTTACTTTATTGGCAAAGTAACTTGTAATTGTAACGAATTACTTTTTTAAAGGAAGATGAACAACACTGGTTAATGCAGCATCAAAATGCGAGATTACTTTATTTTTATTTTTTTGGGAATGGCGTATTCACACGGCAACATTCTGCAGTTGGTTTAAACAGCCAATCTCTGGAAGCCCCGGTAAAGGGGCAATGTTTGGCCCCTAAAATACACATTTTTGTAATTAAGTTTATTCCAAACATAAAATTATGTCTGCCTTGAAGATTTTGATGTGGCACTTCAATTCCAGATCCAAATAACAGTAATTTGTAAAAACAATGCAAATGGGAAGAAATTCTGGACAGCCACACTCCAAAAAAAGTTTTTGGTTTTTGCCTTTTCCCAAAATAAATGGATTCAAAATTACATGCCACAGCAGGTCAGAACGGACAGAAGAGCTTATTTGTAAAAACACAGGTGAGGGTCATTGTATAACTGTTGCCTTCTGTTGTATTTTCTAGGACCTACTGTGGAGCAGCAGGCAGAGATGGCTCGGGCGGGTGGCAGGAGCTTGGCTACCTTGCAACCAGAGCAGGTACGTAGGACCCTTCCATGTGAAATGTTGTTCCTTCCCATAACCCAAAGATTACTCAGACTGTTAGGCAACTACCACCAGGTTTGGAAGGAGGGATCAAGAATAGTATGTGTTATTCTCTTAGCATTGAATATAGATGTTCCTTTAAAGTAGAATTAAAGACAATTAGTGGAAGGAATAGTGCCCTATTGTTGGTGTCAGTGGAAGGAATAGTGCCCTATTGGTGTCAGTGGAAGGAATAGTGCCCTATTGTTGGTGTCAGTGGAAGGAATAGTGCCCTATTGGTGTCAGTGGAAGGAATAGTGCCCTATTGTTGATGTCAGTGGAAGGAATAGTGTCCCATTGTTGGTGTCAGTGGAAGCAATAGTGTCCTATTGTTGGTGTCGGTGGAAGGAATAGTGCCCTGTTGTTGGTGTCGGTGGAAGGAATAGTGCCCTGTTGTTGGTGTCGGTGGAAGGAATAGTGCCCTGTTGTTGGTGTCGGTGGACGGAATAGTGCCCTGTTGTTGGTGTCGGTGGACGGAATAGTGCCCTGTTGTTGGTGTCGGTGGACGGAATAGTGCCCTGTTGTTGGTGTCGGTGGAAGGAATAGTGCCGTATTGTTGGTGTCGGTGGAAGGAATAGTGCCGTATTGTTGGTGTCGGTGGAAGGAATAGTGCCCTGTTGTTGGTGTCGGTGGAAGGAATAGTGCCCTGTTGTTGGTGTCGGTGGAAGGAATAGTGCCCTGTTGTTGGTGTCGGTGGAAGGAATAGTGCCCTGTTGTTGGTGTCGGTGGAAGGAATAGTGCCCTGTTGTTGGTGTCGGTGGAAGGAATAGTGCCCTGTTGTTGGTGTCGGTGGAAGGAATAGTGCCGTATTGTTGGTGTCGGTGGAAGGAATAGTGCCGTATTGTTGGTGTCGGTGGAAGGAATAGTGCCCTGTTGTTGGTGTCGGTGGAAGGAATAGTGCCCTGTTGTTGGTGTCGGTGGAAGGAATAGTGCCCTGTTGTTGGTGTCGGTGGAAGGAATAGTGCCCTGTTGTTGGTGTCGGTGGAAGGAATAGTGCCCTGTTGTTGGTGTCAGTGGAAGGAATAGTGCCCTATTGTTGGTGTCAGTGGAAGGAATAGTGCCCTATTGGTGTCAGTGGAAGGAATAGTGCCCTATTGTTGATGTCAGTGGAAGGAATAGTGTCCCATTGTTGATGTCAGTGGAAGGAATAGTGTCCCATTGTTGGTGTCAGTGGAAGCAATAGTGTCCTATTGTTGGTGTCGGTGGAAGGAATAGTGCCCTGTTGTTGGTGTCGGTGGAAGGAATAGTGCCCTGTTGTTGGTGTCGGTGGAAGGAATAGTGCCCTGTTGTTGGTGTCGGTGGACGGAATAGTGCCCTGTTGTTGGTGTCGGTGGACGGAATAGTGCCCTGTTGTTGGTGTCGGTGGACGGAATAGTGCCCTGTTGTTGGTGTCGGTGGAAGGAATAGTGCCGTATTGTTGGTGTCGGTGGAAGGAATAGTGCCGTATTGTTGGTGTCGGTGGAAGGAATAGTGCCGTAATGGAAGGAATAGTGCCCTGTTGTTGGTGTCGGTGGAAGGAATAGTGCCCTGTTGTTGGTGTCGGTGGAAGGAATAGTGCCCTGTTGTTGGTGTTGGTGTCGGTGGAAGGAATAGTGCCGTATTGTTGGTGTCGGTGGAAGGAATAGTGCCGTATTGTTGGTGTCGGTGGAAGGAATAGTGTCCCATTGTTGGTGTCAGTGGAAGGAATAGTGTCCCATTGTTGGTGTCAGTGGAAGCAATAGTGTCCCATTGTGGGTGTCGGTGGAAGGAATAGTGCCCTGTTGTTGGTGTCGGTGGAAGGAATAGTGCCCTGTTGTTGGTGTCGGTGGAAGGAATAGTGCCCTGTTGTTGGTGTCGGTGGACGGAATAGTGCCCTGTTGTTGGTGTACGGAATAGTGCCCTGTTGTTGGTGTCGGTGGAAGGAATAGTGCCCTGTTGTTGGTGTCGGTGGAAGGAATAGTGCCCTGTTGTTGGTGTCGGTGGAAGGAATAGTGCCCTGTTGTTGGTGTCGGTGGACGGAATAGTGCCCTGTTGTTGGTGTCGGTGGACGGAATAGTGCCCTGTTGTTGGTGTCGGTGGACGGAATAGTGCCCTGTTGTTGGTGTCGGTGGACGGAATAGTGCCCTGTTGTTGGTGTCGGTGGACGGAATAGTGCCCTGTTGTTGGTGTCGGTGGACGGAATAGTGCCCTGTTGTTGGTGTCGGTGGAAGGAATAGTGCCCTGTTGTTGGTGTCGGTGGAAGGAATAGTGCCCTGTTGTTGGTGTCGGTGGAAGGAATAGTGCCCTGTTGTTGGTGTCGGTGGAAGGAATAGTGCCCTGTTGTTGGTGTCGGTGGAAGGAATAGTGCCCTGTTGTTGGTGTCGGTGGAAGGAATAGTGCCCTGTTGTTGGTGTCGGTGGAAGGAATAGTGCCCTGTTGTTGGTGTCGGTGGACGGAATAGTGCCCTGTTGTTGGTGTCGGTGGACGGAATAGTGCCCTGTTGTTGGTGTCGGTGGACGGAATAGTGCCCTGTTGTTGGTGTCGGTGGACGGAATAGTGCCCTGTTGTTGGTGTCGGTGGACGGAATAGTGCCCTGTTGTTGGTGTCGGTGGACGGAATAGTGCCCTGTTGTTGGTGTCGGTGGACGGAATAGTGCCCTGTTGTTGGTGTCGGTGGACGGAATAGTGCCCTGTTGTTGGTGTCGGTGGACGGAATAGTGCCCTGTTGTTGGTGTCGGTGGACGGAATAGTGCCCTGTTGTTGGTGTCGGTGGACGGAATAGTGCCCTGTTGTTGGTGTCGGTGGACGGAATAGTGCCCTGTTGTTGGTGTCGGTGGACGGAATAGTGCCCTGTTGTTGGTGTCGGTGGACGGAATAGTGTGCCCTGTTGTTGGTGTCGGTGGACGGAATAGTGTGCCCTGTTGTTGGTGTCGGTGGACGGAATAGTGCCCCATATTTTGTATCAGTGTGAGAAAAGGTGTGTCATCTTTGATATCAGTGGAAGCAATTCTCAGAGGTATCCTACAGCTCCATAGAATAACATTGTGTTTCTATGACAGAGAGCAGAAGTCATTAATCGTCTGGCCGATTTGCTGACGGATAACAGAGATGAGATTCTGGCTGCTAATAAGAAGGACATGGAGGAAGCGGAGGATAAAGGTAAAGTTCTCGTGGAGTTCTGATTGCGCTCCAATTCATAGAAGAGGGTCTCTTGGCTAAGTAGATTGTATTCGTAACTAGGGATGAGCTTGTGTTTGACCTGGGAAGTCAACTGTCATTCCCAGTCCATTGTACTGCGGGCCCCTGCCCTTGTATACATCAACTGCATGGCGGAGAATCCCCCACTCATATTGACCTAATATGACCTTTATTATGTCATGGCGATGTGGTCGCATTAGGTCAGTGATGTCACAAGCACCCCCCGCCCCCTTGCACATGTACGCTGTAGAGTGGGGAATTCCCAGCTTGGATCTTGCTGGACCCGGAGCCGACATCCAGGTTTGGACCCAACCCAGTTCTGAACAAACACAAGCTCATCCCTGTATGTAACTAATGCTAAAAATTGTATTAAAGGGGTTGTAAAGGTACAATTTTTTTCCCTAAATGGCTTCCTTTACCTTAGTGCAGTCCTCCTTCACTTACCTCATCCTTCCATTTTGCTTTTAAATGTCCTTATTTCTTCTGAGAAATTCTCACTTCCTGTTCTTCTGTCTGTAACTCCACACAGTAATGCAAGGCTTTCTCCCTGGTGTGGAGTGTCGTGCTCGCCCGCTCCCTTGGACTACAGGAGAGTCGGGACGCCCACTAACACACAGCTCCTTACTCTATCTGCAACGCAGAGAGCGTCCTCACTCTCCTGTTTTCAAGGGAAGGGAGCGAGCACGACACTCCACACCAGGGAGAAAGCCTCACATTACTGTGTAGAGTTACAGACAGAAGAACAGGAAGTGAGGATTTCTCGTAAGAAATTGCACTTAAAAGCAAAATGGAAGGATGAGGTAAGTGAAGGTAAAGAAAGCTATTTAGGGAAAAAAAATGTTACCTTTACAACCCCTTTTAAGTTTCATCCACATGATTATAGAAACTTCAACCCATTCAGGGTGCCCAAATGAGCCGTTTATCAGCAACGAATATTTTTAAGGCTCGAAGGCCAACTCCATGTTTGATTCAAATACTTTGGTCCTAGCCCAGATTACTGTTCTAGTACAAAAGGAACTTGCATCTCTCTTTATAAGTGAGTCTAGGGCAGTGATTGCGAACCTTGGCACCCCAGATGTTTTGGAACTACATTTCCCATGATGCTCAGCTACACTGCAGAATGCATGAGCATTGTGGGAAATGTAGTTTCAAAACATCTGGAGTGCCAAGGTTCCCCATCACTGGTCTAGGGTTATTGGCTTTGGGATTGTCAAGGTGTTGAGGTCTATAACTAAATAATGCTTTTCCTTTTATATTCTCCAGGAAGACTGGCCCCTCCACTCTTGAAACGGTTGAGCTTGTCCACAGCCAAGTTGAACAGTCTTGCCATTGGACTCAGGCAGATAGCTGCCTCCTCCCAAGACAGCGTAGGGCACGTCATTCGTAGAACGCGAATCGCCAAGGATCTGGAGTTGGAGCAAGTGACGGTACCAATCGGAGTCCTGCTGGTTATTTTCGAGTCCCGACCAGACTGTCTTCCACAGGTATTGTAGCTTAATAATGTGGTTAAATGGGCTAATGGAGTACTTCAGAAACTTTAGTTGGCATTGACCATCGTTGTCACTTTTTTAATGTTTGAGTTGTACTTTAAAAGGTGAATTCCGGGAATTCAGACACTTTGTAAAAGTGAAGGCACACAGGGAGGTTGGTTTACTAAAAGCAACTATACTGTGCACTTTAAATGCATTTGCTCTAGACCTGAGGGGAAGCTCTGCTTGTTTCTGTCATCCAATCATGTACAAACAAAAAATGCTGTTTTTTTTCTTGCATGTGATTAAGTATTCTTGGCAAAGTGAAGTTTTACCTCATTTTCTAAGCTCTGGAGAAATTGCAGTGCACAGTATATTTTCCTTTAGTAAATTAGGTCCAATGTGGTGCATGACACCGCCTGGGCTTATCGCTATTACTTACATCTGACAAGTTTATTGCTCTGCCGCAGACACACTCTGGGATCTGAGAAGAGGGAAGCACACAGAGCAGCTATAACCACCTCTTCCCTCTGCTGTCCATTCACAGAAGCCTTTGTATTTTGAGAATGTGTTCAATACTAAGGCTTCTGTGATTGGGCAGGGCGAGGGGTAAGCATTGCAGCTGCAGCGACTTTACTGTTAAAGGTGCAAAGACCAAATTGCCCAGCATCGGACTACAGCGGTAGCTGTCTTGCAGGAGTAATATAAGACTGGGTTCACACTATCGCCACATAGGGGTCTAAAGCATCCCTGTGCACTGTTTCAGGTCTGATTTCAGCCCGAATTTTTGGCTAAATTCAGACCTGAAATGGATCAAAAGACGCACTGGGGTTCCTGTGCAAATTTGGACCGGTGCCGCAGCAGAGATATGTCAACCGGCTCCATAGAGAGCCGGTCAAAATATCCTGCTATTGCGAATTGGACGCGAGGGACCCGCTTCTAATTGCTAATAGTGTGAACCTAGCCTAAAACGGTCAGATGTAAATAATAGAGAGACGTCAAGGAGATGTCATGCACCTCGTTGGACTTAACTCCCAGTTTACCTTCACTTTTTCTTTATCGTACATCACGGGACACAGAGCGCATAGCCATTACACTTGGGTTATATGGGTACCTTCAGGTGTGGACACTGGTGTAATCAATTTCACAGGAAGTTTCCTCCCTATATAACCCCCTCCCACTGGGAGTGCTTCAGTTTTTTCGCCAGTGTCTTAGGTGTTGGTCACGTCTAGCTGTCCCTCGGAGGTCTCGGGACCCAGGATAGCTAGCCGGATCTCTCCGAAGTGCTTCAAAGCCAAGGTGTACGGTACCCGGGCCCTGCTGGAGTGGGGTTTTGCCTATAATGCCTCTCCTTGGAGGGCTGGATTCTGGGCTCCAGTGCCTTAGTCTCTTCCAAGAACTAAACGCTACTGATGCCAGGATGCTATATAGGTCCAGGGGTGTGGGTTCCTTAACACAGGACCCCGGTCCCTGAAGGTCCAAGACAATACCCACGGAGATAGGGGAAGGCTGGGCCTCTTGCACTTTGCAATACCCTGCGGCGTGGAGCAGGTAAGAGGGAACCTGCGGGACTTGGTTCGACAGTAGGTATCCCCCTGGGGGTTCTGGGTTGGCTAATGGTATGCTTGTGCATCAGCCACTATCTCCACTATGTCTTTTGAGGCAGGATGGGATGTACTAATGTTTACCCAGATAACATGTAGATATATATATGCTTTTAAAGATATGTATTTTGCTACTCCCCCCAGATTTGCCTGTTAGCATGATACTGCAGCCCCACGTGTATAGAGAGGAAGTGCTGACAAAACTCCTGTTTCCTAGGAAGCCTAGGGGGACAGCTTCCTCTATGTGTGCACTACAAAGATTAGTGGCTTACCGGGTGTCTGTGTTACTAGCGCTGGTCCAGGCTTCTCCTCTGCTCTCTGCTTCCTCCATGTTGGTTTCAGCGTGGGGGGGCGCGCGCGCCGCCTTTTACAGCGTCAGCGTGCGTGGGGGGGGCGGGCCAGCAGCGTCAGGTCTCGGATAAAGCAAAAAAGCATTTCCTGGCTGGTCATTCCCTCCTGAGAGCAGTGGAGAGTGAGGACATCCAGTGGTGGTTTGTGGATCTTCAGGTCTGGACTTAAGTCCACACTGACCAGAAAAAAAAAAAAAAAAAGATTTTTTTCTTAAAGGGACTCAGCCTTAGATCTGGCAGTATCTGAGTCGGTGCAACCTTGGACTCCAGCTAACGGGCATTGGTGTGGCAATACTCACAGGACTTTCCTCGGTATTGCCGCCTTCTCAGGCGTATGAAAATTTAGATTTTTTTTTAACATAGCCTGTCCTTATTAATGTTTCACTTCTAGCTACAACAGTTGGGTGTTGGCTGTAGGGGTGTCTCAAGGTTGTGCAATGGCTCCCAAGGGATCAGGACCAGCTAAGGCTGCAAAAGGTGCCAAAAAAGTAAAGGGGTCTCCAACGGGGTCAGAGGATTTGGGCCAGGTTCCAGTGGTCCCACCCTCACCAGATAGACCACCGAACAGCATCGTGCAGGAGCCATTGAGGGTGCTAGGGGCAGAGGCGGCCCCCAAATCAACCCATTCCCGTTTATGTTACGGAAGAAATGCTAGAATCCACCCTGGGTGGGCTAGAGAAAAGGTTAACTGCTTTAATTGCCCGCTCTTTGCCGGGTGGCAAACGGGCTAGATCCCCGTCACCTAGAACGGTGTGTTTGGATGCAGAGGTCCTCTCTTCGGAGGAATTGGACCCACAGGGGGATCAAGCGGACCTGAGTCCTGACGGGTCAGACATTGAAGATTCCACTATAGATGACATTTTTTCGGCTTCTCAAGCAGAGAGTCTGTGGATCCAGTCTCTGACGGATATGGTTCGCACTGCTTTTAAACTTCCAGTGTCAGAACAATTAGCCCCCGCGGTATCCTCTTTAGGTTCCTTGAAGGCACCATTGAGTGGTGCGTCTTTCCCGGTTCACCCCCTTCTGGAGAGCGTGATTTTTCAGGATTGGGCTCGACCTGATAGGATTTTTATCCCTCCTAAAAGGTTTACCATTCTCTATCCTATGGAAGAAGAATTTGCAAAGAAATGGGCACTCCTTACCGTGGACGCAGCCATTTCCTGCGTAAATAAATCCCTGACCTGTCCAGTGGAAAATGTCCAGGTGTTTAAAGATCCAGTCGACAAAAAATTGGAGACCCTACTGAAGGCTTCTTTTACCACAGTAGGTGCCGTGGTTCAGCCAGCAGTGGCAGCCATTGGCGTTTGTCAGGCTTTAAAGGATCAGACTAAACAGATATTAAGGGACATACCGGCTCAGCAAGCTCGTGAATTGGCTGACCTCCCAAGAGCTCTCTGCTTTGCAGTAGATGCTATTAAGGACTCCGTTCAACAGGCGTCCCGTTTATCTCTGCTGTTGGTTCATATGCGTCGCCTTTTGTGGCTAAAAAACTGGTCAGCAGAGGCACCCTGCAAAAAGCTTTTAGCAGGATTTCCCTTTCATGGTGGGAGACTAATTCGGTGAAGACCTAGATAAATATATCCAGACCATATCAAGTGGTAAAAGTTCTTTCTTGCCTATCAAGAAAAGATCGCGTGGGCCCGCATTTAAGCGACGGGCCTTCACAGGCTCGGCCCCTTCAACTTCCCGTCAGTATCGACGGCCTCCCGGGCGTTCAGCATTTAATAGCCGCCCACAAGGACAAGCCACGACAGGCAAGAGGCCATGGTCTCGCAAGCCGGTTAAACCAGTCCTCAAGTCAGATTCATGAAGGGGTGCCCCCACTCTCTTGGGTGGGGGGAAGGCTTCGGTTTTTCTCCGAAGTGTGGAAGGCCAGAATTCCCGACTCTTGGGTAAGATCCGTGGTAACCACGGGCTACAAGCTAGAGTTTCGGGAAGTCCCCTCTCCTCATTTTCAGGGGTCAAGTCTTCCAAGCGACCCATTAAAGAGGGCCTCTCTTGTAAAAGCATTGGATCGTCTCTTGCTCCAAGGAGTAATTGTAGAAGTACCAACCCAGGAATGGGGTCTGGGATTCTACTCCAACCTTTTCATAATACCAAAGCCCAATGGCGACGTCAGGCCTATCTTGGACCTCAAACGCCTAAATCGCTTTCTAAACATTCAGACCTTTCGTATGGAGTCCATACGTTCGGTGGCAGCCAGCCTACATCAAGACGACTTTCTAGCATCTATAGACATAAAAGATGCGTATCTGCACGTGCCGATCTACCCGGCACATCACAGGTTTCTTCGTTTTATGATAGATCACCGCCATTACCAGTTCGTAGCCCTCCCTTTCGGGTTGGCAACAGCTCCGCGGGTATTCACAAAGGTGTTAGCCCCGGTGCTAGCCGTCCTAAGGACAGAAGGCCTTTTAGTCTTGGCATACTTGGGCGATCTTCTGGTTATCGACAGCTCAGCTTCCAACCTCAATCAGGCAGTAGGTCGCACAGTTCAGCATCTAGAGGAATTCGGGTGGATTGTAAACCTAGAAAAATCGGTATTGAAACCCACAAAGCAGTTGGAATATCTAGGCCTTCGGCTAGATACAGACTGCCAGAGGATAATTTTACCTCAAGCAAAGATCAGATTTATAGCTCAAGCAGTTCAAGTGATCTTAGGCAAGAAGAGGCCGACTATTCGCATATGTATGCGACTGCTGGGGAAGATGGTGGCCGCCTTCGAGGCTGTGCCCTACGCCCAGATCCATACCAGATATCTCCAGGCAGCCATTCTCTCTGCTTGGAACAAGTCCATTCAGGCGTTAGATCGTCCGTTAGTGCTCTCCCCGAAGGTCCGGCGCAGCCTGTCTTGGTGGCTGGTCTCGCAAAATTTGTCAAAAGGGAAATCCTTTTGCCCCATCACGTGGAAGATAATATCCACGGATGCCAGCCTGTCAGGTTGGGGGGCAGTTCTAGAAGAACAAACCCAGCAAGGGCAGTGGTCGGAGGCAGAAAAACTGCTTCCCATCAATATCTTGGAGATCAGAGCTGCTCGGCTGGCCCTGATCACCTGGACTCTCCCCCTTCAGGGTCTGCCAGTAAGGATACAGTCCGACAACGCCACTGCGGTGGCATACATAAACCACCAGGGGGGCACGAAGAGCCCAGCAGCCCAAAGAGAAGTAAGCCTGATTTTCTCATGGGCCGAAGCCCATGTACCCTGCATCTCGGCGGTGTTCATCCCAGGGATAGACAATTCTCAAGCAGATTTTTTGAGTCGTCAACAGTTGCTCCTGGGGGAATGGTCTCTTCACCCCCAGGTATTCCAAGAGATTTGCCAAAGATTCGGAGTCCCAGATGTGGACATTATGGCAACGAGATCCAACAAAAAGTTGGACAAATTCATATCCCGAGCCAGGGATCCCTCGGCCTACGGGACCGATGCGTTGGTTTGCCCTTGGCACCAGTTTTCTCTTCTGTATGCGTTCCCTCCACTGCAGATGATTCCCCGCCTTCTACGGAGGATCTGGGTGGAGCGCAGGCCTGTGATCCTGGTGGCCCCAGCCTGGCCCAGGAGGGCTTGGTACGCACTCATCGTGAAGATGTCAGTCGGGGCGCCGTGGCAGCTCCCCCTGCGCCCAGATCTTCTGTCTCAGGGCCCAATCTGCCATCCTGCTTCACAGCAGCTAAATTTGACGGCTTGGCGGCTGAATCCCTAATTCTTAAGGGCAGAGGCCTCTCAGATCAGGTCATATCTACGTTGATTCAGGCTAGGAAACCGGTCTCCAGAAATATTTATTACAGAGTCTGGAGAACCTATGTGGAGTGGTGCGAGTCTCAAAAATGGCATCCTCAAAAGTTTTTTATTGACAGGATCTTGCGATTCCTCCAGGTTGGCGTTGACAAAGGGTTGGCTCTTAGTACTCTAAAGGGGCAAGTGTCGGCTTTATCAATATGGTTTCAAAGACCCTTGGCCACCCATTCGCTTATGAAAACCTTCTTGCAGGGGGTCTTGCATGTGAATCCCCCTATTAGAGCTCCCCTCTGCCCCTGGAATTTAAATCTGGTCTTGTCAGCTTTACAAAGGCAGCCGTTTGAACCTCTGACAGAAATCCCTCTTGTGCTACTAACCCGAAAGTTGGTTTTCTTGGTGGCTATGGCTTCAGCCAGAAGGGTTTCCGAGCCCGAAAGTTGGTTTTCTTGGTGGCTATGGCTTCGGCCAGAAGGGTTTCTGAGCTGGCAGCCTTGTCATGCAGGGAGCCATACCTTATTCTGCAGAAGGACAGAGTGGTTCTGCGGCCTCAACCTTCTTTCCTTCCTAAGGTCATATCCAGTTTTCACTTGAATCAGGACCTAGTCCTACCATCCTTCTTTCCTACTCCCCAGTCCAGAGAGGAAAGACTGCTTCATACTTTGGACGTGGTTCGAGCCATGAGGGTCTATCTCAAGGCTACAGAGAAGATTCGGAAAACAGATGTGCTTTTTGTTCTTCCGGATGGCCCCAAGAAGGGTCAGCCGGCTGCCAAGTCTTCCTTGGCTAGGTGGATTAAGCAGCTGATTTTTCAGGCCTATGGTCTGAAGCGCGTTCCACCTCCCTTATCAGTTAAAGCCCATTCTACGAGGGCCATGAGTGCCTCCTGGGCGGCACACCATCAGATCTCTATGGCACAGGTTTGCAAGGCGGCAACCTGGTCTTCCGTACATACGTTTACTAAATTTTATAAGTTGGACATTGCAAAGGGTACGGACGCAGCTTTTGGGCAGGCGGTCCTACGGGCAGCAGTATAGAATCCTCTGGCCCGGTTCACGCCCCCTTGTTTTTCTGTTGGTGGAGCCATGTTTCTCCTGACAATGTTTTTATTTGGCTATTCTTGGCCTTACGGTCTCCCTCCCTTCATAGAGCATTGCTTTAGGACATCCCAAGTGTAATGGCTATGCGCTCTGTGTCCCGTGATGTACGATAAAGAAAAAAGGATTTTTAATAAACAGCTTACCTGTAAAATCCTTTTCTTGAAGTACATCACGGGACACAGAGCTCCCACCCCTCTTTTGGGGAACATTGTGTAACCTCGGGAGAATTGCTTGCTACAAAACTGAAGCACTCCCAGTGGGAGGGGGTTATATAGGGAGGAACTTCCTGTGAAATTGATTACACCAGTGTCCACACCTGAAGGTACCCATATAACCCAAGTGTAATGGCTATGCGCTCTGTGTCCCGTGATGTACTTCAAGAAAAGGATTTTACAGGTAAGCTGTTTATTAAAAATCCTTTTTTTTACGAAGGAGCTGAATTCCTGGATGTTGGGTTATAAGACCACACAGGTTGACAATGTATTCAAATTTAAAGGTTTAATTTACTGTTTCAATACATTTAAGCAGCTTTATATGGCTTTAAAGGTATTGTACACTTTTTCCAATGTCTTGGTTTTAGCTAGGTATTAGTGTAGTTCCATTCCCTGTGCCGTTTGTTTTCCTTACCTTATGACGGCTCTCATGCTGTGGCTGCAGTTTGTAGTGCTGTGGCTGATCGATTGCCCTATGTCCATGTATTCCTGTAGCTAGCCTGTCCCTATTTGCTGAAGACCTTAGTGAAGAAAAAAAATCATCCAAATGGCTCAGGGACTTTGTATGAGCATCAAAATGGTGAGAAGGAACACTTACTGGCTCAGGTTAGACTGCTCATAACATAGGGGTACCAAGCTGGTTACCACAAAAAAAACATGCACAGATGGAAGTAGTGCCACACCAAAGGATCAAATAGTCCACATTCATTTATTTGTTTACACTAAAAACTGTAACTCCAAACTGATCCAGCAAATGCCTTCCATACTAAGATTGACACAGAAAAGCCCAAAGTTTGAGACATTCAATGCCCGGGGTCACTTAAAGTGGAGTTCCGCCAGGGAAAAAAATTAAAGCTGTTGACTTCTAATATAAGGACACTTACCTGTCCAGGGCACCCGCGATGTCGGCACCCGAAGCCGACCTGTCCCTCTGCTCTGTGTGCTGGCGCCGGGATCCTTACTAAGGGAAACGGGAAGTGAAGCCTTGCAGGTTCATAGCCTGTTCCCTACTGCACATGCGCGACTCGCGCTGTGCGTTCTGAATGGTCCCTGGCGTCTTCTGGGACCTGTGCGTCTCCCAGGTTGTCGGACATTGCGTAGAGTGTGGCAATCTTTCCTGGGAAGTGGGAGAAGATGCTTGACTTTGACAGGTATCCGCTCCCCCTCCCCCTGAAAGGTGCCAAATGTGGCACCGGAGGAATACGATACGCAGAAGTTTAGTTTCTGGGTGGAACTCCGCTTAAGCCCAAGTTCACACTGCGCTGCGGGAATGAAGCCGTGTGAGTTCAGCTGAACAATTTCCCTCCCGCATGTCAGTCCCGATTTCAGCTGTGGTTTCACAGACATCTGTCTGGGTTTCTGCACAGATATCAATAGAAATCGCAACCTGATTTTTCAAAAAGTAGTACAGAAACTACTTTTTGAAATTGGTGCAATGCCGCTGATGGTGCCATTGCCACCGATTTTGACATGTCAAATCGCACCAGTGTAAACCAGGGCTTAACGTCCTTTGTATGACTTTCCATTTTTTCTGTGTTGGATCGCAAATGATGTGAAATCATGCATGATGGCTCTTTGGTGAGCTCTGACTGTTTGTGCCTGTGTCAGATCTAATTGCTGTTTAGCTTTGACCTGCACCAGTGCTAAATTCGAGAGACCCATGGATTGTGGGATATTTTCCTCATATGAAGTCTCTGTTCATGTTACAGAGGCCATGCATTAATCTGTGCAGTGTCAAGCATGCCTCATGTTTAAACACAAACAGAAACTTTTGACACATAAATGGTTTAGGCTATTATAGGATGTGTATACAGGGCAACAATTTACATAAAACATTATCAATGCGCATCTTATGGTGGTGAAAAAGTGCAAGTAGGAGGTTATATCACCTCTGGCCTGCTGCTTATCATCCAGAGCAAGATCTTGGCAGGATACATGTACTACTGATCTATGCAGTTACAGGTTAATCTTTCTTGTATTTCATCCCCCTAAGTTTCAGGTGTAATTATGTTGCTGTATCAAACGCGCCCACAGAGGGTGTCCACACCGATCTGTTAAACATTGCCACTTGGGGTGCCACAGTAGCAGATATTTATGCATTGTTGTATGATATCAAGGTGAGCTCTCCTCCTGTAGTGTCACCTTGACAGGTACTGGAGGGAGCATGTTAAAATGCAGACTGGAAGCGTTGGCTTCTCTGGGATCTTCTCAGTTCTGCCATTTTATCCCAAGGCAGATTACTTTTTAATGTGCCCTGCTGTCAGTGGATAACCACTTTGTTTTGCTCTCCATGTCAGGTTTCAGCACTAGCTATCGCCAGTGGTAATGGCCTTTTGCTAAAAGGAGGAAAAGAGGCTTCTAACAGCAACCAGACTTTGTACCGTCTCACCCAGGAGGCTCTCTCACTCCATGGAGTCAAGGATGCAGTCCAACTGGTATGTACTGGGCTCCTTTTAAGTACTCATTGGATAACTGGGAAAGGATGTTTGTATATTATAGAAATGGTCAGAGACTGGGGACATGATACAAGAGATAAACGAACATATTCGCCAGCACACCATCAATAATGTTTGATGCACTGATTCACTTTATCACTCGCCTGACGGAGAGATCATGTGTGACCTTGAAATGTTGAACTATTGTGAGGTTTGTTTTGCATTAAAATTTTGGAAGTAATTTACAATCCATGGTGTGCTGGCGAATATGTTCGTTTGGTGGTTCCAGTGCCCAGCTGGTGATCGTTTCAGCACTTTTTTTTCTATGAGACCTTTTTCCAGGAACGTGCGTGATTGGAATATTGACTAGAGTGATACAAGAGATGGTTAGAGACTGGGGGCATGATACAAGAGATGGTTAGAGACTGGGGGCATGATACAAGAGATGGTTAGAGACTGGGGACATGATACAAGAGATGGTTAGAGACTGGGCACATGATACAAGAGATGGTTAGAGACTGGGGGCATGATACAAGAGATGGTTAGAGACTGGGGGCATGATACAAGAGATGGTTAGAGACTGGGGGCATGATACAAGAGATGGTTAGAGACTGGGGGCATGATACAAGAGATGGTTAGAGACTGGGGGCATGATACAAGAGATGGTTAGAGACTGGGGGCATGATACAAGAGATGGTTAGAGACTGGGGGCATGATACAAGAGATGGTTAGAGACTGGGGGCATGATACAAGAGATGGTTAGAGACTGGGGGCATGATACAAGAGATGGTTAGAGACTGGGGGCATGATACAAGAGATGGTTAGAGACTGGGGGCATGATACAAGAGATGGTTAGAGACTGGGGGCATGATACAAGAGATGGTTAGAGACTGGGGACATGATACAAGAGATGGTTAGAGACTGGGGACATGATACAAGAGATGGTTAGAGACTGGGGGGACATTATAGAAATGCTAGAAAGAGAAAACTGAGTAGATAAAATAGCATTGAGCGCTGTTTGTATTCTAAAAAATGTGAATATAAAGGAGGCTTCTGTAGACCATCAACCCACAGAGTGTACTGTTGTATACAGACAAAAATATTGTAATGGTTTTGTGTTATGGTAAGAGTGTCCATACACCACATGATTAATGGACAGATTGGGTTATTTTAGATGTAATTTTCCAATAATTTGAAGCCCCCAAATCTGATGGGCATCTGCTGGTAAGCTTTAGTGGTATGTTATAAACACAGTGTATATCTGTCTCAAGATTGGCTAGTTATGTGTCTTTAAACTTCTAGGTGAACACCAGAGAAGAGGTTGAAGATTTGTGCCGATTAAACAAGCTGATTGACCTGATCATTCCCCGGGGCTCCTCTGAGCTGGTCAGAGACATCCAGAAAGCGGCTAAAGGAATCCCTGTCATGGGGCACAGTGAGGGGATATGCCACGTCTATGTGGACACCGAGGCCAGTGTGGAGAAGGTTACAAGAATCCGTAAGTGAGGTGTTCGAACTACTCTTCTGGGTGACGTAAATTTAGAGATCTACCTTGTATCTGACATTTCCAGGACCCAACGGGCATCCAGCACACTGCACTAGTGTTGTGCACAGTACTGTTTATACTCTTAAAAGAAAAGTATGTGTGTTTTTTTTTTTTTTTCGTTTCTTGGAATCCTACGGCCCCCCGCCGGCTCTAACACTGAGAACCGAGCGGTCAGCAGGTCTTGAGCAGAGAGTTGGTGACTGTCAACCGGCTCTATGCTCCGTCCCCTGTGCTCACTGGAGCAATGAGCTGTGGGGGAGGTGGGAGCGGCCAGCTCAGGCTCTCAGCGGGTCGCTGAGCTGGGTGTTAGTCCAGGCATGTGGGCAGATTCCGACCATATAGTCGTGACCTTTCCTGAGTCTGGACTGTTTTTTTGGCGTCAGCTGACAGCAGGTCACAGGAGTGCAGAAAGAACTGCACTTCTGTGATCCACTGGAGAAGTACAGCCAAACAAGCTTTGGCTGTACTTCTCCTTTAACCTTGTGCCATTTAGGAATGTTGGCAATGATGGCAACATTTGCCATTCTGGTTTATCCTGTTGCTACTTTTCCTTTCTGCCAATCTTCTGATGTCATCTTCAGGAACATGGAGCCAACTTAACCTTTCTGCTTTTCCATGGCTCGTTTTTCTTAATGTTTACTGCTAACATGGTGAAACCATTGTATTGAGGTTTAAAATTTCTAAAGGAAATAAAAAAAAACCTGTTCTACTTGCCTGTTCTTTGCAGTGGTTTTGCACAGAGCAGTCCTGACGCTCTTCTTTTTGGGTTCCCTGCTGGCTCCCCCTGCCATGTGCCCCAAATAGCAAGCCATTAACATGAGCCAGGCCCGCCTCCACCCTTTGTCTTCTGATTGGCTCTCACTGGCGTTAGCTCCTGCTGCTGTATGAGCCAATGAGGAGCGAGAGAGACCCAAGAGAGCTGCTGCTCTCATGCCCATTGCTGGATGAAGATCAGGCTCAGGTATAAGAGGGGCCTGGTGGGGGCTGCACCCAGAAGGTTTTTAACCCTATGGTAATAAAAAGAAGTGAACCTTTTTAGAACCACCTTAACCTCTGTCTAATCTTGTTGGTTATGCATGTCATGTTTTTTCTGCAAGTTTTTGCAGATTCTCAAACGGTTCCCTTATTGCTGTTCAATACATTTCATGCTTGGTGTAACAAGACTAAAGCCCCGTTCACACGGCCGAGGTTCTCGGCAGAAACCAGCGAGACCTCGCTGGGACCCGCATTCCGCCGAGAACCTCGGCCGTGTGTACGCTCTCGGCGAGCCCCGCCCGTCGGGAAACCCATCGAGCAAATAGAGAACATGTTCTCTATTTGCTCGACGGCCCGTCGGGATGAATGGCTGGTTGCCTTTCCCGATGGGCGGGTTGCCGATTCTGACGGCCGGCAGAGAACCTCGATGGGCGGAACGATGTGTTCCGCCCGTGAAAGGTTCTCTGCCGTGTGTACGGGGCCTAACACCCCATTGATTTTAATTGTTGTGATATGTAGTAGTAATGTCATCACCTTTTTTTTATTATTGTGCCCTAGTGAGAGATTCAAAGTGTGAATACCCAGCTGCTTGCAATGCCATGGAGACCCTGCTGATTCACAGAGATATCCTGAGGACTCCATTGTTTGACCAGATCATTGACATGTTAAGAGTGGAGCAGGTAATGTGTACTGTCTGTGATAAGAATGGAGATTCAAGGGTATGGAGGAGGAGATGGTGCTTAGAAAACCTGATAGAAAGGATCCAGTATGAATCCCTTTTTTTTTTTTTTTCTTTTTTTTTTTAGTGTTCAACTTCCTGTAGACGGGACTTATTTATACCCCGTCGGTCTTCTGTGTTTCCCAGGAAATATGACCAAAAAAAAAAAGGATTTGAGGGGGGAGTTTGAAAAAATCTTATGATCTGCTTTAAAGCGGCATTAAACCCAAAACCAAAAATGTAACGTATTGCAACCTGCCAATCCTTAGATGTAGTGGTTGCGTTTGTTTTTTATTTTTTAGCCTTTTCTTTGCATTTTTCACCTGGCCAGTAACATACTTCCTGTCTTAGGGTGTCTCCACTCTGGATGGAGGAGCAACAGAGACACCTTTTTAGACGGCAGCAAAATATCCAGTCGAGTTGTTTTATTTTGATTGTTTTGGGAAAAGGATTGAAAGAATGGTTTGTGACGAGCTTATATAGGGTAAAGGTGGAGGAAAAACAAGGATAATACCCTTATTGCTTGTCTAATGAAAATGACAAAACTCTTTCCCTTCCCAGGTAAAGATCCATGCTGGCCCCAAGTTTGCCTCCTATTTAACCTTCAGCCCCTCGGAGGTGAAGTCCCTGAGGACAGAATATGGAGATCTGGAATGCTGTATTGAGGTGGTTGATGGTGTTGAAGATGCAATTGAGCATATCCACAAATATGGCAGTTCCCACACAGATGCCATTGTTACAGAGAATGGTGAGTTCTTGTCCTACTACGAGTGCTGTATCCACATCTAATCCATAGAAAGCTTCTAGTATTTCTCATATAATTTTTTTATGATGCATTCAGCTGGCAAGCTAGAGTCTTCTTGCATCCTGCTAAGTAAAATGACTTACAGGGCTTTTACATCAATTTCCTAAGCTCCTGCAGATGGGAATCAATGCTGTCAACCTTAAATCTGTATTAAAGGATCACTAAAGGAAAACATTTTTTGCTGAAATGACTGTTTACAGGGTATAGAGACATAAAAATTAACTGATTCCTTTTAAAAATTATTAAAAATAGATAAAAATCAATCATATAATATGCCTGCAGTTTCACTTTCGTTTTTAAACTGGTTTTGTGTTTATGTGAAGTAGATAGAGAGACAGAACAAAAACAAACAAATCCAGGGCAGTGTTTTGTTTTTTAAATGGAATCCCAGGGCAGTGTTTTGTTTTTAAAATTAACCTGATTGGTTCTGAGGAGTTTTAGACACACATCTTGGACCACAGTGAAAAGCTGCCATGAGATTTTTTATAAGGAGCCAGACAAGCAGGAAGTGTGGAGATCAGAGCAGAATTACAGTAACTTCAAAGCAAAAACGAACAATGAGAACATAAAAACAGCACTGCATTAAGGTAAAGGAAGCTATTTAGCTAAAAAAAAAAATTCCTTTAGTGATCCTTTAAACAAGCGAGCAAATCTCCCACACCCCCTCCGCACGTTTTCCAATGGTTTCTGAGCTTACTGGAGCCGTCGGTAAGCCCGGAACCGATCCGGTGCGGCCGATGGCTAGGCAGGAAGCCGAGTGCCATACTTTTTTTTATATTTTTTTGCTTTTAAAGGTAAATTAAAGATCTGGGGACCCCAGGTCCAACATTAAAAAGGTCCTGTCCTGCTTAATTCTATTACAACTAGGGTTGTCCCGATACCACTTTTTTAAGACCGAGTACAAGTACCGATACGTTTTTTTCAAGTACTCACCGATACCGAATACCGATACTTTTTTTTTAAGGAAAAAAAAAGCCACTGTAAAAAAAAAAAGTAACAACATTTTTTTTTTTTTTTTGACAATTTTAATTTTTGTTACTTTTTTTTTTTTTAAGTGTTTTTTTTTTTTTTTTTTTTTTAATCAGCCCTGTTGGGGGGACTTTGGTGAGATATCAGGGGTCTTAACAGACCTCTGACATCTCCCCTTTGAGACAGAGAAAGGGACTAGGGACAAATTCCCCTGTCCCTTTCTCAGCAGCCTCAGCTGCTTGAAAATGAATGGGAGAGAAGACAGCGTCTTCTCTTCATTCATAAACTGAAACATTGTAATCACAGTTTACGATGTTTCAGTTATGTGAATGGACAGAGTCATCACTGACTCTGTCCATTCGGAACAGTAAGGAGCCGGGTTTACCGGCTCCTACCACCGCTCACGGGAGGAGAGGAGGAAAATCGGCGGGGGGACACGGGAGGAGAGAAGGAAACGGCAGGGGGGACACGTGAGGAGAGAAGGAAACGGCGGGGGGACACGTGAGGAGAGAAGGAAACGGCGGGGGGACACGTGAGGAGAGAAGGAAACGGCGGGGGGACACGTGAGGAGAGAAGGAAACGGCGGGGGGACACGTGAGGAGAGAAGGAAACGGCGGGGGGACACGTGAGGAGAGAAGGAAACGGCGGGGGGACACGTGAGGAGAGAAGGAAACGGCGGGGGGACACGTGAGGAGAGAAGGAAACGGCGGGGGGACACGTGAGGAGAGAAGGAAACGGCGGGGGGACACGTGAGGAGAGAAGGAAACGGCGGGGGGACACGTGAGGAGAGAAGGAAACGGCGGGGGGACACGTGAGGAGAGAAGGAAACGGCGGGGGGACACGTGAGGAGAGAAGGAAACGGCGGGGGGACACGTGAGGAGAGAAGGAAACGGCGGGGGGACACGTGAGGAGAGAAGGAAACGGCGGGGGGACACGTGAGGAGAGAAGGAAACGGCGGGGGGACACGTGAGGAGAGAAGGAAACGGCGGGGGGACACGTGAGGAGAGAAGGAAACGGCGGGGGGACACGTGAGGAGAGAAGGAAACGGCGGGGGGACACGTGAGGAGAGAAGGAAACGGCGGGGGGACACGTGAGGAGAGAAGGAAACGGCGGGGGGACACGTGAGGAGAGAAGGAAACGGCGGGGGGACACGTGAGGAGAGAAGGAAACGGCGGGGGGACACGTGAGGAGAGAAGGAAACGGCGGGGGGACACGTGAGGAGAGAAGGAAACGGCGGGGGGACACGGGAGGAGAGAAGGAAACGGCGGGGGGACACGGGAGGAGAGAAGGAAACGGCGGGGGGACACGGGAGGAGAGAAGGAAACGGCGGGGGGACACGGGAGGAGAGAAGGAAACGGCGGGGGGACACGGGAGGAGAGAAGGAAACGGCGGGGCGACACGGGAGGAGAGAAGGAAACGGCGGGGCGACACGGGAGGAGAGAAGGAAACGGCGGGGGACACGGGAGGAGAGATGGAAACGGCGGGGGGACACGGGAGGAGAGAAGGAAACGGCGGGGCGACACGGGAGGAGAGAAGGAAACGGCGGGGCGACACGGGAGGAGAGAAGGAAACGGCGGGGGGACACGGGAGGAGAGAAGGAAACGGCGGGGGGCACAGAGGGAGAGAGACTGCAGCAAAACGGAGGTGGGCTGGAGGAGGACACGGGACAAGTATTGCGTGAAGCATCAGGAGCATTTGCCTGAGTATCGGTATCGGTACAACCCTAATTACAATGTATGTTTACATTCCTTGTAATAGGAATAAAAGTGATCAATATAAAAAAAATTAAGGGGCAGTAAAAATAAGAAGTGGTAGAAGCGAACGCATGTGTAATTTGCGCTTGCATATGTAAACAGTGTTCAAACCACACACTTGAGATATGGCCGCGATTGTTAGAGCGAGAGCAATAATTCTAACACTAGGTAGGCCTCCTCTCTAACTCTAAACAGATAACCTGTAAAAAAATGGTGATGGTGATTTTAAGTACATTAGTTTGTCGCCATTCCACAAGCATGCACAGTTTTAAAGCATGACATGTTGAGTATCTATTTACAACAATTTGGACCCGATTTGCACTTGAACCAGGACGCACGAAACCTGCAGCCACGTGTGTGTGAACCAGGCCTAATGGTTCGATCGGCTAGATTACCAGCTATTTACAAAATGTTCCAGGGGGTACTGTACTTGGTAAACAGAGAGCCCAGTCTTAATGAAAAGGGTAGCCTACATCACATAATGTGCAATCAGGGCAGGAAAGTTTGGCGTGGTGATCTTAGCTTGACACAGGAGCCAATAGGGTGCTGTTTGCTCTTCTGTCCCTTACTCCAGCCTCTTATAAATATGAAGCCAAAAAAGAACCCACATAATGTCTTTAAGATTTGTAACTATTATAACCAATGGGTTCCACTCGGGTCGCTTTTTTTTATTATTTTTAGTAAACTTAAAATGCAAACTCGTTGTAGTTGCCCCATCAGATAGTAGTTAGGTTTTTGGTTTGGTTGCCTCTCCATAAGGCATGCTGTTATTTCAGGTTTCTTCAGTCTCTCGTGACATTTTGAATTTTGCTTTGCAGAGTCCACAGCAGAATACTTTCTCCAACATGTAGACAGCGCCTGTGTGTTCTGGAACGCCAGCACTAGATTTTCAGACGGTTATCGATTTGGACTAGGTAACATGAATTATTTTATGCTACACATTTTTGTCTTGTGCGATTTATAATCGCGTATTTGTAAATGTATATGTTTATATGTATGGCCCCGTTTTGCGCATACATAAGTGGCCATTCCAAACCAGGATTTTGTTGAATCCTAGGGTTCCTCTAGCAGTGGAAAGGGGGTTTCCTGAACTGTGGTAAATTGACCACCCATCTGATAGTGTCTTTGTGGTTCCAGGCCCATCACCACTTGGCAGAGTCAATGGCATGACACCAATGATCTTTTTTGTTCAGTGCAAAGGTGGCATTATGACCACCAATACAAGGGAGGCAATCTTCCCACTGACCACCTAATGACTCACAATGGGCTTAGCAGGTTTCCCTAAGATCTAAATGTTATTTCAAAGGTTCTTCTGGAGTAAAAAGATTGAGAAGGCTGATGATACTACAACTTTAGTGCAGTTACACTTTGATTAGCTTTTGCCCAGTCTTTTTATTCACCTGTCCCCAATCCAACAAGCTTTGTGGCTTTGGTATCATGCAGCTTCTGGTCAAAAATCCCCCGCCCAAGCCTGTGCACTCTGCATTTAACCCGGGGGAAGCTTGTACGTCAGGGATATGCATTTAGCGGACCTCCAGCTGTTGTAAAATTAAGTCCCATCATGCCTCTGGGTGTCATGCTTGTGGCTGTCAGAGGGTTGCTATGCCTCATGGGAGTTCTGCAACAGCTGGAGGTCTGCTAATTGCATATCCCTGTTGTACGTGCTAAAGCATCGAATGTGCGGTGTACATGCACAGGCTCAGTGTAGATTTTGACAAGAGCAGAGCAGTACAGTGTCATCGGTCATATTATGATGCAGTACTGCACTGGTGACAGTATGTAGAAAATAAAAATTGTGGAAAAAAATAACACATTTTATTTAATTTCTTTTTAAAAAGATTGTGTTCAAAATTTTAATTACAACTTCAAAAAAAAACTTGCCATGCCTCTTACTAAATACTTTGGACTGTCTGCTTTTTTAAAGAGGTCATTTAGTTTGGTATTTGTACTGTGCTGGCAGTTTATGGGCCTCACAAAATGACATAGGCCGTCAGTACATCAGGATTGATGAATTTTCAAAAGATATATAGTACTTTAAACCTATTTTATACTATTTTATACTTATTGTGAATTTTTTTTTTTTTTTACACCAAAGACATGTAGCAGGATACATTTTGTTTCAAATTTGTGAAGGAATTTGAATTTATTGGATATCTTTTTATAACCGAAATTAAAGATTATAATTTGCTCCTTTTTTTTTTTTTTTTTTTTTTTTTTACATATCGCAAAAAATAAAAAACCCAGTGGTGATGAGATGCTTCAAAGAGAAAGCCGTTTGTTTTTGTGTGAAAAAAGACTTACATTTAAATTGCGCAATTGCCAGTTAAAGTGGAGTTCCACCCATTTTTTAATGTTTGTCTGTGCTGCATGCCCTAATCTCAGTGTTCAGAATGGACAATTTTTATTTATTTTGTTGCTTGTAAATACCTTTATTTTGTAGTCCTTCATTACTTCCTCCTCCTTATTAGCCTAGGCTATTAAGTCACAAGGCTATTTGCAAGGGTTTCTGGGATAGGCATCATGTTTCCCAGTAGTCCTTGCAAACCTGACTGAAACCTATTACATTGCTTGTGCAGCACTGAGCATGTGCGAGATATGCAAAGCTGAAATCCAGGAAGTCATACAGTCTGGCTTCATGATGCCCACACTTAAGTTGGCCACGGTCTATTTCTAGATTATAAACTAAATGCTGTAACAACCTAACAAAACAGACCTTAGTTTACAGACTAACTTTACTAGAATACATTAAGCTTGTGTATTACAGGGGTATTTATATTTAAAAAGTGAAATTGTGGGTGGAACTCCCCTTTAACCCTTCTCTAGTTGTCATATTCCATATTCTTTCAATCCTTTTTTATTCAATAATATCCTATTTATTTTTTTCTCATTTTCCCTTCAGGAGCAGAAGTCGGTATCAGCACAGCCCGGATCCATGCCCGGGGGCCTGTTGGTATAGAGGGATTGCTCACCACAAAATGGTTACTGCGGGGGGAGAGTCACGTTGTCTCCGACTTTTCTGAACACGGAAGCATGAAGTACCTGCATGAAAATATCCCAGTGCCACAGAGAACCACCAGCTAAAACCCAGACTGTTACCTCTCCTCTCTACCAGTACAGGCCTCCTCTAGAGTCAGGAATCGCCGATCAGTTCCCACACTGAGATAAAGATTGTGCACCCCTAGAATATAGCAACGAGAGAATTTACTCCCCCCCCCCCCCCCCCAACTGTCACTTGTGCACACTGGAGATTGTGGCTGGCTAGGGACTTTGATCGTAATTTTAAGCTTTGATTGCAGCACAATCAAGATGTTGGCTTGATAAATGAAATGGCACTTAGAATACAGTTATTAGAAGAGTGACCAAGCATTTAGAATGTTATTACAAGAGTGACCGAGCATAACTCTTGACTCAGAATTTTACAATAGTACTGAAGCCTCTGGAGATTTCAGCTCTTCTTTTAAATCCTTTAAATTCCTCTGCCGCCTCAACCCTTTTGCTTTTCTTTTCTTCTACTTTTTGTTTTGAAAAATGGCAGGTGGTGGCTATTTATACTGCATTTGAAGCCTCGTGAGCAAGCGGCAATGCCCCAGCTATAGATGAAATACAGTATTACCATGTAGGCAGTAGAATAGTGTCACCTTGCCAATTAAGGGATAAGTACAACATCTTTGCAAAGGGCCTTTCTAACCACTAATACTCTCTTTACCAACTGCCACTTCTTCCTCCCATTAGCAGTAGGCTGCAATACACAGCGTTCTAAGGTATGGGGGAGCATGTGACGACCTCCTATGTGTCAGTGCTTGAGTTTAATAGCTACTAGTCACCCAGACCTTAGTACTGTCCCATAACAGAGGGCGTGATGTCACTGCTCTCCCTAGCATCTGACATTAAACAACACTAGAGATTTTAGTGCCGGCTGTGATGGAACAAGAAGCGGCAGTTGAGCGCTAGTAAGGCAAGTATTAATAGTGTAGGCTGGAGATTTGGTAGGACATGGTACCTTTTACCTTGAAAATGGAAGAAGATTTTGTCTTTTTAAAGGACCGATCTGCCCAGAACTTATGCTTTTCGATAACGGGGAAGAATTATTAAGGAGAATTCTGCTCACTTTCTGTCCCTGTCAAAAAGTGAAGTATCCAATTGAAATAGTAATATCTGTAGGACGGAAAGGGCTAAAAACGTCTGTGTACCTTCCTGTTTATCTTGTTGTTCGTTCTAACCTTTCCTCACTCAATTCAAATCATCTCCAGTACTGGAGATGAACTTTCAAATGCCCCTACCCCATGTTAAGGACATAGAAGGGCTCGGGGTATTGGATCTCATCTCTTGAGGGTTAAGGACAGAGAAGGGCTTTGAGTATTGTATTTTATCTTCTTGAGGGTTAAGGACAGTGAAGGGCTCTGCGTATTGGATCTCATCTCTCAAGGGGCTACCTGACATGATCCTCTCCTTTCCCCATGATGACACACCTAGGTCCCAGCAGTGTTCTAGATTCTTTGCTCAACCTTGATTTAAATGCAGTTCTTCTAAGCCACATAGCACAGAACAATATGTTCTCAGGAAGCTTAGAGAATGGATTTCCAGGTCTAGAGCCATAGGTCGAAAGTCCAAATAAATGAAGACGGGCTATTGTCCTACTTTATGAAATTGTCTTATAAATACACTTGAAAATACCATTTCATTGTTTTCAATTAAACTATTTTCATATTTTTTTGAGTTTCTAATTCTTGGTTGCTGGATTTTCTTTGCTCAAATGTAAGCATTTGTATGCAGCTATGGTGTACCTGTTTCACTGTTGGGCTACACATGCTTTGTTTGCGTCATACACCTTGAATAAATACACATTACAGGAACCAGGCCAGCAATGCAAATACCCCTGGCATCATTTTTAGCTTTTTCTACTGCCAGTGGAAAAACTTGTTCCCTAAATGTGTCACCTGGCATCCGAATTGGACTGACTGGTTACTGATGCCTACGTTCAGTTATTTAAAACTGACGTAGATATGAAGGTTCATTGCACACGTACATGTCGTACATTACAGATTTTTACTCAGTCACTTGTGATGTCTATGTACAAGGGGCCAAAAACTGTGTGTAAAGACCTAAGTAATGTTGAGTATAGGCAAGTAAAATTCTTTCATATACTCACGTAAACGTTAAACGAGTAAACATGAGTAAATTACTGCACTAAAATGTAAAATGTTCTTATTTTATTTTACTGTTCTGTACTCAACACTGTATCACTGATCTTTACTCAGCTGTGTGTAGTGGCAGAACTACCAGGGTCACAACAGTCGCACTTGCGACCGGGTGCTGCCATTCTGCCACTTGAGGGCGGGCCCCAGCGGGGTTGCTAGTTGCATGGCTCTGAGCTGAGAGCGTCTCTATCATACAGCTCAGAGCCAGTGTTTTATCCATCCGCTCTCACGGGGTGAGTGAGAAGACAGCTGGTCTGCTTATTCTTCCCCTGACTTTTGCCTCTTGTGTGTGCTCTGCGGGAACTCTGCTTCACACTTGACTTCCTGCAGAGCACTCGCAGGAGAGAGTCCAGGGGAGAATAAGCAGACCTGCTGTCATTAGATAGAATGGGCTCTGATCTGTATTCGAGATGCTCTCGGCCTCACTGAGGAGATAGACGGCACTGATGAGCGCTGGTGGGAGGCACTGATGAGCGCTGGTGGGAGGCACTGATGAGCGCTGGTGGGAGGCACTGATGAGCGCTGGTGGGAGGCACTGATGAGCGCTGGTGGGAGGCACTGATGAGCGCTGGTGGGAGGCACTGATGAGCGCTGGTGGGAGGCACTGATGAGCGCTGGTGGGAGGCACTGATGAGCGCTGGTGGGAGGCACTGATGAGCGCTGGTGGGAGGCACTGATGAGTGAGTGAGTGAAAAACGTATATAGCGCACCACTTGCGAACTGAATCGCCTCTGGGCACTGTTTCCATTCCTTCGATAAGGAAACGCTTTACCTCAGAAGAGATGAGTTTTAATCATTCTCCTGAAGGCCAAGTGGTCCGACTCCAGTCGGATGGTGGTAGGTAGTGCATTCCACAGTCGAGGTCCTGGGACAGCAAATCTCCGATCTCCTTTGGATTTATATCTGGCCTTCGGTATTTGCAGTAGGTTTTGATTTGTAGATAGGTGGGATTAATGAGTGCTGGTGGGCACTGATAGGTGGGACTAATGGCCACTGATAGGTGAGATTGATGAGTGCTGGTGGGTGGCACTAGGCACGTGGGATTGATGAGCACTATAAGGTGGCATTAGGCACTGATAGGTGTGCGGACATACATGAGATGGTCAGAGATATTCCGACATGCATCTGACTTCAATGAACAGGGATCCGACTTCGACCCCTGACAATACCAGCCACTGTGTCTGGTATGAATCTTTAGGAAGAACTCCAAATAAAAAAATAAAAACACGGCATGGGTTCCCCCTCTAAGAACATACCAGGCCCTTCGGTCTTCCGTGGAATAAAGACAGTTCATTTTAATTAAGTTGCAGTTATGGTGCCTTCAAAGTCCATTTTCCTTTTGTGATATCTTTCATTGTGGCTGAAATATAAGACGTGGCAATTATATGTCCACAGCCTCACCTTGTGGTGACATGAAGCCTTCTGGAATTTAATCCTGCTTTACTTTTAAACAAACTTGGCAGGAATATTTATTTAAAAACATGTATCAGCACATACAATGATAATGCATAAATAATTACCAGTTTCATCTTTAATTATATCATTAATGAGAAAGTATGAACAACAGGATTATGTTTGATGCTTAATAAGGTATAAATTGCCTGTTCATCCATAATGTTAAAAGGGCAGCTGATCTATAACAGCCCACGATCACCACCAAACCACATGAAACGATTCTCAGGAAGAACCCCAATATGAGCAGAACTTTCATGGTGACGTTTTGGATACCTCCGGCAGAAGGACGTCTCCATGTCCTGCCTTCCTCTGTAAGAGATCTGGGAATTGGTAAAACCGTCCCAGTAATTGGAAGGTCTGGGAGGTGTGCTATGACATGAAAGGTTGAAGTTTCGGGAAGTCTGCTGTCTCGTTTCATGTGAAGTCTTTCTTCTCCCAAGTCCCTGTAAACATATATACAGGTTATCCCCTCTTACAACAGACAAAATCTTTATTTATTTTTTTCCCTCTTGGATAGAGTGGGGAAAGATTAGAACCTCGGTCTGGTTTTTATTTCTATCAGGGTCTCATTGTAGAGATTTCTCCCAATTTTTTGTCGTAGACACGTCATGATGAGAAATCTCACCAATGGACAAAATAAGGCAAATGGTTAGCGCATCCAGGGCTGTTGATATGGGGGGGACCACCGGTTCTCTTGTAGGAGGCCCAAGCACACGGGAGCCCACACAGGGAGGGGGATTAGCAATGGACAATTGTCTCTCTTCCTCCAGCAGTTGAAAGCTGGTCTCTCCCCCTCTCCCTGATGCCAGCTTCTATCTGCTGAGAAAGACGGACAGTTTTCCCTCACTAATCACCCTCTGGGCGCTGGTTCCAATATTAGCTGTGCTCCTAAGTTGACTTTGTTTCTCTCCCTCCTGTCTCTCCGATCCCGGAGCCCAGCACATTTAATATTTTTTTCTCGTCTTCATTTTTATTTATTAAAGGGGTTGTAAAGGTACATTTTTTTCCCCCTAAATAGCTTCCTTTACCTTAGTGCAGTCCTCCTTCACTTACCTCATCCTTCCATTTTGCTTTTAAATGTCCTTATTTCTTCTGAGAAATCCTCACTTCCTGTTCTTCTGTCTGTAACTCCACACCGTAATGCAAGGCTTTCTCCCTGGTGTGGAGTGTCGTGCTCTCCCCCTCCCTTGGACTACTGGAGAGTCAGCGCACACACTCTACATTGCAGATAGAGAAAGGAGCTGTGTTAGGCCCCGTACACACGAGGAGATATATCCGATGAAAACGGTCCGACGGAACGTTTTCATGGGACATGTCTCCTGGGAGATTTTGGTTTGATCGTGTGTACACAGACAGACAGCGCGGTGGTTGGCCAGGAAGTAAAATACTTCCACGCATGCGTCAAATCCATTTGATGCATGCGGGAGATTTCTAAACGCTGGTTAGGCGTACTAACCAAGCATGCTTTAAAACTTGTCTGCTGGAAACCTGTCTGCTAGCCCGTACACACGATCAAATCTGTCCGCTGAAACTGGTCTGCGGACCAGTTTCAGCAGATATATTCGATCGTGTGTATGCGGCCTTAGTGGGCGTCCTGAATCTCCTGTAGTCCAAGGTAGGGGGGTGAGCACGACACTCCACACTCGGGAGAAAGCCTTGCATTACTGTGTGGAGTTAGACAGAAGAACAGGAAGTGAGGATTTCTCAGAAGAAATAAGGACATTTAAAAGCAAAATGGAAGGATGAGGTAAGTGAAGGAGGACTGCACTAAGGTAAAGGAAGCTATTTAGGATTTTTCTTTTCACAACCTCTTTAATCTCTATTTAGATGCTTGTCTGGGGATCTGCTTTAGTAGGTGAATGGATCACTTTCTTAGCACACTTACAGAATCCAGGTATTCGCCTCTCAATTGTATTGAGTGTCTGTTGTCATGTGAAGAAAATGGGAATCCATGTTGGACTTTTGTCTGCAAACAAGAATATGTATCAATGCTGGTCATTACAAACAAGCGCCTCCATTTATAGCATTGTTATTCTGCAAAGCACATATACAAATCATTATAAAGATCTTTATTTAATAAATATGTCATGAAAAAATTGGAGGCTGCCATTGCTGAGGTCTCCTACTCAAATGCTGTGCATTGCTGACCATCTGTGTTAATATTGGGGTCGCTGACCCAGAACAAGTGTGTACTATAGATTCCTAATCAATGACTCAAAGTCCAGAAGCAAATGGGTCAATAATACAGCCAGGTAACTAGTATTTTCTGGCCTCTGTGTCACTGACCCAGAGAAAGCAAGAATCTATAGTATACTTGTCTGCAGCATTAACCACTTAAGACCCGGACCAAAATGCAGGTAAAGGACCAGGCCCCTTTTTGCGATTCGGCACTGAGTCACTTTAACTGACAATTGTGCGGTCGTGCGACGTGGCTCCCAACCAAAATTTGCGTCCTTTTCTTCCCACAAATAAAGCTTTCTTTTGGTGGTATTTGATCGCCTCTGCGATTTTTATTTTTTGCGCTATATACAAAAATAGAGCGACATTTTTGAAAAAAAAATATTTTATTTATTAAATATTATTTTATTAATATTTTTTACTTTTTGTTTTAAGAAAAATCAAATAAACTAAATTTTAGTCAAACATTTAGGCCAAATTTTATTTAGTCACATGTCTTTAGTAAAAAAAAAAATAACTACCTAGTGGGAACAGCGATCAGAAAAATGATCGTTTAGTGACGCTGGCAATAGGGAGGGAAAGGGTTAACTAGGGTGGTGATCAAGGGGTTAAAACTTTATTAGGGGGGGGGATACGGGGGCTACCCTGAACCTAACACTAACTGCCTGTCACACTGACACTAAATACAGTAATTATACATATATGATTACTATATTCAGTGACACTGTGACGGGCGGGGGGGTAATCGCAAGGGGTTAAGTCTGCCTGCCTGTACTAGTGTTGTGCAGACTTACTGTGCGATGTAATCTCTCCTCAGCGGCAGTTGAAAAAAACGCTGAGGGGAGAGATCACATCACTTCCCTCTTCCTGTGTTTACACAGGAGGAGGAAGTGCAGGGCGGGGGAGCGCGCGCATTGGCTGGGAGCGATCGTGAGGGGGCGGACAAAAACGAATAGCCGCCCCCTCATCCCGGATCGCTCGGCCAGCCACGGAGACCGCCGCATGTACCGGGGGGGGGGTCCCGATCGCACCCACGGCAAGGCACCAACGTATATATACGTTAATGTGCCTGCCTGTGCCATTCTGCCGACGTAAATGTACATGTGGCGGTCCACAAGCAGTTAAAGGGGTTGTAAAGGTACATTTTTTTTTTTCCCCTAAATATCTTCCTTTACCTTAGTGCAGTCCTCCTTCACTTACCTCATCCTTCCATTTTGCTTTTAAATGTTATTTCTTCTGAGAAATCCTCACTTCCTGTTCCTCTGTCTGTAACTCCACACAGTAATGCAAGGCTTTCTCCCTGTTGTGGGGAAAGCCTCTTGAGGGGAACAGGAGTGTCAGGACGCCCACTAACACACAGCTCCTTTCTCTATCTGCAAAGTAGAGAGTGTCCTGACTTGCCTGCTCGCCCCTTCCCCCCTCAAGAGGCTTTCTCCGCAACAGGAAGAAAGCCTTGCATTCTGTTGTGCCCCCCCTCCCCTGGACTACAGGAAAGTTGAAAAGCTCTCTACGTTGCAGATAGAGAAAAGAGCTGTGTGTTGGTGGGCGTCCTGACTCTCCTGTAGTCCAACGGAGGGGGCGAGCACGACACTCCACACCAGGGAGAAAGCCTTGCATTACTGTGTGGAGTTACAGACAGAAGAACAGGAAGTGAGAATTTCTCAGAAGAAATAAGGACATTTAAAAGCAAAATGGAAGGATGAGGTAAGTGAAGGAGGACTGCACTAAGGTAAAGGAAGCTATTTAGGGAAAACATTTGTTTACCTTTATAACCCCTTTAATGCTTTCTCTGAGTGGGTGACTCAAAGTCCTGAAGCAAATGGGTCAGCAATACAGCCAGGTAACTAGTATTTTTTGGACTTTGAGTCACTGACTCAGAGAAAGCAGGAATCTATAGTGTACATGTCTGCAGCATTAACCCTTACCTCAGCCTGGGTCAGCTGATTGCCTAGCAAACATTCTATGGGCAACCTGCCTACATCTTGGCAGGGAGTTTAGCCTGGCAGCCCCTACAGGTCTTTGCCCTGAACACCAGAGAGGACCAAAGCTGCATATCTCAAGTGTTGCGGACGGACCGGTGGAACACCAACAGTGTTGTGGTGCAGTGAAAGTCTCTGCAAATGTCTTGGGAGACATAAAATATGCAAGTTAAAGTCATTACCTTGTTATAGGTCACACATATCAGAGGCAGTCTCTGCTGTTTCCAGGAAGCTGACTTAGCATGGTGAAGCATATCCTGACTGCTTGTCATAGGAAGCTTCATATCCACATCTATGTGAGGAAACTACAAACACAGAGAATGATTAATAATCAGATGACAAAAGTACAAGATACAATTACAGTGATTCCCTAGTCAACACTTTTTTTTTTTTTTTAGTTATGGATAGAGTAGAAAAAAAGAAAGTACTCCTGCTGAATCTCTTCGCTCTCATGCATACGGTGAATGGTTCTGACTCCAGATCACACCTTGCTTCCCATTATACTCTATGGGCATTCCTTTCTATTGTTTATCTGTCATTCCATAGAAAACAGCTGTAATCCCAAATAATTGCAATTTTACAGTCTACTTGAGGAACACCTGTGGGAAAGGTGAAATTGCTATGTCTCTCGATTTGCCTGCAAATGAGTTTATATTTTGCTTCCTGTTATACACTATGGGATTCCCTTCTGTCACTCACCTTTATTATGCCATAAAAAAACAATAATAATATCACCTAATCTCAATATTAAACATGGCCACTGGTATTTAAAAGTAGGTTTGCAAAAAATAAATCTGATATGTCTAAGGAGTCTGTCACTAATTGAAAAAAAAATGAAAGTCTCCATTATTTACTATGGCAAGGATATGCAAACTGTGGCTCTCCAGCTGTTGCAGAACTACAAGTCCCATGAGGCATTGCAAGACTCTGAAAGCCACACGCATAACACCCAGAGTCAGAGGCATGATGGGACTTGTAGTTTGGCAACAGCTGGAGGTCCATAGTTTGCATATCCCTGCAATGGGCATTCCACTTAGTTCCATTATTCTCTATGGGGCCGTGGGCCGTGCATGGTATGTCCCGACTCTGACAGCCACACGCATAACACCCAGAGTCAGAGGCATGATGGGACTTGTAGTTTGGCAACAGCTGGAGGTCCATAGTTTGCATATCCCTGCAATGGGCATTCCATTTAGTTCCATTATTCTCTATGGGCATTCCATCTCCCTGTTAAAGTCTATGGGCATTCCATTCTGTCATTCCTTTTAGTATATCACGGGCCCGTGCATGGCATGTCCCGGGCCCGTGCATGGCATGTCCCGGGCCGTGCATGGCATGTCCTGGACCGTGCATGGCATGTCCCGGGCCTTGCATGGTATGTCCCGGGCCTTGCATGGTATGTCCCGGGCCTTGCATGGTATGTCCCGGGCCGTGCATGGTATGTCCCGTGCATGGTATGTCCCGTGCATGGTATGTCCCGTGTGTGCATGGTATGTCCTGTGCATGGTATGTCCCAGGCCGTGCATGGTATGTCCTGTGCATGGTATGTCCCGTGTGTGCATGGTAAGTCCTGTGCATGGTATGTCTCGTGCGTGCATGGTATGTCCTGTGCATGGTATGTCTCGTGCGTGCATTGTATGTCCTGTGCATGGTATGTCTCGTGCGTGCATTGTATGTCCTGTGCATGGTATGTCCCGGGCCGTGCATGGTTTGTACCGTGAGTGCATGGTATGTCCCGTGCGTGCATGGTATGTCTCGTGCGTGCATGGTATGTCCTGTGCATGGTATGTCCTGTGCGTGCATGGTATGTCCCGTGCGTGCACAGCGCACATTTGCTACACACTTCAGCTGTTAATAACAAATGTACATATATAGTCTGTATATACACAGCATATATATTATATATATATATATATATATAGACAGACACACACGCATAGAGGCGGCCCTGTCTCACCCACACTCCGTCCCTATCAGTAGAAGGGTTGCTCCGGCGTCCCCTAGGCATCCCTTGTAATCCCGCACCGTCCCCTTATCTATACACACATCTCATGTCAGGATCAGAGCTCCTGGTCTCTAGGAGACACAAAAGCGTCCGCTGGTAGCCATAGGAACACCAAACACCCAATTCTTATTTGGTAGAGGGTAATGTACAGTCGAAGGAACTTGTCTAGGGGAGATTGTCTGCAAGTTAGGCGCCATTTTGTTGTAGCCGCACAATCACACGCTAACAAGCATGGATAGGCTGAGGCGGACTGGTCTAGACCGTGATTGGCTGTGGCAGCGACTCGGGTAGAATGTGTAGCACGATAGTCAGGGGCCTGTCTAGCGGAGTGTCCGCTCTCTATGGTATCTGTAGTCTGTGTTCGCTCTGAGGGAAAGGGGAAGTGTCTTGTCTAGGAAGTCCGCTGTTCTCTATGATCCCTCCAGTGAGTTCCGGCAGGAGGGACCGGTGTGGAAGTTTCCTGTGTCAGGGAAGCTGAGGAGCGGAGAGGGGACGGTGTATGGAGGGGAGTACGGAGGAGGAGAAGGCCGCACACAGGCCGGACAGTGCGGAGGACCCCGAGGAGAGTCAGGTAATCCCACCTGTCATAGAGAGTACAGGGAGAGATATACAGGGGCCCCCTCACACCATCCCTTCCCCCAACCTGGGGCCCCTCACACCACCCCTCCCCCTCACAGGAGCCAACACACAGCTGTACATCATCATCATTATTATTATTGTGTGCTCTCTCCTCACTGACCCCCTAGGGTACAACTCCTGTCACTGTCACGTTTGTATTCAAAGCAGAACTTTACCCAAAAAACAACTTGATAAAAATAATATTCTTATGCAAGGAACAACAATCCCACATTAATAATTACGTTGCTTAAATCAGTGAGTCCTGTACATTTCCTCCCAGCATTGCTCCTGTTTATTTCTTGCTGGAGGCGGCCATTTTACTGAAGCCCAAAGCTCCTGAGCAGCAGTAAATCATAAAGTGAAGCTAAACCCATCCATTTAAGGGTTTAAAAAAAACAAACAAACAAAAAAAAGTTACATTCCTGGAATACCGGTGTTCTATCTGAATCAGCGACCTGTCAGTTTAGCTGGAAACAAAACACCCCATCAGTTGCCGTCGCTGTGCCCCCATCAGTTGCCGTCGCTGTGCCCCCATCAGTTGCCGTCGCTGTGCCCCCATCAGTTGCCGTCGCTGTGCCCCCATCAGTTGCCGGCGCTGTGCCCCCATCAGTTGCCGGCGCTGTGCATCCCCGCCCACCCAACACTTACCTGTCTTGGTGGGGCAGTGGGTCACGGCGGTGTCCTTCACGCTTCTCCTGCCCTCTGCTTTTGATTGGACACCTGATAGGCTTCAAATCACAGTGCCTGTTGTTTCAGCCAATCAGGTGACAGATAACAGACCCGAGCACCTGATTGGCAGAGAGGCAGTTCAGTTACATAGTTACATAGTTAGTCAGGTTGAAAAAAGACACAAGTCCATCCAGTTCAACCATAAAAAAATAAATAAAAATAAAACAAAGTAAAACACAGTACATCCTCCCATACACCCAACTCCATACCCACAGTTGATCCAGAGGAAGGCAAAAAACCCCAGCAGAGCGATGATCCAATTTGCTACCGGAGGGGAAAAAATTCCTTCCTGATCCCCCGAAAGGCAATCGGATTTACCCCGGATCAACTTTACCTACAAAACTTAGTACTCAGTTATATTATGTGCATTTAGGAAAGAATCCAGGCCTCTCTTAAAGCAATCTACTGAGCTGGCCAGAACCACCTCTGGAGGGAGTCTGTTCCACATTTTCACAGCTCTTACTGTGAAGAAACCTTTCCGTATTTGGAGGTGAAATCTCTTTTCCTCCAGACGTAAAGAGTGCCCCCTTGTCCTCAGTGTTGACCTTAAAGTGAATAACTCAACACCAAGTTCACTATATGGACCTCTTATGTATTTGTACATGTTGATCATATCCCCCCTTATTCTCCTCTTCTCAAGAGTGAATAAATTCAGTTCCTCTAATCTTTCCTCATAGCTGAGCTCCTCCATGCCTCTTATCAGTTTGGTTGCCCTTCTCTGCACTTTCTCCAGTTCTCCGATATCCTTTTTGAGAACTGGTGCCCAAAACTGGACTGCATATTCCAGATGAGGTCTTACTAATGATTTGTACAGGGGCAAAATGATATCTCTCTCTCTGGAGTCCATACCCCTCTTAATACAAGAAAGGACTTTGCTCGCTTTGGAAACCGCAGCTTGGCATTGCATGCCATTATTGAGCTTATGATCAACTAAAACCCCCAGATCCTTCTCCACTACAGATCCCCCCAGTTGTACTCCCCCTAGCATGTATGATGCATGAATATTCTTAGCCCCCAAGTGCATAACTTTACATTTCTCAACATTAAACCTCATCTGCCACTTAGTCGCCCAATTAGACAGAGCATTGAGGTCGGCTTGTAAATTGGAGACATCCTGCAAGGACATTATTCTACTGCATAGCTTGGTGTCATCTGCAAAAACAGAAATGTTACTTTTGATCTCAGACCCAATATCATTTATAAATATATTGAAAAGTAAGGGACCCAACACTGAACCTTGGGGTACACCGCTGATAACCTTGGACCATTCAGAGTAAGAATCATTAACCACAACTCTCTGAATTCTGTCTTTCAGCCAGTTTTCTATCCATTTACAAACTGATATATCTAATCCTGTAGACCTTACCTTACACATGAGCCGTGTGTGGGGAACTGTATCGAACGCTTTTGCAAAATCCAAGTATACCACGTCCACTGCCACGCCTCTGTCCAGGGTTTTACTTACCTCTTCATAAAAGGAAATCAGGTTTGTCTGACAACTTCTGTCCTTCATGAATCCATGCTGTCTGCTGCTTAAATAGTTTGTTTCCAGCAAGAACTCATCCACGTGGTCTTTTATTAAACGTTCCAGTATCTTTCCAACTATAGAAGTTAAACTAACAGGTCTATAGTTACTAGGTAAAGACTTTGTTCCCTTTTTAAATATGGGCACCACATTGGCTTTATGCCAATCCAGTGGTACTATTCCTGTCATTAATGAGTCCCTAAATATTAGATACAGTGGCTTTGAAATTTCAGAGCTCAATTCTTTTAGGATCCGTGGGTGGATGCCATCTGGTCCAGGTGCTTTATCCACCTTTATTCTGTCTAAATATTTCTGGACCATATCACTTTTGAGCCATTGTGGATTTGGGGCTATGTCACTCCCACCCCCTATATCGACATGAGCTCCCCCATTCTCCATTGTATACACAGAGCTGAAGAAAGCATTTAATAAATTTGCCTTCTCTATGTCCTCAGTCACCCACTCTAGATTATTTTGTAAAGGGCCTACATGCTCAGACTTGACCTTTTTACTATTAATATATTTAAAGAATTTTTTGGGGTTTGTCCTACTATCTTTTGCAATCTGTCGTTCATTTTGAATTTTTGCATCCTTGATTTCCTTTTTACATATTCTATTATATTCTTTGTAACATTTAAACGACACTAGTGTTACTTCATTTTTATATTTTTTAAAAGCTATTTTCTTATTGTTTATAGCTTTTTTAACTTTAACCGTGAGCCACATAGGTTTTATCTGTAGCCTTTTAAACTTATTGCCCATGGGAATATACTTTGCAGTGAGGTTCCAAAGAGTCTTTTTGAAGAATTCCCATTTCTGTTCTGTGTTCATCGGTGCCAATATTCCCTCCCAGTCCAAGCCCTGGAGAGCAGTCCTCATGCTTTGAAAATTTGCTCTCTTGAAATTAAGTGTTTTTATCTTTCCTGTATGTATTTCTTGCTTATAGTTTACATTAAACGAAATCATGTTATGATCACTGCTACCCAGGTGTTCCTTTATCTGAACATTAGTAATGAGCTCTGCATGGTTTGAGATTACCAGGTCCAACAGAGCATCATTCCTAGTTGGGGCCTCAATAAACTGGACCATAAAATTGTCCTGCAATAGGTTTTTAAATTTTTGTCCTTTAACTGTCCCAGAAATTCCATTATTCCAGTCAATTTCTGGGTAGTTAAAATCCCCCATTATTATCACCGTCCCTGCCCTTGCAGCCCTTTCCATCTGTGCAAGGAGCTGAGTCTCCACCTCCTCATTAACATTGGGTGGTCTATAACAAACTCCAATGATTAGCTTTGAACTACGCACATCTGTATGCAGTTCCACCCATAATGCTTCAACTTCATCACACTCTCCATCAACCAGGTCCTCTTTCACGCTTGCTTTGAGGTCACTTCTCACATAGAGACAGACCCCTCCACCTTTCCTTTTTACCCTGTCTTTCCGAAAGAGAGCATAGCCAGGAATATTAATAGCCCAGTCATGTGAGGATTGAAGCCAAGTTTCAGCAATACCGATTACATCATAGCTCTCCTCATGCACCAGAGCTTCCAACTCACCTGTTTTGCTTGGAAGGCTTCTGGCATTGGTGAACAAACACTTAAATGTATTGTTACATTTTTCGCTGGTGTTTTTCATACGATTCATATAATTTTTAGTAGTGCAAATGGCACTATAATTTCCAATGGCTGTTTGCAACATGGGAACTTTCTTGTCACCTGCCATAACCCCACCTCCATCTATCCCCATTCCACTCTCCATTAATGTCTGACCCCTAACTGACCTGTGTGCCCGATGTAATTCACGTTCACCCTCCCCCCTCAAGTCTAGTTTAAATACTCCTCCAGCATTCCCCTAAACCTCTCCCCCAGCACAGCAGACCCCCTTCCATTCAAGTGCAAACCATCTTTAGCATATAGGTTGCACCCCAATGAAAAGTCATCCCAGTGCTCTAGAAACCCAAATCCCTCCTTCCTACACCAGGTCTTTAGCCATGCATTCAGCTCTCTAATCTCCCCCTGCCTTTCCTGTGTTGCGCATGGCACAGGCAATATTTCAGAGAATATCACCTTGGAGGTCCTTCCCTTCATCTTGCAGCCTAGTTCTTTAAATTGATTCTTAAGGAGCCTCCACCTTCCATGTATACTGTCATTGGTTCCAACATGGACCAAGACAGCTGGGTCATGCCCAGCCCCTCCCAGTAATTTATCCACCCGGTCCACCACATGCCGAACCCTGGCACCAGGGAGACAGCAAACCATTCGGTTGAGGCGATCCTGGCGACAAATTATTCTATCAGTCCTTCTGATTATAGAATCCCCTATTACCACCAACTGTCTAGGCCTACCTGCACTCCCCTCACCACTTCTACTAGATGGGTTGCTCTCCCGGCTGTTAGGGGTAGCAGTAACATCTAGGGCTGCCACCTCTGTGTTAGCCACCTCCACATCTTCACCCAACTTGGCCAATTTGTTTTGATGCACAAACACAGGATTGGCCTTCCTTGTCTGCAAGCCCCTTCCACTCCCTCTAACTACATTAACCCATCTTCCTATCTGATAATCCTGACTTGCCCCTCCACCCTCCACATCAACCCTACTGACCACCTGCTCAGCGAGCAGAGGACCCCTTTCAAGGTTGTCCTTTCCGCCCAGTGTTGCAACTTGTTCCTCCAGATCTCTAATGCGAGCTTCCAGAAGGGCAACCTGCTCACATCTGTCACAGCGGTATCCATCCTGGAGCTGTTGCACCAATTTTGTATACATGTGACACACTGTGCACTGAGCAAAACCTTCAACCCTGCTAGCACACATTTCCCAGTTACAATATAATTACTTGTAGGAAGTTTAAGATGTTACTTACAGTTTAGAAGACTCCTGTCTTAACTCCTGTGTTAAACTCCTGTTTTTTAACTCTTCCCACTTGTGTTTAAAAATCACATGTATGCCAGCACTATTAACTGGGAGCCAGCTCCTTATGGGAGTTTTGACTGAGACTTTTATACTCACCTCTTCACCTGTTTAAAATTAAACACTCCCCACTGATTAGCAGAGGAAAAAAAAAACCTGATCACAATTAAACACTTTCCTTAGCAGAGAGAAATAAAAACCTGTTTAAAAAGTGTCAGAGAAAAAAATGACACTTGCAAGCAGAAACAGTTAAAAGCAAACTCCTGTTTTTTAACTCTTCCCACTTGTGTTTAAAAATCACACTTCTGTTTAGAAAATCACATGTATGCCAGCACTATTAACTGGGAGCGAATATGTTAGGAGAGCGAATATTCAATCGCTTTCCTAACACAACGCTGAGTGAACAGCGAGCGCCTAGCATGTTCACCTTTTTGGACGCCTATTAGAGCCTATGGCTGTAATCGGGTGCTTCCAAAAAATACCTTGCCGCTGTAATTCAGGTGCCCGGCGCCCAAAAAGAGGTCGGGCACCTGAACAGGGGGTGGCAACGACGACCATAGATGCAATGCATGAATCTATCTATCTATCTATGTTGATAGAGAGGGGGCAGCGCCCTTTATGGCTGCACCGCCACTGTTCACCAACCTGACAGAACACCTGCAGTCAGAAGAAGGCGGCGGGCTTCTTACTACACTCAGCTACGTCTTGAATTTCAGAGTCATTTAACAATAAAGTGAGTGTATATAAATAAATATACGGACATCTGTGATGCTCTTTTGATGTTACATTTTGAAAGAAGCTGGACGCCAGCAGTTAGAGGGTGGCGGAGGCCATGTTGGTACACCCCGCACTGCTCGGCGCTAAACCTTTAGGGCCAGTTCACACCACATACAGTCCCGTGCATTTTTGTTCTGCATCAAAAACTCATTGGAAAGTAGGTTATATGGTTTCCAACAGCATAGTTCACACGCAGTGCGGTCAGTTACAAAAAAAAGTAGAACATGTTGCATTTTTTCCTGCAGTGGGACTGTACTGGAATGCAGTAAAACACATCAAAAAATGCACTAAACCCTAGTATAGTAAAGGGGGGAAAAAAGAAAAAGAACCTGGAATGCATCCAAAACTGTTACCCACTTGCTGCGGTAACCCAAATGACGGCGGGGCAGTGGGGCTCTCTGGGTGGATGTTATATGATGGCTTCCTAGAATGACCGCTCTGTTGCTAAGACACGGCACGACCCCGATCTGTGTAAAGAGCCGTGGCCACAACTCTTTAACCATGTGATCGGCTTTGTCCAATCGTAGCCAGTCACATGCAAACATGGAGATGACGGCAATCAGCGCTCTTTGAGGAGAACCAATCAGCTGAGGACATCAAGATATGTAATCAGGGCACAGATCATTAGTGCTCTGATTACATTCGAGTGCCCACAAGTGGCAGCAATCAGTGGCCATTAGTGATGCCAGTTAGTGCTGCCCATCAATGCCACCTATTTGTGCCCATAAGTGGCATATTTGTGCCTCCTCATCAGTGCTGCCTATCTCTGCCCTCCAGTGTTGCCTATTGGTGCTTATAAGTGCCCCCTCACCAGGGCCCATCAGTGAAGGAGAAAAATTACTGATTTACAAAATTTACTGACATAAACTAATGGTACACACGATCCGATTATCGGACGAATGATCGTCCATTTTTTTGTTGTATGCTAATCTCACGTAGAATCTGATGAGTTTACTAAAGTCACGATAATTCTCGTACGGCAGAATAAAAAATCGGAAGTGATGTCATGTGTTGTAATGCATTTGTATTGCATTTTCGAACGACAGCTGTACTGATTAAACGAAAATCGTATGATCTGACATCGTACGAAAAAAAATTCCGTGCATGTGCGATAGAATAAAATCAGATGAACTGTCCTGATCGGCTCTCGGAAGCTCTGTACGAACAATGCGATTATCGTACGGTCGTTTAGAAAGCGGCATTTTCTGTACGATTTTTGGATTGTGTGTACGGGGCTTAAGAAAAAAAAATTAAAAATGTTCGGCCTTTTTTATTTAAGGAAAAAATGAAAAACCCAGAAGTGATTAAATTCCACTAAATGAAAGCCCTATTTGTGTGAAGAAAATTTATAATAATTTTACTTGGTTACAGTGAAGCATGACCGCGCAATTGTCATTCAAAATATGACATACTGAAAGCTAAAAAAAATGGCCTGGGCAGGGCAGGAAGGGGGTAAGTGCCCAGTATTGAGGGGTGGTTAAATGAAAGACTTAGCTGGGTGTAGTAAGATGTCCGCTGTCTTCTTCTGACTGCAGGTGTTCCATCAGATTAGGAAACCTGGTATCGGCTGTAAGCATGCGCAGCTGACAGAACGTCACTCTCGTTACCTAATCTGACGGGTCGCCGATTCTGACGGCAAACCAGGATTGATAGCTGTCACATTTGCTTCTGTCCTCAGCCAAACTATCAAATAACTGGTGTCAAAACTGACCACAAGTGCAGCACTGTGGCAGTTGCAGATCAAACAGAAGCAGCTTCCTTGGCTTTAAAGGATGGGAGGGCTTAATACCGCTTTAAGGGCCAGTTCACACCACATGCAGTTTGGTGCGTTTTATTTTTTTTCCTGCCTCAAAAACTCAGTCAAAGTAGATTATATGGTTTCTAATGACCTAGTTCACACCTAGTGCTGTCAGTTCCAAGGCTTTCTAGTTCCAGAAAAAAAACCTGCTGCATTTTTCCTGCGCTGGCCTGTACTGGAATGCATTAAGCACACCGGACCCCATTGCAGTGGGAAAAGAACAGGGGGGAAGCATCTGAAAATGCATCACAAACTGCACCAGAACACGCCAAAAACAGTAAAACCGCACATACAGAAATGGATTCGGAATGGATCTGGAGGGTGTTTTTGCGGCGTGAACCAGCCCTAAGACCGCCAGCAGATCGGCCTCTACAAATTTGTCAGTGGAGAGCAACTGAGCATGTGCAGAGCAGGGTGGATTTGATTTAAATGACTAGTAAAAAGGCTTCATTTAAATCAATTGGATATAAATCGTCATTTTTAAAGAGCAGCTGTCATCTCTGACCTGCAGTGGCTCCTCCTCTGACCCGCTGTTGATTCACCGACAGTCCCATTCACTTTAATAGGACGGCTGGTAATGCGGCAGTGACACAACAAGGCAAGGGACGTGGCGGCAGCAGTTGAGTGAATGCCTGCTAACAGGCGCTGCTATGATGGATCTAAAATGACAGGTGCTCTTTAAATGTAAGGACTTATTCTTGTTGGTAGTAGTTAAAAACTTTAACCACTTGAGGCCCGCGCTACCGTCGGATGACGGCAACAGCGCGGGCCTGAAAATCCAACATGCCGTCATTTGACGGCATGTCATTCTGGCTTTCCCAGCGCGCGCTGTAGAGCGCGCTGCGGGGAAGCCCTGTGTTGTCCGTGTCCCTTGGACACGGCCAATCACAGATCGCGGCAAACGGCCAATCAGAGCGGCCGTTTGTGATGCGATCTGTGGGCGAATGAGAGATGATCTCTCATAGATCATCTCTCATTGCCGGCTCACACAGAGACAATGTCCTGTCTCTGGAAGGGAGGAGCCCGATCTGTGTTCCTTCCTACATAGGGACACAGATCGGTCACCCCCCCCCTCCCCCCACAGTTACAACACACCTAGGATACACATTTAACCCCTTCCTCACCCCCTAGTGTTAACCCCTTCAATGCCAGTCACATTTATACTGTAATTAGTGCATATTTATAGCACTGATCGCAGAATAAATGTGAATGGCGCCAAAAATGTGTCAAAAGTGTCCGATGTGTCCGCCATAACGTCGCAGTACCAATAAAAATCGCAGATCGCCGCCATTTCTAGTAAAAAAATAAAAATAAAAAATAATTCTCTCCCCTATTTTGTAAGCGCTATAACTTTTGCGCAAACCAGTCGCTTATTGCGATTTTTTTTTTTTTTTTTTTTTTACCAAAAATATGTAGAAGAATATGTATCGTCCTAAACTGAGAAAAAAAAATGTGTTGTTTTTTTTTAATTGGGATATTTATTATAGCAACAAGTAAAAAATATTGTATTTTTCTTCAAAATTGTCGCTCTTTTTTGTTTATAGCGCAAAAAATTAAAATCGCACAGGCGATCAAATACCACCAAAAGAAAGCTCTACTTGTGGGGAAAAAAGGACGTAAATTTTGTTTGGGAGCCACGTCGCACGACCGCGCAATTGTCAGTTAAAGCGACGCAGTGCCGGAAGCTGAAATTTTACCTGGGCAGGAGGGGGGTATAAGTGACCAGTAAGCAAGTGGTTAATGAAGGTTTCCTACTTGGAACAATAAGTTGTCAGGTTACTAAAACAGTGATATCAGAACCGATTTCGGGTTATTCGCACGTAGTTGAACTACTCAAATTCTTTTTTTTAATTAAAACAATAGCTTTGCCAGTGCATGTTATCTCAGCTTGCAGAGCTTGGATTCATTGAATGAGTTTACCAAAAATGTAACTATTGCAGAATATACAGCCTCATGCTGACTAAACCTATCTATAGAAATTTACTCCAAAAGCATTTTATTAAATCAAATTTGATTAAAAATCTGATTGAAAGCAGAGTTTTTTTTTTTGTATTTTTTAAGTCAACCGCTACAAATACCGCAGCTGCTGACTTTTAATATATGGACACTTACCTGTCCTGGGTGCCTGCGAGGTTGGCCCCTGAAGCCGATCTGTCCTTTGGCTCTCAGGCGCCACCATCTTTGGTAAGGGAATCAGGAAGTGAAGCCTTGCAGCTTCACTTCCCGGTTCCCTACCGTGTTGCACGATCCCACTGGTCCCTGCTGTCTTCTGGGACCTGTGTGTCTCCCAGAAGACAGCGAGGGAGCGGAGTAGGTGCCGGACGTGGTGTAGGTCGCCGCTATGATCTATGCCCGGAAGTGAGAGAAAATAACTAGAATACACAGGTATCTGCTCCCTCCTCCCCACTGAAAGGTACCAAATGTGACACCGGATGGGGGGGGGGGGGGATTCCAGAAAGCGGAAGTAACATTTTTGGGTGCAAATCCGCTTTAAATACTTATTATTATTATTTTTTTTATCTGCTCTGAGGTTTATTATTAAAGTGGAAGTTCAGGCATAACCCAACTAACACTAAATCTTCTCTCTGCCACATTCTAATTCTCATCTATCTAACCCTGTAAAGAAAACATTGTAGCATACCAGCAAAATCAGATTCTTGGTTTTCTTACAGAAAGGAGCCTAAAGCGGAACTTTACTCTGCACATTGACTTGATCTGCTCTGCCCGCCCTCCCTCCCTTATGTGTTGTTTTACTTTTTCTCACTGTTTCCAAATGCCACTAGCCCCCTCCCCATTACAATTCTGGTGTAGATTAGAATGGTGCGTCCTGCTCTCGTAGCCACAAGGGCCCATTCGCAGAACTGCTTGGGTGGGGGGGGGGGAGCCTTGTGTGTCCTGGGGGGCCAGGCTGTCTGAGCGTAGAAGAGGCAGCTGGCTGAATAAGGACCAAGATGGCAGTGCAGGACCACTGGATGTCACACCGGAACAGCAGATCTCTGCAGGACAATGATGGATCTGCTGGGCAGGCGAGTGTGTTTGTCTTTTAATGAAAGAATCCGGCATTGGAAGGCGCAAAGTTCCTTTTTAATCCCACAGCTGATCTAAAAGACATGAAAGCGTTTCTACTGTAGCTTCAGGTTGAAACTGATAATAATATATTTGTTTTGATTTTAGGATTCTTTGCCCTCCCTGGGAGGAAATGAGGTGAAGAGTCGCGCTGTAGTCAAATATTCCTCCGCCCCACCAGCCACAGCGTTCGCTCAGCTTCAGGAGAAGACGGACTTAAAGTTACCCCCTGCAAATTGGCTGCGGGAAAATGCCAAGCTCGGGCCTACCAGTCTTGGAAGCGGCAAGAGCAAGCCATTCTCAAGGTAGGATTTGATACCGGTGATTGGATGGAGAGAACTGGGATGCACTTTTTGTATTATAGTCTTTCCTAACCTGAAGTTGCCCATAACTGACCCGAATTTGGGCCAAATCCTGCTTGGTCACAGAACTCTATAACCAAGCCCCTGATGAGTGGGGCAAAACATGTCATAAGCGGCGTGGCTGGAGCAACGCTGGCAGAGGACACATTCATCGACCTACTAATGCACTGGGTTGGTGAGCGGCGCCTTTTCTTTCACTTAATGCTTTTACACCTCTGAATGGTGCGCCCCATCTCTCTTCACTGCAACCGGCGGGAAGATCTCTGTCTCAGTTTAGAGTGGCACTGCAAGTTTAATTTGGACCCCCTCCTTCCCAGCCACAAATGTAAATAATCCAGCAATCAAAATTAGGAGTGGAAGGGGTATGCTCCTCAAACTCCTGATAGGACCTGTGAGGCTAAATTAGAGGAGGTGCCTGGATACTGTCACATGTTCTCTGATGCCTTTAATCAGGAATTATATGCTAAAATTACATTTATTTTATGGCTATCTGGTTTCTTTGTGAAGATTGCAATGCACACTGTTCACCTACCTACTGTGTTAATTGTAGAAAATATTTTGCTTGTAATATAAAAATCCTTAGTAAACTACACAAAAGAACGGTTGGATATTGGTGTGCCAGCTGCTGATCTTGTGCTTTCTGATTGTGTGTTTGGCTTTCTTACAGCTTTGGCATGGCCTATGATTTCATAGACTCTGTGGGGAAGGAGGTTGATGTCGTGTCTGATTCGGAGGTAATGTATTTTATTTTTAATAATAATAATATTTTATTTTTTAAATCCAAATCCTTTTATATTAATGTGTAGCCTTAAAAACCTCTGTCACTGTGCCCATGTTGGATGAGGTGCTGCAGAGTTAATTTATTTTATTGTTCAGATACTTGTATAACGCCCTCATATTACACAGTGTTTTACATATATGTTGTAAATATCAGTCCCTGCCCTCAAGGAGCTTACAATCTAAAGCCCCGTACACACGATCGGGTTTTCTGCGGACAAAGCGTAGGACTTTTTTCCGAAGGGCGTTGGCCGTGAACTTGTATTGCATACAAACGGCAAAGAATTGTCGTCCAACAAACACAAAACTACGTGGCTTTTCAGCTCTTTAGCACAACCCTTTGGGAAACTTTTGCTAATGTTGTGTTATGGTTAGCATTGCTTCTGAGCATGCGTGTTTGTACTTTGGATTTTTTCCGACGGACTTGTGTATACACAATCGGATAATCCAGCATCGGGCAAAACGTGTCGATCCTACCATTGTTTACCTTCTTCTGCTCTGCTGTTTGTATGACAAATCTGGCAGCATTTATCACATGATTCTAAGTTGTGTTCCTAAATTTTAATTGTGTATGATAAATATTGTTTTCATTCATATTGCTTTGTTTTTTTTTTCTTTTAGTGCATTGTTAGACGAGCAAAAAATCCGTCTATCTTCCTCCACAGGGAGAGTCGGGGATACTTTTGCTTTTCTACATTATAGTGTTGGATGATGTATGTTTCTATTCTCTCATGCTTTAATGTTTTTTTTATTGCTTCACAGAACATAAAGAAACTCTTGAAGATTCCATACAGTAAGTCTCATGTCAGCATGGCCGTTCACCGCATTGGACGCACCCTACTTCTGGATGAACTGGACATTCAGGAGCTTTTCATGAGGTCCTCTCAGGTGAGGGAATGTAGAACGCTTTGTTATAGAAAGTTTTCCAGATTGTTTACCAGTATTGTTCTTCATTTCTTATTCATTTTTTAGTTTTATGTGGGTAACACTGGAAATTGCTTAGGTGTGCTCTTTTTATGATATTCTGATCTAGGCTGGCTGTACATTCTACATTTTTTTTTTTTCTTTTTTTTTTGCGCAATTTCCATTAGGGTTACCTCAAATTATGTAGTGCAAGGGCCTGCCTGATTGCATACAAATTTTGAAGTATTTATGTTAGACCTCATATTATGGTTTTGGTAAATCTAAAGTAAAATTATATAATGTATGGCCAGGCTTAGTCTTGGTACTCACTTTTTCTATTTTTTCTTTGGGGGGCCTGCCTTGTATCTGCTTTATATCTTTTTCAGCAGGTCAGCGATGGTTTAAATTTCAGTGACCCATCTTTCTTTAGGCTAACTGCAGAAAGTCTGGTTGCTACAGTTAAACTGCATGTTTTGGCATTTATCATTTGCTATGTACAAATTAATTACCTCTAATCGTGAGTGAATGTGTGTGGGTGGTGCTGTGTTAGATAAAATGTTTGGCTTCATTTTTCCTGTAAGCACTGGACTCCCAGTAATAAAGCTTGGTACAGTGATGATAGTGGGTCGCTTTATGTCACTTTTCAACTAGTCCATTCACAAAATGTATTGTATTCTTTTCATAGAATACTAGGCTTCCTGTATGAGTGGAGGTTGTGACCTTCACCACCTATGCAGAACATTTTGTGAATAAACAAGGTCTAGCGCTGTCGGCCCACTATCATCATTGCACTGCTGGAGCTGTATGTTACTGTGTTAGAAGTTAATCCAAGGTTTTCCCAACTAGTGAGGGAGGAGTCTAGGATGGCGCGAGCCTCGCTCCAGGGCGGTTAAGGAATGAGCTCCTGGGAAGGTCCCGCAACGCTGAGATGGCTGTACACCAAGCCGTCCGCCTAGCCGCCCGCCTGCCGACTTCTATGTGCTCCTGTTGAGGGATACCCTCCACTCTCTCCCCCCAAGCCCTTCCTGAACCTGGCTAACACCTGGCGAATACACTTACCGAGTCACCCTCGTCCTGGCCCTCCGCCGTGTGTCTCCGAGCGCCTCCGTTGACGCCTCTGTGGATCCCGTCCTGCTCACGGGACCGTGGGGTGTCTCTGCTGCGGGCGGTGGAGGTGGAGGTTGCTGGCCCGTTCGCGGCGTCCTCGTCCTCGCCCCTGTGGCGTTCCCCGTCGTGCGTCTTTGTATCCCTCCACGGCGCCCGTCCTGTTCCCGGTCGCGTGGTGTGGTGTGTGCTCCGGCCCGTTTGCTGGAGGTGCAGACGGCCGAGGGGGGTTGTCGGGTGCAGATAGCGGGGGCTACGTCGGAGGTGGAGGCGGAGGGGGGCTTGGATGCTCCGTTCCCCCAGTATTCTGGTCTAAGTGAACGAAGGCTACAGGGGGCTAGCAACAAAGTAAATCTGCAGACCTGCAAGTCCCTGCAAACCAGTGGACCTGATATTTTTGCTTCGTCAACATCCAAGTCAGCTGCCTAGCATAAACTCTCATAAATCAGCCACAGCAAAACTGCAAGTAAGCAAAACAGTAAGTACTAATCTCAAAGAAACTCAGAACTAAGATGCCGGACCTGGATATGGGGAATGAGATTTGCGGACTGTGAGTAAGACATTATTCTATTTTTTTTCTTTTTATTGTGTGTACTTTACCGAACTCTGTAAACAAACAAAATGAGAGCTTGTTGTGAGCAGTAGAGGTGGCTGTCTATGAGATCAAGATAAGGTGCCCTTACGCTTTTAGAGTGAATACACCAATATCATTACCATTCTGGGATACTCGCTTTATCACAACCTTTTCTCCTTGTTATACTACTTAAAATAAAAACCGACCTTTTCTGCGAGCTGCGGTGGTAGCAGCCCATTGGGCAGGAGCACTAGCTGTACGACTACGCCCTTACCAATACCACAACCATATGGTGACATATGTTGACATTGTAGACTACTTTATTGAGTGTCGAACATCTTAACATAGATAAGCAGGAATGGAAAAATGTAACGGGTGAAGTAGGTGAAGCTGGAGATTCGGCTCAATAGGCAGCCTAATAAGAAGAGAGTGTTCCCTGATTGGAGTACTGTGACCCCCATTTTCATCTCTCTTTTTCCCTACCTCTTTGGTATATATACTGAGATTAGCATCATACCGGGACACTGCTGCTGATTAATGTGGACTATTACAGCCAAAATAGACAGACAGCCCGCAAAAGCAAGGAACAGAAAAAAATAAAAATATAATATACAGCGTACGCTGGGAGTATATACTGTGAAATATATTATACAGAGCAGCACACATAATAATAAGAAACACTAGCTCGCAAGGACCCACCTTCTCGCCTTCTCTCCCCTTATAAACATCTGAGGAACCGAACCTATATCCATCCAAGAACCTAAAAATAACCTAACTAAACTTAAGCCCCCCACACCCTAAAAATTTTTTCTTTACTGTATAAAAAATCTTCTTCGAATGGATTTAGTTAATACTAAACTAAACCCTTTACATCTCTAGCCGTGAAAATCTAAAGAGATGAGTACTAGGGCAAGAGGTGCGAGGGGGGCCAAAGTCCGGGCCCAATGAACAAATGTGTAACTCAGGGGACGAACGAGAGGGAGAAAAGAAAGGAAAAAATAAAACCTACTTTAACCAATTCAAATACCTCAGCAAACCCAGATACCCTACCCGAGACAGCAATAGACTTCGAAACAGCTACAATACTTGATGTAGAGGAATAAATATTTGGCTTGGCATTACCAACAAAAACAGAAATGCAGGAAATGTTTGCCGCTTTAGAAAAAGCGTTATCAACACAAATGGAGAGAAATATGGGATTTATGCTGGAAAGACTGGAGGAAGTCGAAAAAAAAACAGACCACAATCTCCATACTATCAAAAAACTAGAAGCGGAAATTTTGGAAATAAAAAAAGAGCAAAGGGAACACGCGTATAAAGCAGAAGATCAGGAAAATAGAGACAGACAGAAAAATATTAGGATATGCGGAGTCCCCGACTCTCAGTCAGAAAATCTTCCAGAAATTATCCGAAAAATATGTAACCCAATATTGGACAGAGAAATATCTCTCCCATTAAAAATTGAACGTGCCCACAGGATCAGGAGGCCTAGAGAAATCCCTCAAGAAAAACCCAGAGATACTATAATAAGATTTGAAAGCTGGGAGGACAAAAACCTACTATGGAAAAACCTTAGAGGGAAGTCCCCAATTAAAGAGAGAAGGGGGAAGAGAGAGAGAGAAATATAGGATCGGTCGACTACCAGAAAATAATGAGAAGAAGACATAGAGAGGGAAAGATAAAAAAAAAAATGTACATTTACTTATGTCTAAGGTTAATTTAGTCACTTACAACGTAAGGGGCCTTAGTTCCCCCCGGAAAAGACACATGATCCTAAAGGAGATCGAGAGATTCCCCACTGATGTGATTTTTCTTCAGGAGACACACATAACTCTCGATTCGAGAGTGAGGCTCAACTCTCGGGCAGTCCCAACATGGTATTACGGAGACTCCCCGCAGAAAGGATCTAGAGGAGTCGCCATAGGGATAGGGAAAAATTTAAATTTTACAGTTGAAGATAGGATAGTTGATCCTGAAGGTCGATATCTGTTCCTAAGAGGCTTCTTATATGGGAAACGGTATACGTTTTGCCAATGTTTACTGCCCTAATAAACATCCCCAGAAGTACTTAACAATGATTCTGAATAAACTAATGGAATTTAAACCAGGAAATGTCTTTCTAGCCGGGGACTTTAATTTCACGCTAGATCTACAACTAGATAGAGTATCGACAGTTAGCATAGGGAACACCAAACAACAACAAATGGTGAATAAAAAACTTGTCGCGGTGAGCATACACCTTCCGGAATACGAAGAGAGAAAGGGGACCTGGAGTTTAAACGAGGAGCTAATAGAGGATAAAGATGTCTTTGATACAATAAGAATGGACATAGATGAATACTTTACGGTAAACAATACATCCAAAGTAAACACAGCTACTATCTGGGAAGCACATAAGGCTTACATCCGAGGGAAATTAATTTCCCTAGGGGCGAACAAAAAGAGGGTTAGAGAAACAAATAGAAATATGATAATTAAAGAGCTGCAAGAATTAGAAACTAAACATAAAAACCAACAAAATAATAAAGTATATCAGGAAATGGTAATGAAGAGGACCCAATTAAGAGATCTATTGGAGATTGAATCTAGGAATACATTAAAAAACGTTGCGAAAGAAAGGTACTTATGGGGGAATAAACCAGGGAAGTATTTGGCGAAAATCTCAAAAGAAAAAAACATAAATTACATAGAAAAAATAAAGGACCAAGAAGGACAGATGAGGTTTAGGACATCCGAGATTGCGGAGGCTTTTCGGACGTACTACACCACACTGTATACAATTAGAAAAGATGAGACCCAAGAGGAAAAGGCGAATAGAGCAAAAAAAATTGGAGAGTATCTAAGTGAAGCTAATTTACCAAAACTATCACAAGAAACAGTGGAAACCCTAGAAGACCCAATTACACACGCAGAAATCAGCCAAGCGATCTTAGGAACACCAGGGGGGAAAAGCCCAGGCCCAGATGGACTGCCAATCAAATACTATAAAAAATTTAAAGAATTATTGATCCCGGAAATGTGCACTTACTTTAATAAATTAGGGGGAACGGAAGATGTAAGGAAAGAATCTCTTCTTGCTAACATCTCAATTATAGCTAAAGCCGGAAAGGATAAGACCCTCTGCTCAAACTATCGCCCAATCGCATTGTTAAATGCTGATATAATTTTTTTTTCCAAGATTCTGGCAACAAGGATAAAACCGTATATGCCTGACCTAATAAGGCCTGATCAGACTGGATTCGTAAGTGGCAGAGAGGGGAGGGATAACAGTTTAAGAACAATTCTACTATTACAAGAAGAAAAAAAGGAAAAACCCCCAGTCGTACTCGTGTCACTAGACGCTGAAAAAGCGTTTGACAGAGTCGACTGGGGGTTTATGATGGAGACTCTGAGAAGTATAGGATTGGGCCCCAGATACATGGAATGGGTGGGAAACCTATATGAGTCCCCTACGGCAAAAGTAAAGGTGAATGGGAGTGTATCGTCGGTGATAGAGATGATGAATGGAACAAGACCGGGTTGCCCGCTCTCCCCCCTCCTATATGTAATAGCGCTGGAACCACTGTTGTGTAAGATCAGGAATAATCCAGATATAGGGGGGGGTGAGAGCGGGAGACGAGGAACAGAAGTTGGCAGCATATGCCGACGATGTTCTCCCATATGTGACCAAACCCAAAATATCAATACCCAACATACTAGACGAAATAGGAAGATACGGGAGACTCTCCAATTTTAAAATAAACCCAGTAAAAACAATAATCATGAACAGAACATAGGAATAGAAAAAAACGGAGGAGGTCCTACGCAGAGCATTCCCCTTTACGTGGGAACAAAAATCACTTCCTTACCTAGGGATAAAAATAACCCCCAAAGTGGAAGACCTCTATGAGGCAAACTACATCCCCCTACTCAACGAAATAAGACGAGATTTAAAAAACTTCATTCAAAAACAGATTACCTGGATGGGGAGGATAAATACATTCAAAATGATAGTACTACCAAAGATAATCTACAAATTCCAAATGTTACCAATAAACGTTCCACAAAGTTTTTTTAAGGTAATAAAAACCATAATTTCAAAATTCATATGGCATGATAAAAAACCAAGAATAAGCTATGCAACTCTTACCCGGGGAAAAAAAAGAGGCGGACTAGCTCTCCCAGACATAAAAAGATACTATCAAGATGTTAGTAGAATGGACAAAACGGAACACGTTAAAAAAATGGGCACATATGGAAAATGAGATAAGTAAACAGCACTTAAATACAAACATATGGATTCCACCTAAATTTAGAATAATCAATCCTGATACACATAGCATCACAAAGCAGGTCTTTAAGATATGAGACATGGTATATAAACGGGAAAAATGGGAATATAATTCTCCATTAATCCCACTAGCAAACACAGATTTTTTTGCACCAGGTAACAGGACCAAAATGGGGAAAAAATTAGGTAGCAAAAGACTAGGGGACATAGTCACACAAGGGAAAAAAAAGAAGAGATACACGTATCAGAAAGGGCACCACAGATAACTGACTGGGAATACTTACAATTGAAGCACTTAGCTAACACATTGCCAGCACCAATAAGAGACGACACAGCACAGAACGCAATAGAAAAACTCTGCTCCACGGGAGAACCACTACAGCACGGAATTGCGGTGATCTACAAAATTCTCACAGAATTCGGGACAAAGGACACACTACAAAGCATAGAGGCATGGGAGAAAGAAATAGGGGAAAAGATAGAAGAATCGCATATGATTAAAGCGACATTCAACTATGCAAAAGACATAACAACAGTAGAAGCCAATTACAAATGCATGATGAGATGGCACCTGACTCCGGTCAAACTCAATAAAATACATACAACTAACTCCCTCCTATGTTGGAGGAATTGCAACCAAGTAGGGACAACATTGCACATATGGTAGGACTGCCCAAGAGTTCGGGAATATTGGAAAGAGGTTCCCAAATTAACCGAAGAAATCACTGGAGAAAAGATCCCTTTGGATCCCTTGACCTGTCTTTTTCATAGACAAGGTTTAGTAAAAGGGGGAAAAAAAAATATGCTTCGACATTGGTCCCGATACTGTTAAACGCAGCAAAGGGTTTGATCCTGAAATGTTGGCTCCTCCCACAGAAACCACCCCTAAAAGAATTTATACATAGGGTCGATCACATCGCAGAGATGGAGTACCTGAGAAGGGTTGACCTGGAAGAGGGAGGAAGGGGTGGGAAGATCTGGGACCAGTGGAGAAACTTTAAAACAACGGAAAAATGTATCCAGATACTATCAGAAACAGACAGGTAAAACATTAACTTAATTAAAAAAAAGAAAGAAGAGATAGTCGACCCGATTCAATAGGGTAAACATGGAATAAGCAGGGGGGAGGGGAGATAAACACAAATAGGCCACGGAAGGATAATATAGGAGGGGGGAGGGGGGGAAAAAAAGGGGGGACCCAGGGTTAAAGGGACAGAGGGGTTCAGTGGGAGTCCTTATTTTCATAAGAGCTACATATTAACTGTTTGACTCACCATCTGTTATTACACTTTTGATGTTAAAAAAAAAAGCAAAAATAAACAAATTTACTGAAGAATCTACAAATGATGCGAATCCGAGGTAGAAATATGAAGGGCGGAACAAAGATGAACCCCTCTTAGGCCTCAAAACTTTGGGTTAAGTCTGATGTGGATTTAAAAAAAGAAAAAAAAAAAAAAAAGTTAATCCAACACCCATCATTAAACGTCATTTTATTTTTATATAGCAAATGAATTTTTTTATTTAATTTTTTTTAATTCTTTCTTCCTTGGAGTTCAGTTTATAAGCAAACGGAGTAACAGATGTAACTTGTTGTGCAGACAGGAGACTGGACATGGCTGAAGGAGTTTTATCAGAGGCTTATGGATCAGAAGTGGCAGAGAAAGAAGAAGAGTAAGGAGCACTGGTACCAGAAAGCCATCCTCTCCAAATTCCTCTATTACAGGTAATGGTTTCTCGTCTACTTATAAAATGTGATCTATATTCATCTCTAGTAAACTTGGACTGAGAAAAATAATACCACAGGCTCTTTCCTGACACTAAAAACACTAAAGTGAATTTTAGAGCAAACAAATGCAATAAACTACCCACATTTTTAGTAAAATATAAAAGACGAGGCTGTGCTGAGTAAATGGATACCCAACATGTCCAACCTTAACCACTTGCTTACTGGGCACATAAACCCCCTTCGTGCCCAGGCGAAATTTCAGCTTCCGGCACTGCGTCGCTTTAACTGACATTTGCGCGGTCATGCGACGTGGCTCCCAAACAAAATTGGCGTCCTTTTTTCCCCACAAATAGAGCTTTATTTTGGTGGTATTTGATCACCTCTGTGTTTTTTATTTTTTGCGCTATAAACAAAAAAAGAGCAACAATTTAAAAAAAATATATATATATTTTTTACTTGTTGCTATAATAAATATCCCAATTAAAAAAAAAAAAAAAATTCTCAGTTAACCTCTTAAGGACCGCCTACTGTACATTTACGTCAGCAGAACGACCGCGAAATTGTCAGTTAAAACGACGCAGTGCCGAATCGCAAAAAGGGGCAAGGTCCTTTTACCTGCATTTTGGTCCGGGTCTTAAGTGGTTAAGGCCGATACGTATTTTTCAACGTATTTTTAAAAAAAATGGGGAACAGAATTATGATTTTTTTTTTATTTTTATATTTTTTTACTAGTAATGGCGGTGATCTGCAATTTTTATTGGGACTGCGATATTGCGGCGGACATATCGGACACTTTTGACACAAATTTGGGACCATTCACATTTATACAGCAATCAGTGCTATAAAAATGCACTAATTACTGTATAAATGTGACTGGCAGAAAAGGGGTTAACACTAGGGGGTGAGGAAGGGGTTAAATGTTTATCCTGGGTGTGTTCTAACTGTGTGGGGGGAGGGGGGTGACTGAGGGAGGTGACCGATGCTGTGTCCCTATGTAGTTCTAACTGTGTGGGGGGAGGGGGGTGACTGAGGGAGGTGACCGATGCTGTGTCCCTATGTACAAGGGACACAGATCGGTCTCCTCTTCTCTGACAGCATGTGGAGCTCTGTGTTTATACACAGAGCTCCACGTCCCTGCTGTCATCTGCTTGTTTTTCCGCCGATCGCGTGTACCCGATGGACATCGCGGCCGCCAGGTACGCGCATCGGCATCCCAGCGATGCGCCGGGACAGTGTTTTCACGTCCATAGACGTCAACTTGCCACTTGAGAGCCGCGCTGTTGACGTCTTTTGTCAATAGCGCGGGTCTCAAGTGGTTACATTTTTTTGTGCGCGTGTTAAATGCGTCAAATTCCTTCCCCCATATTTTCTATAGGCCACGCTTCAAAAGCCCCCTATAGGATATCAGTTTAGTGTTACGGAGGAGGTCTGGTGTTAGAATTATTGCTCTCCCTCTGGCGTGCGTGGTGATATGTAACATGTGTTTCCCTTCTAAGCTAGCTGGGTACACCAAGAGCTTGACCCGGAAGTGACATCAGAGATGTCGCTTTCTGGGTCACAACAAGAACCAGGAGAAGAGCTCCCAAAGGGCACCTGCCCATTGAAATCAATGGGCAGCGCCGCTGAACTGCTGGCAAAGCGATGCTTTGCGGGTGGTTTCAACTCTTTTTTGGACACTAGCCGGGTTAAAAGCGCCCCCAACGCCCCAGTGTGAAAGGGCTCTAAGAGAAACTTGAAGGCTTTTTTGTTTGACCCCTAAAAGTTCAATTTTTTTGGCTGCTTTGATCTGGAAATCGCTAACCTAAGGCAAACATGCAGCAAATAGTCAGGACTGCTGGTCTGCATACCTAAAGGGTAAATCGCAGCTAGTCATTTTATTAAAGCCACTGGACAGACCTGAATCAAAGGGGAGGTAAGCTACAACATTAGATAGAGATAAATATCTATACTGTGTGTGTGTGTGTGTGTGTGTGTGTATATGTGTGTGTATATATATATATATATATATATATATATATATATATATATATATAATCTCTCTCACGCTCGCACACGGACCTGGGATCCTTATCATACACTGTACTGAACAGATTCACTTTAAATAATATGCATTATCACCTTGAGTTTCGTGACTGACGTTTTCTTTTCTGTTTTGTTTTTTTCTTGCATTTCCAGTATTAATGGTGATGACACGGCTGAGCCAGTACCCACCACCCCTCCTGAGCCCAGAGAAGTTCCAGATTTTCAGAATCTCAGTGAGTCCCCAGGAGGAGACAATATAGCTTGGCCAGCCCCATTTGAGACGTTGCCTTCTGTATCGGAGGAAGGGGGAGCTTCCAATCAGGTTCGATTCAGGATTGCATGTTGTGTGGTGTTGTCTGTGCTCAGCTATAACTTTACACTGACGGCATGGCTTGAGCCTGTTGTCGGTCAGAAGTCTGTATACATGAATGTGTTATATTGACATGACATTTGTCTCTCTCACAACTTTTTATAGTCTGACTCATTCTCCTATTTCTAGAGCTTAGTTATTCATACTGTCGCAGGAGTGGTCAAGTGAAGGTGCCTTTCATAGTGGATATGGCAGTCTGTCTTTTACCATACAAATGTTGCTCATATGTTCTTTCGTGGAGAGGCAGAAGACTGGCAGCTGTCATGAGCAAGATGCACAGGCAGCACTGGGCAGAGATTCTGTTTATGGGTCCCAGAGACTTGAACTTGATTACAGGTAGTGGTGGGTTTTAGATGCAGATGGTGCTTGGAGGAAAGGAAGAGAATAAATAAGTGGTACTTTGGTTGATTTCAGGCCTGTTTTGACTGCGGACTGAACAGATTTCAGTTCTTTAGTGCCCTACCAATACTTGTTGACGTGTGGTGAACAGGATTCTGCTGAGATGGAAGGCAAACAGTTCAATGACTGTTTTAAGCCATTAAAGAGAACCTGTCATTAAAGTAAATGTCAGAGCAAGAAAATAGAGTATATCCCTGCATAGCATGCACATTGCCTAGTGAAGACCCTGTTAGTACAGAAAATACCTGTTGATTCGCAAGAAATGCACTCGGATCCTAAATCCTGTTATGGGGTGACAACACTGCATTTCTGTGGCTTTAGTGGTGTCAGCCTTGCCTTGTTTTCTCTTGTCAAGCTGCTGAGACCCACTAATTCTCCAATCTCTGCAACAATACTTTTCATTATGTATTCTCAAGATGTGGACTGGGAGGGATAACACAGGAAGTGTGCAGAGGACATAGACAGCCCTAAGTTTTAAGAGGTCCCACCCTGCTGCCGCCTTCTGGCCCTTTAAGAACTTCTAGATGCCGGGAGCCAGAGGTGGGCATTCTGGTCATGTGAAGTGGTCACTTGATCAGAAAGCTCCCAATGGCAAGTATGCATCAGGAGCTTTCCAGTCCCTGTCGGCGACTGTGCTGGGAGCATGCAGGCCATTTTACTTAGGTTAGGCGTTTACACAGGACGGCATATATGCATACGGCTGGTGGGAAGAGGTTACAAGGAAGCAAATAAAGCCCCATACACACTATCAGTTTTCCTGACGGTTTTCTCTTCAGGTTTACCAAAACCATCTAATATGAGGTCAAACCTCAAGAGTTTCAATTTGTATGCAATCAGGCAGGCCCTTGTACTACATAGTTTTGGTAAACCTGAAGAGAAAACCATCAGGAAAACTGATCGTGTGTATGGGGCTTTAGAGAAGTTCATAGTTAGGATTTACATACATTTTAACCACTTAAGACCCGGACCTTTAGGCAGGTAAAGGACCTGGCCAGTTTTTGCGATTCGGCACTGCGTCGCTTTAACTGACAAGTGCGCCGTGGCACCCAAAATAAATTGGCGTCCTTTTTTTTCCCCACAAATAGAGCTTTCTTTTGGTGGTATTTGATCACCTCTGCGGTTTTTATTTTTTGCGCTATAAACAAAAATAGAGCGACAATTTTGAAAAAAATGCAATATTTTTTACTTTTTGCTATAATATCCCCCCAAAAAAATATAAAAAAAATTTTTTCCTCAGTTTAGGCCGATACATATTCTTATACCTTTTTTTGGTAAACCAAAAAAACGCAATAAGCGTTTATCGATTTGGTTTGCGCAAAATGTATAGCATTAACAAAATAGGGGATAGTTTTATTGCATTTTTATTATATTTTTTTTACTACTAATGGAGGCGATCAGCGTTTTTATTTTTTATTTTTATTTTTTTTGACTTGCGGACACATCGGACAATTTTGACACATTTTTGGGACCATTGTCATTTTCACAGCTATAAATGCATTAAAAATGCATTGTTTACTGTGAAAATGACAATTGCAGTTTGGGAGTTAACCACTAGGGGGCGCTGAAGGGGTTAAGTGTGACCTCATCTGTTTCTAAGTGTAGGGGGGGGGAGGCTGGACGTGTGACGTCATTGATTGTGTTTCCCTATATCAGGGAACACACGATCAATGACAGCGCCACAGTGAAGAACGGGGAAGCTGTGTTTACACACACCTCTCCCTGTTCTTCAGCTCTGGGGACCGATCGCGGTACTCCAGCGGCGATCGGGTCCCGAGGTCACGGAGCTTTGGACCGGGTCGCGGGCGCTCACCTGCGACCCACGGCTGGGCACTTAGAGGACGTACAGCCGTGCCATTCTGCCGACGTATATCTGCAGGAGGCGGTCCTTAAGTGATCAAAGGGTCACTAAAGGCAGAATTTTTTATTTTTTTTTAAATAACAAACATGTTATTGTGCAGCTCGTTTTGCACAGAGTGTCCCCTAACCCTGTCTTCTGGGGTCCCTCGGCGTCTGTCTCGGCTCCTCCTCGCAAAAGCTTTCTACCTTCATGCGAGCTTGCATGGTGGAAAGCTTTTGCGAGCGCGCTCCTGTGATATAGCGGCGGGCATAGTCGCCGACTGTTTCACTCAGCCCTGCCCCCCAGCGCGCCGCATTATCTGCTGTGATTGACAGCAGCGCCAGCCAATGGCTGCACTGCTATCAATCTGTCCAGCCTAGCCAATCAACGGCCAGGCTGGGAACCAAAGACCATCACATGGACGCGCGCGGGACTTTCGAGGAGTCGGGTAAGTAAAACGGGGGTTCGGGGGGGGGGGGGGGCGGTACCATCGGATGTTTTTTCACCTTAATGCATAGGATGCATTAACTGGTTGCGGACCGCCGCATGTACATTTACGACAGCAGAATGGCACAGGCAGGCACATCAACGTATATATATACGTGCCTGCCTTGCCGGGGGTCCGATCGGTCCGGTACATGCGGCGGTCTGGTTTGCTGGCTGAGCGATCCGGGATGAGGGGGCGGCTATTCGTTTTTGTCCGCCCCTCCAGATCGCTCTCAGCCAATCCGCGCGCTCCCCACGCTCTGCACTTCCTCCTCCTGTGTAAACACAGGAAGGAGGAAATGATGTGATCTCTGCTCACGGCGGTTTTTTCAACCACCGCTGAGGAGAGATCACATCGCACAGTAAGTGTACACTGACACACAGACACATAGGCACATTTAACCCCTGCGAACGCCCTCCCCCCTGTCAGTGTCACTGAATGCAGTGATTATATGTATGATCATTGCAGTTAGTGTTAGGTCCATGGTAGCCCCCGTACCCCCCCTAATAAAGTTTTAACCCCTTGATCACCACCCTAGTTAACCCTTTCACTCCCTATTGCCAGCGTCACTAAGCGATCATTTTTCTGATCGCTGTATTAGTGTCGCTGTTCCCGCTAGGTAGCTTTTTTTTTATTGCAATTTTTTTTTTTTTTTTTTTTTTTACTAAAGACATGTGGCTAAAAATAAATTGTGGCCTAAATGTGGCCTAAATGTTTGACTAAAATTTAGTTTATTTGATTTTTCTTATAACAAAAAGTAAAAAATATTGATTTTTTTTTTTTTTCAAAAATGTCGCTCTATTTTTGTATATAGTGCAAAAAATAAAAATCGCAGAGGCGAACAAATACCATCAAAAGAAAGCTCTATTTGTGGGAAGAAAAGGACGCAAATTTTGTTTGGGAGCCACGTCGCACGACCGCGCAATTGTCTGTTAAAGCGACGCAGTGCCGAATAGCAAAAAGGGTGAGGTGGCTCTTTGAACTGGCATTCAAGACAGACAATGGTAGTTTTCATCACAGATGTATAACTTAATGGTAGGTTTCTGATATAATGTGAATTAAAAAAACTGGACAACATCTGTTAGATTCTTAGTGCACTGGGTACTCATGAATAGCCTCTTTGTTTGGCTTCTGGTAGATCTACTTTATGTATTTTGTATAGCTATGTTTTCAGTGTTTGCTTTTATGTTCTTGGGTTGTCTTGGGTGCCATTATTCCCTCATTGTTTGCATCCTGTTGATAACTTAACTTTTTTTTCTGTTTTTTTTTTTTTTCCTTTTAAAGGGTTTAAAAAATGACTTTGTTAGAAATATTCTGTGGACATTTGAAGATATCCATATGTTGGTTGGTTCTAATATGCCCATATTTGGAGGTGGACGGTACCCAGCTGTTAGTCTGCGATTGCGGTAAGTCAGTAAAGCCAAAACAAGCCTTGAAAATCCCAGCATGGCACTTTTAATGTTCCTTTTGAGTCCACTCTAGAGTTAAAGGGTTACTAAAGGTTTTTTTTTTTTTTTTAAGTAACAAACATGTCATACTTACCTCCACTGTGCAGTTCGTTTTGTACAGAGTGGCCCCTGATCTCGTCTTCTGGGTTCCCTCAGCAGCTGTCTCAGCTTCTCCCCGCAAGAGCTAACCCCCCTTCTGGGAAGCTCTCTCTGCGGGCACACTCCCGTGACACAGTCAGTGGCTATATATCCCTCTGCCCCGCCCCACGTCATTGAGTTGATTTACAGCACCAGGAGCCAATAGCTGCGCTGCCATCAATCATCCAATGAAGAGTCAAGAAGCCAGTGCGTTCACAACGCAGTAATTTTGAGGGCTCAGATAAGTAAAGGGGGGCTTGTAAGTATTGGATGTTTTTTAACCTTACTGCATAGGATGCAGTAAGGTGAAAAAAACAAAGCTTTCCAACCCCTTTAAATAATATGGTTACAGAAATATATTTTTATATAGTTAATTAAAAACATGTGTGTGTGTGTGTATATGTGTGTGTATATATATATATATATATATATATATATATATATATATATATATATATATTTTAAAGGTAACCAGTACTAAGAGAAATATAAAGGCTTCTATTGCTGCCATCCTTCTGAAAATTCTAGTTGCCTGATTGGCCAGGCCTATTTTCAGTGAATAGACTTGATGTGCATTGTCATTCTAGCCTGTAGACTGCATGGAGGGTGGACATCATAGGGCAGGGGTGCCCAACCAGTGCCCGTGGAGCCCTCTTATGTGGCCCGCGACCTCCTGCTTTGGGATAGAATACTGTTATTATTGTTTTATTACTAAAAGCCCAGTATCTGTTGTGTAGTGGTTACTGGGCTGCTTTCAAACTGACCCGCAGGTGCAGAGCAGTGCACCTGCGGGTTACCTGCACTGAGCCATAGACTTCTGTTATTACCTGTGAGTTTGGTGTGGGTAAACTGCAGTGCATTTGTGTGAAAGCAGCCTTAGGGCCCCTTTCACACGGTCAGTGTGATCCAATTGGACCCTCAATTCACCTCTAAGGAGTGGCAGATGTAAAAAAATCCAATCCGCAAAAAAGAGTATAGTGGGTTGTGTCAGTGTCCACTCTGCTGATACAGAGCAGACCTGCCATCCACCTGCTCTGCTCATTGTGGCCCACAACCGGTTACCAAGTCGCTTAAGTGGCCCTCTCTTCAAAAGGCTGGGCATAGGGTAACAATGCTCTTTAATACTCTTCAGTGGGCGCTGTCGCCCTAGGAAAAAAAGTTGCTGTTCATTTGAAACACTGACAGGATCACACAGTGCAGTTAAAGAAAAAAGCCTTTAGGGAAGAAAATGAAATACAGCCACCACAGCTAATTACTGGTAAGCTTCTACTGTATATATCTAATTAAAATGTTTGTGTTTGCATACACTTTAAGGCTCCAGTTACTCCAGTGCACTCTATCTGTAGTGTGTATGCAATTTTTTTGATCACCTCGTGAGAGTAAATTATATATTTGTTTATTTCAGCAGGCTTATTCTAGTACATTCTAGTAGAAAAAATCGCATTAATGGCTTTAGATGTCCTTTTGAAGCAAGCAAACAAGCACAATGACCATTAAAAAAATTGCAGTAAAATCTTGGAGTGCGAGTAACTTGGTCTGAAAGTGTTTTGCAAGATGAACTACATTATTTTTTTTTTTTTTAAAACATTTTGACTTAATATACAAGTATAGTCATGTCACAACTGAGTATAAAAGAGAAGAGAGGCGCCTCTAAGTGTAGCAATATGGTTACATTTAATGAAGGTACAACATTTAGCAACTCACATGGTTGATGATTAAAACAGACACATCCAAGTATGCAGGGATCTGGGGTAAAGCTGTCCACATAGACCTTCCCTTCCACGCTGCGCTCCATGAGCGTGTTCAATCTTTGCTTTTTTAGATCGCTCTACTGCAGGGTAGTCTTCCCGGTCACAATTGCAGTTTTACATCGGTGAGAGCCGGCAGTGTGGAGGATGGTTTATGTGGACAGCTTTACCCCAGATGCCTGCATACTTTATAATAATTAACCATAACCGTGTGAGTTGCTAAATGTTGTATCTTCATTAAATGTAACCATATTGCTACACTTAGAGGCGCCTCTCTTCTATTTTATAATCCGGAGCTCCTGGTGGGTTTTGCTTCTAATCCCCTTGTGGAGGCTTCCATTTGTAGATGGACATTTTATGGTTGCACAACCTGTCGATTTGCTATTATCTTTTTATATGGACTATAAACTGAAGGACCTATGAATAAATGGTTGTGGAACGAATCATCTAAGTTTGCATTTTCTTTATCGTACATCACGGGACACAGAGCGCATAGCCATTACACTTGGGTTATATGGGTACCTTCAGGTGTGGACACTGGTGTAATCAATTTCACAGGAAGTTTCCTCCCTATATAACCCCCTCCCACTGGGAGTGCTTCAGTTTTTTCGCCAGTGTCTTAGGTGTTGGTCACGTCTAGCTGTCCCTCGGAGGTCTCGGGACCCAGGATAGCTAGCCGGATCCGTCCGAAGTGCTTCAAAGTCAAGGTGTACGGTACCCGGGCCCTGCTGGAGTGGGGTTTTGCCTATAATGCCTCTCCTTGGAGGGCTGGATTCTGGGCTCCAGTGCCTTAGTCTCTTCCAAGAACTAAACGCTACTGATGCCAGGATGCTATATAGGTCCAGGGGTGTGGGTTCCTTAACACAGGACCCCGGTCCCTGAAGGTCCAAGACAATACCCACGGAGATGGGGGAAGGCTGGGCCTCTTGCATTTTGCAATACCCTGCGGCGTGGAGCAGGTAAGAGGGAACCTGCGGGACTTGGTTCGACAGTAGGTATCCCCCTGGGGGTTCTGGGTTGGCTAATGGTATGCTTGTGCATCAGCCACTATCTCCACTATGTCTTTTGAGGCAGGATGGGATGTACTAATGTTTACCCAGATAACATGTAGATATATATATGCTTTTAAAGATATGTATTTTGCTACTCCCCCCAGATTTGCCTGTTAGCATGATACTGCAGCCCCACGTGTATAGAGAGGAAGTGCTGACAAAACTCCTGTTTCCTAGGAAGCCTAGGGGGACAGCTTCCTCTATGTGTGCACTACAAAGATTAGTGGCTTACCGGGTGTCTGTGTTACTAGCGCTGGTCCAGGCTTCTCCTCTGCTCTCTGCTTCCTCCATGTTGGTTTCAGCGTGGGGGGGGCGGGGGCGCGCGCGCATGCGCGCCGCCTTTTACAGCGTCAGCGTGCGTGGGGGGGGGCGGGCCAGCAGCGTCAGGTCTCAGATAAAGCAAAAAAGCATTTCCTGGCTGGTCATTCCCTCCTGAGAGCAGTGGAGAGTGAGGACATAGAGCGCGCACCTGAGCCAGTTCTGGCTAACAGTGACACCCAGTGGTGGTTTGTGGATCTTCAGGTCTGGACTTAAGTCCACACTGACCAGAAAAAAAAAAGATTTTTTTCTTAAAGGGACTCAGCCTTAGATCTGGCAGTATCTGAGTCGGTGCAACCTTGGACTCCAGCTAACGGGCATTGGTGTGGCAATACTCACAGGACTTTCCTCGGTATTGCCGCCTTCTCAGGCGTATGAAAATTTAGATTTTTTTTTACCATAGCCTGTCCTTATTAATGTTTCACTTCTAGCTACAACAGTTGGGTGTTGGCTGTAGGGGTGTCTCAAGGTTGTGCAATGGCTCCCAAGGGATCAGGACCAGCTAAGGCTGCAAAAGGTGCCAAAAAAGTAAAGGGGTCTCCAACGGGGTCAGAGGATTTGGGCCAGGCTCCAGTGGTCCCACCCTCACCAGATAGACCACCGAACAGCATCGTGCAGGAGCCATTGAGGGTGCTAGGGGCAGAGGCGGCCCCCAATCAACCCATTCCCGTTTATGTTACGGAAGAAATGCTAGAATCCACCCTGGGTGGGCTAGAGAAAAGGTTAACTGCTTTAATTGCCCGCTCTTTGCCGGGTGGCAAACGGGCTAGATCCCCGTCACCTAGAACGGTGTGTTTGGATGCAGAGGTCCTCTCTTCGGAGGAATTGGACCCACAGGGGGATCAAGCGGACCTGAGTCCTGACGGGTCAGACATTGAAGATTCCACTATAGATGAAATTTTTTCGGCTTCTCAAGCAGAGAGTCTGTGGATCCAGTCTCTGACGGATATGGTTCGCACTGCTTTTAAACTTCCAGTGTCAGAACAATTAGCCCCCGTGGTATCCTCTTTAGGTTCCTTGAAGGCACCATTGAGTGGTGCGTCTTTCCCGGTTCACCCCCTTCTGGAGAGCGTGATTTTTCAGGATTGGGCTCGACCTGATAGGATTTTTATCCCTCCTAAAAGGTTCACCATTCTCTATCCTATGGAAGAAGAATTTGCAAAGAAATGGGCACTCCCTACCGTGGACGCAGCCATTTCCTGCGTAAATAAATCCCTGACCTGTCCGGTGGAAAATGTCCAGGTGTTTAAAGATCCAGTCGACAAAAAATTGGAGACCCTACTGAAGGCTTCTTTTACCACAGTAGGTGCCGTGGTTCAGCCAGCAGTGGCAGCCATTGGCGTTTGTCAGGCTTTAAAGGATCAGACTAAACAGATATTAAGGGACATACCGGCTCAGCAAGCTTGTGAATTGGCTGACCTCCCAAGAGCTCTCTGCTTTGCAGTAGATGCTATTAAGGACTCCGTTCAACAGGCGTCCCGTTTATCTCTGCTGTTGGTTCATATGCGTCGCCTTTTGTGGCTAAAAAACTGGTCAGCAGAGGCACCCTGCAAAAAGCTTTTAGCAGGATTTCCCTTTCATGGTGGGAGACTAATTCGGTGAAGACCTAGATAAATATATCCAGACCATATCAAGTGGTAAAAGTTCTTTCTTGCCTGTCAAGAAAAGATCGCGTGGGCCCGCATTTAAGCGACAGGCCTTCGCAGGCTCGGCCCCTTCAACTTCCCGTCAGTATCGACGGCCTCCCGGGCGTTCAGCATTTAATAGCCGCCCACAAGGACAAGCCACGGCAGGCAAGAGGCCATGGTCTCGCAAGCCGGTTAAACCAGTCATCAAGTCAGATTCATGAAGGGGTGCCCCCACTCTCTTGGGTGGGGGGAAGGCTTCGGTTTTTCTCCGAAGTGTGGAAGGCCAGAATTCCCGACTCTTGGGTAAGATCCGTGGTAACCACGGGCTACAAGCTAGAGTTTCGGGAAGTCCCCCCTCCTCATTTTCAGGGGTCAAGTCTTCCAAGCGACCCATTAAAGAGGGCCTCTCTTGTAAAAGCATTGGATCGTCTCTTGCTCCAAGGGGTAATTGTAGAAGTACCAACCCAGGAATGGGGTCTGGGATTCTACTCCAACCTTTTCATAATACCAAAGCCCAATGGCGACGTCAGGCCTATCTTGGACCTCAAACGCCTAAATCGCTTTCTAAACATTCAGACCTTTCGTATGGAGTCCATACGTTCGGTGGCAGCCAGCCTACATCAAGACGACTTGCTAGCATCTATAGACATAAAAGATGCGTATCTGCACGTGCCGATCTACCCGGCACATCACAGGTTTCTTCATTTTATGATAGATCACCGCCATTACCAGTTCATAGCCCTCCCTTTCGGGTTGGCAACAGCTCCGCGGGTATTCACAAAGGTGTTAGCCCCGGTGCTAGCCGTCCTAAGGACAGAAGGCATTTTAGTCTTGGCATACTTGGACGATCTTCTGGTTATCGACAGCTCAGCTTCCAACCTCAATCAGGCAGTAGGTCGCACAGTTCAGCATCTAGAGGAATTCGGGTGGATTGTAAACCTAGAAAAATCGGTATTGAAACCCACAAAGCAGTTGGAATATCTAGGCCTTCGGCTAGATACAGACTGCCAGAGGATAATTTTACCTCAAGCAAAGATCAGATCAATAGCTCAAGCAGTTCAAGTGATCTTAGGCAAGAAGAGGCCGACTATTCGCCTATGTATGCGACTGCTGGGGAAGATGGTGGCCGCCTTCGAGGCTGTGCCCTACGCCCAGATCCATACCAGATATCTTCAGGCAGCCATTCTCTCTGCTTGGAACAAGTCCATTCAGGCGTTAGATCGTCCGTTAGTGCTCTCCCCGAAGGTCCGGCGCAGCCTGTCTTGGTGGCTGGTCTCTCAAAATTTGTCAAAAGGGAAATCCTTTTGCCCCATCACGTGGAAGATAGTATCCACGGATGCCAGCCTGTCAGGTTGGGGGGGCAGTTCTAGAAGAACAGACCCAGCAAGGGCAGTGGTCGGAGGCAGAAAAACTGCTTGCTTCCCATCAATATCTTGGAGATCAGAGCTGCTCGGCTGGCCCTGATCGCCTGGACTCTCCCCCTTCAGGGTCTGCCAGTAAGGATACAGTCCGACAACGCCACTGCGGTGGCATACATAAACCACCAGGGGGGCACGAAGAGCCCAGCAGCCCAAAGAGAAGTAAACCTGATTTTCTCATGGGCCGAAGCCCATGTACCCTGCATCTCGGCGGTGTTCATCCCAGGGATAGACAATTCTCAAGCAGATTTTTTGAGTCGTCAACAGTTGCTCACGGGGGAATGGTCTCTTCACCCCCAGGTATTCCAAGAGATTTGCCAAAGATTCAGAGTCCCAGATGTGGACATTATGGCAACGAGATCCAACAAAAAGTTGGACAAATTCATATCCCGAGCCAGGGATGCCTCGGCCTACGGGACCGATGCCTTGGTTTGTCCTTGGCACCAGTTTTCTCTTCTGTATGCGTTCCCTCCACTGCAGATGATTCCCCGCCTTCTACGGAGGATCCGGGTGGAGCGCAGGCCTGTGATCCTGGTGGCCCCAGCCTGGCCCAGGAGGGCTTGGTACGCACTCATCGTGAAGATGTCAGTCGGGGCGCCGTGGCCGCTCCCCCTGCGCCCAGATCTGCTGTCTCAGGGCCCAATCTGCCATCCTGCTTCACAGCAGCTAAATTTGACGGCTTGGCGGCTGAATCCCTAATTCTTAAGGGCAGAGGCCTCTCAGATCAGGTCATATCTACGTTGATTCAGGCTAGGAAACCGGTCTCCAGAAATATTTATTACAGAGTCTGGAGAACCTATGTGGAGTGGTGCGAGTCTCAAAAATGGCATCCTCAAAAGTTTTTTATTGACAGGATCTTGCGATTCCTCCAGGTTGGCGTTAACAAAGGGTTGGCTCTTAGTACTCTAAAGGGGCAAGTGTCGGCTTTATCAATATGGTTTCAAAGACCCTTGGCCACCCATTCGCTTATGAAAACCTTCTTGCAGGGGGTCTTGCATGTGAATCCCCCTATTAGAGCTCCCCTCTGCCCCTGGAATTTAAATCTGGTCTTGTCAGCTTTACAAAGGCAGCCGTTTGAACCTCTGACAGAAATCCCTCTTGTGCTACTAACCCGAAAGTTGGTTTTCTCGGTGGCTATGGCTTCAGCCAGAAGGGTTTCCGAGCTGGCAGCCTTGTCTTGCAGGGAACCGTACCTTATTCTGCATAAGGACAGAGTGGTTCTGCGGCCTCAACCTTCTTTCCTTCCTAAGGTCATATCCAGTTTTCACTTGAATCAGGACCTAGTCCTACCATCCTTCTTTCCTACTCCCCAGTCCAGAGAGGAAAGACGGCTTCATACTTTGGACGTGGTTCGAGCCATGAGGGTCTATCTCAAGGCTACAGAGAAGATTCGGAAAACAGATGTGCTTTTTGTTCTTCCGGATGGCCCCAAGAAGGGTCAGCCGGCTGCCAAGTCTTCCTTGGCTAGGTGGATTAAGCAGATTTTTCAGGCCTATGGTCTGAAGAGCGTTCCACCTCCCTTATCAGTTAAAGCCCATTCTACGAGGGCCATGAGTGCCTCCTGGGCGGCACACCATCAGATCTCTATGGCACAGGTTTGCAAGGCGGCAACCTGGTCTTCCGTACATACGTTTACTAAATTTTATAAGTTGGACGTTGCAAAGGGTACGGACGCAGCTTTTGGGCAGGCGGTCCTACGGGCAGCAGTATAGAATCCTCTGGCCCGGTTCACGCCCCCTTGTTTTTCTGTTGGTGGAGCCATGTTTTCTCCTGACAATGTTTTTATTTGGCTATTCTTGGCCTTACGGTCTCCCTCCCTTCATAGAGCATTGCTTTAGGACATCCCAAGTGTAATGGCTATGCGCTCTGTGTCCCGTGATGTACGATAAAGAAAAAAAGATTTTTAATAAACAGCTTACCTGTAAAATCCTTTTCTTGAAGTACATCACGGGACACAGAGCTCCCACCCCTCTTTTGGGGAACATTGTGTAACCTCGGGAGAATTGCTTGCTACAAAACTGAAGCACTCCCAGTGGGAGGGGGTTATATAGGGAGGAAACTTCCTGTGAAATTGATTACACCAGTGTCCACACCTGAAGGTACCCATATAACCCAAGTGTAATGGCTATGCGCTCTGTGTCCCGTGATGTACTTCAAGAAAAGGATTTTACAGGTAAGCTGTTTATTAAAAATCCTTTTATTTCTTATAGGGAAATTCGCTTTGATATACAAGTGCTTTGGATTACAAACATGATGCTTGCAATCCAGGGTTTTACTGTATATGGATATAGAGGGCATGGTTTTCATTGGCATTGCTTTTCTCTTGAGAGCTTTTGATGTCACTGTATTATGCCACAGAATGCCTAGTTTTCTTTTCTCACGAGTAAAATCTTAAACTGTGTTTTGTGATTTTTTTTTTTTAGGGATAATAATAAACCAATCAATGTGCTGACTGGGATTGATTACTGGCTGGACAATCTGATCTGTAACGTACCAGAACTTGTCATGTGCTTCCATGTGAACGGCATTGTACAGGTAAGATGTGAACTGTTTATACACTGCGTACAATTATAGTAATGCTTTGGAAGAGAGCAAGCTCGGTCATTTATGCATTTATATCTTATATGTTTTTTTTAAATGTTACAAACATGCATTGTTGGTTGTATATGATTTTGCTTCACTTCTTGCCTGAGAAAACGGTTGTCATCAGTGTCAGGTACTTATTTGCTCTTTAAAATTGAAAAGATCTATGGCAAGGCAGACGGGTAAATATAATCCCTATTTATTATATAGGGATTATATATAATCTTTCTTTCCTTCCTTCCTTCCTTCGCTTTAGCCCTGGAACCATTATGCAGCGAAAGGACCGGGTCACTTTTTGCGACTTTGGCACTGCGTCATTTTAACTGACAATTGTGCGGTCGTGCGACGTGGCTCCCAAACAAAATTTAGCATCCTTTTTTCCCTACAAATAGAGCTTTCTTTTGGTGATATTTGATCACCTCCTGCGGTTTTTATTTTTTGCTCTATAAACAAAAATAGAGCAACAATTAAAAAAAAAATATATATATAAGCGTTTATTGATCAGTTTGTGCAAAAGTTATAGCATCTATAAAATAGGGGATAGTTTTATGACGTTGTGTATGTTTTTTTTTTTATTTTTTTTATCGTGATTGCAACATTTCGGGACCATTGTCATTTTCACAGTAATTAGTGCCTTTAAAAAGGCACTGATTACTGTGAAAATGACACTGACAGTAAAGGGGTTAACCACTAGGGGGCGCTGAAGGGGTTAAGTGTTCCCTAGGAAGTGATTCATACTGTGTAGGGGGCGTGGCCTGACATGACACTTCACTGATCATCTGTTCCGCTGACCGGGAACTGGCAATCAGTGACACTGCCACTAGGAAGAATGGGGAAAGGTTTGTTTACACTTACCTCTCCCTGTTCTTCAGCTCTGTGACCCGATCGCGGGACACCAGGGGCGATTGGGTCCCGCGGTCACGGAGCGCAGGACTGGGTCGTGAATGCGCCGCCCACGGCTGGGCATCTTAAAGAAGACATACAGGTACATGAATATGCCCAGCCGTGCCGCTATGTTGACGTATATCTGCGTGAGGCGGTTCTTAAGTGGTTAATTAGAGTAGGGAAAGCCTATAACTTCAGTCGGCTTTTTAATGCTGTGTACCTGAAGATTATTCCCCACCTCTGTCTGGTGAAATGCATGTCACATGACAGGACATAAGAAATCTATCTAATTGATCCCTCTGTATGCAGTAAAAGTATGATAGAGGTACTATTCCCTTCCCACTTTGTTATGGCTGGACATACTCCAATCACATTCAGATGTAGCAGATAGCCTAACATCATTTTTTTTTTTATCTTTACAGAAATACGAGATGATTAAAACAGAAGATATCCCAAATCTGGAGAACTCCAACTTTTCAACCAAGGTGATTAAAGACATAGCGCAGAATATCCTGTCATTTCTGAAGTCTAACTGCACCAAAGAAGGTCACACCTACTGGCTGTTTAAAGGTAATACATTACAAGATTATTATGGCTGCTTGATTGATAATCCTAAAAGAAATTTCATGAAACTATTCTTTAGGCCCGGTTCACACTGCTGTGAATTCTATTGCCAATTTGAGCTGTTGCAATTTCTCAAATTCGCAAGTCATTAAAATAAATATTCGCAAGCCATTAAAAAAGTGTCTTGTGTGAGTTTGATCCGTGTGCGATGCAAATTCAGCTCTAAAAACTGGCACTTCCTGAAATCGCGACAAAATCGCAGCTGTGAAATCTAACTGAATTCGCAGCAGTGTGAACCTAGGCTTAAAGTTGATGTAAACCCGATTCATGAAATTTGAGCTGGGCACATATATCTGCAATATTTTGTCATGTCTTTTCAATGAGCCAAGTCGTATAGTTCTCTTCTGAACTGTTCCTCTGTTATCAGCCTGAGAACTCCTGACATATTTTTTGACTTTTTAGACAAAAGCAGCCTGAATCTTTTGTCAAAGGAGGTTGCTAAAATAGAGTAGCAGAGAGCAGCTCCTATTACAAAACAGCTCTGAGGGTCTCTGCCTATGAGGCCTATTTGTGCATGTCCTCCAATCTGCAATGCTAGCTATCTTGGCTGTATTCCCAGACATAACACTTTGTGTTAACCAGGAAGAGAAAAATCTCCTAACACAATCTCAATTTTCTAAACAGTATATAAATGTGAAGACAGCAGATATACATGTAAAACCTATGTAGGGAGATTTGGTTAATATCTGTGTATCATCTGAGGCTGTTCACTTCACTGGGTGTATGGGGGGTTTACATCCACTTTAATGCCTCCTGTCCTTCAGGGTACCAAGTATATGTTGCATGTTGTCTAATTTTTTTTTTTATGTGGTTTTTGAAATGACTAAGACACCTTTCACACTGGGGGCCACCCTAGCAGTAAACCCCCTTTCGGTTTTGCATCGCTTTACCACAGTTTAAGCAGTGCTTTTCGGCCAATAGCGGAAAGCTTTTAACCCCAAAGAAGGGACTAAAAGCTCCTGTGTTGCTGCGCTTCCGAATCGCTTTTCAGGCACTTTGGAAGCTCTGCCCATTCATTTCAATGGGCAGGGTGTTTTAAAGGTACAGTAACACACCGGAAGTCCAGACATTGAGTTTACAAAGCATTCTAAAGCCTCATACACGTGATCGGACTTCCAACTGACTTTTCTGTGGATTTTTCTCCGAAGGGCGTTGTCTGTGAACTTGGTATAAAAGAATATTAATAATGCGCTAATCCCAACATTTGTTGCTGTAAGTACAATAGACAGCGTGCTACAAGATGCCAAAAAAAACCTCCAAAAGGAGGGGGTAAGGGTATCAATAAAAAGATGCAAAAAAACATGTGCAATGTGAAGAAAAAAATGATAGTAACATATATGAACAACAGAACATGAAAAAAATGTCCTTGGTGAAGCACAGAAAAAAACTCCTCCCCCTTCCAGACACAGATCAGTGTAACAGCTGAGGCCAGGAAGGAGCAATCCTATGGTGTACTGGGAGTAATCACAATGCTCAATTCAGCTCCAGCCAGTGCTCAATGCTTCAAGATGACAGAGGTAACCCCCCGATCAAAGACAGCTTCGAAATTAGCCTCAGTGTAGCGATCTCCTCATACGGACAGGTGTCCATCGATCGCGTCACTAGGCTCCTCCCCCATGCGTTGCATCACTCGGCACACCCGTCTATTGTACTTACCGCAACAAATGTATTGATTAGTAGCGCTGTAGTACCACTTTTACTTCTGAACTTGGTATGCATACACTCGATAGGACGTAGTGACATAGTAGATGCACTACTTTTCTGCTCTTTGCCGCCACCCTTTGGGCAACTTCTGCTATTGTCTGATCTTTAGCATTGGTTCTGAGCATGCGTGTTTGGACTTTAGTCCGATGGACTTGTGTACACGCGATCGGCTTAGCCGACGTAGGACATTTGTTGCCGGAAAGTTTGTCTGTTCACACAGCGAACATTTGTACGATGAAAAAGTTTTGTCCGATGGAGTGTACACACGGTCGGATTGTCTGCAAAAACAGGTCCAACGGAGGTTTGTTGTCAAAAAGTCTGATCGTGTGTACGGGACTTTAGACTTCCAGTATGTGTCTACGCCAAATCTTAAAAAAAAAAGCAGCGCTAGAAATCTTCAGCTGCTTTGTAAAGATGTTTGAGCTCCTGGAGTGTTGCTGTACCTCCCCTAGCTGGGAACTCAATTTTGGTGTCTTCAAATGTATAGAAAACAACCAGAATAATTGAAACGGTTTAAGTTTAACTTTGAAAGTGTATTTTTTTTTTTGTATTTGTACTGATATTCTGTTCATGTGCACTATATATATATATATATATATATATATATATATATATATCTCTATCTCTATCTCTATCTCTATCTCTATCTCTATCTCTATCTCTATCTCTATCTCTATCTCTCTCTCTCTCTCTCTCTCTCTCTCTCTCTCTCTCTCTCTCTCTCTCTCTCTCTCTCTCTCTATATCTATATCTATATCTATATCTATATCTATATCTATATCTATATCTATATCTATATATATAAATTATTTTTCAAATGTATCAGAGCTGTTGCTTTTTCAGTATTTGGTTCACACTCGTACTACAGTGCCTCAGTAGTAAATATTTTCCAGCTGTGATAATTGGTGTCTACAGTGCGATGACCGACACTCATGTGGTGGTCTTTGTGTGTTTTCTTGGCAGCCAGCGGTAGCGATATAGTAAAACTGTATGACCTCACTACCTTGTGTGAAGAAACTGAGGACAAATATCAGAACCCATTCACCATGCCAGTGGCTGTTCTCCTCTACAAGTAGGTGTTTTCTTACCAGTTGCATCTTTCCTGATGTCTTTTGCATTATTTGTCTGCTCATGCTATCCTTTGTCACTAACTATTTATGTGAGATTTAGACCCCTTTCACACTGGGGCGCTTGAAAAGCACCTCTCAAGCCACGCCAGTGTGAAAGCCTGAGTGCTTTCACACTGGGGCGGTGCTCTTGTAGTACGGGAAAAAAAGTCCTGTAAGCAACATCTTTGTGGAAGTGCTTACACCACTTCCACAAAGCCCTGCCCATTGAAACGAATGGGAAGCGCTGCCTAAGCGCTTGCAAAGCGATTCGGCAGCGCTGCAACATTGTTGCTATTAACCCTTTCTTCGGCCACTAGGGGGGTGTTTAATCGCACCCCGCTAGCAGCCGAAAAGCACAGCTAAAACTAGCGACTCTTTACCGCTAATGCCCGCACCGCCCCAGTGTAAAAGCTGAACTCCAGGATCCAGCCAACTTTAGCTCCATGTTCTCATTCACATAAAACATGAAACCAAAATTCAGTAAACCGTTTCTTCTTTAGAAGAACATAATACAGATACTACCTCTGCCGACCTCTACTTTTTCCTAGCATTACATCTATGGAATACAACACAAGTTCTCCTCAAACTTTTATTGGATTACAGGTCTTTTCAATGCATCTTTACAATACATCACATCCCCATAAAGAATTGTTACACTAACCTACTTGTGATTTTTCAAAGCCAGTTAGGGCTGTGTTAGAAATGCTCTGTCATATCTATTACTAGAGTCTGAGAAACGCAGCAATTATATATATATATATATATATATACATACATACATACATACATACATACATACATACATACATACATACATACATACATACATACAAATTCCTGGAGCGACAATATAAAGATAAATACTTGTCATTGCAATGAAATTCTATAAATGCTCCACACATATGTAAACATATAATATCTTCAACATACACGCATGTAAACAGTTTGCCCCCCCCCCCCCCCCCCCCCCCAATAATAAGCTAAAACGGAAGGTGTGATATAAAGCACTTTGCAGTAGCACTGTAGAATTTTGTGTGTTTGTGCAAAAAAAAAAAAAATATATTCATTATACACAAAACACAGCAACAGATATTCTAGGCACTTAAAGGGGTTGTAAAGCTTCACTTTTTTTTTCACCTTGATGCATCCTATACATTAAGGTAAAAAAACATCCGATGCTTACAGGCCCCCCAGTTTACTTACCTGAGCCCTCAAAGTCCCACGTCGTGAACGTGCAGATTACTCGCCCCTGTCTTCTCGGCTGTTCTCGGCTCTCTAATGAAAATTGATAGTAGCGCAACCATTGGCTCCCACTGCTGTCAATCTAATCAATGACGCAGCGTGCCGGGGGACGGGGCCGAGTGATACACTTGGTGGCTATAGCCGCCAACCTGTATAACGGGAGCGCGCCCGCAAGCTAACTTCCTTGGGAGAGAGCTTTCCAGAACGAGGGAGCCGAGACGGCTGCCGAGGGACCCCAGAAGACCAGGATCGGGGCTACTCTATGCAAAACGAGGTGCTCAGTAGAGGTAAGTATGACATGTTTGTTATTTAAAAAAAAAAAGCGGGGGCTTTCACACGCCTTTATGAAGACAGGATGTGATTCACAGAAATTATGCAATAAAACTATACCATTGTCCTTGTTCACCTGTGGGAGCTCTTTTGAGTATATATAGATCTTTTTTAACCTTTTGTAATGTCTCCCTTTTTTACAGTATTTGCTTTAAATCTGTGTTCCGGCCCAATTTTTTTTTTTTAAAGCCGGCAGCTACACATACTGCAGCTGCTAGCTTTTAATAATTGGACACTTGTCTGTCCTAGTGTCCCCCGATGTCGGCGCTACAACTGATGTTTCCATCAGCTGTCGGCTGCTGCTGCCACCATTGTGGGTACAGGAACCCGGCAGTGTAGCTTTTCGGCTTCACGCTGGGAACTCTACTGTGCATGCGCAAGGCCCTGCTCCTTCTTTTGGCAGGGGGAGGAGGAGGGAGGCCCGCAGTGACGTCACGGGTCACGACCCGGACTCCCAGAAGTGGGAAAGGATACCTGTCAAAAAACGGGTATCTTGTGCCCCCTCCCCACGAAAAGGTGCCAATTGTGGGGGGAGAGTTTGGGGAGAGAGAATCGGATGAGCGGAAGTTCCACTTTAGAGTGGAACTCCACACTTAAAGCGATCTGTCACTAAAATAAAACAAGCATTTTAACCACAAAATAAAACCAGTTTGCTTGTGTTGTATACATTTACTTCTCTACTGTATACAGCTCAAGTTCTAATAGTTCTGAGTCGGCTTTGTAAAGTAAAAATATTGCAATAGGGCATTTAAGAAAAGAATGATGGCTGCCCCATAAACAATAAAATAATAAAAGTAAAAATAAAGAAAATTAGTGTAGCTTTTTACATTATTTTTTTTTGGTTTTATAGATGCAGTTAATGCCCAGGAGCGTATAGTAAGTGGGGGGGAAAGGAATTCCACAGGCAGCACTACATTACCCAGTCCCTTGGCCTTTAGCCCTACCAATGCATAGCGACACAGTATGATTTTATATATATATATATATATATATATATATATATATTATACGGTGTATATATAGCCAAATGTGGATTTCTGAGTTGTTTGTCCTCACTTATAGTGTGTTTTTTATTTTTATTTATATGCTCTCATGTAGCCCTCTGTGCTGGAATAGGTTATAATATTTATATCTGTGCAGATCTAGGAAATGTACAAGTGGTATAAAGCATTATGTCTCAGCAGGATATTAAAAGAGCCGCTAAAATATAATTAACTCCTGATGAGTTGGGTAATTAAAACCCATCCCTCAATCCTATTCCACTAATAACATCAATGAAAGCCTTTATGAGTTTGAACACTTTTTCTATTTGCAATCGGTGTTAGCTGTGATATTTCCATTTGGAAACAAAACTGAGACTTCTGTAAAATATTCATCATGATGCGAAGCGCTGTGAAATCCGCTACAAGGCAGCTTGACATGCTGTGTGTTTATTCCTGCTGTGCAGAAGTGTACACTCGTGCCATCTACTGGCAGCTATGTCTATTGCAGTGATCTTTATGATATTTCCTTAGGGTGGCTTGTAATATGATGATGAAGAAAGTGCAAAATAGGAAACATTATGGAACCATTCGTACGCTATTATTAAACTGCCTGAAGTTGGTGGATAAAGGAAGGCATCCTCAGGTATGTGTATGGTGCTTCTTCAAATGTAAGCAAGTTTGCTAAACTTAGCTGTGACCTTCTACTAATAAATATATATATATATATATATATATAATATTCCAGTCCTGTCCTGTTTTTTTTTTTTAGATCATTGCTTCAGCTAACTACATGCTGTCAGAGCTTTTCCAGCTTGAGCCAAAAAAGGAGGAAGGTGTGGATACTGCTTCCAATGGGAACTCTGATGAGAGCTACAGTGAGGAGGAAGAAGAGGAAGAGTTGGGGGACAGTGATGAGAATGGAGCATACAACTCCGCTTCCAACCCCCCTGAAGACTGCAAGGCTGTGGCTGTCATTAAGTCCGTCGGGGAGCTCTCGGTTCCAGAAAAGTATAAGTCCACCCATCAAATCAGGGTAAGGAGAGGTGTCCAAAGGCAGGAATTGTTCCACTGTTTTTTTTTAACTCCTAGCTTTTGCATATTTGAGTAAACATTTTCCACACTTACTCAGTTTGTGGTTTTGTATTTCTTTATCGTACATCACGGGACACAGAGCGCATAGCCATTACACTTGGGTTATATGGGTACCTTCAGGTGATGGACACTGGTGTAATCAATTTCACAGGAAGTTTCCTCCCTATATAACCCCCTTCCACTGGGAGTGCTTCAGTTTTTTCGCCAGTGTCTTAGGTGTTGGTCACGTCTAGCTGTCCCTCGGAGGTCTCGGGACCCAGGATAGCTAGCCGGATCCGTCCGAAGTGCTTCAAAGCCAAGGTGTACGGTACCCGGGCCCTGCTGGAGTGGGGTTTTGCCTATAATGCCTCTCCTTGGAGGGCTGGATTCTGGGCTCCAGTGCCTTAGTCTCTTCCAAGAACTAAACGCTACTGATGCCAGGATGCTATATAGGTCCAGGTGTGTGGGTTCCTTAACACAGGACCCCGGTCCCTGAAGGTCCAAGACAATACCCACGGAGATGGGGGAAGATTGGGCCTCTTGCATTTTGCAATACCCTGTGGCGTAGAGCAGGTAAGAGGGAACCTGCGGGACTTGGTTCGACAGTAGGTATCCCCCTGGGGGTTCTGGGTCGGCTAATGGTATGCTTGTGCATCAGCCACTATCTCCACTATGTCTTTTGAGGCAGGATGGGATGTACTAATGTTTACCCAGATAACATGTAGGTATATGTATGCTTTTAAAGATATGTATTTTGCTACTCCCCCCAGATCTGCCTGTTAGCATGATACTGCAGCCCCACGTACTATAAAGGGGGAATGCTGGTGAAACTCCTGTTTCTTAGGAAGCCTATGGGGACAGCTTCCTCTGTGTGTGCACTACATTAAGTATTGGTGCTTACCTGGTGTCTGTTGGGTTGCTAGCGCTGGTCCATGCTTCTCCTCTGCTTTCTGCTTCCTCCATGTTGGTTTCAGCGTGGGGGGGGGGGGGGGGGGGGGGGGGCGGGCCAGCAGTGTCAGGTCTCAGTTAAAGCAAAGCATTTCCTGGCTGGTCATTCCCTCCTGAGAGCAGAGGAGAGAGAGGACACAGAGCACGCAGCTGAGCCATTCTGGCTATGCAGTGACACCTAGTGGTGGTTTGTGGATCTTCAGGTCTGGACTTAGCTCCATACTGACAAAAAAAAAAAAGAGTTTTTTTTCTTAAAGGGACTTAGCCTTAGATCCGGCAGTATCTGAGTCGGTGCAACCTTGGGCTCCGGCTAACGGGCATTGGTGTTGCAATACTCACAGGATTTCCTCGGTATTGCCGCCTTCTCGGGCGTGTGGAAATTTGAAAAAAAAAAAAAAATATATAATTTTTTTACCATAGCCTGTTCTTATTAATGATTCACTTCTAGCTACAACAGTTGGGTGTTGGCTACAGGGGTGTCTCAAGGTTGTGCAATGGCTCCCAAGGGATCAGGACCAGCTAAGGCTGCAAAGGGTGCCAAAAAACGAAAGAGGTCTCCATCGGGGTCAGAGGATTTGGGCCAGGCTTTAGCGGTCCCACCCTCACCAGATAGACCACCGAACATCATGTTGCAGGAGCCATTGAGGGTGCTAGGGGCAGAGGCGGCCCCCAATCAACCCATTCCCGTTTACGTTACGGAAGAAATGCTAGCGACCACCCTGGGTGGGCTAGAGGAAAGGTTAACTGCTTTGATTGCCCGCTCTTTGCCAAGTGGCAAACGGGCTAGATCCCCGTCACCTAGATTGGTGTTTTCAGATGCAGAGGTCCTCTCTTCGAAAGAATTGGACCCACAGGAGGATCAAGCGGACCCGAGTCCCGACGGTTCAGACATTGAGGGTTCCACTGTAGATGAATTTTTTTTTTCGGCTTCTCAAGCGGAGAGCCTGTGGATCCAGTCTCTGACAGATATGGTTCGCACTGCTTTTAAACTTCCAGTGTCAGAACTATTAGCCCCTGCGGTATCCTCTTTAGGTTCTTAAAAAGCACCATTAAGTTGTGCGTCTTTTCCGATTCACCCCCTTCTGGAGAGCGTGATTTTTCATGATTGGGCTCAACCTGATAGGATCTTTATCCCTCCTAAAAGGTTCTCTATTCTCTATCCTATGGAAGAGGAATTTGCAAAGAAATGGGCACTCCCTACTTTGGACGCAGCCATTTCCTGCGTGAATAAATCCCTGACCTGTCCGGTTGAAAATGTCCAGATGTTCAAAGATCCGGTCGACAAAAAATTGGAGACCCTACTGAAAGCTTCTTTTACCACAGTAGGTGCCGTGGTTCAGCCAGCAGTGGCAGCCATTGGCGTTTGTCAGGCGTTAAAGGATCAGACTAAACAGATATTAAGGGACATGCCGGCTCAGCAAACTCGTGAATTGGCAGACCTACCAAGGGTTCTCTGCTTTGCAGTAGATGCTATTAAGGACTCCATTCAACAGGCGTCCCGTCTATCTCTGCTTTCGGTTCATATGCGTCGCCTTTTGTGGCTGAAGAACTGGTCAGCAGAGGCACCCTGCAAAAGGCTTTTGGCAGGATTTCCCTTTCATGGTGGGAGACTATTCGGTGAAGACCTAGATAAATATATCCAGACCATATCAAGTGGTAAAAGTTCTTTCTTGCCTGTCAAGAAAAGATCGCGTAGGCCCGCGTTTAAGCGACAGGCCTTCGCAGGCTCGGCCCCTTCAACTTCCCGTCAGTATCGACGGCCTCCCGGGCGTTCAGCATTTAATAGCCGCCCACAAGGACAAGCCACGGCAGGCAAGAGGCCATGGTCTCGCAAGCCGGTTAAACCAGTCATCAAGTCAGATTCATGAAGGGGTGCCCCCACTCTCTTGGTTTTTCTCCGAAGTGTGGGAGGCCAGAATTCCCGACTCTTGGGTACTGTCCGTGGTAGCCACGGGCTGCAGGCTAGAGTTTCGGGGAGTCCCCCCCTCCTCATTTTCAGGGGTCAAGTCTTCCAAGCGACCCATTAAAGAGGGCCTCTCTTGTAAAAGCATTGGATCGTCTCTTGCTCCAAGGAGTAATTGTAGAAGTACCAACCCAGGAATGGGGTCTGGGATTCTACTCCAACCTTTTCATAATACCAAAGCCCAATGGCGACGTCAGGCCTATCTTAGACCTCAAACGCCTAAATCGCTTTCTAAAGATTCAGACCTTTCGTATGGAGTCCATACGTTCGGTGGCAGCCAGCCTACATCAAGACGACTTTCTAGCATCTATAGACATAAAGGATGCGTATCTGCACGTGCCGATCTACCCAGCACATCACAAGTTTCTTCGTTTTATGATAGATCACCGTCATTACCAGTTCGTAGCCCTCCCTTTCGGGTTGGCAACAGCTCCGCGGGTATTCACAAAGGTGTTAGCCCCGGTGCTAGCCGTCCTAAGGACAGAAGGCATTTTGGTCCTGGCATACCTGGACGATCTTCTGGTTATCGACAGATCAGCTTCCAGCCTCAATCATGCAGTAGTTCGCACAGTTCGGCATCTAGAGGAATTTGGGTGGATTGTGAACCAAGAAAAATCGATATTGCAACCCACAAAGCAGTTGGAATATCTAGGCCTTCGGCTAGATACAGACTGCCAGAGGATATTTTTACCTCAAGCAAAGGTCAGATCAATAACTCAAGCAGTTCAAGTGATCTTAGGCAAGAAGAGGCCGACTATTCGCCTATGTATGCGACTGCTGGGGAAGATGGTGGCCGCCTTCGAGGCAGTGCCCTACGCCCAGATCCATACCAGGTATCTCCAGGCAGCCATTCTCTCTGCTTGGAACAAGTCCATTCAGGCGTTAGATCGTCCATTAGTGCTCTCCCCAGGAGTCCGGAGCAGCCTGTTTTGGTGGCTGGTCCCTCAAAATTTGTCAAAGGGGAAATCCTTTTGCCCCATCACGTGGAAGATAGTAACCACGGATGCCAGCCTGTCAGGTTGGGGGGCAGTTCTAGAAGGATAGACCCAGCAAGGGCAGTGGTCGGAGGCAGAAAAACTGCTTCCCATCAATATCCTAGAGATCAGAGCTGCTCGGCTGGCCCTGGTCTCCTGGACTCTCCCCCTTCAGGGTCTGGCAGTAAGGATACAGTCCGACAATGCCACTGCGGTGGCATACATAAACCACCAGGGGGGCACGAGGAGCCTAGCGGCCCAAAGGGAAGTAAACCTGATTTTCTCATGGGCCGAAGCCCATGTACCCTGCATCTCGGCGGTGTTCATCCCAGGGATAGACAATTCTCAAGCAGATTTTTTGAGTCGTCAACAGTTGCTCCCGGGGGAGTGGTCTCTTCACCCCCAGGTATTCCAAGAGATTTGCCAAAGATTCAGAGTTCCAGATGTGTACATTTATGGCAACGAGATCCAACAAAAAGTTGGACAAATTCATATCCCGAGCCAGGGATCCCTCGGCCTACGGGACCGATGCGTTGGTTTGCCCCTGGCACCAGTTTTCTCTCCTGTATGCGTTCCCTCCACTGCAGATGATTCCCCGCCTTCTACGGAGGATCAGGGTGGAGCGCAGGCCTGTGATCCTGGTGGCCCCAGCCTGGCCCAGGAGGGCTTGGTACGCACTCATCGTGAGGATGTCAGTCGGGGCGCCGTGGCCGCTCCCCCTGCGCCCAGATCTGCTGTCTCAGGGCCCAATCTGCCACCCTGCTTCACAGCAGCTAAATTTGACGGCTTGGCGGCTGAATCCCTAATTCTTAAGGGCAGAGGCCTCTCAGCTCAGGTCATATCTACGTTGATTCAGGCTAGGAAACCAGTCTCTAGAAATATTTATTACAGAGTCTGGAGAACCTATGTGGAGTGGTGCGAGTCTCAAAAATGGCATCCTCGAAAGTTTTTAATTGACAGGATCTTGCGATTCCTCCAGGTTGGCGTTGACAAAGGGTTGGCTCTTAGTACTCTAAAGGGGCAGGTGTCGGCTTTATCGATATGGTTTCAAAGACCCTTGGCCACCCATTCGCTTATGAAAACCTTCTTGCAGGGGGTCTTGCATGTGAATCCCCCTATTAGAGCTCCCCTCTGCCCCTGGAATTTAAATCTGGTCTTGTCAGCTTTACAAAGGCAGCCGTTTGAACCTCTGACAGAAATCCCTCTTGTGCTACTAACCCGAAAGTTGGTTTTCTTGGTGGCTATGGCTTCGGCCAGAAGGGTTTCCGAGCTGGCAGCCTTGTCATGCAGGAAGCCATACCTTATTCTGCATAAGGACAGAGTGGTCCTGCGGCCTCAACCTTCTTTCCTTCCTAAGGTCTCATCCAGTTTTCACTTGAATCATGACCTAGTCCTACCATCCTTCTTTCCTACTCCCCAGTCCAGAGAGGAAAGACTGCTTCATACTTTGGACGTGGTTCGAGCCATGAGGGTCTATCTCAAGGCTACAGAAAAGATTCGGAAAACAGATGTGCTTTTTGTTCTTCCGGATGGCCCCAAGAAGGGTCAGCCGGCTGCCAAGTCTTCCTTGGCTAGGTGGATTAAGCAGCTGATTTTTCAGGCCTATGGTCTGAAGCGCGTTCCACCTCCCTTATCAGTTAAAGCCCATTCTACGAGGGCCATGAGTGCCTCCTGGGCGGCACACCATCAGATCTCTATGGCACAGGTTTGCAAGGCGGCAACCTGGTCTTCCGTACATACGTTTACTAAATTTTATAAGTTGGACGTTGCAAAGGGTACGGACGCAGCATTTGGGCAGGCGGTCCTACGGGCAGCAGTATAGAATCCTCTGGTCCGGGTCACGCCCCCTTTTCTCTGTTGGCGGAGCTACTTTACTTCCTGATAATTTTTTGTTTGGCTATTTATGGCCTTACGGTCTCCCTCCCTTCATAGAGCATTGCTTTAGGACATCCCAAGTGTAATGGCTATGCGCTCTGTGTCCCGTGATGTACGATAAAGGAAAAAGGATTTTTAATAAACGGCTTACCTGTAAAATCCTTTTCTTGAAGTACATCACGGGACACAGAGCTCCCACCCCTCTTTTGGGGAACATTGTGTAACCTCGGAGGAATTGCTTGCTACAAAACTGAAGCACTCCCAGTGGGAGGGGGTTATATAGGGAGGAAACTTCCTGTGAAATTGATTACACCAGTGTCCATCACCTGAAGGTACCCATATAACCCAAGTGTAATGGCTATGCGCTCTGTGTCCCGTGATGTACTTCAAGAAAAGGATTTTACAGGTAAGCTGTTTATTAAAAATCCTTTTTTTCCCACATTTACAGAAATTGTTGTCAAAAATGAATATCTTCAGCATAAGGCACATTTCACACGGGGTGGACTCCAGAGAACCGGATCTGCCTGGTCAGCAAGGAATCTGTCCCCTGATCGCCGTTGAGCAGGAGGATGCCAGGTCCGTGTCCACTCCTCTGATTCAGAATGGACACAGCCCGCTGTTCTCTATGGGGCGATCGGATGGATACGGACCACTTGTCTGTTTCCATCCGACTATCATTCATTCTGATCTGCCAGACAGATGGAGAACGGAACTCCATCAATCTGTTTTTAGCGGACAGGATTGGGTGTCAGCGGACACATGTCTGCTACTCCATAGAGCACAATGGATGATCCGACCGGGTCTGCCAGAAAAATTGACAGGTGGACCTGATTGGTCCATCAGTGTACAAGGGACCTAAAAGTATTTCACAAGTGCAAAACGAGGGAACAAAAACTTTTCAAAATTTTGGGGGAAATCTTGTCAGCCAAACGAACATGACAAATTGCATAGAATTCCGCATACCTTGAACTGAAAAATGAGGGCATTGTATATATTTTCTGTGGATCAGGGAATAACTTGTGGTTTCCCATTTTGTTTTGCTTTGTCGTCTAGCCGAGCTGTACATTTCCAGTGTGCAGTGACACCGAGGAGCGCTGCAGACTGGTGCTTAGCTATGTCCTGGAGGTGAGTTTACTGTCAGTGATTTGCTATGTTTATTTTGTCTTCCCAGAATGTTTTTTTTCCAAGAACTGAAACTTTCTGTGTTCCTCTAAGGGCTTGAAGTCTATTGATGGAAGTATTAAGAAAGAAGGGGAGCTGCCTGCCGCCGACCCCAACACTCCGATCCCTCTGAAATATCAAGATGATTCTGCTAATGATGTTGTCTCTGATTGCTTGGAGAAACAGATGCAATTATTCTTGCACAAGGGTGAGTGAGGAGTGACTTAGTTGTATAATATATAAATAATAAAAACAGATGTGTGTGTGTGTGTGTGTGTGTATATATATATATATATATATATATATATATATATATATATATATATAGTGATATTGGGGGTAGTTTAGCTTAAGTGAAGAGCCTTCCAGGGAGCTGAGACACACCAGATATGCCGTTGAAGGGCTTTTTTTGCTCACTTTTCTTAGCAAAAGAAAATGTCCATTCAGAATTCCCACACAGGAGTTTCAACTTCACAGCAATAATGTAACTACAAACAAAAAATACCAAACCACTTGGCTCTCTGGTCAGCACTGCTTCTCAGGCTTTGTCGTCAGTCGTTTTGAACCTGTAGTAGTGTCCTTGTTTGGTACACACTCTGTACCTCTGCTGACACCCTTTTACAGCTTCCTTGCTGCTACAGGTTTGGGTCCTCTGTCTGCTCCTTCAGACTGTCCCGTGCGGACATGTATGCGCTCCCTTGCATACCAGGGTTCCTCGGGAGGATGGAGCCCAGAACCCTGGGTCCTGTCTCTACTAAAAGACCCAGACATACCTGCACAATCTGTGTCCTGGCTAATCCTAAATCCTGGTCCCAGAATTGGACATTTCATCCCACCCAGATCGCTATATTTTTTTTATAAAAAAAAAAAAAATATATATATATATATATATATATATAGAGACAGAGAGAGTCCAAAGGGTAAGGTGCAAGTCAGTCACAGCAGGGTAGTAGTGCATAGCAATCAAGCCTTCCCACCGGCTTTGATATAAAAAAAAATTCAATGGGATCGCTGCACAAAAACGTGTCTTTTTGACAAATTTTTCAATAAAAATATCAAAAGCGTCATCTGTACAATCAGGCAATCATGATAATGACCGTTTCGGGCTATTCTAGATCACTCCCTTTTTCAGAACATCATGCCTATACACTGATCACAAATGTGACTGAATATATAATTTAAAATCAATCAATTAATGGAAACAATCGATCAGTTATAACATCATTATGTAACATCATGCTTGAATGTATTACGATCCTTGTAATCACAAGGCCATAGACAGTAACGAGAAATGCTCACACACTATAGCAGGGATCCTCAAACTATGGCCCTCCAGCTGTTGCGGAACTACACATCCCATGAGGCATTGTAAAACTCTGACATTCATAGACGTGACTAGGCATGATGGGAATTGTAGTTCCTGAACAACTGGATGGCCATAGTTTAAAGACCCATGCCCTATAGCAGTGATGGCGAACCTTGGCACCCCCAGATGTTTTGGAACTACATTTCCCATGATATCTCATGCACTCTGCAGTGTAGTTGAGCATCATGGCAAATGTAGTTCCAAAACATCTGGGGTGCCAAGGTTCGCCATCACTGCCCTATAGGGTATACCTATCAGGAATTCTAGAAACAAATCAACAAATTATCAATTAAAAAAGGATATCATAAATATAAACCTTACCGTTGGTATGGTATAAACATGACGTGTATAAATGTCTATGAATGTTATAAACACTCATATACATAAATAACCTCCACCACATATGATGAATCGCATATGCAACATCACATATGCGATATACAAGAGGAAAAACCCACATTTGATGAATATTGTACAAATGAGCAGAAAAAATAATGTAACCTCCATCATATACGTAATGAATCGCACATGTAACCCCACACATGCGATATACAATGAAAAAATTGCATGTGATGAATCGCACATGCAATAAATATTGCACAAATAAATGAGCAGAAAAAAATTAAAATGGTGTAACCTCCATCATATATGTAATGAATTGCATTCGATTCACCATTACGTGGTCCTATGAGCAGAGGCTTCAGATCCACCCAGGAGTGTGGTGAGCCTAAATCCTGCTGCACCTGATTAAATAAAACTCAGATTATCCATCTGACACACATTGGTGGCCGTGTATCTTGGACAGCATTAACAGTTTGCTCGGTCATTATACCTCTTGCCTGAAATTGCTTGCTGAAGCTTTATACCTGAAAATAACAATACATACTGCATTTTCTTCTTTCTATTCTAGTGGAATGTACGGATAAACAGTGTTCTAGTAGATCTGGCATCGTCCCTGGCTCCTGGCAGTTCAAAATGAAGCTGCAATTGATTATTAAGGCTTCCAAATCCTATTATGTATTGTCCAATGCTGCAATGAGCCTGCAGAAGTATGGGCGAGCGCTGAGATACATCAAGTTGGCTTTACAGTGTTACGGTAAGTTGCATAAGTAAAATACAGACTAATCTGAACAAGTTACTGGTTCCAGAAGATTTTTCATCATTTTGGGCAAATCTCGTATTATAAAGCACTGCCTTATATGCTAATCAATCGTGTTTAAGACCCAGATTGTGAGAGCCTCCTCTGTGTGTGCCAAGTACTGCTCCTAGATGTTCTCCCCAAGATGAAGGTGGGGATACAATCTCAGTGTCAAGTCTGAAAATGGCGGTGTACACATGCCATTTATTTGTGATGCTTTGCAGCTGTGACAAGAATTAAACCCCTGTACGCCCCTGCCGACTGACCTATTCAAGTGAATAGGGGTACTTGCGCGGGGTCCAAAGGGCTAAAACAGGTGACGAGGAGACAATACAGCGCCTCCTCGCTGCCTGTTAGGTGCTCACTAAAGATTTATCTGAACACGATGACTCTTTAGAGAGCATTGCACATGTGATTACTTCCTTTTGGTGACACTATGACTGCTGTGGCGGTGATCAGGGACACTGCAACTGGTGTGGTGGTGATTAGGGGCACTGACTGGTGACAGCATGAGGGGTGACCTGTGTGTGTTGTTTTTTTTTTTTTTTTCTTTTTCTTTTTTCTACATTTTGATTGCTTGTAGTAAGCAATCTGTAAAACTGATTAAAGGTTTAATTTATTGTTTACTGCTTTGATGCTGTGATTTGACACAGCTATCACATGCTCGCTGTGATTGGCCCTGGTACCATGTGATCACTGTGACAAATCACACAGTAGTAAACAAGGCATGGTAGCCTTGTTTACTACTGTAACTCTTGGTCACAGTGATCACTTGGTACCAGGGCCACTCACAGAAGCCCAGTACATTGATAACGTGATCTGCTGTGTCCTGTGGACATCGGTTACCGATCACACATGAGTGGCCCATGCGGGAGGGCGTACAGGTAAGTCCACTTGCATCAGCGCTGCTCCCCTCTGGTTTTATATGTACATTGACTGGATGGGAGAAGGTGAAAGGAAACCTTTCTCTGAGTTCTAGAAGCTGCTGTTGCTAATCCTTTCTGAAAGTGCTAGTATCCTGACTTTTTTCTAGTGGCTTGTTGGCTTCAGTACATCTGAATTACTGGGCTGGAACGAGTGTGCAATCAGGAAAGTCTGAGTAAAACAGAACTCCTCATCGCTATACTTGTTCTAGATCAGTGACTCGTAGCATTAAAGCCAGAGGGTCAGCTTAACAACCAGGTAACTTACATTTGCAAAATGGGAAGTCGACAATTTGCAGGCTTCAAATTTCTCTTCTAGGAAAGAATATACTTCGTTTTTTATTGCTGTTATGATATATGTGCAAACTGCATGTGACCCACCCCACAGATGTGTATGTGTGCCTAAGGCCCCTTTCACACGGGGTAGATCCGCTGGATGGACTCCGCTAGCTCAGCCGGGGATCGATCCGTTGATCTCCGCTGAGCAGATCAGATGAAATCGGACAGCCTGTGCGTTTTTTTCATCTGATCCACTGACCAGATGGTTACCGTTTCGCCATCCATCTGTTTTGAACGGATCTTGTCAGATCGGATGACAGGCAGGTGTCGGCGAACACATCTCCACTGACATCTGCGTGCCCATAGAAGTCAATGGGTGGCCTGCTTGGATCCACCTGAAAAACGGACAGGCGAATCCGAGCCGGCCGATTGTGTGAAAGGGGCCTAAGGCTTTGTTATTGTTATGCAGGTTACAAAAGTCATCAATGCTATCTGTTTCTAACTGAAATAAAGCTGTAAGGATACTTTTTTTTTTTTTTTTTTTTTCCTTACCTTTCCCCACAATGCCTACATAGTGGATTACATTTGGGAGGTTTGATGCGTGCTGAACAATTCACAAAACTTTAATTTTTTAACTTTAATTTTTTTAATGAGGTGTAGCTGAGAAGAAATTTGTTGATAAAAGGTGTCACTTTCCCCATTGATTGTCAAATGTATGCATGTCAAGTTGTGATGTGCTGACCGTTACTAAGTGTTTTTAAGTCAGTATGTATAATACTGTTAAACAATTTTGTCACTCTTCATAGATGCCTACAGCTGCCTGTGTACCAGTCAAGTTCCCGATGTCACGCTGTTGCTGTGCCAGTACCTCGCTCTCTGTGGAGACATCCAGCTCATGCTGGCCCAGAACGCAAGCAACCGAGCTGCGTATTTCGAGGAGTACAATTACCAGACGAAGGATGATCAGGAGATCCTGCATAGTCTTCACAGAGAATCTAGCTGTGATGGTGAGCATCACAATTACTCGTACTTGGAGGAGCCCCTTTAATACGGAACTTCAGCTTCATCCACTCCAGAACTTCCTCATAGTCTCAGTCAGTGGTTCTCAACCCTTTCCTCAAGTACCCCCAACAGGCCATGTTTGCAGGTTTTCCTTCATCTTGCACAGTGCTTTTAAATTAGAATCAATGGCTTGATATTTTGGACAGCTATTTTATCTGAGAGAAATTCCCCAAATATGGCCTATTGAGGGTACTTGAGGACAGGGTTGAGAACTACTGGTCCAAGTGACCTACCGGGAAGCTCACTTTTCCTTCAACCCATTTGCCATTAGTTCCCTTTAAGCAGCTATGTCTTTTGACATTAGCGCATTCTATTGAAACCATATAAACAAAAGCTTTGTAGCCTGTGCACAGCTTCACTGCGGAGTAGAAACCAGCTGCGGGGCTGTATCCTCCCCCTGTATCTACTGTAAATGTGCTTAAAATGGTTGTAAACGTTGTATTTCTTTATTTTAAATAACCAACATGCCTATACGTATCTGCTCTGTGCAATAGTTGTGCACAGAGCAGTCCCGGTCCTCTTTTTCTGGGGTCCTTTGCCAGCGCTCCAGTCCTCCACTTCCTTGTGTGCACCCAAGGAAAGCCAATTTCCATTGGGGCACCCTTGCGGGCTCGCTCTCGAGTCCCGCTGCTGCGTCCATTGACAAAGACAGCGGGACTCGGCCCCAGCTCCCGCTATCAATTTGTCCAATGAGAATGATTTGTCCAGTGGCTGGTGCACATTGCTGAGTCAGATTGGATTCAGGTAAGAAAGGGGGGGGGGGGGGGACTGCAGCGCAGATGGTTTTTCACCTTATTGCATAGAATGCATTGAGGTGAAAAACCTTAAAGGGGTTGTAGAGGTTCGTTTTTTATTTTCTAAATGGGTTACTTTAAGCTAGTGCATTGTTGGTTCACTTCACCTTTTTTCTTTCTCGTACATCACGGGACACAGAGCAGCATATTCATTACTATATGGGTTATATGGAGTACCTTCAGGTGTGGACACTGGCAATCTCAAACAGGAAGTCCCCTCCCTATATAACCCCCTCCCATAGAGGAAGTACCTCAGTTTTTTCGCCAGTGTCTTAGGTGTTGGTCACGGAATAGCTTTGCCTCCACATCCTTGGGATTAAGGTGGGCTAACCGGATCTGTCCAAGGAGCCTCAGTGCCAAAGTGGACAGTACCCGGGCCCCAAACCGTGGGGTTTTGCCTATAATGCTCCTCTCTAGAGGGCTGGACCCTGGGCCCAGGACTTGGACTTTTCTAAACCAAAATATCCTGTTTGCCAGGGTGCTGTATAGGTCCAGGACAGTCGGTTCCTTCCAGGACCCCAGTGCCTGAAGGTCTACTACGCTACCCACGGAGATGGGAGAAGATTGGACCGTTTTGCAAACGTCCTGCGGCATGGAGCAGGTAAGAGGGGAGCCTGCGGGACTTGGTTCGACAGCAGGCTCTCCAGGGGAGATCTTAAGGGGGGTAGCCTGAGTATGCTCTGCATTGGCACCATGGTCACTATGTCTGATGGACAGGATGGCCTGAAATGTTCCCCCCCCCCATCACTTGATCCCCCTACCTATCTATGTATGTTTGCTAGCTACCTGCTGCTCGCTGGTTGAAGGTCTTTTAAAAAAAAAAAAAAAGAGATCTGTCTCTAGGCTAAAGGGACTCCGGGATTCAAATCTGCCGCCTGATGCGTCCTCCGGCCTGCATTCCTGGGCTCCAGAGTGCGTCTCCTCCTGGGCTCTCCTCCCCCGACAGTCGCGCATTCATATAGAAAAATTTTCGCGCCGGGAGGGGGGGGGGGGGGGCGGGTTTGCGTGACTGCAGTGTAGAGTGGGCGTGCCTTCAATTGCTGTTATACACAGCAGGCGCGATCTTAGCTCAGTTCAAAGCTGAGCTGGAAGAGAGAGGACGCAGAGCTGGCAGCACAGTGACTCCCGGTGGCGAGAAGGGGTACTACATGCTGGAGTCAGCTCCAATACTTTTTGTTAAGTCAAAAATCCCGTTGGCAACAGGTTGAATGCTGGCAAACATGTTGGGCGTGGGGCTGTATGTTGTGAAAAACAATAATATTATAAAGGAAAACATACTGAGCCCCACCGTTTTTGGGCATTAGTGATCCTATTGTCCCCTAAACCTTATTTTTTTGTACTCCTGGCTATAACAGTCTGTTGTTGTAGGCGGAGTCCCTCGGTTTTGTATTATGGCTTCCAAAGGTTCAGGATCAAAACCCAAAAAAAAAAAAAAAGAGAAAAGGCAAAGACAAAGGGGTTCCTCCTCTGGTTCTGATGATATGCCAATACTTTCCCCACAGGTTATTCCTATAGGGGTCACCTTGGATAAGCCACTAAGGGGGTCTGGTGCTGAGGCTGGCCCAGATCGGCCCAACCCTGTGTTATCACAGAGGAGATGCTAGCCGTCACCCTAGGGGGGCTAGAGAAAAAAGTTAACAGCTATGATCGCTGGCTCTTTTTTCTGGCAAGAAGCGGACTAGATCCCCATCGCCAAAAGGTGTATCCTCGGATGCTGAGATTCTCTCTCCGGAGGAATTAGAATTTCAGGAGGATCGGTTGGACCAGAACCTAGAGGAAGGATCTACCACTGAAGAATCGTTTTCAGCCTCCCAGAGTCTGTGGGTCCAGTCTTTGACAGACATGGTCCGCTCGGCATTTAATTTGCCATTTCCAGAGCCTCAGGTTCCTGCGGTATCCTCTTTGGGTTCTTTTAAAGCGCCTTTAAGCAGCGCAGCTTTTCCGGTCCATCCTCTGTTAGAGGAATTGGTTTTTCCAGGATTGGGACGACCGGACAGAACTTTTTCTGCCGCCTAAAGCTGACGATAGGGTAGTCTTTATGCACGTCTGCCAGGAAATATTTGTGCTTTCAGGCACTCTTTCCCCTGACCAATTGCTCTTTAACCACTTAAGGACCGCCTACTGCACATTTACGTCGGCAGAATGGCACGGCTGGGCACATCAACGTATATATACGTTGGTTTTAGTACCCAGCCGTGGGTCGCGGGCGCGTGCCCGCGGGCGCGCGCCCGCGACCCGGTCCGAAGCTCCAGGACCGGGCCCGCGGGATTCGCGGACCCGATCGCCGCTGCAGTGCGGCGATCCGTCCCTGGAGCGGAAGAACGGGGAGAGCCGTGTGTACACACGGCTTCCCCGTGCTTCTCTGTGGCCGGAGCATCGATCGCGTCATCCCTGTAATAGGGGGACGCGATCGATGACGTCACACCTACAGCCACACCCCCCTTCAGTTGTAAACACACACATTAGGGCACACATTCCCTACAGCGCCACCTGTGGTTAACTCCCAAACTGCAACTGTCATTTCCACAGTAAACAATGCAATTTAAATGCATTTTTTGCTGTGAAAATGACAATTGTCCCAAAAATGTGTCAAAATTGTCCGAAGTGTCCGCCATATTGTCGCAGTCACGAAAAAAATCGCTGATCGCTGCTATTAGTAGTAAAAAAAAAATAATTAATAAAAATGCAATAAAACTATCCCTTATTTTGTAAACGCTATAAATTTTGCGAAAACCAACCGATAAACGCTTATTGCGATTTTTTTTACCAAAAATATGTAGAAGAATACGTATCGGCCTAAACTGAGGAAAAAAAATGTTTTTTTATATATTTTTGGGGGATATTTATTATAGCAAAAAGTAAAAAATATTGAATTTTTTTTTAAATTGTCGCTCTATTTTTGTTTATAGCGCAAAAAATAAAAACCGCAGAGGTGATCAAATACCACCAAAAGAAAGCTCTATTTGTGGGGAAAAAAGGACGCAAATTTTGTTTGGGAGCCACGTCGCACGACCGCGCAATTGTCTGTTAAAGCGACGCAGTGCCGAATCGCAAAAACCCCTTGGGTCATTTGCCAGCGTATTGGTCCGGGTCTTAAGTGGTTAAAAGGGCCCGGATGGCTCAGTCGGTAGAGCATCGGACTTTTGGTCTGGGGGTCCAGGGTTCAAGTCCCGGTTCGGGCGCTGCTTTTCAACTACCCGTGAGGTCCTTGAGGCCACATCACCCTGAAAGCGCCCGATCTCGTCTGATCTCGGAGGCTAAGCAGGGTCGGCCTGGTTAGTGCCTGGATGGGAGACCGCCTGGAAGGTTTTCTGTTATTTACCCTATGGAAAAGACATTTTTCTAAGAAAGGGGCGCTTCCAACTGTGGACGCAGCCATCTCATGGGTGAATAAATCATTAACTGGCCTGAGGGGAAACATACAAATGTTTAAGGTCCCGGTCGATAAACGTTTAGAGACACTTTTTCTAGCATCCTTTGCTACGGCAGGAGCAGTGGTACAGCCAGCAGTGGCTGCAATTGGAGTTTTTTCAGGCGTTAAAGGACCAGACAAAACAGATGCTTAAAGACATTCCTGCCCAATAGGCAGAGGAGTTATTGGATATTCCCAGAGCTCTGTGCTTTGCGGTAGAGGCTATAAAAGACTCCATCCAGCAGGCGTCTCGTTTGTCACTATTTTTAGTGCATATGAGAAGGCTCTTATGGTTGAAGAACTGGGCGGCCGAGCCCCATGCAAAAGACTACTGGCAGGTTTTCCCTTCCATGGAAAGATCTGGATAAATACATTCAGACTGTTCAAGTGGCAAAAGTACCCTTTTACCAGTCAAAAGAAGTTCCGGGGTCCTGCGTTTAAAAGGCAGCTCCCCCCTGTTCCGGGGCCCTCAAATTCCAGGCAGTATCGGGCCTCCTGCGCGATCAAACTTTTAACAATGGATCGCAAGGACAGGCCTCTGGGGGCAAGAGGCCATGGTATCGATCCCCGACAGAGGGGGTCCGATCATCTGTGGCCACAGGCTACAGATTAGAATTTCTAAAGTTTCCTCCACAAGGAAGGCCTCAATGCGGGCGGCATTGGATCATCTGCTTTACCAGGGCATAATGGTAGAGGTACCAGCCCAAGAACAGGGGCTAGGTTTCTATTCCAATCTGTTTGTCATACCAAAGCCCATCGGCGATGTCAGACCAATTTTGGACCTAAAAGGTTTAAATGCTTACCTAAGGGTTCGCTCTTTCCGGATGGAATCCGTTCGGTCAGCAGCCGCCACACTCCAGAAGGATCTGGCTTCTATAGACATAAAGGATGGTTACCTTCATGTACCAATCTTTCAGCCACATCAAATATTTTTTTTTTACGCTTCGCAGTGATACAGCGTCACTTCCAATTCGTGGCGCTCCCCTTCGGGCTGGCTACGGCCCCTGGGTATTCACGAAGGTCCTAGCTCCAATTCTAGTCAGTCTAAGGATCCAAGGGGTCTCGGTCCTAGCATACTTGGACGACCTCTTAATCATAGATCACTCGCTTCCTTGGTGGAATGCGCAGTAGCCCTCATGGTTCAGTACCTCGAGAGGTTCGGCTGGGTCCTAAACCGGGGAAAGATCAGCATTTCAACCTACAAAGCAGTTGGAATATCTCGGCATGAGATTAGACACAGAACAGAAGATGGGTGTTCCTGCCCCTGGTAAAGGTCGAGGCTATCAAAAGATTGATTCAGTTGGGTCTAAGCAAAAGAGAACCAACTATTCGCCTATGTATGCGATTACTAGGCAAACTAATGGCCATGTTCGAGGCGATACCGCACGCTTCCACACTCGCGTCCTACAGACAGCAATTCTAGCAGCTTGGAGCAAGGGAGCAAAGGCCTTGGAGTTTCCTTTGACGCCGTCATTAAAGGTCCGGCAGAGTCTATGCTGGTGGTTAAACCCTCAGAACCTTCTGAAGGGGAGTCTTTCTGCCCAGTGGTCTGGAAGGCTGGAGAGCGGTCTTGAACGGGTTCACTCGCCAAGGAACTTGGGCAGAGGCTGAGAGGCAGCTGCCCATCAATGTCTGGGAGATCAGAGCGGCTCGGCTAGCCCTCCTGGCGTAGACATCCAGATTACAGGGGTCCTCGGTGAGAAGTCATTCAGACAATGCCACAGCGGTGGCATATATGTGAACCACCAAGGGGGAACCAAGAGTCAAGCCACTCAGAGTGAGATGAGCTTGGTTTTTCGGTGGGCAGAGGTTTATGTACCCTGCATATCGGCGACATTCATTCCCGGGGTGGACAACCTGCAGGCGTACTTCCTAAGTCGCCAAACCCTGTCGCCGGGGGAGTGGTCTCTGCATCCACAGGTTTTTCAGACAATCTGCCAGAAGTGGGGAGTGCCAGACGTGGATGTCATGGCATCAGGATTCAACAAGAAGCTAGACAGGTTCATGTCTCGAACGAGGGACCCTATGGCCTGCGGAACCGATGTGTTGGTTTGCCCGTGGCATCAATCATAACTTCTATATGCATTTCCCCCGCTGCAGTTACTACCCCGCCTGTTGCGCAGGATCATAGCACAGGCCGGTTATCCTGGTAGCCCCAGCTTGGTACCGGAGGGCATGGTACTCACTAGTCCGGAAATTGGCAGCGGGAGGCCCTTGGACTCTTCCTCTATGGCCAGACCTACTCTCACAAGGCCCGATCCTCCACCCTGCATTACGGCGTCTAAATTTGACGGCCTGGCGGCTGAATCCCTGATTCTCAGGGGTAGAGGTCTGTCTAGGCAGGTAATCCCTACCCTCATTAAGGCTAGAAAGCCGGCCTCCAGGGTAATTTGTTACAGGGTTTGGAGGGCCTACGTAGGCTGGTGTGAGTCTAAGAGATGGTTTTCCCGCAAGTATACCATTGATAGAGTATTAAGTTTTCTCCAGCTAGGAGTGGATAAAGGCCTGCCATTAAGCACGATCTAGGGACAGATTTTAGCCTTATCAGTGTGGTTTCAGAGGCCGCTGGCCGCCCACTCGCTGGTTAAGATCTTCGTACAGGGAGTCTTACGTGTTAATCCTCCGGTCAAATCACCACTTTGTCCATGGGACTTAAATCTTGTTCTGTCAACTCTACAGAAACAACCCTTTGAGCCGTTGGCTGAGGTACCTTTGGTTTTACTGACTAGAAAGTCGGTATTTCTGATCGCCATAGTTTCGGCCAGGAGAGTATCGGAATTGGCAGCCTTATCTTGTAAGGAACCATATCTCATCCTTCCTTTCTACCAAAGGTTATATCCAGTTTCCACTTGAACCAGGATGTGGTACTTCCATCCTTCTTCCAAAACCCACCTCTAGAAAGGAGGGGTTGCTGCATACGTTGGATATTGTCAGGGCCATAAAGGCCTATCTTAAAGCTACAGAGAAGGTTCGGAAAACTGATGTGGTGTTCGTTTTACCTAAAGGGCCCAAGATGGGTCAGGCAGCTGCTTGATCCACCATCGCAAGATGGATTAAACAATTAATCGTTCAGGCCTGCGGTTTGAAGAGGTTGCCTCCTCCTTTGTCGGTAAAGGCCCATTCTACCAGGGCCATGGGCACCTCCTGGGCAGCACATCATCAGATCTCTATGGCTCGAATATGCAAGGCAGCAACGGGGTCGTCAGTCCACATGTTTACAAAATTTTATCAATTGGACGTAAGAAGGAATGCGGATACAGCCTTTGGGCAGTCAGTACTACAGGCCGCGATTCAAGCTCCTCAGGATCTGAGGGGGCTCCCTTGATTTAGATTTGAGATTTACATTTCTTGTCTAAGTTGGATTTATTAGTATTTGAGTATACCTCTAAATTAAATCCTTTTTTGGAAGATGTCTCCCTCCCCTCATTAAAGCATTGCTTTCGGACATCCCATATAGTAATGAATATGCCGCTCTGTGTCCCGTGATGTACGAGAAAGAAAAAGAGATTTTTTAATACAGCTTACCTGTAAAATCTTTTTCTTGGAGTACATCACGGGACACAGAGCTCCCACCCCTCTTTTGGGGAACATTTTTGGGAGGCATACTGCTTGCTACAAAACTGAGGTACTTCCTCTATGGGAGGGGGTTATATAGGGAGGGGACTTCCTGTTTGAGATTGCCAGTGTCCACACCTGAAGGTACTCCATATAACCCATATAGTAATGAATATGCTGCTCTGTGTCCCGTGATGTTGTCAAAGAAAAAGATTTTACAGGTAAGCTGTATTAAAAAATCTCTTTTCCTTCGATTTCCCTTTTTAAATATTTTTTTCCTTTTGTTTTCTTTGTCTAAATTTCTCACTTCCTGTTCCTCCTCAGTAAGCTGTTCTAAATGACTTTCCATCGCTCGGATGATTGTGGAAAGCTTACTGAGGAGAAACAGGAAGTAAGAAATTCAAACTAAAAAAACATTTAGAAGGGAAATCGAAGGAAAAGGTAAGTGAACCAACAATGCACTAGCTTAAAGGAACCAATTTAGAAAATAAAAGATGAAACTTTACGATCCCTTTAAGGCTTTACAAGCACTTTAACCTTTTCACTTCCAGGCCGTGTCCAATGGCCAGGCCATTTTTACAATTTTTCCATTGCTTTTTTGTAAAAGACCCCCCAAACCATATATTTTCTGAAAGCACATGATCAAGCACTGAAAGCACTTTAGTCAGTAGTTGGCGATTTACTTGAAATCTGCGAGTTAACGTAATACATGAGACCTTATGGTGATTTTAAATAACATAGGAGTTGTGAACTGTTTATACTCTACTGACCCGCAGTTATCACTACATTATTAAACCTGAATCTCTATCTTGTAGGTTTTTCCTTTGTTACTGACTTGATCACTGACCTGGAATGTCAGCTATCGGTTAGCTGCAAATGCTATGAAGCTGCCAACGAAATCCTGATCATCACCCAACTCCAGGACCAGAACCCAGAACAGAAGATGCAGGTGCTTAAGAGGCTCGGCAATATCCGAAATGAGATCGGAGTGTTCTTTATGAACCAGGCTGCAGCGGTCCAGTCTGAGAGAGCAGGTGAGGGCTGATGTGGGAGATTTGAGAGCCTTGCTAACTCTTGAATGACTTTCTTAACCTCTTGCCTACCGCCCCTATAGCAGTAAAACTGCGCAAGATCACATGTGTGTATATGTGCATGATCCTGCACTTCTGGGTAGCAAGCGCGTGCTGCCAGTGGCTCGCTCCCACTGTGATTGTACATAGCGAGAGCCGATCAGCGGGTTCCACTGACTCAATATCCGCTGGTCGTTCGTTACACAGGCAAAACGGCAAGAAAAATGCAGAGGTGATCAAATACCACCAAAAAAAGGCTCTGTTTGGGGGGGGAGAAAATTTGGGTACGGCGTTGTATGACTGTGCAATTGTCAGTTAAAGTAACGCAGTGCCATACGGCCTGGTCATGAAGGGGGGGGGAGGGATCTTCCAGGGCGCAAGTGGTTAAAGGCAACTCTACCTTTCCTAGTTAAGTTTGTCCAATTATTTTTTTATTTTTCATTCATATAAGGTTCTGAAATGAACACAAGGCTACATGTAATCTGAGCTCTTGCTGTTCAGGTCTGTATTTACAGCAAAGTGGTAAACCAGCAATTAAAAAATGTTGTGGTGCCAGACTAAAGATCACTAGCTACTGGTTAAAATGTGAAAGAAAATACTCCAAGTAGGAAGTAGGTGTCTGGTTATAATTTGTGTCTTTGGCTGTAGAGAGGTGGCAGAGACAAGCGGTTCACCCCTATGGCGCTGGCTCCTGGGGGGGGGAGTAACAACCAGACATTGTTTTTTTTTGTTTTGTTTTTTACCCCTGACAATATTCAATCAGTAGTGTTTGTGCACCTCGGATTGTCATCTGATTAAACATTTTGATGACCAGTGGTCATTAAAGCCTAGCTGGCCAAATCAAATTTAGCAGCATTAGTATGAGTTGGTTAAAAGAAAATTATATATCATTTTAAATAAAACCCTGAATATAGATTACAAGAATAATACAGAGGCACGCTACCATCTGCTTAATTCTAAAGACTTATTCTACAATAAAAATCATTTACCCCAGCTGCTTACTTGCCTCAGGCAAGCTTAGCAGACTTTGACAAGATGCAAATTTTTGTTTTGATATTCTTGCCAAAATTCTCACGAACGCTGCGCCTGCGCCGCGAGTCATCATAGACTTGTATATGGCTGTTTCCCAGTGCTCCAGACATAGCTAGAAGCAGAACTCGGCTCTTCAGTGATCAGCCAATAGGTTGTGAGCTTCTAGTATAAAATGGCTCTGGCGTGCTTAAAGGGTAACTCCACTTTTGTGGGGAAAAAAATTGTCAAATAAAATAATATATACGATTCCCAACACAAGTCATATTTAATTGTATTATAACTTGCAGTGCTGTTTTTACAAAAAAAAAATTATGAAATATGGCAACCTGGTGTACACAGTTTACAGAACTCCTAGGTGAGTTGCCATCTAGATAAATGAAGGCCGTAGACGTGGTGTATCTGGATTTTGCAAAAGCATTTCACATAGTTCCCCCATAAACATTTACTGTACAAAATAAGATCTGCTGGCATGGACCATAGGGTGAGTACATGGATTGAAAACTGGCTACAAGGGTGAGTTCAGAGGGTGGTGATAAATGGGGAGTACTCGGAAGGGTCAGGGGTGAGTAGTGGCGTCCCCCAGGGCTCTGTGCTGGGACCAATCCTATTTCATTTGTTCAAAAACGACCTGGAGGATGGGGTAAACAGTTCAATCTCTGCATTTGCAGACAATACTAAGCTAAGCAGCGCAATAGCTTCTTCGCAGGATGTGGAAACCTTACAAGAACAAATTAATGGGGTGGGCAACTACGTGGCGAATGAGGTTTAATGCAGAAAAATGTAAAATGCATTTGGGTGGCAAAAATATGAATGCAATCCATACACTGGGGGGGGGGAACCTCTGGGGGAATCTAGGATGAATAAGGACCTGGGGTGCCTAGTAGATGATAGGCTCAGCAATGGCATGCAATGCCAAGCTGCTGTTAACAAAGCAAACAGAATATTGACATGCATTAAAAAGGGGATTAACTCCAGAGCTAAAACGATAATTCTCACACTCTACAAGACTCTGGTCTGGCCGCACCTAGAGTATACTGTCCAGTTCTGGGTACCAGTCCTTAGGAAGGATGTACTGAAAATGGAGCGAGTACAAAAAAGGGCAACAAAGCTAATAAAGGGTCTGGAGATATTAGTTATGAGGTAAGTTTGCGAACACTGAACTTAATATCTCTGGAGAAGAGACGCTTGAGAGGGGATATAATTTCAATTTACAAATACCGTACTGGTGACCTCACAATAGAGATACAACTTTTTCACGGAAGGGAATTTTAATATTCGCAGTCCAAGGCCTTCAGGGAGAAGCTTAAAGGGGTTGTAAAGGTAAAAAAATTTTTTTCCTAAATAGCTTCCTTTACCTTAGTGCAGTACTCCTTCACTTACCTCATCCTTCCATTTTGCTTTTAAATGTCCTTATTTCTTCTGAGAAATCCTCCTTTCCTGTTCTTCTGTCTGTAACTCCACACAGTAATGCAAGGCTTTCTCCCTGGTGTGGAGTAGAGTGCTCGCCCCCTTCCTTGGACTACGGGAGAGTCAGGACGCTCTCTACACACAGCTCCTTTCTCCATCTGCAACGTAAAGAGCGTCCTGACTCTCCTGTATTCCAAAGGAGGGAGCGAGCACGACACTCCACCACACCAGGGAGAAAGCCTCGCATTACTGTGTGGAGTTACAGACAGAAGAACAGGAAGTGAGGATTTCTCAGAAGAAATAAGGACATTTAAAAGCAAAATGGAAGGATATAGTAAGTGGAGGAGGACTGCACTAAGGTAAAGGAAGATATTTAGGAGAAAAATGTTTTACCTTTTAAGACCCATCTCTTCTGAAGACATAGGTAGACACTGAGGCGATTTAGTTCACGTTTGTAGCACTTTATAAGTTATTCATTCATTCAGATAAGCACCTGACCAACCACAACATACAGAGATATACAAGGTAAAACTGACATATAATCACACACACAGGTTGTCTTTTTTCAACCTCACTTACTATGTAACATTCTCTCCAGATATGTAATTTCCTGCTTGTGTGATTGGTTTACTGATTTTCCCAGAAGTCTGCTCTATGATACAAGTCAGAGTTTGAGTATCCCCTGCAGCAAAAATGACATTTGTGGTGCAATGATACTCTTTACATGGAAATCGTGTCTAAAGGGATGCAGATCCTGCGACTTTTCTTATTAGAACCTTACAGGTGCAGCAGCTGATTAATAATTCTAAAACCACTCCTATACAGATTCATGTTGCGCATGGACACAGAAAAACAAACAGTTATTTCTTCAGAATAACAAAAAGTAGGAATCTTCAATAAAGTTTGTTAAAATCCTTGTAAGGTACAAAGATCACCCAGAGCGGAGTGTTTTTTTTTTTCACAATAAAAATTTAGTTGCTTTATAGGAGGGTGTGGGTCCGAGAACTTTTATGGAAAGTTTAACGCTTCTCTCAGATACTTTATTAAACTAGACCAGCGGTGATGCAGAGTTGCAGCCCTGCTAACACTTTTTTTTTAGGATGTTGTTGCACCAGAACCTCTGATGTTTTCTCAGTTGGAGGAGAGTGGAGTGTTTTTAATGTATGATAATCCTTTCTCTGAATGGAAATCATTTTCAAGTACTCAAACTTTAAAACCACATAGATTTGTCCTCCTACAACCTCATCAGCAAAGCATAGCGAGCTAATGAATTTCTAGCCTGCATTCTGAACATTTGCATATATATTTAAGTGCTGCAATGGATTTCCTGCAATTTACATTTTCCTACTTTATTCAGGGCTGTTATATATTTATTTTTTAGAGTCTCATACAGACAAACCTTATATTTACATCCTTTTAATCTACATTATATTGTGCCATTTTCTAGCAATTTCAATCCATTTTCTGTCAGAATCTCGGAGTATAAGCAGAGTATTTGACTATAATGTTGAAGAGGAAATGATAGGACTGTGCATTTAAAGGTACTTAAACCTCAAGCTTGCCTTAATTGAATGTGCCTGGTATGGGGATTTAGCGGCTAGGCAAAAGTTTTATGCAAACGTGACAAACTGCTCACCCTTTCCCTGGTGTCTGAGAGTGATTTAAAGCGGAGCTCCACCCTGAATTATTATTTTTTTTTTAAATGCTGCAAAAAAAGAAAAACATTATTTTATTTGTATACCTATCTGAAGTGCCTGTTGCTAGGCAGATTGTCCTAATCTGCCACTTCCTGATCCACGGTCCATCTTCTTTCTTCTCCTCCTCGCGCTGTCTCCTGGGGAATGGGAGAGTAGTGTCTTCTGGGACCTTGTGTGTGTGTGTGTGTGTGTGTCCCAGTAAACATCGCCCATTCACGTAGCGCCAAGCGACTCGCGCATGCGCAGTAAGGAATCAGGCTGTGAAGGGGCAGCCGAGACCCGAGCGATTTCTTGGCTTAGGCTGCCGTCATCGCAGACACCCTGGAAGGTAAGTGTCCTTTATTAAAAGTCAGCAGCTACAGTGTTAGTAGCTGCTGACTTTTAATTATTATTATTTATTTTTTAAACAGAACCTCCTCTTTTAAGTAGGAAAAATAAATAAAAACCTCAATGGGAATAAAACAATGCTATACGCATTACATAGTAGGCGTGGTTGAAAAAAGACACAAGTCCATCCTATGTTGGTTATATACATTGCGAAAAGAGTCAAACTGCCCAGAAATTTCTTACCTGCATCTTCCTTGTAGATAATAAGACTGGCCACACACTTATAGCAGTATAATTTTATTCAGTACCAGAACGGTAAAGAAAAAACGCATTTCTGCAGGTAGATTTGCAAATCTTTTGATGAAAGACCCACTACAAAAAAAACCTGAAGGATGGTGCTGTGAATGCCAAAATTTACGTTCAAGCACTGTGCAGACTTCTGTGCTATCTGCAGAAGTGAGCCAATTACTTGACCACCTAACAGTATACTTGTGGAGGTGTACTTGACTCCCTCTATGTAAAGATCACCTTCAGTATTCCCATTCCTTCAGAAAAGCATTATTTAGGGTAGTTTTGGTAAATGGTTGTTTGCTACTGATTGAAATGGGGAAAAAAATTGCTATAAGCCATCTGTTCATGCTAATTTTTTTTTTTTTGTACAGCTTTAGTCCCATTACTTGGCAGTAATGAAGTATGCCCCAAATCATGCAGGCAGCGGGTTCCTGAAGAAATTTTCACTGCAGGGATGCCCTGTCCTCTTCTAGTCTCTGAACTTCTTGTGCTGACATGTATAGTCATGTGATTTTATTGTACAGATTATTCAAAAAACATGCAAGATAAAATATACCACACTAAAAGTTAAAATCGTACACAGTGAGATAAAATTGGAAAGCACATAGTGAAAACTGATGAAATGCACCCTTTAACCGCAGTGATCCCGTGTTCCACTGTTTGCTTCGTCAGGACACATTCGGGGGGTATTTGAGAGAAACGGGTCTCACTATCTTGTCAGCATAAAGACATGCCTAGATGAAGACAGAACCCCTTCCAAATGGGCATCAGGTATCACCATATAGAGCAGTCTACTTTCCAAATATTTGTAATCATGTACTAAAGTAGTTATAGAGATGCAGGGAGTAAAAAAAAACTGCGGCGGGCTGTATCAAGCGGAGGTGCTCCAACAGTCAACTCATCGACACATAAGCCCATTTATTATAGGAGCTGGAGCAAACTATTCTGCAAGTAGCACACATAGCTACAGCCACAAAGTATCCATTATTCAGATAAGGCCATCTATACAATCGCAGTGCTAAATATGCCCAGGTGGAGTGCTGAGGTTCTGGTTGAGCTGCTTGAAAAAGTTGGACCGGGGACCTGTCCCTTCTCCATTGTTAAGTTATTTCACAGTTTGTTCTGCCTATAACATGATCTATTAATGGGGGCGAGTCTCGGGATTAGTGATAAGCGCAGGCGTGTTCAAACTATGATCCAAACCCACAGAGCTGGCAGTGACCCGCATGGGACCATTATCCTGCGCCATTGGCATTCCCCGCCCCACAGCTGCTGTGTTCTCGGGGAATTATTTAGGCTATCAGTGTTTTGATCTTTGAGGATGCTAGTATCCTGCGTGATGTAACGATGCTAGCGCTATTATAGAATTCTGACATACAGGATTATGCCTTGTCGCGGCCTCCACAGCTTGGGCATGTATTTGCAAATGTGTGCAAACAAAACCCCTGTTTTTAAGGTGAACTGTTAGGATTATTTGGTTTGTTGAAGGCTCGCTGGTAAGTTGAGCTGGCAATTATTCTTTGTTTTTATATGACTTGCTGCCATTCTATATGTTACTTGCTGTTAACCTCTTCATGCCAAGCACACGCAAATATGCGGCCTCGGGGGTGGCCTTGCCTTGGTGCTGAGGGACCACCTGTTTGCATGCAATTGCGCCAATAGAGGTCTGCCGAGAGCGCAGTCGTGGCGGCTAATGAAAAGCTCCCGTTTGCTGCTTGCCATCAAAAGCTTTCCGATAATGTGACAGCCAATCATAGCGGTCACATGACCATAAGCCCTGCCCCACATCCCAGCATTCTAAACTCCTTAAAGGGCCAGCAGGCGCCAACTGTAAGGGGTTAATGCCAGTCATAGGTTGGGGCAGTTGCTATTTGTACACATAAAGCGGAGTTCCAGACATTTCTGTGTTTATTAACAGTCAGCAACTACAAAAAGTGTACCTGCTGACTTTTTTAATAAACTCGCTCTCACCTGTCCCACGGTCCAGCGATGCGACCCCCAGAAGTCTCAGTTCTCTCCCCCCCACCTCTCTCCAGCGCCGGCATCACTAGTGTTGGCACCCGGCTGTGACAGCTTGCGGCTTCAGTCGGGTGCCCATGTGTGGGTCACGTTGCGAATTTCCAGGCAATCTTTTGGGACCTGTGATGTGTTCCAGAAGATTGCAGGGAAGGGGAGAGGAGAACTTCAGCTCAAGTCGCCTAGACAGCGAGAGCCGGAGCTTGGGTATCTGTCAAAACCAGGTACTCTCTCCTCCCAAGAAAATGAGGCATGTCAGGGGGTCAGGAGTCCTTTTAAAGCAGAAGTTCCACTTTTGGGTGGAACTCCGCTTTAAGTATGCCTGTGTGAACTGAGCCTAATTGCATTTTGTATTTTTTTAAAGTTTGTATGACGGGTAAAAATAATCACACAACTGCTTACATTTTATGGTTTTGTTCAAGCAAAATTGTATCTTTTTTTTTTCCCCGCCATCCAGCCGGTAGGAGCGTGTCCAATGCAGAGCAGGACATGTGGAAGAAGAGCTTCTCCAGCTTTGAGAAAGGAATCACCAACTTTGAAGCCATCCGGGACTCCACAAACATGGCTCTCTTACTGTGTAACCTTGGGAGACTGATGAGGATCTGTGCCCAGGCACACTGCGGAAGTGAAAATGTTGTGAGAAGGGGGGAGTTCTCTCCAGAGGAGGCTCTTTATTACAATAAGGTGGGACTGTGTGTCAATGTGTACATACACACGCTTATTGATGTAGTACTTGGAAAGCAATATACAGTATATATAGTATAGCATATGTACTGTTGGGCGCCTATTTATCTAATGTCCATATTGCAAGTCTGTTTCTGTTCCAAGGCCAATACAGTGGGGAACCATACATGCTTCAGTGATCTCTAATGAACTTTCCTGCTACTCAAACTGAATATATTTTGATAATATTTAATTATTTTAAACAGACATAAAAAAAAAAACACTAAGCATTTTAAAAGCTTTCACCACAAGCCATATTTAATTAGGCATATATTTGTACTCCTATGCTACCATTTGTGACTAACGCAGAATGCTGGAGAAGTGAAAGAACACATCAGTACATAAACCCCCTCATTTGTTCTGCCATGATAACACTTTTCATGACTGCTTGTGGCATTTTTTATTAGTAGTTTTTAGCTGTACTTTTCTGAGCCAAACAAATAAGTTATAACTATACAATTGAGTGTTTTCCATCTTCCAGGCACCATTTTAATATGTTTGGTATTACTGTATATAGTACAGTAGTATGTATGTGTTCGTCTATAGTCTTTTTGCCTTACAAGTGTACCCCCCCTTATTTTTTCTTTTTTTTCTTTTTACTACTTAAAAGAAATCAAATCTTGTGTGTGATCTGTTCAAGTATGGGCTAGGGGTCCTAATAACTTATTTTATTTACACACATTTCTGTATGTCTCCTCATGGCACAAATTGCAACATTTTTGTTCCTTTTGGGCTTGATTTTGGTAAAACTATAATTCCATAAGCTATGTAGTGCAGAGAGGACTTGTATTAATATAAAAACAAAAGTAATCATATTACTTTTCAAAAGCAATGTTTAGTCAAATCATAGGAAGCTGTCTCATCATCGGGTACATAACCCTAGGCAGTCAATGCTCTCTAATTTTTAGCCAAATCATGGGGATGAATAGTCCAAAAAGTAACCCTAACGGCTGATCACATTCAACAAAACTTGGAATTCTAGGCTATTGCCAAACTGTCCTTAAAGTCATTCTAAAGGCAGAAGTTTTTTTTTTTTAAATACACCTGGGTGCAGCATCCCCCCCCCCCCCCCATATTATACTTACCTGAGATACCAATCTCGATCCAGTGTTGTGCATGGAAGCAGGTACTCTCCTGGGTCTCTATCCTCTCAATGGCTCATTCAGCAGCAGGAGCAACCATTGAGCAACTGAGGAGAGAGCAAGGGGCTTTGTGTGTGAAGGGATTCTGTCCATTCACAGGAGCGCACCTGGTCGAGTGCCCCCATAGCAAAAGGCTAACCATAGCAAGAAGTCGGGACCACCGGCAAGGGACCCAAAAAGGGAGGACCAGGGCTGCTCTGTGCAAAATCCACTGCACAGAGCATGAATGTAAAATATATATATATATATATATATATATATATATATATATATATATATATTTTATTTTTTATTAACTTGTAGAATCACTTTAAAAGAGAAGTACCCACCTAGGTGGATGCAGTCCCCTGCTGACACCACTGATGGCTCCTTTCCCAGTCTTCAGTGATCAGAAAGCCAGTCACTGACAGGCACCGGCTCTCTGCCTCTCCAGCACTCCCTTGAATACTGGGCTGTACAGGGGGCGGCTCACTTAATGGCTGAGCCAGCTGCCAGTCCAGGCATCTGGGTGGGTCTTTCCCCAGCCTGGACCAGCCAAGTGACATCAGCCAGCAGGCGGGTTTAGCCCATTGTTGTCTAAAAACTGGTCACAGGAGTGCAGAACAAACTGCATTCCTGTAATCCATAGAAAATGTATGGTCAAAAACAGCTTTGGCCATACTTCTTTTTTGAAACCTGCTCCCTCTCCCTCTTCTAAATCCTATTCTAGCTACCCTGTGAAGAGAAGGTGCTTATACGTGCCTATTCTGTGGGCCTGGCATGATCTCTCAAGCAACCAGCTTCAGGGGAGTGGAGATATCGCTGCTAATTGTGGAAATGTCTGGCCTGTGACATTACCCATAGGCTTGCTATCGGGCATCCGTTGTCTGCTGTTCGTTCACATGACCAGATCGAAGCGCCCCCAAGAATAGGTAAGTATAAGCACCTTCATTTTCACAGGGTAGTTAGAATCGGTGCCATTTATAACTTTTTAGCTGACTATTAGGGTAGAATTGTAACCATCAATGTAAGGAGCATTTTCCTAATATAGAATTGAGGGGAACCACGCTCCAAAAATAGGGAAAGGAGGGAGGGGGGGGGGGGGTGCAATTGGTTGCAAGTGGAAGCTGCTCCCTAGATAATGCAGAGTGCTGGATTATAACTTGTGTACGAGTGGGATAGGGGCGCTAAAGAAATTAAGTTGTATATAGATATACAAAAGTGCTAAAAATGGTGGGGTGCTTAGGATGATCAGTGTGAACTAGCTGAATATAGCAATCACATGCATTGGAAGTAAATTACAACAGACAACAAAACTGTGATAGTACAAACAATTAATGCAATGTGCAGTGGACAATATATTGTCTGAAGTCCATATATAATACTATTGCACCAGCAATAGTGTGCAATACTGAAGTTTAAAGTGCTCCGTGCTCAAAAGGTCTTCCAAATAATGGTTCCACCTTCACCAGAAAAGATCACCACAAGTGAGGATAGATGGCTCCTTACCAGATGATGTTGACCTATTATTTAAAATAAGGTCAATTGAGCTTGTGAGTCAACTGCTTAACATGGACGATCCGATAACACGGCTGTAATCGAGGCATCACACCAAATGGCTCATTGTGCCAAACAATGTTGACATCCTACAGAACTTCTGACTGTCACAAACTTCTCTATGATCATCAATGTGTGTCAACTGGAGCCCGGGAGGCTGGCAAAAGTCCGGTTGACTTGATTTCTAAACCCAAATGCTGGATTATTTTTCCACCTTCATCGCTTGCTACCAAAGCCCGCAGCAGCAGCAGACCCCCGGCAGTTGAGTGTGGAGGGCGTTTTGGGTGAATCTCATGTGCATTTAAAAGGATAAAGCAATAACAACTTCACCCAACACGCCCTCCACACTCAACTGCCGGGGGTCTGCTGCTGCTGCGGGCTTTGGTAGCAAGCGATGAAGGTGGAAAAATAATCCAGCATTTGGGTTTAGAAATCAAGTCAACCGGACTTTTGCCAGCCTCTCGGGCTCCAGTTGACACACATTGATGATCATAGAGAAGTTTGTGACAGTCAGAAGTTCTGTAGGATGTCAACATTGTTTGGCACAATGAGCCATTTGGTGTGATGCCTCGATTACAGCCGTGTTATCGGATCGTCCATGTTAAGCAGTTGACTCGCAAGCTCAATTGACCTTATTTTAAATAATAGGTCAACATCATCTGGTAAGGAGCCATCTATCCTCACTTGTGGTGATCTTTTCTGGTGAAGGTGGAACCATTATTTGGAAGACCTTTTGAGCACGGAGCACTTTAAACTTCAGTATTGCACAATATTGCTGGTGCAATAGTATTATATATGGACTTCAGACAATATATTGTCCACTGCACATTGCATTAATTGTTTGTACTATCACAGTTTTGTTGTCTGTTGTAATTTACTTCCAATGCATGTGATTGCTATATTCAGCTAGTTCACACTGATCATCCTAAGCACCCCACCATTTTTAGCACTTTTGTATATCTATATACAACTTAATTTCTTCAGCGCCCCTATCCCACTCGTACACAGCATTTTCCTAATGACCCCTTATGGAATAACCTTAGCCGGGGGTTCCCGGTGACCTCCTTTACAGCCTGTCAGTCAGCAGCATTTATATATTTGTAGTCTGGACTGCTTTGGGTCTATTTTATCCTCAATAGTCATCTAATATTGAGCAAACATTGACTGCCTAGTATGATATACCTGGTAATGATAGTCTTCTGTGATCTGACTTCACACAGCTTGTGAGTGTCTCCTTTTGTATTTGGTTTAGTCTTATATAGTCCACTTCTTCTCTATTTTTCTTTTCAATTTTAACATATGCGTTAGGGGTACGGATTAGAATGCACAATGATTAGCAGGTAGAAAAGAAACATCTTTAATAATCTGTATTTGCCACGTTAATTGTACAATATTCTGCAAGGGGGAACTTGTTACTTCAAGTGGAACTTTAGAACAGGAAAATTATCTGTTGATTGTCTTGACCTGTTGGGGGGAAAAAAGCTGCTCATTCATTTTGGCTGCAGCACTGATCTGTATATTCTAACAGCGCAGAAGGGAGGATTCACTTTGAATGGGTGAATGGGGGGATCTGTTCAATTTTTTGAATGAACGAGTTTTTGCTTAACGTTCGCACTACATGCAGTTTCAGTGCGTTTTTTTATAGTTTTCTACGTTCCAGTATAGTTTTGTGCAGAAAAAATGCAGCATATTCTACTTTTTTTACCGGAAACTGGAGCTGACTGCAGCAGTGTGAACTAGGGCCATTGGAATACATGGAAAACACTTTGCATGCATTTTTCATGCAGAAAAAACTGCACTCATGCATTTGGCATAACCTGCTACACTGTTAATTGTAAGGTAACACTGCCTAATCTGTTTGTTTTACAGGCTATCGATTACTATCTCAAAGCATTGAAGTCTCTGGATAAAAGAGATACTCATCAGGCTGTGTGGGACTCTGTTTATTGGGAACTGTCCACGACCTATTTTACAATGGCCACCCTGCTGCAGGACTATGCTCCCATCTCCAGGAAAGCACAGGAGCAGGTAGGTGTGCTTATAGACTAACAGACTCCTAATGTGATCATACTGTGTGTCCAGCATGCAGTTCTCAGGGCTGATCTCCGTTTCTTGCAGGAGGGAATGTATAGAAAGCTGGCCATACACTAGTAGCATTTCATTCAAAATTCTTCATTTTAAGAACATTTCCTAATCGTTGGTGGGGGTCAAACTGAGGTTTGTTTTTGACTACAGTGACACAAATTTAAAGTTGCAGGATGGAAACATTTCTCAAATGATCTAATTCCTAAGTGAATGTGATTTTCATGTAGGAAATGTATAATACATTCATTCAAAATTGAATGTTAAAAGCAAACAAAATTTCGAAGTCCTTTTTTAAAGGACATTAATCCATTCATCAAATGTACAAAGAGTATTTTTGCAGATATTTGAAAGAATGCTTGTTTGAAAATCTACTAGTGTATAGTCGGCTTACAATCTAGTACAAAAGATATATTTGTGACATTCAGATGGTTGCATAAAAATTTGGCATAAAGAACATGAAAGAATGAATACATCCTGCCTTGTATCAATGGTTCAGGCTGAGATTTGCATCATGCATGGGCAGCTGGTAAATCTGCAGCAACTGTGTGATGTTATCATATCACTAGGAACCAAAATCTCTAAAGGAATGTTTCCAACACCTAGAATTTATGCCATGAAGAATTAGGGGTCCAACCTGGTACTAGCAAGGTGTATCTAATAATAAAGTGGACAGTGAATTAATATTTATTCTTTTTGCCTGAATGCTCCTGCTGTATAACAAGTGTATAGTATGGATGCAGGGAGGCATACGCGCAGTGGCGTATCTAGGGTATGGCAGCCATGGCAAGTGCCATGGGCACCATGGGGAGGGGGGCAGCAAAAAGGTACTCCCCAAACGAAAAAAAACACCCGTCCTCCTGCGGCCGTCTTGGACACTAATGTGGCTCCCGGCATCACGGCTGGCCTGCTGAAGAGCGGCACCTGCACAGCAATTGCTAATATTGCTACTTGGCCTAGGGAGGGGAGTGACAGGTGCCCCCATGATGGCCGATGACTGGCCATTGATGGGCACAGTGGCTGCAATAAAAAAAATTCTCAGTTTGCGCCCCCCCAAAATTTTCAGTACCAGCTCCAGTGTCCCTCTCTGTCCTTGTCGCACTGCGTCTCTCCCTGCCTCTGGTTATCTAAAAGGTTTCAAATGTATTGACAGGGGCGTAGTTTCAGTGCTTGCCATAGGCACTATTTTCACTAGATACGCTTCTGCAGACGTGTGAACCAAACTTCCTTTTTACCAGAAATGATTTGTGTCTGAATGTAGCCGCCAGTGATGATCATTCTCATTCAAATATATGAAGATGTTGTTTTTTTATATTTTGATGTGTTGTCTGCAGATTGAAAGAGAGGTGACAGAAGCCATGATGAAGTCTCTGAAGTACTGCGATGTGGAAACGGTGTCCGCTCGACAGCCTTTATGTCAGTACCGCGCTGCAACCATCCATCACCGGCTCGCCTCCATGTATCACAGCTGTCTGAGAAACCAGGTACATGTCTTCTAGAAGGATATTCTTACCAGGAATGTCTTCAGATTTCTGTCTCTCACCCTATTGGAATGATTTTTATCTCCCTTCCTGTTCTTGTAAAAGAAATGGGGGAGGTGGGCGCTAGATTCAGGCATCACTGGGACAGGCAATTAAAAATAATAATAACATTGTCAGAAGTTCTGGTTGTTTTTCTACTCTACTAAAATGTGCTTTTTATTAAGAGCACTTTCACACTGGGGGATTCAGCGGTAAATTTTTAACTGCGCTTTTCAGCCGCTAGTGGTGCGCTTTTAACCCCCGCTAACAGGTGAAAAATGGTTAAAAGGGGCGGCAAAGCTGCGCTGGTGAAGCGGCAATGCGCAGGGACGCTTTAGGAGCGGTGTATATACCTCGCCTAAAGCACCTCAAAGATGCTGCTTGCAGGACTTTTTTTTAACATCCTGCAAGCGCACCGCTTCAATGTGAAAGCCCTCGGGACTGGACTGGACACTGGACTGACAGGAGAGGCGCTTTGCAGGCACTATATTTATATATATTTAGTGCTATAGCGCCTGTTAAGCACCTCAGTGTAAAAGTAGCCTTATGTTGGTGGCCCCATTCACACTACTGCGCCTTTAAAGTATCGCGATTTTGCCACCACAAATTGTGGGACAAGTCGTATAAGTGTGAACGGGGCCTCGGGGAGATTCTCCAACTCTTCCTTTTCCTGAAAGAAACTGCAGGAAATTTCCATCAGGGGGCTCAGATGACCATAAAAAAGTAACTGACAGAGGTTCCAACACTTACCCAGCTCTATCCAAATATGAAAATGTTTAAAGGGGTTTTAAAGGTTCGTGTTTTTTTACCTTAATGCATCCTATGCTTACTGGCCTCGAAAGTCCTGCGTCGAGACCCAGAATTCTCGGCTCTTCATTTGATAGATTGATAGCAGCGCAGTCAGCTCGCGCTGCTGTCAATCAAATCCAATGATGTGGCCTCTGGGGGGGGGGGGGGCAGTGCCAAGTCCAGCATTCGTGTCTATGGATGTAAATGCTGCACTCGGAAGCATGTCCGCAAGGTGACCCTCTTGGGAAAGCACTTCCCAGGGGGGTTAGCTGATGTGGGGAGGAGCCAAGACAGCTGCCGAGAAACCCCAAAAGACGAGGATCGGGGTTTTTTTTTTTTTCAAGGATACATTCACCTTTAGACTTGTATCTAGGGTGACAGCAGACATGTGCTCTCCCCGCACCTGCTATCTAAACTTTAACAACTTCACCTTCTGAAGATTTACTCCCACCCATCCTGACCAGGCTGTTCTTTATGAAACGGCACTGCGCTACTTTAAAAGACACCTGCGATTTCCTGCGACATTATACCCAAATAAATTGTACGTGCCATAAACAAAAAAGATAGACAATTTAAAGGAAAAAAAAAATATTTTTTTACTTTCTGCAATAAAACATCCAATAAAAAAAATCTAATTTCTTCATCAATTTAGGCCAATATGTATTCCACCACATATTTTTGGTAAAATAATCTAAATGCGTGTATATTGATTATAAATATACAATTTAAATAAGCGTATATTGATTGGTTTGTGCAAAAGTTATAGCGTCTACAAAAATAGTTTTATGGCATTTTTTATTATTATTATTATTATTTTTTTTACTAGTAATGGCGGCGATCTGCAATTTTTTTTTTTAATCGTGGCTGCGATATTGCGGTGGACACATCAGACACTTTTGATGCTATTTTGCGACCATTGTCATTTATACAGCGTTCAGTGCTATAAAAATGCACTGATTACTGTATAAATTTCACTGGCAGGGAAGGAGTTGCCCACTAGGGGACAAGGAAGGGGTTAAGTGTGTCCTAGAGAGTGATTCTAACAGTGTGGGGCATGGGCTTACAATGACCAAAATATTGTGCAGCGTTGAAGAAAATTAAGCTTAATTTACACGTCATACCTGTAGGCAAAGCGTCGCTTCCCAGAGGTGGATTGTAGGGGTGATGAGCTGCTTTGCTTGGCCTACAGGTATGGCATGTAAACTAAGCTCCGATCTTCTTAAAGTGATTGTAAACCTTCACATGTACACAGTGAAGTGACTAGCATTAGATGATACACACAGATGAAACAAATTCTCCTACATAAAATGTTGCTGTTTATCTTCTACCATTTTGTCTGTCATTCTGAAAACACACAGAAGAAAGGATTTCTCTTTAGTTTTATCAGCAGGGGAAGTCTTTACACAGCTAAAATCTCTGAGCCCTGATTGGAGGGAAGTGACGGCCCCCTTCACTCAGTATGGAGATCAATCGCAGCTGTGGATCAATCTCAGACTGTGCATCAGATCTTTCCCATCACTTTTTTAACTCTTGGTGTCGGGGCAAAGCTGCCAGAAGTGAGTCCTGCTGATAAGAGGAACCAGACAGAAGATAGAAATGACTTGGAGCTTTGTAGAGAGACAAGTACACAGTATAGAAGGATGTGCTGTTTTCATATTTCATGTCTGAGGTTTACAACCACTTTATTCATACATCTAGGGACACAGGGCATCTTCTTACTCGTGGCTCACTGGGTAATGCTGCCACCTTCAGGTGAATAGACACTGGCAGAGGAAGAAAAGGCGGGCCTAACACCTCCCATCACAGCTTAGCCTCAGCTGCCAAGGAATGCCGGGTGGAAAATTCTTGGCGGAACAATGACTGCAGCCAATCAGATGCAGTCACTATTTGGGCATTCTAACAGTTGTGGGAGCAAGGGCTGTCGGAGCACAAAAGCTAGCAGGGGAGATTCCTCCTCAAGTGGTTTCTCTCACTTGGTCCTTAACATGTAGGGCCAGCCTAGGGCAGGCTTAGTATATGATATTTGTAAGGCTGCTTTCACATTGAGCAGTGGAGCCGCGGTGGCGGTATAGCAGCGCGATTTTTAGCACTGCTATACCTTCGTATTTACCGCGGTATTCGGCCGCTAGCGGTGCGGCTTTAACCCCCGCTAGCGGTCGTAAAAGGGTTAATAACGCCCGCAATGCGCCTCTGTAGAGGTGCATTGCGAGCGGTATTACTGCGGTTTCCTATTGATTTCAATGGGAAGGAGCGGTAAGCACACCGCTCCTATACCGCTGCAAAGATGCGGCTAGCAGGACTTTTGGAGCGGTCCTGCTAGTGCACCGCTTCAGTGTGAAAGCCTTCGGGCTTTCACATTGAAGACTACAGGCCAGGTTTTTTTCAAGCGGTATAGCATCGCTATTTTTAGCGATGTACCACGTAAAAAACACCTCAATGTGAAAGGGGCCTAAAGGTTGGCAGCTTCACTTTTATCAGAATTGCATACCGTGTGGTCAGACATAATCACTTTTGTATAATTGTATATATGGGTTTAGAGGGGTAAATTCCTACTCCCTAATATGTACCGTAATGTAGCTACATGAAAGAAAATAGTTTTCGAGGCATAGTGCGTGGTCTCCTCCTCTGTGCATTGTCCTGTGTATTAGACAGCTTGTATCACAATACCTGCTTTTTCTTCAGGTGGGGGACGAGCACGCAAGAAAACAGCACCGTGTTCTAGCCGATCTCCAGTACAGCAAAGCAGTGAAGCTCTTCCAGGTGCTGAAGGACGCTCCATGTGAGCTTCTCAGAGTGCAGCTCGAAAGAGTCGCCTTTGCAGAGTTCCAGATGTCTAGTAAGTTTTCCATTATGATGTTTTATGGTATCATTCACATGTTTGGTTCAAAGTAAGACTGTATATTTACACTCACCGGCCACTTTATTAGGTACACCTTGCTAGTACCAGGTTGGGCCCCTTTTGCCTTCAGAACTGCCTTCATTCTTGGTGGCATAGATTCAACAAGGTGTTGGAAATATTTGTCAGATTTTGGTTCATATTGACATAACATCACACAGTTGCTGCAGATTTGTCAGCTGCAAATCCATGATGTGAATCTCCATTCCACCACATCCCAAAGGTGCTCTATTGGATGAGATGTGGTGAGTGTGGAGGCCATTGGAGTCCAGTGACCTCATTGTCCAGTGGTGAGATGATTGGACCTTTGTGACATGGGGCATTATCCTGCTGGAAGGAGCCATCAGAAGATGGGGACACTGTAGTCATAAAGGGATGGACATGGTCAGCAACCATACTCAGGTAGGCCATGGCATTTAAACGATGATCAATTGGGGCCCAAAGTGTGCCAATAAAATATCCCCCACACCATTACACCACCAGACTGAACCGTTGATAAAAGGGAGGATGGATCTATGCATTCATGCTTATGCCAAATTCTGACCCAACCATCTGAATGTCGCAGCTGAAATCGAGACTCGGACCAGGCAACGTTTTTCCAATCATCTACTGTCCGATTTTTCCTGTGTGAATTGTAGCTTCAGTTTCCTGTTCTTAGCTGACAGGAGTGGCACCCGGTGTGGTCTTCTGCTGCTGTAACACATCTGCTTTAAAGTTCGATGTGTTGCGCATTCAGAGATGGTATTCTGCATACCTTGGTTGTAACGATTGGTTATTTGAGTTACTGTTGCCTGTCTATCATCTCAAACCAGCCTGTCAATTCTCCTCTAAGCTCAGCAAGGCATTTTCCTCCACACAACTTCCGCTGTCTGGATATTTTCTCTTTTTCGGACCATTCTCTGTAAACCCGAGAGATGGTTGTTTGTGAAAATCCCAGTAGATCAGCAGTTTTTGAAATTCTCAGACCAGCCCATCTGACACCAACAATCATGTCATGTTCAAAGTCACTTAAAGGGGTTTTAAAGGTAAGTTTTTTTTACCTTAATGCATCCTATGCATTAAGGTAAAACTAAAAAAACATCTCACAGCATTAATAAGCGTATATCGATTGGTTTGCGCAAAAGTTATAGCGTGTACAAAATAGGGGATAGAATTATGGCATTTTTATTTTTTTTATTTTTTTACTAGTAATGGCGGAGATCTGCGATTATTATCAAAACTGCGACCATTATGGCGAACACATCGGACACTTTTGACATATTTTTGAGACCATTGACAATATTACAGCGATCAGTGCTATAAAAATACACTGATTACTGTAAAAATTTCACTGGCAGGAAAGGGGTTAAGACTAGGGGGCGATCAAGGGGTTAATTGTGTTCCCTCTCTGTGTTCTAACTGAAGGGGGGAGGAGACTTACTAGGGAAAATTACAGATAGATGTTCATACTTTGTATGAACACCTGATCAGTCATTTCTCCCCTGAAAGAACTGGGAGCTGTGTATTTACACACACCGCTTCCGGTTCTCGCTGTGTCACAAGCGATCGTGGGTGCCTGCGGTCATCTCCCCTGCCAGGCACTTGCATCGGCTCCGTGGGCGAGCAGGGCGAAGCGACGCAAAATAACGTTGTTTTGACGAGCCATGCTGGCTGATCCTGCCAGTTTCTGCCCTCCCCATTTGCTTGCCATTATAAGCTGATTAAAGCATAATTGATGAGTAGATCATATAATATTGCTTTTCCTGTAAAAGTTTTGCCCAATCCAGACCCTCCCTATTTGCCAATGAGCTTTTCCATCATATTAAAGTGGTTGTAAACCCAACCAGACAACTTGCACCTACAGCTTACCTGTAGGTGCAAGAAATATCTCCTAGGAGATATTTGCAGAAAACAATGCACCGATGTCTACAGCGCGCATGCGCCGTAGACACTGGCGCAGGTGCACTAAGTGTGAATGGGATAAAGTCTGAATGGGATAATGCCGGAAACCTGCGCATGCGTGGGGATCCTGCCGGTCCAGCACGCATGTGCGGGAGTGACATTGATTTAAAGGAAGACGCTCCGAGGGGACATGGCGGCGGGGAGAGAGGAACGCTTCGTAGGCTTCAATCTCGAGTAAGTGACACATAATGAGCTAGTATGCTATGCATACTAGCTCATTATGCCTTTTTCTTGCAGGGTTTTTTTTTGGGGGGGGGTTACTTCCTCTTTAACCACTTGAATGCCAGACCCCTTCATTACCAGGCCACTTTTCAGTGCTGTGATAGTTTAACAATTATCAGCCATGAACACTGCATCTGAATGAATTATGTCTTATTGTATTACGTTTTTTTTCTTTTCCTAGTATTTTTCTAACTACAGGGTTCCTTATATTTATAGAATAAATTTTTTCAACAAAAACAATTTTTCTGTTATAGACATTTCAAATATGGCAAAACAGTACTAAAACCCCCACAATTTCTGCTTTCTGAAAAGTAGACGCCACAAGGTTGGTCTAGTTTTTATTTTTTCTCGTTTTTGTGATCTGATGGCCCCCAATTGCTTTCGAAATTCAACCAACCAAGCCTTCAATTTCACCTCCTGTTGCTAAAGAAAATAATTTTCGTGGCTGGGAATCTTGTTTTCTTTTTTTGTACATGCTTATTTCTTTTTCGATTTACATTTGTCGCACGATTCTCCCATCATTGATTTAGAAAAAACTGTAGTATTTCGGAAAAAAAATGCCCGATTACTCAAATTTGATGGCCGCCCGAAAATCGTCTGTTGCTGCAGCCCAATAATGGTGCGAAATTCAAACAAAAATTATTTTGAAATTCAACCCATGTATGGCCTGCCTAAGAAGCATGCTGGTATTGAAGTGGTTAAAACATGGGGCTTAGTAATAGTGCACCAGCTATATTATGTATATGTTCAAATCATACAGTGGGAAGATCAAGTTGGAGGAGTTATGTGCAAGATAAGTGAACTGAAGGGGTTAAAGGGGTGTTCCAGCCCATTTTTATGTTTTATTAAAAGTCTTTTTTAATAAACAGACACTTACCTGCTCCAGGGTTCCAGCGACGCGCCGGCCGGGGCTCCGCTCCTCTCCCCCCCTCCCCGGCCGGCGTCTTCATTGCAAGTGTGGGCACCCGGCCATGACCGCTTTCGGCTTCATGGCCAGGCACCCACTGCGCATGCGTGAGCGGCACTGCACATGCGCAAATGGCGCGGCGCTGCGCCGTCCGATTGGACAGGTGATCGCCTAGGACCTGTGACGTGTCCTAGGCGATCGCCTACAGCAGTGATGGCAAACCTTGGCACCCCAGATGTTTTGGAACTACATTTCACATGATTCTCAAGTACATTGCAAAGTGCATGAGCATCATGGGAAATGTAGTTCCAAAACATCTGGGGTGCCAAGGTTCACCATTACTGGCCTACAGGGAGGGGCTGAAAATAGGCGATTACAAATGGGAGTGGGTCCCGCAGGGCCACAGACCACTACCCAGTGGGACTGGGGAGGTCACTGTCACTGGACGGTTGGGGAAAGCCTTATTGGGGGTTTCAAGATTATATAGTGCGGGGCCTCCGTTATGGTGCAGTACTCTCATGCGGGTGCCGGTGGGATAGGCGGAGCTACCGGTAACCGCATACGTGGATTTTTTTTTTTTTTTGTGTTACCCCTATTGCGGTTTGATACCTACCCTGAATTTATTCACTGTTCTTGTTGTACTATTGTGGCCGTTGTGGGCCTGACTCCTGTTATAAATAAACAATTTAAAAAAAAGAAAATAGGCGATTAAGCTAATCGCCTAACCCCCCCCCCCCCCCAAAAAAAATTACATGACAAATGTGGCATGTAAGGGGGGGTGAGGAGTGTGTTAAGCGGAAGTTCAATTTTTGAGTGGAACTCCGCTTTAATGTACAGCAGGGATTTGCAATTAGCGTACCTCCAGCTTTTGCAAAACTACAAATCCCATCCTTCCCTCTGCCTCTGGGTATCATGCTTGTGGCTGTCAGAGTCTTGCTATGCTTCATGGGACTTGTAGTTCTGCAACAGCTGGAGGTCCGCTAATTGCATATCCCTGATGTGCAGGAACTACGGAGACAGGATGCAGATGAGATGTATGGGGTTGGGATGAAAGAATTGAACACTCCCACAATAACACCCCCCTCCATCTTAAAGTGATACTATAGGTTTGGTTAAAAAAAAAAAAAAAAAATTTCATACTTGCCTCCACTGTGCAGTTTGTTTTGCACAGAGTGGCCCCGAACATCCTCTTCTGGGGGCACTCAGCGACTCTCCTGGCTCCACCCTGCATCAGATAGCCCCCTCTGGGAAGCTCTCTCCCAAAGGGGTTACCTTGCGGGCGCGCTCCTGTGTCCAGCATTCGGCGGTCGTAGCCACCACATGCAGGACTTGACCCCGGTGCCTGCGTCGATGGATTTGATTGACAGCAGCGAGAGCCAACGGCTGCACTGCTATCAATCTATCCAATAAAGTGCTGAGAACCCGTGGAGAGAGCAACGGCAGGATTGCGCCCAGACACTGCAAGGTGTTTTTTCACCTTAATGCATAGGATGGATGCATTCAGGTGAAAAAACACAAATGTTTACAACCCCTTTAAGTCTGCGGTAATTTACCTGAATGAGAATTTGTTTATGATTTTTAATTTATTTTTTCCTCTGTTGGGAAGGGAAGTACCACTGTTTACATTTGTGATTGGCCATCCCAATGATCACAAGGCACAGAACGACTCTTCCTTATTTTTTATTTTTCTGCCTTTGATCTTCCCTGTTTAACTAGTTGCCGACTGCCTAGCCACAATGTACTGCGGGCACTGTAGATAAAGTAACGTACTGGTACGTCGCTGCCTACTCTGATTTATGATGCGTGCATGTGCTGCCTCTGCCTGGCTCCTGTTTTATACAGCGGGAGCCTGTTGGCAAGTCCCGTCCATAAATCGTGCTGATCAACTGTGTACATTCACAGCCCAGAGCTCTGTGTTTACATTCAGCACAGAGCTCTGTACACAGGAAACAATCTCTGCGTTTCTTATCTCTGCAAAGCAGGAATGACAAATCAAGAGATCATTAGTTAAAGGGGTTGTAAAGACAAAAATATTTTCCTCTTAAATTAAAGTCTGACAGTAGCTGATAAAGTAAAAAATAATGTTTTGCATTATAACTAGTTTGATACCTGTTGAAATCGAGCTGTTTTATTCACCTCCATCACTCCTGAATCGTTATTCTCACTGACTTCCTGGTTTGCGGTGTGCATTCATTCTTGCTACATCACGGCCTAATGGGAACTACCGTTCTCATTAGGCTTAGCCTCCATGCCTGTGAGGCCTAAGAGAGCATCTTCACGCAGGGCTGTAGTCATAGGGAGGGAGTGAGCACATACTGCTTTCCACCATGCAAAACCGCTCAGGTGCTGGTGGAAAGCAAGAAGAGGAGAGACAGGAAATGGCATTTTCAAACCTGGATTACTGTGTTTTGGAGGTCAAAAGGAAAAACGAGGTAAGTGATATTTAAATGCTCTAGCTTACAGCAATCAATTGATCTAATAAAAAACAAACCTTTAGTGTTCCTTTAAAAGAAACACACTGAACACGCATATCGCAGTCCCGCTATAAGTCACTGATTGCCGCCATTACTAGTAAATAAAAAAATATCCCATAGTTTGTAGACGCCATCACTTTTTTTGCGCAAACCAATCGGTGTACATTTTTTTTTTTTTACCAAAAACATGTATCAGAATATATATTGGCTTCAATTTATGAAGACATTTTTTTTTATTATTATTATTGTATGTGTTTAATAGCAGAACGTATTATTTTTTTTTTTTTAATAGTGCAAAAAAAAAAAAAAAAACGCAGAGGAGATCAAATGCCACCAAAAGAAAGCTGTATTTGTTGGAGGGGAAAAAAGCCATCAATCTTATCTGGGTATAGTGTCGTATGACCGCGCAATTGTCAGTTAAAGTGACGCAGTGCAGCATTGCAAAAATGGCCCGGTCAGGAAGGGGAGTTAAAGTGATATTAACCACTTAAGGACCCCATCACGCCGATATACGTCGGCAGAATGGCATGGCTGGGCACAATCACGTACCTGTACGTGTCTCTTTAAACCCAGCCATGAGGTCGAATGCGCGCCACCCGGTCCCAAGTGTCTCCCTATATTGTAAAGCGCTGCGCTATATAAATCCTGTATATTAATAATATAAATATGCTCCTTTTCGGAGTCATCCTCCATTAAAGCTAGTCTTTCATAAATAAATCTGCACAATAATGAGCTAAAAATCAATGTTTAGATTTTGACAAAAGCTTACTCCGGGGTGCTTCTGTTTGATGCCCCAATTAGTTTTATTGTTGGTGTAAAGAATATTACGCCTATTTGACTTTGCTAGGACCACCATTTTTTACTTTATGTGTGTGTATGTGTATATATATATATATATATATATATATATATATATATATATACACACACACTCACTCTGTAAGTATAAAATGATGAGTCCTGAATCCCCAGCAGAGGAATAAATCGGTGTTGATAGAAGAGTCACTGCAGGAATAATTCATGAACAGGATATGATCTGTTGTAAACAGTGAGGTGCCACGAGCTATACATTGTGTATATGAATGGTCCTATTTGCCTATACTGCGACATTCTGATGGATTGTTCCAGGTTTGTACAATCCCTTCTGCAGCTTTTAGTTTGCTCGGCTAGCACAATGCAGATAACGTTTGCAGCGGGTGCCCTGCCAGAGGGTATTATAAGAACAGATGTACAGGCAGCGTGTGTGGCACATACAAACAAAGATGCTCATTATGATAAAAGCGCCTCACATGGATGACTCCTATCCCATCTATTATAGACCTGCAGGCTAAAATTACCCCAAATCTGCAAATCCGATTAATTCAACTGAAAAATTGCTGTGCTGGGAAAGTAGAGGGATTTTTTTTTTTTTTTTCTGCCCAGCCTTGTTCACACTTGCTGCTGCCAAGCAGTGTCAGTAGTTGCAGAGCTATGTAAATCCGCTGAATTGGTGACATTTCCTCATTTCAGGCTGGGTTTAGTGCACCAACACTGCGTTAAGTGGCAGGACAGAGACGCTTGGAAAAGGTTGGAGGCTTAAGTAGCAAATACAGAGTTTGTAAGAATAACAAGGAGATGCATTGATACAACATATAAGCTGCTTTACATCAGATATATTTGACGTATTTAACATGCTTTAGCTAGATTCTCTTTTTAAAGTGTGTCTAAACTCAAGAAAAAAATTATATATTGTAGCTTGCAGGTTCTTGGGATGGCTGCAATTGTCTTTTTTTTTTTTTCATGCTTCTTACCTTTATTTTTAAGACCCCTTTCACACTGGGGCCGTTTTCAGGCGTTTAGTGCTAGAAATAGCGCCTGTAAAGCTCCTGAAAACTGCTTCCCATTCATTGCAATGTGTGCTTTTCACACTGGGGCGGTGAGCTTGTTGGACGTTGGGAAAAGTCCTGCAAGCAGCATTTTTGGGGTGGTTTGGGAGCGCTGTATACAGCCCTCTCAAAACGCCCCTGCCCCTTCTTTGGGGTTAAAAGTGCCACCCTAGCGGCCGAAAAGCGTCGCCAAAACAGCGGTAAAGCGCCACTTAAACAAGCAGTGCTTTACCGCTAACACACGGGCGGCCCTAGTTTGAAAGGGGTCTAAATGGTGATTCTGTCACAACATTGTTTCTTTTCTAACATGAAACTCCTGACCAGCTCAGGTGAATAAACTATAAGGAGCAGCCTCTGCCTTGATTTTGCCACCAAACCACACACTGTAATGTATTTCACCCCTCCCACTGGGACTTGGTAAGCTCTGGTGAGCAGGGCAAAATGCAACAGAGTTTGTGGTTTGGTGAGACCTGAGCATGCTCCTTATTTATTCACCTGGGCTGGTCGGGAGTAGCGTTGATGCTTTCCTCTTACCAATCCAGAGGACTAGTAAATGTGAAGAGGAAAGGATCGTCGCTCCTCCCGACCAGCCCAAGTGAATGAAGAACGGCCCAGCCTACGTCTCCACCAAACCACAAACTCTGATGCATTTCGCCCCACCCACCAGGTCTTAGTCAGCCTATGGGCAGCCGGTGGGCAGGGCAAAATGCATTGGGGTGTGTGGTTTGGTGGAGACATGTAGGCAGAAGGCCACCTGGGCTGGTCAGGAGTAGCGGTGATCCTTTCCTCACTAAAGTTACTAGTCTTCTGGATTTATATCGGGACATGCTTTCACCTACACTTTGAGCGGTGTCCTATTTTAATGAAATGTGCATGTATTGCAGAGATGATCTGCATGTACTGCAATCTGCCCTTGCTGTATCATGTTCTTGCAGCTGGCCCCTGATGACACGCCGCCAGGTATGCCTTCTATCTGCTGTATGTTCCTGTTTACTACAGCCTTCTAGGATATGTGATAGGGATATCCCAAGAGGCTGCAGAACAGTGTTCTCACCAACGCAAGAATGGAGGCTGATCAGAGCAAAAACATAAAAAAAAATACATAAAATAGGGTAGGAGGATTGCAGTGGGAAAAAGTTTGTTTGAGGCATGAAGGCCTTATTAATTAAGAAAAGTTCAGTATTAAAAAAAAAAAACTAATATATATACTTACCTAGGTGGATGTAGAATCGATGCAATGAGAACTGAGCGATCAAACACACATGATCGCTCATTTCTCCCCTCCGCTCTGAGCAGAGAGCTGTGACTGTTAGTCAGCGACTCTCTGCTCTCCCTTCCTGTGTCTTCGGAAGCGCTGGGCTGTAGAGAGGGGGTGGGTGGGGCTGGCTCAGGCTCTCAGTAGATCGCTGAGAGTCTGAGCCAACCGCCATCCAGGATTCTGGGTGAATCCCGACTATATGGCCAGGATCTTTCCTGAGCTTGGGCTAGCTGAGTGACGTTGACTGGCAGCAGGCTTCAGCCCGCTGTCAGTTGAAAAAGGGTCATAGGAGTGCAAACCGAACTACACGCCTGTGAGCTATAGGAGAAATGGGGGGCAAAACAACTTTGGCCATACTTTTTTTTTTTTTTTTTTAAGTACATTTTAGATATTTATTTTTGTGAACAGATTCCATGATAAATAAATGAAATTCCCTTTTATAAAGAAAAAAAAGAAATTAAGTGAAAAAACAATTTAGATGCATTTTTACAACCAGCTGAAGAAAGTACCTGAATTTGCAGGAAAAAAAAAACTATGCATAACATCACTGGTGCAATGCACAGGCTCCTGCAGACTTTTTGCAGCCGCTGGTCTGTACCAAGGTTCAGACCTTCTCAGTCATAGGGCTGCAGGAAATGTGATCACATTACTTGTGTTACATTGTTAACTACAAGTCCCTCTGGCAGACAGGACTTGTGTGATGGGTGTAATTTAAATTGTAATGTATTTGTCAACATTTCTCTACAATTTCCAAACTCATTACAGTAAAACCTTGGTTTGCGAGCATAATTTGTTCCAGAATCATGCTTGTAATCCAAAGCACTTGTAAATCAAAGCTTTTTATTTTTTTATTTTCTTTACAAAAAAAGAGAAGAGAGGCGCCTCTAAGTGTAGCAATATGTTGCTAAATGTTGTACCTTCATTAAATGTGACCATATTGCTACACTTAGAGGCTCTGCTTCTTTTTTTATACTCAGTTGTGACATGACGCCACTCTTATATCAAGACATCGCTTGTATATCAAGGCAAAATGTATTAAAACATTTTGCTTGTCTTGCAAAACGCTCTCAAACCAAGGTTTTACTGTATATACTGCTGGAGTAAAAAATTGAATGTTATTATTTATGATATTGAGGTATGAACATGCACTACAGACCAGTGTTAATTTTGAAGTCCTATTTCAATTTAGTTTTAGTCTAGTTTTGGTTGTATTTTGGTCATCTTAATTGTTTTAGTCGACTAAAATGTCTTGAAGTGACTGGGTGCAAGTAAGATCCCAATAGTCCACCACCGTAAATATAGCTGAGGAGGCTTACCAGATGAATAGTGACCAAAATAAGTATACACCTATTAGGTGAACTAGGCTTAGTGTGACATCAGGGACAACTCACAGGAGGACTCCGATGGGAAGAGGAGTGGTAATAGTATCCGATCGGATGAGAAACCAAATACAGAAATGTTCACTTCCAAATAAATTCAGCCAATGAAATGACTCAGAAGGCCCAATGGTAAGGAAGAAAAAAATAAATGGACATAGCGTAACTCCGCTAAAAAAGTTTACTTAAAACAAAAAGTAATACACTCACATTTGGATGAACAATCATGGGCATATAGAAATACAAGCAGTAGGATAAATCGGTGACGACGCGTTTCGTTTTTAACAAACATCTTCATGGGAATTGTCCTACTGCACTTGAAGACCCTTTATATATACTATATATATAGTGGACCCCCACATGTGGTTAGCAATGAAGAAATGAGTCCACTATATATATATATATATATATATATATATAAAGGGTCTTCAAGTGCAGTAGGACAATTCCCATGAAGATGTTTGTGAAACGAAACGCGTCGGGCACCGATTGACCCTACTGCTTGTATTTCTATATGCCCATGATTGTTCATCCAAATGTGAGTGCATTACTTTTTGTTTTAAGTAAACTTTTTTACCGGCGTTACGCTATGTCCATTTATTTTTTCTTCCTTGCCATTGGGCTTCCTTGCAGTAGGACAATTCCCATTAAGATGTTTGTGAAACGAAACGCGTCGGGCACCGATTGACCCTACTGCTTGTATTTCTATATGCCCATGATTGTTCATCCAAATGTGAGTGCATTACTTTTTGTTTTAAGTAAACTTTTTTACCGGCGTTGCGCTATGTCCATTTATTTTTTCTTCCTTGCCATTGGGCTTCTGAGTCATTTCATCGGCTGAATTTATTTGGAAGTGAACATTTCTGTATTTGGTTTCTCATCCGATCGGATACTATTACCACTCCTCTTCCCATCGGAGTCCTCCTGTGAGTTGTCCCTGATGTCACACTAAGCCTAGTTCACCTAATAGGTGTATACTTATTTTGGTCACTATTCATCTGGTAAGCCTCCTCAGCTATATTTACGGTGGTGGACTATTGGGATCTTACTTGCACCCAGTCACTTCATAAATTGATTTACCTGGATATCACTACCTTCACTATTCCAGAGACACTTCGTGTTTTTTAAGTGCACTTTTGGTGGTCATTATCATTTTTCTTTGCTTATGTCATTATTTGCTATTTTTTTCTATATTTAGCGCTACACATTCCTCTTTGTATATTCTATATTTGCTAAATTGATCATTTAGTTGTGTCAGCTGCTTCACTGTTTTTTCTAGTAGCGCGGTGAGTGTATGTACTACGGTATACACCACATCTTGCCATATTGACTAAAATGTCTTAGTCGACAAAATTAACACTGGGTGGGTGTTGCCATTGTGCGCTGCTAGTCCAGACACAGCAGCCAGGAAGTGTGACTGCTTTGAATAGGGTTGTCCTGTACAGGATCGCCACAATATATTTGTTACTTTACAGATCTTTTTGATGTGTTTTGGTTGGTGTTTTCTTTTAAAATGTATTATAATTAGAGACTTAACACTTTTTTATTTACACTAGTACATGACTCTGTCCTCATTATACACAGAGGTGTTACTGGGCTTTGATGATCCTTTCTTTAGCTTTATCAGGTTTCTGATCCGTCTCCTAGTCTCCCTTATATTGGCATCAGATGACTTTACTGCATGTGTTGTCTTGATTCCAGGCCAGAACAGCACTGCGGGTAAAGTGAAGAGCCTGTGTGGAGCTCTGGAGATTATGATGAATACGCAATGTGCTTTCGTCGTTCTTCAGAAAGAGCTGGAGTGTGAAAGTGATCAGGTAAGAGAAGTTTGCCAAGCTGTGAGTGGGAACACAGGCCTGAAATGTGCTGACACAGGCTTTCTGTTTACATCTCATTGGGAGTCACATGAGTGTCCCTGGTCTGTACTCTGGACAGGCAACCTTTTATTGTAGTTAGTGGCGGTACCTGTGCCATGTTTCCAGGTCTCTTCGCAACAAATCACACTTTGATCTCCGTTCTGGGAAGCCAGCAAGCTTGTCTGTCCAAATAGCCATCTGCTGGAGCTCTGTATAAACAGGGATGCCTCTTCGCAGCCTGCTATTCCTGGTGGTAGTTTAATTACATGATTAATAGCTCTAGATTTGATACTTTTTATCACAGGCAGGAATATTGTATATGCCCGGCAGATCTGTGGTCATATTGAGTACAAATGTTATCGGCCTCCTGACTATGTGTAAGCCTACGTTAATCTTGCTGTGTCTTAGGGCCAGTTCACACTTGTGCGCTGTACGATATTACATGTGATTCGCACCGCACTGCAAATCGCATGCGATTTCAGCCATACAGATATTATGGCTGATATGGCATCGCATTCGGACCAAACACGCACGGGACCCTTTTTTGCACCAGAATCGCATTGCATGGGTGTTCACACCTATGCGATCCGATTCATGTCTGACCTGTTCGCAGTACGATATGCAAGCTGAATTGGGGGTGTCGTTAATGTTGTATGACACCCCCAAGCAGTTTGCATATGGCAGTGTGAACTGCCGTGCGAGTCGGAAACCCGCAGTGGATTCGCAGGGTTCTCGCGTCGCACTAGTGTGAACCCAGCCTTAAAGAATGTGAACCCAAACTTTAAAATATTTTATAACCTTTTAAGGCCAGGGTCACGCTAGTGTGATGCGTTAACCTTTCCACTGCGGGTTCCCGCATTGCACCCGACCCGCACAGCAGTTCATGCGGCCATATGCGAACTGCTGGGGAGTGTCATACAATATTAACGACGCCCCCATTTCAGCACGCATATCACACTGCAAACTGACAGTTTGGACATGAATCAGATCGCATCCGATTCTGGTGCAGACCCAGAAAAAGGGTCCTGTGCGTGTTTTGTCCAAATGCGGTGTGATATCAGCCATATCATCTTTATCACTGAAACCACATTGAACAGACATAATAATAATGTAACGGAAGGGCCGTGGGACCCAGAAGCTCCCCGATGCCTCTTATGTGTAGATCCCCCTGTGTCTCTAATAGGGGCACAGGGTGAATGAAAACCCCACTATGCAATATTCCTGCCTAGTCAGATTTAATGCGGTATATAGTGTGTGTGTGTATGTATGTATATATGTATATATATATTATGTATATAGTGTGTTGGCTGTAGTGTACTATAAAGCTTGATGTGATTGCATTCTATTGTGGTAATCAAGTCTGCTACTGTGATGAATGTGTATTGTGAGTTAACAGACAGCCTAAAGGTCAGGTGTCTGAATTATCAGTTGTAGTTAATTAGCTCATGTAAATTACTTTAGAGCCGGAGACAGAAAGGCTACTAAAAGATGTGTATCGAGGTTCGTTAGGAACCATTGTATGATGTTGTGGGTAGAGTTGGGTCATTGTTCATTTGGTTACTGCAGTATTCTTTTTGTGTATATGAGAGCCTGCTTTCTCAAAGATTGTCTTTTCTGTTGAACCTCAAACAGAGATGTGTCTCGTTAATGGGGGAATTCGTATGGGTCGTGTTCGCCGGATTGTGGAGTGTCAATGGCTGCCTTGGGTTCGAGAATAGAATATCCTAAACGTCTTTAACCCCTTTCCCATTTGGGGTTCCGTTACAAATAATAGTTATTATTATTATTATTATTCTACAGGATTTATATATTGCGCCACATGGCATGTGATTTGCATTGCAGTGCGGTGCAAATCACATGCAGTATCGCACAGCGCACTAGTGTGAACTGGCCCTCAAGTATAAGTTCACCTTTACAGAAAATCTAGGATGTAGGATGAACTTACACTGGACCCCGCGATCCCCCGCTGTGACCCATTCGGTCACCGCTTCACCGGTCCATTTGAAATCCCTGCAGATTAAAACCCAAATGTACCTTGTAAAGGTACGTATAGGAGGCATTCTAATTGCTTGGCTCCATCAGATGGATGGCGCAGACCAATCATAACCCGGCTGGCCCATCATGTCGGCGCTGGAGAAGAAGGGAGAAAGGCGCCTGGATTTCAAATCCCTGGACCGGTAAATCGGTGGCTCGATGTCTCACAGTGGGTAATTGAGGGACTCTGGTACAATGGGACAAGGGGGATGGGAAAAGGGGTCCAGTGTAAGTTCACCTTACAGATTGTCTTGCCCTTTTAAAGCTTATAAAAGATTTTTTTAGAGATTGGGTTTACATATTCTTTAAGACAGAGCAACATTAACACGTAGTCAGGAGATGGATAACATTTAGACGTAATATAACCACAGATCTGCCGGGCATATACAATATTCTTGCCTGTGATAAATAGTATCAAATCTAGAGCTATTAATCATGTAATTTTACTACCACGTGGAATAGCAGGTGAACTTACACCAACAGGTTAATGTAATGTCAAAAGGTTTTTTCTTTCTAAGGCTGCTTTCACACCGAGGCATCAGTGGGAAAGCGCCGCTATTCTTAACCACTTAAGGACCCCCGCACGCACATATACGGCCACAGAATGGCTCGTACAGGCACAAGGGCGTAAATTTACGTCCCCGCCTTCGTGCGGTTCGGGGGTCCCATCGGGACCCCCTCCGCGGCGTGCGGGGGTCCCCCTGCCTCTGGGAGCGATCGCCGACGAGCGGGCGGATGTCCGTGATTTCCGCCCCCCCCGCGATCGCTCCCAGCCAATGGGAGCGCGCTCCCATTGTGTCAGTTCCTCCTCCTGTGTTTACACAGGAAGGAGGAAATGATGTCACCTCTCATCGCAGCGCTGTTTCCCAGCGCTGCTGATGAGAGAAGACATCACAAGTAAGTGTGCACCAACACAACACTGACACACACTCACATAGGCACATTAACCCCTTGTGATCGCCCCCCCCACCCCCCTGTCACAGTGTCACTGAATGCAGTGATCTAATCACTGCATTTAGTGTCAGTGTGACAGGCAGTGTAAAAAACAGTTAGTGTTAGGTTCAGGATAGCCCCCCCACCCCCCCTAATAAAGTTTTAACCACCTGATCACCGCCCTAGTTAACCCTTTCACTCCCTATTGCCAGCGTCACTAAGCGATCATTTTTCTGATCGCTGTATTAGTGTCGCTGTTCCCGCTAGGTAGCTATTTTTTTTTATTGCGATTTTTTTTTTTTTTTTACTAAAGACATGTGGCTGAATTAATTTTGGCCTAAATGTTTTACTAAAATTTAGTTTATTTGATTTTTTTTATAACAAAAAGTAAAAAAAATTGTGTTTTTTTTCAAAATTGTGGCTCTATTTTAGTTTATAGCGCAAAAAATAAAAATCGCAGAGGCGATCAAATACCACCGAAAGAAAGCTCTATTTGTGGGAAAAAAAGGACGCAAATTTTGTTTGGGAGCCACGTCGCACGACCGCGCAGTTGTCTGTTAAAGCGACGCAGCGCCGAATTGTAAAAACACCTTGGGTCATTTAGCAGCGTATTGGTCCGGGTCTTAAGTGGTTAAAGGATAACTAAAGGAATTTTTTTTTTTTTTAGCTAAATAGCTTCCTTTACCTTAATGCAGTGCTGTTTTCATGTTCTCATTCATTTTTTTCTTTGAAGTTACTGTAATTCTGCTCTGATCTCCACACTTCCTGCTTGTCTGGCTCCTTATGAAAAATCTCATGGCAGCTTTTCACTGTGGTCCAAGCTGTGTGTCTAATACTCCTCAGAACCAATCAGATTCAATTTAAAAACAAAACACTGCCCTGGATTTGTTTGTTTTTGTTATGTCTCTCTCTACTTCACATAAACACAAAACCAGTTTAAAAACGAAAGTGAAACTAGAGGCATATTATATGATTGTTTTTCATCTATTTTTAATCATTTTTAAAAGGAATCGGTTAACTTTTATGTCTCTATACCCTGTAAACAGTCATTGCAGGGAAAAAAATGTTTTTCCTTTAGTGATCCCTTAAGTGTAAGTGTCCACTCGTCTTTTTTACTCATTAAATGTTAAAGGTTTTACACTATATAAGCCTTTGTCTTTTATGGGGACATCTTTGACCCTGGTTCTGTATCTGGGGGTTACTTTGAAGACTGCAAAGGCCACGTTAAGCCGGCATGGCCCACCGGTGTCCATCTTTTGAGGAAACCTGCGCTGAAAAGCGCCATGCTGCCATCCCCATAGCTTCCTCAATCGGCAATCTTTAATGCCTGTGCATGCTAGAGCATCTGTTTTAAATTTTTACAGTTTCTTTCTCGTACATCACGGGACACAGAGCGGCATATTCATTACTATATGGGTTATATGGAGTACCTTCAGGTGTGGACACTGGCAATCTCAAACAGGAAGTCCCCTCCCTATATAACCCCCTCCCCTAGAGGGAGTCCCTCAGTTTTTTCGCCAGTGTCTTAGGTGTTGGTCACGGAATAGCTTTGCTCCATATCCTTGGGATTAAGGGCGGGCTAACCGGATCTGTCCAAGGAGCCTCAGTGCCAAAGTGGACAGTACCCGGGCCCCAAACCGTGGGGTTTTGCCTATAATGCTCCTCTTTGAAGGGCTGGACCCTGGGCCCAGGACTTGGAGTTCGTAAAGACCATAAGTTCCTGTTTGCCAGGGTGCTATATAGGTCCAGGACAGTGGGTACCTTCATAGAACCCCAGGGCCTGAAGGTCTACTACGCTACCCACGGAGATGGGAGAAGATTGGACCGTTTTGCTAGACAAACGTCCTGCAGCATGGAGCAGGTAAGAGGGGAGCCTGCGGGACTTGGTTCGACAGCAGGCTCTCCAGGGTGACCTAAAAGGGGGGTAGCCTAAGTATGCTCTGCATTGGCAACCTTGCTCACTATGTCTGAGAAGACAGGATGATCTCATTCCCCCATCACTAGGTCCCCCTGTCTAAGAAACGATTGTGTTTGCTAGCTACCTGCTGCTTTCTTCCCAGGGCTAGTAAGGACCCCTATGGGGCCTTTTGGAGAGTCCTACCTGGCCGGGGGTTTGATTCTGCCGCCTGATGCTGCAGTCCTGGGTCTCCAGCAGCGCGGCTCCTCCATGTGCTTCCTTCTCCGGCATACGTGCGCGCGCGCACGTCTTATAGACGTTTTTCGCGCCGTTCGGAGGGGAGGGCGGGGGGGGCGTGCCTGCAGCGTCATCAGGGGCGCGCCTTGTGTGCTGTTATAATCAGCAGGCTATGGTCATTGCTCAGTCTGAGGCTGATCTGGAAAGGAGAGGACGCAGAGCGGCAGAACAGTGACTCCCGGTGGCGGAAGAGGGGTAGTACATGCTGGACTTTGTTCCAATGCTTTTCTGTTAAGCCAAAAAAAAACCTTTTGCAACAGGTTGGAGGCTGGCAAACTAAGTTTGGGGACGCTGTATGTTTTAAAAAAATAAATAAAAAAAAGTTATATATTATAAAAAAAAAAAAAAAAGAACATACGGGGCCCCATCGGGTTATGGGCATTAGTGAGCTATTGTCCCCTAAACCCTAGTTTTGTACTCCTGGCCACTACAGTCTGTTGTTGTAGGCGGAGTCCCTCGATTTTGTATTATGGCTTCCAAAAGTTCTGGGTCAAAGGGTACAAAGAAGACCAAAAAAACAAAGGGGTCCCCCCTCTGATTCTGATGATATGCCGATACTTTCCCCGCAACTTATTCCCATGAGGGTCGCCTTGGATGAGCCATTGGGGGGGTCTGGTGCTGAGGCTGGCCCAGATCAGCCCAGCCTTGTGTTTGTCACAGAGGAGATGCTAGCCGTATCCCTAGGGGGGCTAGAAGAAAGATTAGCAGCGATGTTCGCTAAATCTATTCCTGGCAAGAAACGGGCTAGATCCCCATCGCCAAAAGGTATATCCTCAGATGCTGAAATTCTCTCTCAGGAGGAATTGGAATCGCAGGAGGATCAACTAGACCAGAACCAAGAGGGTTCAGAGATTGAGGGATCTACCTCTGAGGAACCATTTTCAGACTCCCAGACAGAGAGACTGTGGGTGCAGTCTTTGACGGATATGGTCCGCTCGGCATTTAATTTACCATTGCCAGAGCCTCAGGTTCCTGCGGTATCCTCTCTGGGCTCTTTGAAAGCTCCTTTTGAGCAATGCGGTTTTTCCGGTCCATCCTCTCTTAGAGGAATTGATCTTTCAGGATTGGGTACGACCGGACAGGATTTTTCTGCCGCCGAAGAGATTTTCGGTCCTTTACCCTATGGAGGAAAAATTCTCGAAGAGGTGGAAGCTCCCAGTGGTGGATGCAGCCATCTCATGTGTGAATAAATCACTAACTTGCCCGGTGGAAAACATACAAATGTTTAAAAATCCGGTTGATAAACGGTTAGAGACACTTTTAAAGGCATCCTTTGCTACGGCAGGAGCAGTGGTACAGCCAGCTGTGGCTGCAATTGGAGTTTGTCAGGCGTTAAAGGACCAGACAAAACAAATGCTAAAACACATGCCTACCCAACAGGCAGAAGAGTTTTCTGACATTCCCAGAGCTCTGTGTTTTGCGGTAGATGCTATAAAGGATTCCATCCAGCAGGCCTCTCGTTTATCACTATTCTTGGTACACATGAGAAGGCTCTTATGGTTGAAGAACTGGGCGGCGGAGCCCCCATGCAAAAAGCTTCTGGCAGGGTTTCCCTTCCATGGAGGACGACTCTTCGGAGTGGATCTGGATAAATACATTCAGACTATTTCAAGTGGCAAAAGTACCCTTTTACCAGTCAAAAAGACATTCCGAGGTCCTACATTTAAAAGGCAGCTCTCTCCTGTCTCAGGGCCCTCAAATTCCAGGCAGTATCGACGGCCGCCTGCGCGATCCAACTTTAACAGTAGATCGCAGGGACAGGCCCCTGGGGGTAAGAGACCATGGTATCGCAAGCCGACAAAGCCAGCCCCTAAGTCTGCCTTATGAAGGGGCGCCCCCACTCTCGCCGGTGGGGGAAAGGCTTTGTTTCTTCTCAGAAATTTGGGAAGCCAAGATCCCCGACAAATGGGTCCGGGCATCTGTAACCACAGGCTACAGACTGGAGTTTTTAAAGCTTCCTCCGCCTCATTTTCAAGAGTCAAGGCTACCAAAAGATCCAGCAAAGAAGGCCTCGATGCTGGCAGCTTTGGATCACCTGCTTTGCCAGGGCGTGTTAATAGAGGTACCAGCCCAAGAGCAGGGGCTAGGTTTCTATTCCAATCTCTTTGTCATACCAAAGCCCAACGGCGATGTCAGGCCAATCTTGGACCTAAAGAGTTTAACCGTTTACCTAAGGGTTCGTTCCTTCCGGATGGAATCCATCCGGTCAGCAGTCGCCACACTCCAGAGGGACGACTTTCTGGCTTCCATAGACATAAAGGATGCTTACCTTCATGTACCAATCTTTCAGCCGCATCAAAGATTTTTACGCTTCGCAGTGGGGCAGCGACACTTCCAATTCAGGGCGCTCCCCTTCGGGCTGGCCACGGCCCCCCGGGTATTCGCGAAGATCCTAGCCCCAGTTCTGGCCAATCTAAGGATCCAAGGGGTCACAGTCCTAGCATACTTGGACGACCTTTTAATCATAGATCACTCACGGCCGTGTCTGCAACAGGCAGTAAACCTCACGGTTCAGTACCTCGAGAGGTTCGGCTGGGTCCTAAACCGGGAAAAATCAGCGTTTCATCCTACAAAGCAGTTGGAATACCTCGGCATGAGGTTAGACACAGAACAGCAAAGGGTGTTCCTGCCCCTTGTAAAGGTCGAAGCTATCAAGGGGTTGGTTCAGTTGGTTCTAAGCAAGAAAAAACCAACTATTCGCCTGTGTATGCGATTACTAGGCAAGCTAGTGGCCACGTTCGAGGCAGTACCATACGCTCAGATCCACACTCGCGTCCTACAGGCAGCCATTCTAGCAGCCTGGGGCAAGAGAGTACATGCCTTGGAGTCCCCTTTGACGCTATCATCAAAGGTCCGACAGAGCCTGGCCTGGTGGTTAAACCCTCAGAATCTTCTAAAGGGAAGGTCCTTCAGCCCCGTTGTCTGGAAGGTAGTTACCACAGACGCCAGCCTGGCAGGCTGGGGGGGCGGTCTTGGAGGGGTTCTCTCGCCAGGGAACTTGGGCGGAAGCAGAGAGGCAGCTACCCATCAATGTCTTGGAGAACAGAGCTGCTCGCCTAGCCCTCCTGGCATGGACTTCCAGATTACAGGGGTCCCCGGTGAGAATCCAGTCAGACAATGCCACAGCGGTGGCATACATAAACCACCAAGGGGGAACCAGGAGTCAGGCCGCTCAGAGGGAGGTGAGCTTGATTTTTCAGTGGGCAGAGGTTTATGTATCCTGCATTTCGGCGATATTCATTCCCGGAGTGGACAACCTGCAGGCAGACTTCTTAAGTCGCCAGATTCTGTCGCCGGGGGAGTGGTCTCTGCATCCCCAGGTCTTTCAGACAATCTGCCAGAAGTGGGGAATGCCAAACATAGATATAATGGCATCCAGGTTCAACAAGAAACTAGACAGGTTCGTGTCTCGAGCGAGGGACCCTATGGCCTGCGGAACCGATGCGTTGGTTTGCCCTTGGCATCAATTCAAACTTCTATATGCATTCCCTCCGCTACAGTTACTTCCTCGCCTGTTGCGCAGGATCAGATTGGAGCACAAGCCAGTCATTCTAGTAGCTCCAGCTTGGCCCCGGAGGACATGGTACTCACTAGTCCTGAAGATGGCAGTGGGAGACCCTTGGACTCTTCCTCTACGACCAGACCTACTCTCACAAGGCCCGATCCTCCACCCTACATTACAACGTCTAAATTTGACGGCCTGGAGGCTGAATCCCTGATTCTCAGGGGTAGAGGTCTGTCTAGGCAGGTAATTCCTACCCTGATTAGGGCTAGAAAGCCGGCCTCCAGGGTGATTTATTACAGGGTGTGGAGGACCTACGTAGGCTGGTGTGAATCCAAAAGATGGAATTCCCGCAAATATACCATTGATAGGGTGTTAAGTTTTCTCCAGCTAGGAGTGGATAAAGGCCTGGCATTAAGCACAATCAAGGGACAGATTTCAGCTCTGTCAGTGTGGTTTCAGAGGCTGCTGGCCACCCACTCGCTGGTAAAAACCTTCATACAGGGGGTCTTATGTATTAATCCTCCTGTCAAGTCACCAATTTGTCCATGGGACTTAAATCTTGTCCTGTCCACTCTACAGAAACAACCCTTTGAGCCGTTGGCTGAGATTCCTTTAGTTTTACTGACAAGAAAGTTGGTATTCTTGGTCGCCATAGTTTTGGCCAGGAGAGTGTCAGAGTTAGCAGCCTTATCATGTAAGGAACCATATCTCATTCTACATAAGGACAGGGCAGTTCTCCGGCCCCATCCTTCCTTTCTACCAAAGGTTATATCCAATTTTCACTTGAACCAGGATTTGGTACTTCCATCCTTCTTTCCGAAACCCACATCTAGAAAGGAGGGGTTGCTGCATACCTTGGATATTGTCCGGGCCATGAAGGCCTATCTTAAAGCTACAGAAAAGATCCGGAAAACAGATGTGTTGTTCGTTTTACCAGATGGCCCCAAGAAGGGGCAGGCAGCTGCAAAATCCACCATCTCGAGATGGATTAGACAATTAATCATTCAGGCCTACGGTCTGAAGAGGTTGCCTCCTCCTTTGTCGGTAAAAGCCCATTCTACCAGGGCCATGGGCGCCTCCTGGGCAGCACACCATCAGATCTCTATGGCTCAGATATGCAAGGCGGCGACGTGGTCATCAGTCCACACGTTTACAAGGTTTTATCAACTAGACGTGAGAAGGAATGCGGATTCAGCCTTTGGGCAGGCAGTACTACAGGCTGCGGTTTAAGATCCTCGGGATCGGGGGCACCCTTGGTTGTAAAAGAAAAAAAATATATATATATTTTTCTTGACTAAGTTGGATTTATTATTATTATTTGAGTATACCTCTAAATTAAATCTCTTTTGAGAAGATGTCTCCCTCCCCTCATTAAAGCATTGCTTTCGGACATCCCATATAGTAATGAATATGCCGCTCTGTGTCCCGTGATGTACGAGAAAGAAAAAGGGATTTTTAAATACAGCTTACCTGTAAAATCCTTTTCTTGGAGTACATCACGGGACACAGAGCTCCCGCCCCTCTTTTGGGGAACATTTTTGGGAGGCATACTGCTTGCTACAAAACTGAAGGACTCCCTCTAGGGGAGGGGGTTATATAGGGAGGAGACTTCCTGTTTGAGATTGCCAGTGTCCACACCTGAAGGTACTCCATATAACCCATATAGTAATGAATATGCCGCTCTGTGTCCCGTGATGTACTCCAAGAAAAGGATTTTACAGGTAAGCTGTATTTAAAAATCCCTTTTTTCTAAGGGGGAGGGAAAGAACTCTTTACCTTTTTAAAGCGGTCTTCCACCCAAAAAAAAAAAGCTGCTGGCTTTTAATAAATGGACACTTACCTGTCCTGGAGTCCAGTGATGTCAGCACCCACAGATGTTTCAATCAGCTGTCCGGTGCCGTCGCTGCCATTGGGGTAACGGTACATGGTAGTGTAGCCTCTCGGCTTCACGCTGGAAACCCTACTGCACATGCGCGTGGCCTCCTACTGGCCCAGATGAGGAAGCTCGGCGGCCTGGACTACCGGAAGTGGCTAAGGACAAGATAGGTATCCTATCCTGTCCCCCGCCCCCCCCCCCCCCCCCCCGAAAGGTGCCAATTGTGGCATTGGAGGGGGGAGGAATCCGATGAGCGGAAGTTCCACTTTTAAATTAGAAAATGGCTTGTGTAGCCCTTATAGGTTGCATTTATATTTTATTTAAAAAAAAATATTTTGCTTTTCTTTCTTTCTTTTTTTGTGAACACCAGAAACTCTGTATTGCATGGAAGGGATGGTAATTCTGCCTGTCAGCCTCATACCTGTTTATGACTGTTCGTCAGAGCAGTAATATGCAGATAGCTGCAGACAGCGTGTCTGATTTCCTTATTACAGCGACAATTGTGTTGATGTTGTAGCTCATTTCAAAGGCAGTTAGAAAAGTTTTTCAGAACACGTCCTGAGTGTCTGCACTTGAGTCACATTTACCGGCTGCTGGCTGCTTGCTTTGCTCCTGATCAGCGTCTCATCAGTCTATGCGGTGTCTCGGCCCTAATTGTCACTTTCCTCCCTGCCACTGGGAGTGAATCCATGTATTTCATTCTGCATCTCCATTGCCGTGACTTCCTCATCAGTAAATATTATGGCTTGTTCATGCTGGAGCAGATGTACCGCCACACACACTTAGAATGATAAAACAAAGAAGACATCCAGCACGCCAGCTTTCAGGCTTTTATATATGCCTGATAAATGCAGAAATGAGGGCTTTATAAGGACCCATCGCTTCTGAAATGTAGGTCAGCAATGATGCAAGCCATGACATTTTCCTGTGTGCTTTAAATGACTCTTTTAAAAAAAAAAAAAGCAGTTTTCAGAGCTACAGCTTTCTATGGAAGCTTTAGGCCCAACTCTGGCCCTTAGGCCTCGTACACACGATGAGATATGTCCGCTCAAACTTGTCCGACGGACAGTTTAGAGCGGACATGTCTCATCGGATTTCGGTCCGATGGCGTGTACACACCATCGGATCAAAATCCCCACCGGCAGACAGCGTGGTGATGCGGCGGTGACGTTGACACCGCCACGTCACCGCCACGTCACCGCTACGTCACCGCACCAGGAAGTAAACACTTCCGCGCGCATGCGTCGGATCCATTCACAGGATACGACGCATGTGCGGGAAGATATGTCTGCTGGTTTGCCGTACTAACCAGCGGACATATCTGACGGACAGGTTTGTAGCGGACAAATTTCAAAGCATGCTGTCCTGTCCGCTAGCCCGTACACACGATCGGATTTGTCTGCTGAAACGGTCCATCGTACCGTTTTCAGCGGACAAATTTGATCGTGTGTACGCGGCCTTAGACCCTGCACATTGAGGGGTTATTATTAGGGTTGTCCCGATACCACTTTTTTAGGACCGAGTACAAGTACCGATACTTTTTTTCATGTACTCGCCGATACCGAATACCGATACATTTTTTTAAATGTCATGTGACAGTTTTCAATCCACAATACAGACTAAGGATATTTTCTTTAGAATTATGAAGAACTCTAACTCAAGACATTATAAAAGAATAAAAATGAGTAAAAATGAATAAAAATATTTTATTTTCTTGTCACGCAGTAGTAAATAACTCAAAGAATTTTCACAGAACATGTTGATAAATACAAAAAAAGTATTCTATTTAGGTATCGGGAGCATTTGCGCGCGTACAAGTACTCCCGCAAATACTCGGTATAGGTCCTGATACCAATACTAGTATCGGTATCTGGACAACCCTAGTTATTATCAAAGCCAGAGCAGCTTTGCATGGCAACCAATCCGCTTCTATTCTCAGCTTGTTCAGTTCTAAGAAGAGCTCCAGGCTCCTTCTGAAAAAATTGAAGTCAGCAGTTTTAAATACTGTAGCGGCTGACTTTTAATATTGGGACACTTGCCTTGTCCTCGAATCCAGTGGTGTCCCCACACCAGCCGATTGTCGTGTGCTGCTGTCGCCACTAAGGAAAGGTGGCAGTGAAACCTCGCGGCTCCAGAGCTGGTTCCCTTTGCATGTGCAAAGCGCACAACGCTTTGTGAACGGCCTGGCGTTGGGGAAGAAGGAGGGGGGTCTGAACTTCTGGCTCATCTTGTTGCAGCGAAGTCAGCAGGAAGTGGGAGTGGTTGGTTAGCTGTCAAAACCAGTTACCTGTCCTCCCCCAGCCCACCCAAAAGTTGCCAAATGTGGCAGCGGAGGAGGAGGTGGGGGGTGGCAAATAAGCGGAGCTTCCCTTTTTCCGCAAAGCTCCGGTTCAAAGTGGATTAAAACCCTCCATACACCCAGGAGTGTGATGTCTGTGCATACAGCCAAGGTGGCTAAAATTGCTGACTGGAGGAAAGGCACACCCCCCCCCCCCCTCATCATAGGCAGAGAATCTCAGAGGTATTTTGTAACCGGTCCAGCTCCCTGCTAATCTATTTATAGCAACCTTCCCAGACAGAAATTTCAGGCTGCTTTTATCTGATGTGTCAGAGAATTTGTCAGGAGTTATTTATCAGGCTGATAACAGAGAAACGGGTAAGGAGAGAGCTATGGGACTTAACGCTTTGAAGAGGGATAACAAATTACTGCAGATATATGTGCCCAACTCAAATTTCATGAAATGGGTTTAAATCCACTTTAAGCTTTGGAAATGGAAGCTATAAGCTGCTTGGTTTCCATGCTAGCTGCTCCAGATTCTGGGTGCTCCCATTTTTATACATTTCTTGTATACATTCTGTCTAATCTGTAAATAATAGTCTATAGAGTGTAATTTCCATAAAATTTTAATTTAAACCTAGGGCTTATTTTCCGAATAGGGCTTATACTGGAGCCTGCCTGGAAAATAACGCTAGGTCTTATTTTTGGGGAAACGCAGTATTAAATTCCCTTTCGCTGCAAAGTTTTATCCCTATTGTGGGGTCACCAGTACAGTATTTGTACATTGAAATAATATCACCTCTCATGTTTACTAAAAAAAAAAGAGAAAGTATATATTGTTTTGTAGAATTAATGCAGAGTTACAAGTTTTAAGAAGGAGAGCTTAAAGGGGTTGTAAAGGTTTGTCTTTTATTTTCTAAATTGGTTCCTTTAAGCTAGTGCATTGTTGGTTCACTTACCCTTTTCCTTCGATTTCCCTTCTAAATGTTTTTTTTTTCTTTGTCTGAATTTCTCACTTCCTGTTCCTCCTCGGTAAGCTTTCCACCATCATCCAAGCCGTTCTGACTGGGGGTTAGTCAGTGTGCTCGCCCCCTCTCTTGGGACTACATCCCTGCGGAGAGACGCCATGTTCACTTAAAGCAGGGGTGTCCAAACTTTTTTCAAAGAGGGCCATATATGATGAAGTCAGGGCCGACCATTTTGCCTGTCATTCTTTGAACCATAAAAATGTCGGTCTAAGTGTGTTCGTCAGAGCACTAATACACTGCCCAACAAGAATTCTCTTGACTTTGTGGCTGTGTGTGGTGAAGAGATGAGCTCTGGTGTATTATTTGGATATACCGTATTTATTGGCGTATAACACGCACCTTCACTTTAAGGGAAGTGTCAGGATTTTATTTTAAATAAAGAACTATGAAGCAAAATAAGGGTCAGTGCCCATCTGCAGACCCGCCGTTGCCATGAATGCAGCACCCGCCGTTGCCATTAATGCAGCACCCGCCGTTGCCATGAATGCAGCACCCGCCGTTGCCAGGAATGCACCCACCATTGCCAGGAATGCACACATGAGCGCCAAAGTTTACCTACAGGAGAATCTCCTGTTTACACGGCGGCCTCTTTAATAAAGTCCCACCTCCTTTGATGGACAGAACAATCGTCCAATTGCAGCGCCCCAGACGGGACTCCCTATTACAGAGGCCGTCCGTAAACAGGAAGTTCTCCTTTGTATGTACGATGCTCGTCCCGCCTCCTCCCTGTCCTCCAAGGCATATACATCTTTGGGGCCCTGGCACTGGGAGATCATCGGGGGCCGTTGAAAACTGAAACGTGGCCCGCAAATGGCCCACGTGTCAGACTTTGGACATGCCTGACTTAAAGGAAATATAGAACAATAAAAAACAAACCTTTACAACATCTTTAAAATACCAGCTGGTTTAATTGTTAAGCAGTTTGATTTAGTAATGAAAGGCTGATGAAATGTATAGTGTTATATTTCATTATTTATTGTATTATAATTCTGCATAGTTCTCTTGCTTGATAGCAAGTTTTTATTGTGAAAATGATATACACAGGAAACGGACCTCGGCGTGTTGTGTTTATTTATAAGGAGAAGGTACCTCTGTTTGTGTCGGTGTTCCTGTGCATACCTGATTTACAAGTAATACCTACAGTCGAGCAGGAGAACTATGTGGAATCATTATTTTGGATATTTGCTTCTTATGTTGGGACCAGGCAAGGTCTGAAAGCTACCGTTGTTTTGGCTTTGGAGTATGTAGAGCCCGGCTCCCTTGCGGCACCACCAAGGTTTGATTGTCATGATTCTTGGTTGATTATTGAAGACTTTTATACACAGAATTGTGTGCTGAATCCATCGCTGTTTACAAGAACCTACATTATAAATCAGACTGGTCGTGTCAAAAGATCATTATAAGAATACAGTATGCATGCATTTTCTTGGCAATGGAAATCTTCCTTTACACCTCCTTGCAGAGAATGTACCAAGAAAGTAAAAGGTAATGTGAATGAAAAGGAGGAAGCCCAGGCTCTTCCTATTCATGAGAAGTTCTGTGGGTTATGTGGGAGCTGTCTGGTCTTTCATTAAAGACGATGTGTTTTACATCCAGGCCGAGGCATCGAGTCCTGTGGGGGAGAATAGCCCAGAAATGCATCACATTAATGAGCTGTTTTAAATAAGCCTATCTGCTTCCAATTGATATTCTGCAGTGGGTAAGGAAAAGTGCTATGGGCTGTTCATTCCCGGGACCTCATTCAATGGGCTGAGTGTATTGTGTCTGCTGAATAGAGAAGTTGTAGTCAATCTTGTACTTGTTTATATGTTAGGAGTAAAATATGGTGGGCATTGTGGCTGAATAATAATAAATGTGCCTTTTTTCAGGGAACACAGGACGGCAACGAGCCGCCAGGCGATTCTTCTGCTAATCTCCGCATGGAAGAGGTGCTGAAGCTGGTCAATATATTCGAGTCCCGCCTGTCTTTTCTTCTGTTACAGTTTGTCAAGCTTCTGACTTCTAAGAAGAAGAAGTAAGTGTCTCTGTTAATTTTTCATTAAGCTGTAGAGGGCTACACCAAACCCAGATCCCAAGAAGTGTCCCATGTTTAATTTTTTTTCTTTATTAATCTGTCCTATATTATATATCTACAGAGAGGGTAACATAACAAAAAAAAAAATGTTTATTAATACAAAAATTAAAAACTCTGGTTCATATACATAGATAAAATTGCAGAAGTTAACAAATGGGTAAGGTGAATGGGCTATTTCTGTCCCCTTTGAGAACACTTTGGAAAAAATATAAAAATTCATACGTTTATTATTAACATAAAAACTTTGGTTCATATACTCGGATGCATAGTTAAAATTGCACAAAATATTGTGTTAGGCTATAAAAGCCACAAGTTATGTCACACCCCAAAGGTGATGAAGATCAAGATTATTGAGGAGTTAGGATGAGCTCCGGTGTGTTCGCACAGTGCACGTGCAGAGCCTGCCAGGAAGTCAACACTGCGCTGCGCTAACCACAGGCAGGGAAACATTTCCGCCCTTTTTCTCCTGGGAAACACTGTTCACAGGAGAGCGGGAACCAGTGGCGCAGCAGGAAATCGGGCAGTGAAGCCGCAAGGCTTCACTGCCTGATACCCTCACAGAGGATGGCGGCGGCGGAAGCAGTCAAGCACCAAGCGATTGCTCTGCCTCGGCTGCTGACATCGCGGGTGCGCTGGACAGGTAAGTGTCCATTTTTCTTTCTCGTACATCACGGGACACAGAGCGGCATATTCATTACTATATGGGTTATATGGAGTACCTTCAGGTGTGGACACTGGCAATCTCAAACAGGAAGTCCCCTCCCTATATAACCCCCTCCCCTAGAGGGCGTCCCTCAGTTTTTTCGCCAGTGTCTTAGGTGTTGGTCACGGAATAGCTTTGCTCCACATCCTTGGGATTAAGGGCGGGCTAACCGGATCTGTCCAAGGAGCCTCAGTGCCAAAGTGGACAGTACCCGGGCCCCAAACCGTGGGGTTTTGCCTATAATGCTCCTCTTTGGAGGGCTGGACCCTGGGCCCAGGACTTAGAGTTCGTAAAGACCATAAGTTCCTGTTTGCCAGGGTGCTATATAGGTCCAGGACAGTGGGTACCTTCATAGGACCCCAGGGCCTGAAGGTCTATTACGCTACCCACGGAGATGGGAGAAGATTGGATCGTTTTGCTAGACAAACATCCTGCAGCATGGAGCAGGTAAGAGGGGAGCCTGCGGGACTTGGTTCGACAGCAGGCTCTCCGGGGTAACCTAAAAGGGGGGTAGCCTAAGTATGCTCTGCATTGGCAACCTTGCTCACTATGTCTGAGAAGACAGGATGATCTCATTCCCCCATCACTAGGTTCCCCTGTCTAAGAAACAATTGTGTTTGGTAGCTACCTGCTGCTTTCTTCCTAGGGCTAAGTAAGGACCCCTATGGGGCCTTTTGGAGAGTCCTACCTGGCCGGGGGTTTGATTCTGCCGCTTGGTACTGCAGTCCTGGGTCTCCAGCAGCGCGGCTCCTCCATGTTCTTCCTGCTCCGGCATACGCGCGCGCGTCTTATAGACGTTTTTCGCGCCGTTCGGAGGGGAGGGCGGGGGGGGGCGTGCCTGCAGCGTCATCAGGGGCGCGCCTTGTGCTGTTATAGATCAGCAGGCTATAGTCAGTGCTCAGTCTGAGGCTGATCTGAAAGGGAGAGGACGCAGAGCGGCAGAACAGTGACTCCCGGTGGCGGAAGAGGGGTAGTACATGCTGGACTTGGTTCCAATGCTTTTCTGTTAAGCCAAAAAAAAATAAAAAATCCCCCTTTTTGCAACAGGTTGGAGGCTGGCAAACTAAGTTTGGGGTCGCTGTATGTTTTAAAAAAAAAAAAAAAAAAAAGGACTTAAATATTAAAAAAAAAAAAAAAAAAAAAAAAGAAAACATACGGGGCCCCATCAGTTTTTGGGCATTAGTGATCTATTGTCCCCTAAACCCTAGTTTTTGTACTCCTGGCCACTACAGTCTGCTGTTGTAGGCGGAGTCCCTCGATTTTTGTATTATGGCTTCCAAAGGTTCGGGGTCAAAGGGTACAAAAAAGACCAAAAAACAAAGGGGTTCCCCCTCTGATTCTGATGATATGCCGATACTTTCCCCGCAGCTTATTCCCGTGAAGGTCGCCTTGGATGAGCCATTAGGGGGGTCTGGTGCTGAGGCTGGCCCAGATCAGCCCAGCCCTGTGTTTATCACAGAGGAGATGCTAGCTGTATCCCTAGGGGGGCTAGAAGAGAGATTAGCAGCGTTGATCGCTAGATCTATTCCTGGCAAGAAACGGGCTAGATCCCCATCACCAAAAGGTGTATCCTCAGATGCTGAAATTCTCTCTCCGGAGGAATTGGAATCGCAGGAGGATCAACTAGACCAGAACCAAGAGGGTTCAGGGATTGAGGGATCTACCTCTGAGGAACCATTTTCAGACTCCCAGACAGAGAGACTGTGGGTGCAGTCTTTGACGGATATGGTCCGCTCGGCATTTAATTTACCATTGCCAGAGCCTCAGGTTCCTGCGGTATCCTCTCTGGGCTCTTTGAAAGCTCCTTTTGAGCAATGCGGTTTTTCCGGTCCATCCTCTCTTGGAGGAATTGATCTTTCAGGATTGGGTACGACCGGACAGGATTTTTCTGCCGCCGAAGAGATTTTCGGTCCTTTACCCTATGGAGGAAAAATTCTCGAAGAGGTGGAAGCTCCCAGTGGTGGATGCAGCCATCTCATGTGTGAATAAATCACTAACTTGCCCGGTGGAACACATACAAATGTTAAAAAATCCGGTTGATAAACGGTTAGAGACACTTTTAAAGGCATCCTTTGCTACGGCAGGAGCAGTGGTACAGCCAGCTGTGGCTGCAATTGGAGTTTGTCAGGCGTTAAAGGACCAGACAAAACAAATGCTAAAAGACATGCCTACCCAACAGGCAGAAGAGTTTTCTGACATTCCCAGAGCTCTGTGTTTTGCGGTAGATGCTATAAAGGATTCCATCCAGCAGGCCTCTCGTTTATCACTATTCTTTGTGCACATGAGAAGGCTCTTATGGTTGAAGAACTGGGCGGTGGAGCCCCCATGCAAAAAGCTTCTGGCAGGGTTTCCCTTCCATGGAGGACGACTCTTCGGAGTGGATCTGGATAAATACATTCAGACTATTTCAAGTGGCAAAAGTACCCTTTTACCAGTCAAAAAGACATTCCGAGGTCCTACATTTAAAAGGCAGCTCTCTCCTGTCTCAGGGCCCTCAAATTCCAGGCAGTATCGACGGCCGCCTGCGCGATCAAACTTTAACAATAGATCGCAGGGTCAGGCCCCTGGGGGTAAGAGACCATGGTATCGCAAGCCGACAAAGCCAGCCCCTAAGTCTGCCTTATGAAGGGGCGCCCCCACTCTCGCCGGTGGGGGGAAGGCTTTGTTTCTTCTCAGAAGTTTGGGAAGCCAAGATCCCCGACAAATGGGTCCGGGCATCTGTAACCACAGGCTACAGACTGGAGTTTTTAAAGCTTCCTCCGCCTCATTTTCAAGAGTCAAGGCTACCAAAAGATCCAGCAAAGAAGGCCTCGATGCTGGCAGCTTTGGATCACCTGCTTTGCCAGGGCGTGATAATGGAGGTACCAGCCCAAGAGCAGGGGCTAGGTTTCTATTCCAATCTCTTTGTCATACCAAAGCCCAACGGCGATGTCAGGCCAATCTTGGACCTAAAGAGTTTAACCGTTTACCTAAGGGTTCGTTCCTTCCGGATGGAATCCATCCGGTCAGCAGTCGCCACACTCCAGAGGGACGACTTTCTGGCTTCCATAGACATAAAGGATGCTTACCTTCATGTACCAATCTTTCAGTCGCATCAAAGATTTTTACGCTTCGCAGTGGGGCAGCGACACTTCCAATTCAGGGCGCTCCCCTTCGGGCTAGCCACGGCCCCCCGGGTATTCATGAAGATCCTAGCCCCAGTTTTGGCCAATCTAAGGATCCAAGGGGTCACAGTCCTAGCATACTTGGACGACCTTTTAATCATAGATCACTCACGGCCGTGTCTGCAACAGGCAGTAAACCTCACGGTTCAGTACCTCGAAAGGTTCTGCTGGGTCCTAAACCGGGAAAAGTCAGCGTTCCAGCCTACAAAGCAGTTGGAATACCTCGGCATGAGGTTAGACACAGAACAGCAAAGGGTGTTCCTGCCCCTTGTAAAGATCGAGGCTATCAAGGGGTTGGTTCAGTTGGTTCTAAGCAAGAAAAAACCAACTATTCGCCTGTGTATGCGATTACTAGGCAAGCTAGTGACCACGTTCGAGGCAGTACCATACGCTCAGATCCACACTCGCGTCCTACAGGCAGCCATTCTAGCAGCCTGGGGCAAGAGAGCACATGCCTTGGAGTCCCCTTTGACGCTATCATCAAGGGTCCGACAAAGCCTGGCTTGGTGGTTGAACCCTCAGAATCTTCTAAAGGGAAGGTCCTTCAGCCCCGTTGTCTGGAAGGTAGTTACCACAGACGCCAGCCTGGCAGGCTGGGGGGGCGGTCTTGGAGGGGTTCTCTCGCCAGGGAACTTGGGTGGAAGCAGAGAGGCAGCTACCCATCAATGTCTTGGAGATCAGAGCTGCTCGCCTAGCCCTCCTGGCATGGACCTCCAGATTACAGGGGTCCCCGGTGAGAATCCAGTCAGACAATGCCACAGCGGTGGCATACATAAACCACCAAGGGGGAACCAGGAGTCAGGCCGCTCAGAGGGAGGTGAGCTTGATTTTTCAGTGGGCAGAGGTTCATGTACCCTGCATTTCGGCGATATTCATTCCCGGAGTGGACAACCTGCAGGCAGACTTCTTAAGTCGCCAGATTCTGTCGCCGGGGGAGTGGTCTCTTCATCCCCAGGTCTTTCAGACAATCTGCCAGAAGTGGGGAATGCCAGACGTAGATATAATGGCATCCAGGTTCAACAAGAAACTAGACAGGTTCGTGTCTCGAGCGAGGGACCCTATGGCCTGCGGAACCGATGCGTTGGTTTGCCCTTGGCATCAATTCAAACTTCTATATGCATTCCCTCCGCTACAGTTACTTCCGCGCCTGTTGCGCAGGATCAGAGTGGAGCACAAGCCAGTCATTCTAGTAGCTCCAGCTTGGCCCCGGAGGACATGGTACTCACTAGTCCTGAGGATGGCAATGGGAGACCCTTGGACTCTTCCTCTACGACCAGACCTACTCTCACAAGGCCCGATCCTCCACCCTACATTACAGCGTCTAAATTTGACGGCCTGGAGGCTGAATCCCTGATTCTCAGGGGTAGAGGTCTGTCTAGGCAGGTAATTCCTACCCTGATTAGGGCTAGAAAGCCGGCCTCCAGGGTGATTTATTACAGGGTGTGGAGGAACTACGTAGGCTGGTGTGAATCCAAAAGATGGAATTCCCGCAAATATACCATTGATAGGGTGTTAGGTTTTCTCCAGCTAGGAGTGGATAAAGGCCTGGCTTTAAGCACAATCAAGGGACAGATTTCAGCTCTGTCAGTGTGGTTTCAGAGGCCGCTGGCCACCCACTCGCTGGTAAAGACCTTCATGCAGGGGGTCTTGCGTATTAATCCTCCTGTCAAGTCACCAATTTGCCCATGGGACTTAAATCTTGTCCTGTCCACTCTACAGAAACAATCCTTTGAGCCGTTGGCTGAGATTCCTTCAGTTTTACTGACAAGAAAGTTGGTATTCTTGGTCGCCATAGTTTCGGCCAGGAGAGTGTCAGAGTTGGCAGCCTTATCATGTAAGGAACCATATCTCATTCTACATAAGGACAGGGCAGTTCTCCGGCCCCATCCTGCCTTTCTACCAAAGGTTAGATCCAATTTTCACTTGAACCAGGATTTGGTACTTCCATCCTTCTTTCCGAAACCCACATCTAGAAAGGAGGGGTTGCTGCATACCTTGGATATTGTCCGGGCCATGAAGGCCTATCTTAAAGCTACAGAAAAGATCCGGAAAACAGATGTGTTGTTCGTTCTACCAGATGGCCCCAAGAAGGGGCAGGCAGCTGCAAAATCCACCATCTCGAGATGGATTAGACAATTAATCATTCAGGCCTATGGTTTGAAGAGGTTGCCTCCTCCTTTGTCGGTAAAGGCCCATTCTACCAGGGCCATGGGCGCCTCCTGGGCAGCACACCATCAGATCTCTATGGCTCAGATATGCAAGGCGGCGACGTGGTCATCAGTCCACACGTTTACAAGGTTTTATCAACTAGACGTGAGAAGGAATGCGGATTCAGCCTTTGGGCAGGCACTACTACAGGCTGCGGTTTAAGATCCTCGGGATCAGGGGCACCCTTGGGTGTAAAAAAGAAAAAAAAAAATTTTTTTTCTTGACTAAGTTGGATTTATTATTATTATTTGAGTATACCGCTAAATTAAATCTCTTTTGAGAAGATGTCTCCCTCCCCTCATTAAAGCATTGCTTTCGGACATCCCATATAGTAATGAATATGCCGCTCTGTGTCCCGTGATGTACGAGAAAGAAAAAGGGATTTTTAAATACAGCTTACCTGTAAAATCCTTTTCTTGGAGTACATCATGGGACACAGAGCTCCCACCCCTCTTTTTGGGAACATTTTGGGAGGCATACTGCTTGCTACAAAACTGAGGGACTCCCTCTAGGGGAGGGGGTTATATAGGGAGGGGACTTCCTGTTTGAGATTGCCAGTGTCCACACCTGAAGGTACTCCATATAACCTATATAGTAATGAATATGCCGCTCTGTGTCCCGTGATGTACTCCAAGAAAAGGATTTTACAGGTAAGCTGTATTTAAAAATCCCTTTTTTAAAAGTCATCAACTGCAGTATTTGTAGCAGTTGGCTTTAAAAAAAAAAAAAAAGTCAGCGGAACCTCCGCTTTAAAGTGTTACGAAACCCAGGACCCTGCATTTACTATACAGTAGAGCTGCACGATTCTGGCTAAAATGAGAATCGCAATTTTTTGCTTAGAAGATAGATCACGATTCTCGCGGCGTAACATCATCTTTCACATTAAACCGAAAAAAAAAAATTTGGCTTTTTTTTATGCATTGAAGTGTATTTTTTCCCCAAAAATTCCATTTAAAAGACCGCTGGGCAAATACAGTGTGACATAAAATATTGCAGCAATTGCCATTTTATTCCCTAGGGTCTCTACTAAAATATATGTAATGTTTGGGGGTTCCGAGTAATTTTCTAGCAAGAAATATTGATTTTTAACTTGAGAAACAAGTGTCAGAAAAAGATTTGGATTTTAAGTGGTTAAACCTCCTGCATTTACACACAGAAGTTTGCTCTAAGAAGGAAGTTAGTTGCAATGTTTCAATGTTATTACAAACTTGGCGGACTGCCCAGATTTCTTTACACAAAGAAGTTTATCCCTTTGATTGAAGAAGGAAGTGTTGGTTACAATGTTTCCTGTTAAGAACTTGGCAGACTGCCCAGATATTTTCTTTTGACAGGGAGTGAGCAGATAGTCTCTTCACTTTTTAATTGAAAGAACTCTGCATTGGAGATCATCAGGGCGGTTGAATCAAGATCGTGATTTTTTTTTTCACAGATTAATTGTGCAGCTCTACTATACAGTTCATCCGAAAAGTATTTACAGTGCTTCAATTTTTCCAGTGAGTGAGGAACTTCTATAGAGCAGCACATGCGAACTGAATCGCCTCTGGGCGCTTGGTGGCCATTTTTTTTTTTTTGTCCTCAGAAGAGATGGGTTTTGAAGGTCAAGTGGTTCACAACAACCGGATGCTGGTTGGTAGGGCGTTCCATAGTCTAGGTCCTTGGACCGCAAATCTTCGTTCTCCTTTGGACTTGTATCTGGCTTTGGGTATCTGGAGTAGATTTTGGTTGGTGGCTCGCAGAACGCGATTGTGGTTGTGAGCTTTTAGTTTTTCGCATAGATATTGGGGGGCATTTCCCAGAATACACTTATGCATCAGACAGAGTGCTTTGAAAGTGATTCTGTCTTTTTTACTGGCAGCCAGTGAAGGTGAGATTAATTCCCATGTGACCAGGACGGAAACCCGATTGAAACAGATCGAGTAGTTTATGGGTATCTAAATGCTGTTGCAGCTGTTGTACAACTTCTTTCTCCATTACCTTGGAGAAGACATTTAGGCCTGTTATGGGTCGGCGGTGGTTTGGGTCTTTGGGTTTCTTTAGAATAGGTTTGATTTATACCTTGTTTCAGCAGGGTTGGCACCATGCCTTCCTTGAATGATTGGTTTATGAGCTGCATGATAGCTGGTGCCATAATATCGGCACATTCTTTCAGCAGTTTGGTAGGGATGATATCATTGGGCGCTGTGCTATTTCGCAGAGTATCGATGGAAATGGGTTTTGGAGTGAAATTTGTTGATTGCGGCAAATTTATGTGGGTATTGGGCGTATGATTGAGGGGGGGTGTTGAAGGAGGTTCTATTTTGCTGAATACTTTCACGTATTTTGTTAATGAAATCCGATAATTTGTTGCAAAATTCTTGTGAATCGGAATTAGGGGCTTCTAGACAGACTGGGTGCAAGTTTTGCGGTTTGGCGCTACTAAGTCGGCTGACTGTAGTAGAGCCTTGTTGATGGCGTCCAGTGTTTCTGTGGCCGTTTGATGTTCTTGGATTGTTATGTTACAGCCTTATTCCAAAATGGATTAAATTCCTTTATTTTTCTTAAAATTCTACAAACAATTCCCCAGAATGACAACGTGAAAGAAGTTTTGTTTTGAAACCCTTGCAAATGTATTAAAAGAAAAGATTTTAAAAATCCCATGTACATACAGTAAGTATTTACAGCCTTTGCCATGACACTCAAAACTGAGCTCAGATGCATCCGGTTTCCACTGATCATCCTTGAGATGTTTCTACAACTTGATTGGAGTCCACCTGTGGTGAATTCAGTTGATTGGACATGATTTGGAAAGGCACACACCTGTCTATATAAAGGTCCCACAGTTAACAGTGCATGCCAGAGCACAAACCATTGTTTTGAAGTACAGATCTGGGGAAGGGTACAGAAAAATTTCTGCAGTGGCCTCCATTATTCATAAATGGAAAAAGTTTGGAACCACCACGACTTTTCCTAGAGCGGGTTTCCCGACCAAACTGAGTGATCGGGGGAGAAGGGCCTTAGTCAGGGGGTGATCAAGAACCCAATGGTCACTCTAGCAGAGCTCCAGCTTTTCTCTGTGGAGAGAGGAGAACATTCTAGAAGAACAACCATCTCTGCAGCACTCCGCCAATCAGGCCTGTATGGTAGAGTGGCCAGATGGAAGCCACTCGTCAGTAAAAAGCACATGACAGCCCACTTGGAGTTTGCCATAAAGAACCTGAAGGACTTTCAGACCTTGAGAAACAAAATTCTCTGGTCTGATGATACAAAGATTGAACTCTTTGATCTAAATGGCAAGCATCGTGTCTGGAGGAAACCAGGCACAGCTCATCACCTGGCCAATACCATCCCTAACAGTGAAGCATGGTGGTGGCAGCATCATGCTGTGCATATTTTCTTCAGCGGCAGGAACTGGGAGACGAGTCAGGATCGAGGGAAAGATGAATGCAGCAATGTACAGAGACATCCTTGATGAAAACCTGCTCCAGAGCGCTCTGGACCTCAGACTGGGGTGAAGGTTCATCTTCCAACAGGACAACGACCCTAAGCACACAGCCAAGATAACAAAGGAGTGGATACAGGACAACTCTGAATATCGTTGTGTGGCCCAGCCAGAGCCCAGACTTGAACACGATTGAACATCTCTGAAGAGATCTGGAATGGCTGCGCACAGACTCTCCCCATCCAATCTGATGGAGCTTGAGAGGTCCTGCAAAGAAGAATGGGAGAAAGTTCCCAAAAATTGATGTTCCAAGCTTGTAACAACATAAAGACTTGAGGCTGTAATTGGTGCCAAATGAGCTTCAACAAAGTATTGAGCAAAGGCCGTTTTTTTCATTTTTTATTGTTAAAAAAAGTTTGTGTGAAATCTTTGCAAATTTTTTTTTTTTTAACGTTGTCATTATGGGGTATTTATTGTTTGTTGAATTTTGAGGAAAATAATGAATTGAATACATTTTGGAATAAGCCTGTAACATAACAAAATGTGGGAAAAGTGAATACTTTCCGGATGCACTGTGTCTGGTCTCCCACAGTACACAGAACAGGGAAATACAATTCTCTTACTAAATATAAACTGCTAAAATACCTCTTTCTCATCAGCAGTATATAGCAGTCTTGTGACTTCTATCAGTGCATGGCTGAACACTAGTTAAAGCTTGTAGGCGGAATTTTTTTTTTTTTTTTTATCTGCAATATTACACTTCAAAGAAAACATGAGGCATTTGCAGCAAACCATAGTAATATATACAATGTTATAATAAACACTGCATTACTTGTGAGAACATAAGGAACAATGAGGTAATATACTAAATATGCAAGAAAAAAAATATTTTTATTTATAGATATATATAGATATAGATATATATATAGATATATATATATATATATATATATATATATATATATCTCTATATATATATATATATATATATATATATATATATATATATATATATATATATATATATATATATATATATATATATATATATATATATATATATATATATAATATAATCACAGTGGTGTAGTAGCACTTTCACCTAGCAGCAAAAGGGTGGCTGGTTCGAATCTCAACCACGACACCATCTGCCTGTAGTATACCAGTTCTCCCTGTGCCTGCGTGGGTTTCCTCCGGTCCTCTGGTTTCCTTCCACACGCCAAAGACTGGCCCTAGTATGTGAATGTGAGTAAGGGTAGGGACTGATGTGAATGTACATTGTATATATAAAGCGTTGCGTAAAATTGACGGCGCTATACAAGTACCTGAAATAAATAAATATAACATGACGAGTGGTTAAAGCTTATGAGGCTGCATGACCCCTGACTTTCTGTCAATTGGCCCTCTCTAGCAATACACACTAAACTGAGCATGTGCAGAGTTTCCTCCAAGGCTCTATTCTATCAGCAGATGGATTGGGGACAGTAAAAAAAGGGGAGGATTAGAGAAGACAGGATCAAACAGTCTTATTTACACAATACAGAGGATTAACCCCTTGGGTTCCACAGTGAGTATAACAGGCATGCTTTACTGCATATACAGACTGATTTTACTGTTGTGGGTCTAGTAAAACTTTAGGACTAGGACCAGTTTTGTGGATCCCCCCCAAAGTCAGCCTCTATTTATCAGTTATGGTGGATAACCACTAATCATGAAAGTCCTTTTTATAAAGAATGACAGTTCGTTGACTTTTGTGCGTATTCCTTATATTTGGAGGATTTTTAATGTCTTCATCCCTGGAGATTGTTTCCAGGCATCATAAAGTGGGAGAGACCCCCCAAGTTTTACAACATTAAGGCAAACCTTAATCCTTTTGAAAATGAGATTCGGACAGTGGAAAGGGTTCCATTACTCCAGTATCGCCAATAAATATATGTTCATTACCTGGAAATCCTTGTAACACTTTAGCCTGACCTTGCATGGTCACTTAATACAAATCTGCCACGCATTCTCTAACTCCTGTGTTTTTTGATTTATGTTTTATGAGAAGAAAATGGAAATCCTAGCTAGCTTGGGTACGGACAATTCACATGGAGAGCCAGTGTACTGTGAGAAGTTCCCACAAGATGGCAGTAGAGACCCGGCATATTCCGCAGACATCCAGGCTTGCATTCTAAATAGATGCTTGTTTAGTGTGATTGTCCACAACTGGTAATTGTTTCTGCTCTCCAGTGTCATGATATTTCATCAGCTTAACGCTTTATCCGGTGTAATATGAGGAAACCTGATCGTCTTTATCTCTTTATACAGTGTATCGGCTACCTACGTGACTAATCTGCAGTGTCATGTTGGCTTTATGCTTAGACCTGGCTGTAAATTGAAACTAGGTGGAGGTTTGTCAAGGGAGGGGTTGGAGGGGGGGGGGGGATTTATCAATAACATCAGCGGGGAAATATCTTTCAGGTCATTGTATAAAGCAGCAAGCGCATAGCTCATGTACAATCTCACCGGTGATCTCTCCCGCTGATGTCCGACTCACTGGATGAATAGGAAAATGAGGATCCTCAACGGCACAGCTTTGCATAGTGATGGGGGGGATTCTGCGAGTGCTGAAGCAATGACTCGTGATGCCTGTTTCTTTACGTGAATAGAGAACAAGATTATCGCTATACCGAGGTGTGCTGGTGAAGATCCTCATTTTCCTATGACTGCATGGTAGCATCATCCACTAATTCATTACAGCACCCTGCATGAAAGGTGGGCAAGCCTGTAAGCTGTGCGATGCATACTGTACAACTAATCTGTTGACTCACTAATTGGGGGTCTCAAACTAGTGGCCCTCCAGCTGTTGTGACACTACATGTACCATCATGCCTCTGCCTGTGGGAGTCACGCTTGTGTCAGCTTTGCAAAGCCTCATGGGACTTGTAGTTGTGCAACAGCTGGAGAGCCACCAGTTTGAAACCCCTTCACTAGATGGACGCCGTCTGCCTGAAGCAGCAGTTTCTTCCTTGAGGTTTTATTTCATTTTTAAAGCTCATACCGTATAAGTCGAGTTTTTCAGCACTTTTTTTTTTTTTTGCTGAAAATGACCCCCCTTGGCTTATACTCAAGTCACCTTTTTGCACATGATCTCCCGGCCTTTGGGGACTTGGTACCGGCCGGCACCACTCTTCCTCTACAAGTGTGCAAAGTTTGTTGTCCGGAGGACCTATATCCGGGGAGCAACGATTTTTCAAAGCCGGCACCCCTTCTATGGACTCCCATGTTAAATGGTAATTTCTCCTGTGAATTTGGGGACCCGGTACCGGTCGGACGTAGGTCGCCTGGAACCGGAACTTGGCACACATGTAGCCCCATTTCTCCTCTACAAGTGTGCAAAGTTTGTTGTCTGGGGGACCTGCGGCTGGGGGAGCTCAGATTTTTCAAAGCCGGGCACCCCTTTCATAGACTTCCATGTTAAACATCAGTCTAGTCATGGGCACAGTGAGGCAAGGACACCCTAGGCTTATACATGAGTCAATCGGTTTTCCCATTTTTTGTGGTAAAATTAGATGCCTTGGCTTATATTCTGGTCGGCTTATACTCGAGTATATATGGTAATACGGCAAAGAAGCCTGATCTTGGTTGTATTTTGAAAGGGGTCATGTTGTAAGGACTTTTATTTTTTAGTTATTGGACTCATTTAATGCTGTATGTTACTATGGCAGTACAGGCAGATTATCCTGTGGAAGAAAAAATCCTGGACAGCCGCACACTGTTAAATGCATCTTTATTGATATCTTGTGTAGTGGATAAAATCCAATACAGTCACTTCAGGTTCCAGGAAACTCTCTGACGCGTTTCACACCATACGAAGGTGCTTAATCAAAGCTAAAATAATTTAGGTCTGACCAGGTATATATGTAGGGAAGAGATCAAATGTAACAACCGATCAAAAATGGAGATGTATCAGGAACACCCATCCTACTTAATCAGACCTTAGAAATAGAAAATAGAAAACACCTGAAGGAGAGAGGCAAGGGAACATGTCTAACTGAATGAATATATGTAATGTATGATACATGAAACTAACTCATGCATACAAGAGAAGTTTTCCTGTTCTTGTCCTGCTAGTCTTCCTCCTTCAGAGATGCTTTCATAATGATGGAATGGTAAAAAAAAGTTGCTGAAGAACCAATATTGTTGTACAGATAATGTGGCAAAATCATGACATGATCATCCATGGCTGTCAGAAAAATTCCAACAACAATTGATGTAGGAAAAATCTCACACTACAAAGGAACACAAAATAGGGGATAGATGTTTTTTATTATTATTTTTTTTACTAGTAATGGCGGTGATCTGCAATTTTTATTGTGACTGTGGCATTGCAACGGACATATCGGACAAATTTTTGGGACCATTCACATTTGTACAGTGATTAGTGCTATAAAACTGCACTGATTACTGTATAAATGTTACTGGCAGGGAAGGGGTTAACACTAGGGGGTGATTCTAACTGTAGGGCGAGGGGACTCTGTACTTGGAACACACATCGGTCTCCTCACCTCTGACAGGATGTGGATCTGTGTGTTTACGGTCCTGCTGTGATTGTGGGCAATCGTGGGTGCCCAGAGGACATTTTGGCCGCCGGGCACATGCATCGGTTCCTGAGCGATGCCTCCTAGACAGCCGGGAAGCCCAGGACGTCATATGACGTCCACTCAGGATGGGAGATCCCATCTGTGGACGTCATTTGACAATGGGTGGGTAGGAAAGTGGTTAAAAAAATAAAATGGCTCAAAAGCCAGTGGGAGGGAGAGGAGAAGAAGCCAGCTTTCACCCTTCCTTCCCAGATATGATTCACCCTGCTGCCTATGCCCAGTACGAGGGGGGCCATTGGTACCCTCTTATCCACGGCCCTAAGCAGAGCAGAGGATGGAGTGTGTCCCTTTCTGAGGAGACTCCAGGGGTGATTTCTCTGCATTACCGTGGCATTTATGGGTATTGACTTTTTTACTCCTTTTTTTTTATATTTTTATTGGAACTTTAATTTTGTGACGATCACGTTAATGCAAAATCACCCTTCCTAAATAGCTTTTTTACATTTTGGCTATTTAATAAAGAAACAAGTTGAAAAGCAAGGACGTGCCTTCCTATCCGTCCTATTTTTTTTTTAAAGCAGCCCTTTTATTTATTTATATATATTTTTTTGCCAGGCGACAGGTGCATGTTAATTGTCTTGCTTTGTAAAATTTGAAAATTCAAGTCTTTATCTCCAGCGTTTACAGTGAGAATGTGAGAGCCTGGTATTTTCCTGCAGTAAGTGTGCAGATAAAACACGGGTAATGTCTGGGTTGACAGAGATTATGTTGTACTTAGTGTCTGAGCTTGGCTGATTTCTCTCCTCCAGTAACAGCACAGAAGAAGAAAGCTCTCTGAAAACCTACAAGCAAGTCTATTCCAACCTGCTGCGGGCTTCAGCCAGCAAGATTTCCACACTGTCCGAGAGACTGAGCGTGCTCATAAATTTACTGGATCAGCTCACCCCTAAGAGCCAGGCAAATGAGACTGTCATGCAGTGACACACGATGGTGTTTGGGATACAAAGCGGATGTTGTGCCTTGTTAAACCTGCGATTGCTGCTTTGTTCCACTCGCTGCTCGGATCCATCTGTCATTAAATAGAATACGCGGCGTGCAAACCACCTGATGCTAGGGAAAGTAGTTCAAGGACGTCTCTGTCAGAAGAGAGCCAACGCTGTGCTTTTTGCAGAATGTAGACCGGCGTCTGCAGAAGAAGTGTAATTTGCCCCCCTCGCCACTTCCTGTAGACTTAACCCTGCCGCTGCCGCAATGGAATCTGGGATGATTTATGCACAACTGCATACTGTCATTTTTTTTACACCACCTCTTCCGCTTTGGTTTAAAGGCACTACCTCTATTTTTATATCAACTTTGCCTTTGTATGATATAGAGACTTCTGTATATTATCATATTTTTTATTTGCACTTTGTAAGCTTCTAAAGAGGTATGGCAAGCTATGCTTTGATGGCACAGAGCTGTTTTATTACCTCTGTCCTCTAATCCAGTGTTTTTCAACTCCTTAAGGCACACCAACAGGTCATGTTTTCAGGCTTTCCATTATTTTGCACAGGTGATTTGATCAGTTTCACTGCCTTAGTAATCACCACAGCCATTTCACCTGAGGGAAATCCCGAAAACTTGACCTGTTGGTGTGCCTTGAGGACTGGAGTTGAAAAACACTGCTCTAATCCCTTTACCTTCTCCAAGGGATCTTCAGTCAGGTGATGTGTGATGGCATTGTTGGTGGAAACGGGTCTCACAACATGGGGGTTATATGAGAGCCAGGATAAAAGTCTAATAACATGGGGGATATGCGAGAGTCAGGATAAAGGTCTGATAACATGGGGGGGGGGGGGGGTGTATACAAGAGCCAGGATAAAGGTCTGAATAATGGGGGATATACGAGAGCAAGGATAAAGATCTGATAACATGGGGGGGATACACGAGAGCCAGGATAAAGGTCTAATAACATGGGGGATATACGAGAGCCAGGATAAAGGTCATATAACATGGGGGATATATGAGAGCCAGGATAAAGGTCTGATAACATTGGGGGGGGGGGGGAATATACGAAAGCCAGGATTAAGGTCGGATAACATGGGGGATATATGAGAGCCAGGAAAAAGGTCTGATAACATGGGGGGATATGAGAGCCAGGATAAAGGTCTGATAACATGGGGGGGGGGGGGTATATGAGAGCCAGGATAAAGGTCTGATAACATGGAAATTTGAATACCTCAAAATGAGTGGGATTTTCTAGGCAACAATAATAGGGGGTGACAACTAGGTCATAAAAAATACTAATTTATTACAAAAATAATTACATAGACTAATTATTACACTTGAACAATTGTTCAAGTGTAATATTCAGTCTATGTAATTATTTTTGTAATAAATTAGTATTTTTTATGACCTAGTTGTCACCCCCTATTATTGTTGCCTAGAAAATCCCACTAATTTAGAGGTATTCAAATTTCCATGGATCTAGGGATGATGGCAACATCATGCCACCACACATGAGCCAACTGTTTTCAAGGTCTGATAACATGGGGGGGGGGGGGGGGGATATATGAGAGCCAGGATAAAGGTCTGATAACATGGGATATATGAGAGCCAGGATAAAGGTCTGATAACATGGGGGATATATGAGAGCCAGGATAAAGGTCTGATAACATGGGGGATATATGAGAGCCAGGATAAAGGTCTGATAACATGGGGGGATATATGAGAGACCGGATAATGGTCTGATAACATGGGGGGATATATGAGTGCCAGGATAAAGGTCTGATAACATGGGGGGTATATGAGAGACAGGATAATGGTCTGATAACATGGGGGGATATATGAGTGCCAGGATAGATGTCTAACAACGTGGTGGAATATAGGGGCGCCAGAACAGAGCTCTAATAGCAAGGAGGATATGAGAGTCAGGATTGTGGTCTAATACCATGGGTATATGTGAGAGCCAGGATAGAGGCATTAAAACCTAGAAGGGGATATATGAGTTCTAGGATAAAGGTCTAATAATGTGGGGAAATATGAGTGTCATGATAGAAGTATAATGCCAGGGAGAACATATGAATGCCAGGTTAGAGTGCTAATAACATAGAGGAATATACGAGAGCCAGAACAGAGGTCTGATAACTTGGAGGATATACAGGAGGCATAAGAGGTCTAATATGGCTCTTGTATATCAACCATCTTATGAGACCTCTATTCTGACTCTTGTATCCCCTTTGTTATTAAAGGTCTCATGACATTGGAGAATATATGAAAGGCAGAATAGAGGTCTAATATCTTGAAGGATATATAAGAGCCATGATGGAGGTCTTGTATGGCTCTCGTATATCCACCATATTATTAGACCTCTCTCCTGGCTCTCATATATCCTCCAAGTTATTATACCTCTGTACTGGCTTTCCTATATTCTTCTATGTCATCACATTTTAATAGCAAGGTGGATATATAAGAGCCAGGATAGAGGTCTAATATGGCTCTCGTATATCCACTATATTAATAGACCTTTCCTGGTTCTCATATATCCACCATATTTTTAGACCTCTCTCTTGACTCCCATATATCCTCCAAGATATTAGACCTCTATACTCTATATAAGAGCCAGGATAGAGATCCTAAAACCTAGGTGACTTATGTGACAGCTAAGATAAAGGTATGACATTGTTGGAATATATGAGAGCCAGAACAAAGGTCTAATAACGAGAGGAGATCTGAAAGCCAGAACAAAGGTCTAATAACATGGAGGATATGAGAGTTGGGATAGAGGTCTAATACCATGGATATAAATGAGAGCCAGGATCATGGGTCTAATGCCATGGGGAGATATATGGCAGCCAGGATAGAGGTTGAATAACACAGGGAATGTATGAAAATCGGTAAAGTGTTTACCAAATGTGGGGTTTGTTATTGTACTGACTTATTTCCAACCTTTCTCGATAGTGAAGGCCAGGGGGAAGTGTCCTTATCTTTCATGGATCTGTTACACCACACCAGCTACTTTCGTTCTGCAGTTTAAAAGTTTCTGGATAGAAAGTACACTGTAAATAGGGGCACAGCCTAAGGCTGGCCATACATTATACAACCGTATTGTGAAATTTGAATTTCCCAAAGCCATATAAAATTAGGTCAAATATAAACACTGTCAGTTTTCTATGCAATCAGACAGGCCCTTGCACTTCTTAGTTAAAGGTAAATCTAAAGGAAATTGAACAAGTAAATTGTATAGTGCCAGCTTTTACCCTGTGTCTGGTCATGAGAGGGAAATTCACACAAAGGGCCAATAGCCAAGTTAAAAGAAATGTGTATCGGGAACAATATGCAGGCTGGTAGTGTTAACCTCACTGAAAATACTAGTTTCCTGGCTGTCTAATTTAGAGAAATATTTAAAATGTAAGTTTAGTGATTGATTTTTTTTTTTTTAACTTTTTATCCCTTGTGCTGATGGCTGCTCTGTTCATTAAAATCTCTCATTCTCTGACTCCACCCCCCCAATGCTGTGATCTGTTGCTGGGTGTTCATAATGAGCCCCTGGACCTGTCACAGGCACGTGTGCACTCTTTCCAGCCCCCTGTCCCATTAATAACAGTTGTACTTTCAGTAATTAAAAGGGCTTTATGATTGGATGAGGCAAACCTTCCATTCATCTGCATGTCCTCCAATCATAGAGTGATTTTAATTACAGGAAGTAATAGTGCAACGGAGGGGGGGGGGGGGGTTGGGGTGGAAAAGGGCAGGCATAGTCTTCTCTTTTGATGACGGCTTTTATTAACCCCTGCTCTAGAGGAACAAAGAAGCCATGCTGCAACCAGATCTATAGAAGATCTCCAAACTTTAACCAGTGATAATATAATTCTGCTTGATGTGGGCAGCAGTGTACTGTACTGGCCAAATCGGCGTTCTGAGGTTGCCAATTACATGGCGACGGCCCTAATGCAGACAATTAACACCATGCTGGAAGATGTTTTAACCAATGTTTCTTATTTATTTCCTTGTTTTCCCAGTTTTAGGATGCATTGTTTTGGAAAGAAGTCTCTGTACAGTCAAACATATTGTTTGATGTGGATTTTGGGTATCCTCACACTTGCCTGTATTCTGGGCGTATTGCCACCCAGAGGCATATTGTAGACACTTTTTCTATGAAAAAGACGGGAGCTGCATGCAAGATGTTAGACACGTGTCATGAAACCTAGAAGAGTAACCACAGGAGAAGACCAAGTGATCCAGTCTGTCCCCTTTTAGAATTTTTCTTTTTTGTCTTTTAATAAAAATAATTCCAAATGAGAGAACGCTTAGCAGCAAAACTCCACAATTGGCAGGCTATGGCCTGTTCCACACAGGCTTCAGCTTGTATAAGGGCAGTGTCAACAGCAAGCTTTGACAAAGCATTTGCAGAGCCTTCAACAAGCTTAAAGGGGTTGTAAAGCTTCCCGTTTTTCACAGTAATTTATTCTATGCATTAAGGTGAAAAAACATCCCCGTTTACTTACCCAAGCCCTCGAAAGTCCCGCGTTGTGAACGCGATGGCTTCTCGGCCCGGTCTTCTTGGCTCTTCATTGGATGATTGATAGCAATGCAGCCCTTGGCTCCCGCTGCTGTCAATCAAATTAATGACGCGGCGTGCCGGGGGTGGGGCTGAGTGATACACTTTGGCGGCTGTGGCCACCACTGTATTACGCGGGAGTGCACCCTAACCCCCTTGGGAGAGAGCTACCTAGAAGGGAGTTAGCTCTTGTGGGAAGGAGCCAAGAAAGCCGCCACGGGAACCCCAGAGGATGAGGATCAGTGCCACTCTGTGCAAAACGAACTGCACAGTGGAGTCAAGTATGACATGTTTATTTAAAAAAAAAAAAAAAAAAAAAATGAACCTTTACTAACTTTTTAAGCTTTTAATGTGCCATTAAACTCCAGTTTGTGTATGTTGAACACAGTTTCTAAGGACGGGTTTGCATATATTCTGCCACGGGTTCTTGCCTGGGGTGCGACGCGTGCCTGTTCAAACGATTCAGGTGCAAATCGGGTCTGAATTTTTGCCTGCATTCGCACCTGAACTGGACCCAAACAGGCACAGGACCCTTTTTCAATCCGGACTGTGACCGCCCCGAACATGTGTGTATCGGCTCAATTGAGAGCCGGCCACACTCGCATGTCATACAAATTGGATGCAGAGAAACCCTGCATTCAATTTGCATGTGTGTGTGTGAACCCAGCCTAATGGGAATACTGATTGCCACTTTAAACAAGCTGCTAGCAGATTCAGCACTCTGAGGCTTGTTGAAAGCCTGTTGAAGATTGCTAGCAGCTTGTTTTAAGTGGCAATCAGTATTCCAATTGTGATCTGTGTTCAACATATACAAACTGGAGTTGATTGGCACTTTAAAAGCTTCAACAAAGCTTGCTGAATGCTCTGCAAGTTCTTTGTCGAAGCTTGCTGCTCACACTGCTACAAGCTGAAGCCCATGTGAACCAGGCCTGTGTGCTTTGCTAGTTGTAGCATGACTTTCACACTGAGGGATAGATTCCCTTCGCTGTAGCGAGCTGATTTCTACTGCTTTGCTCCTATAACAGGAGGCACCGCCACTGTACAGCACAGCATTGTGTGCAATGGTAGTTATTTTATACAGAATTCCCAGAAGGACATGGCTAAAGCCTTTACTTCCTTTAGGGCCAACCATTTACTGAGCGGTAAGGCCTGTACACACGATCCAATTTTATGGCCATAATTGTCTGATGGACATGTTGTGTCGGATAATCCGACTGGGTGTATGTTGCATCAGACAATTATTGGCGGAATTAATTAAATTAAATTAAAGTGTTGGCTGTTCATGCTCACCAACTGTTGGGCAATAAATCTGTTACGCCGGTTTATCCGACCGTGTGTACGCAAGTCCGTCCAACTAAAATCCAAAGTACAAACATGCATGCTCGGAACCAATCCTAAACATCAAAATACAATAGCAGAAGTTGCCCAAAGGGTGGCGGTAAAGAGCTGAAAAACCATGTGGTTTGGTGAATGCTGGCTGAAAATGTTGTGCCGTGTGTGCAGAACAATTTCACGGCCAAAAATCCATGGAAAAGTCGGATGGAAGTCCGAGGGTTTAGATTTTCTTTAGAGTTTCTACCAAACGTAGTGTTCAGGTGCCTTGTGATTAATTGGCAGCCAAACTGAGTGTCTACTGACAGGACTGCCCAAGCTTCACTGAAACCTCAGGGCTGTGTGTGTCCCCACTGGCTAGAGTAGCAGCCATCAACTTATCAAAAACAACCAATCGAAAGTCGGATGTTTTGTTTCCTATAAGAGATAATAAAAGCACACATGCCATTGGCTGATGAGGTTCAGTGGCCCGACATGCAGTGTTGGCACATTTTTGTTCTGCTCTGTTACTGGTACCATAATGTTTTTCAACCTGCAAATGTGAATAGCTTGTTAAATAAAGATACAATATTTTATTTATTAAAAACTGAGTTAATGGCCTTTTTTCTTTTTTTAATTTTCTGTCTGTTAATTAGAAGAATAATGCAATCAATGAGGATGTGTTTTGACTTGTTTATACTAATTAGAGCTGTAAGATTTGTTTATTACTTGTATTTACTGCTGAGATTTCTTATTGCAGAGAGGTCACTGCTTCACATTAACAAAACCTACTCAAATTATTTTCACACTAAAAAGAGATTATTTGTGCAAAGGAGATGATGGGAAAATCACTGGTTTCATTTATAATACTGTGCATTTGTCACAAAGCTATCCGAAAAACGAGATATTATATCTATATTTTATATATATATATATATATAATTTCTTTCTCGTACATCACGGGACACAGAGCGGCATATTCATTACTATATGGAGTACCTTCAGGTGTGGACACTGGCAATCTCAAACAGGAAGTCCCCTCCCTATATAACCCCCTCCCCTAGAGGGAGTCCCTCAGTTTTTTCGCCAGTGTCTTAGGTGTTGGTCACGGAATAGCTTTGCTCCACATCCTTGGGATTAAGGGCGGGCTAACCGGATCTGTCCAAGGAGCCTCAGTGCCAAAGTGGACAGTACCCGGGCCCCAAACCGTGGGGTTTTGCCTATAATGCTCCTCTTTGGAGGGCTGGACCCTGGGCCCAGGACTTGGAGTTCGTAAAGACCATAAGTTCCTGTTTGCCAGGGTGCTATATAGGTCCAGGACAGTGGGTACCTTCATAGGACCCCAGGGCCTGAAGGTCTATTCCGCTACCCACGGAGATGGGAGAAGATTGGATCGTTTTGCTAGACAAACATCCTGCAGCATGGAGCAGGTAAGAGGGGAGCCTGCGGGACTTGGTTCGACAGCAGGCTCTCCGGGGTAACCTAAAAGGGGGGTAGCCTAAGTATGCTCTGCATTGGCAACCTTGCTCACTATGTCTGAGAAGACAGGATGATCTCATTCCCCCATCACTAGGTTCCCCTGTCTAAGAAACAATTGTGTTTGCTAGCTACCTGCTGCTTTCTTCCTAGGGCTAAGTAAGGACCCCTATGGGGCCTTTTGGAGAGTCCTACCTGGCCGGGGGTTTGATTCTGCCGCTTGGTACTGCAGTCCTGGGTCTCCAGCAGCGCGGCTCCTCCATGTTCTTCCTGCTCCGGCATACGCGCGCGCACGTCTTATAGATGTTTTTCGCGCCGTTCGGAGGGGAGGGCGGGGGGGGCGTGCCTGCAGCGTCATCAGGGGCGCGCCTTGTGCTGTTATAGATCAGCAGGCTATAGTCAGTGCTCAGTCTGAGGCTGATCTGAAAGGGAGAGGACGCAGAGTGGCAGAACAGTGACTCCCGGTGGCGGAAGAGGGGTAGTACATGCTGGACTTGGTTCCAATGCTTTTCTGTTAAGCCAAAAAATCCCCCTTTTTGCAACAGGTTGGAGGCTGGCAAACTAAGTTTGGGGTCGCTGTATGTTTTAAAAAAAAAAAAAAAGGACTTATATATTTTAAAAAAAAAAAAGAAAAAAAAAAAGAAAACATACGGGGCCCCATCAGTTTTTGGGCATTAGTGATCTATTGTCCCCTAAACCCTAGTTTTTGTACTCCTGGCCACTACAGTCTGCTGTTGTAGGCGGAGTCCCTCGATTTTGTATTATGGCTTCCAAAGGTTCGGGGTCAAAGGGTACAAAAAAGACCAAAAAACAAATTCTGATGATATGCAGATACTTTCCCCGCAGCTTATTCCCATGAAGGTCGCCTTGGATGAGCCATTGGGGGGGTCTGGTGCTGAGGCTGGCCCAGATCAGCCCAGCCCTGTGTTTATCACAGAGGAGATGCTAGCTGTATCCCTAGGGGGGCTAGAAGAGAGATTAGCAGCGTTGATCGCTAGATCTATTCCTGGCAAGAAACGGGCTAGATCCCCATCACCAAAAGGTGTATCCTCAGATGCTGAAATTCTCTCTCCGGAGGAATTGGAATCGCAGGAGGATCAACTAGACCTGAACCAAGAGGGTTCAGGGATTGAGGGATCTACCTCTGAGGAACCATTTTCAGACTCTCAGACAGAGAGACTGTGGGTGCAGTCTTTGACATGGTACGCTCGGCATTTAATTTACCATTGCCAGAGCCTCAGGTTCCTGCGGTATCCTCTCTGGGCTCTTTGAAAGCTCCTTTAAGCAACGCAGTTTTTCCGGTCCATCCTCTCTTGGAGGAATTGATCTTTCAGGATTGGGTACGACCGGACAGGATTTTTCTGCCGCCGAAGAGATTTGCGGTCATTTACCCTATGGAGGAAAAATTCTCGAAAGAGGTGGAAGCTCCCAGTGGTGGATGCAGCCATCTCATGTGTGAATAAACCACTAACTTGCCCGGTGGAAAACATACAAATGTTTAAAGATCCGGTTGATAAACGGTTAGAGACACTTTTAAAAGCATCCTTTGCTACGGCAGGAGCAGTGGTACAGCCAGCTGTGGCTGCGATTGGAGTTTGTCAGGCGTTAAAGGACCAGACAAAAGAAATGCTAAAAGACATGCCTACCCAACAGGCAGAAGAGTTTTCTGACATTCCCAGAGCTCTGTGTTTTGCGGTAGATGCTATAAAGGATTCCATCCAGCAGGCCTCTCGTTTATCACTATTTTTGGTGCACATGAGAAGGCTCTTATGGTTGAAGAACTGGGCGGCGGAGCCCCCATGCAAAAAGCTTCTGGCAGGGTTTCCCTTCCATGGAGGACGACTCTTCGGAGAGGATCTGGATAAATACATTCAGACTATTTCAAGTGGCAAAAGTACCCTTTTACCAGTCAAAAAGATATTCCGGGGTCCTACATTTAAAAGGCAGCTCTTTCCTGTCTCAGGGCCCTCAAATTCCAGGCAGTATCGACGGCCGCCTGCGCGATCCAACTTTAACAGTAGATCGCAGGGACAGGCCCCTGGGGGTAAGAGACCATGGTATCGCAAGCCGACAAAACCAGCCCCTAAGTCTGCCTTATGAAGGGGCGCCCCCACTCTCGCGGGTGGGGGGAAGGCTTCGTTTCTTCTTAGAAGTTTGGGAAGCCAAGATCCCCGACAAATGGGTCCGGGCGTCTGTAACCACAGGCTACAGACTGGAGTTTCTAAAGTTTCCTCCGCCTCATTTTCAAGAGTCAAGGCTACCAAAGGATCCAGCAAAGAAGGCCTCGATGCTGGCAGCTTTGGATCACCTGCTTTGCCAGGACGTGATAATAGAGGTGCCAGCCCAAGAGCAGGGGCTAGGTTTCTATTCCAATCTCTTTGTCATACCAAAGCCAAACGGCGATGTCAGGCCAATCTTGGACCTAAAAAGTTTAAACGTTTACCTAAGGGTTCGTTCCTTCCGGATGGAATCCATCCGGTCAGCAGTCGCCACGCTCCAGAGGGACGATTTTCTGGCTTCCATAGACATAAAGGATGCTTACCTTCATGTACCAATCTTTCAGTCGCATCAAAGATTTTTACGCTTCGCAGTGGGGCAGCGACACTTCCAATTCAGGGCGCTCCCCTTCGGGCTAGCCACGGCCCCCCGGGTATTCACGAAGATCCTAGCCCCAGTTTTGGCCAATCTAAGGATCCAAGGGGTCACAATCCTAGCATACTTGGACGACCTTTTAATCATAGATCACTCACGGCCGTGTCTGCAACAGGCAGTAAACCTCACGGTTCAGTACCTCGAAAGGTTTGGCTGGGTCCTAAACCGGGAAAAGTCAGCGTTCCAGCCTACAAAGCAGTTGGAATACCTCGGCATGAGGTTAGACACAGAACAGCAAAGGGTGTTCCTGCCCCTTGTAAAGATCGAGGCTATCAAGGGGTTGGTTCAGTTGGTTCTAAGCAAGAAAAAAACAACTATTCGCCTGTGTATGCGATTACTAGGCAAGCTAGTGGCCACGTTCGAGGCAGTACCATACGCTCAGATCCACACTCGCGTCCTACAGGCAGCCATTCTAGCAGCCTGGGGCAAGAGAGCACATGCCTTGGAGTCCCCTTTGACGCTATCATCAAGGGTCCGACAAAGCCTGGCTTGGTGGTTGAACCCTCAGAATCTTCTAAAGGGAAGGTCCTTCAGCCCCGTTGTCTGGAAGGTAGTTACCACAGACGCCAGCCTGGCAGGCTGGGGGGCGGTCTTGGAGGGGTTCTCTCGCCAGGGAACTTGGGTGGAAGCAGAGAGGCAGCTACCCATCAATGTCTTGGAGATCAGAGCTGCTCGCCTAGCCCTCCTTGCATGGACCTCCAGATTACAGAGGTCCCCGGTGAGAATCCAGTCAGACAATGCCACAGCGGTGGCATACATAAACCACCAAAGGGGGAACCAGGAGTCAGGCCGCTCAGAGGGAGGTGAGCTTGATTTTTCAGTGGGCAGAGGTTCATGTACCCTGCATTTCGGCGATATTCATTCCCGGAGTGGACAACCTGCAGGCAGACTTCTTAAGTCGCCAGATTCTGTCGCCGGGGGAGTGGTCTCTGCATCCCCAGGTCTTTCAGACAATCTGCCAGAAGTGGGGAATGCCAGACGTAGATATAATGGCATCCAGGTTCATACAGGGGGTCTTGCGTATTAATCCTCCTGTCAAGTCACCAATTTGTCCATGGGACTTAAATCTTGTCCTGTCCACTCTACAGAAACAACCCTTTGAGCCGTTGGCTGAGATTCCTTTAGTTTTACTGACAAGAAAGTTGGTATTCTTGGTCGCCATAGTTTCGGCCAGGAGAGTGTCAGAGTTGGCAGCCTTATCGTGTAAGGAACCATATCTCATTCTACATAAGGACAGGGCAGTTCTCCGGCCCCATCCTGCCTTTCTACCAAAGGTTATATCCAATTTTCACTTGAACCAGGATTTGGTACTTCCATCCTTCTTTCCGAAACCCACATCTAGAAAGGAGGGGTTGCTGCATACCTTGGATATTGTCCGGGCCATGAAGGCCTATCTTAAAGCTACAGAAAAGATCCGGAAAACAGATGTGTTGTTCGTTCTACCAGATGGCCCCAAGAAGGGGCAGGCAGCTGCAAAATCCACCATCTCGAGATGGATTAGACAATTAATCATTCAGGCCTATGGTTTGAAGAGGTTGCCTCCTCCTTTGTCGGTAAAGGCCCATTCTACCAGGGCCATGGGCGCCTCCTGGGCAGCACACCATCAGATCTCTATGGCTCAGATATGCAAGGCGGCGACGTGGTCATCAGTCCACACGTTTACAAAGTTTTATCAACTAGACGTGAGAAGGAATGCGGATTCAGCCTTTGGGCAGGCAGTACTACAGGCTGCGGTTTAAGATCCTCGGGATCAGGGGCACCCTTGGGTGTAAAAAAAAAAAAAAAGTTTTTCTTGACTAAGTTGGATTTATTATTTGAGTATACCTCTAAATTAAATCTCTTTTGAGAAGATGTCTCCCTCCCCTCATTAAAGCATTGCTTTCGGACATCCCATATAGTAATGAATATGCCGCTCTGTGTCCCGTGATGTACGAGAAAGAAAAAGGGATTTTTAAATACAGCTTACCTGTAAAATCCTTTTCTTGGAGTACATCACGGGACACAGAGCTCCCACCCCTCTTTTGGGGAACATTTTTGGGAGGCATACTGCTTGCTACAAAACTGAGGGACTCCCTCTAGGGGAGGGGGTTATATAGGGAGGGGACTTCCTGTTTGAGATTGCCAGTGTCCACACCTGAAGGTACTCCATATAGTAATGAATATGCCGCTCTGTGTCCCGTGATGTACTCCAAGAAAAGGATTTTACAGGTAAGCTGTATTTAAAAATCCCTTTTTTCCCCCCATAAAGTGAAAATATAAATATATATATATATATATATATATATATATATATATATATATATATATAATATGTGTGTGTATATATATAATTTTTATTTACTTTATGGGGAAAAAATATATATAATATATATTAGTGTGTGTGTGTGTATATATTTAACATGCAATTTTAATTGTGTGCTTTTTGTTGGAGTTGAGTCCCTCTACCTAAAACGAATTGGGCAATAATATATACAGTATAGGGTTGTCCTGATCCCACTTTTTTAAGACTGAATACAAGTACCAATACGTTTTTTCAAGTACTCGCCAATACCGAATACCGATACTTTTTAAAAATGTCATGTGACAGTTTCTCAAAGCACAATACAGATTAGGTGGCACTGATAGGATTAGGTAGGTGCTGGCAGATGGCACTGATGGCTGGGGGGGCACTGATGGGTGACATTTATGGGCACTGATGGGGAAGGCGGCCTGGTACTCCTTGCACTCGGCCGGGTGTAACAAGATGTCCGTTGCTGGCATACTGTGGCCAAGTGCAGGGTGTACCAAGATGGGCGTCTCTGACGGCAACATGGAGCATCACTTCCGCGACCGAATGTGGCGGCTCCGGTCGCCATGAACTCTGCACTCCCTGCCAGTTCGACGCGCTGCCCTCCACTCCGCCCGCTACTGTGCCAGGTATCGGCTAAAGCATCGGGAGCATTTGTGCAAGTACAAGTATTTGCGCAAATACTAGTATCGTTGTTGGGACAACCCTAAGTACATGTATTGCACACACACACACACACACCTATATAGCACTAACAGTGTGTTGCACTTTACGATATAAAGTTAAACACAAATCACAATCCAATCTAAGACCAGAGGGGGGTTAGACGGGCCCTGCTTGTGAGCATGTATGGTATGAATGCTGCTGCTAGACTAATACACCTTACTAACCGATCAGTGACTACTACACCTACCCTGCTGTATAACATTTATACTAACCACAACATACAAGGCCATCCACAATCTCGCCCCCAGCTAAATCGCCAACCTCATCTGCAGATATCATCCTCTCCGCTCCTCCCAAGACCTCCTGCTCTATAGCTCCCTTATCTCCTCTTGGACTTCTCCAGAGCCTCTCCCATCCTCTGGAACTCCCGTGCCCCAGTATGTCTAGTCAGACCCTAACCTCTCTGCCTTTAGGCAATCCCTGAAAACTCACTTATTCAGGAAAGCTTATCCCACCTCCTCTTAACAACTGTATTTAAGTCCCCTCCATCAGATCAATTGAAGATAAATTGGAAGAACCGGCACTCTGAATTCCATCCATATAATTTATTATTCTACAGGATTCATATAGCGCCAACAGTTCGCGCAGTATTTACAACATGGGGGCAGACAGTACAGTAGTTGCAATACAATTCAATACAGAGGGCCCTGCTCGTTAGAGCTTACAATTGAGATAAAATCAAGTTTTGAGGTAACTGCCGTCATGTTTTGGCGAGTAGCCTTGTTCACAGCATAGTTACCGACATGAACAATACACACGCGCACACACACACACACATATATATATAACAAAGTGACTGTGACCACTCCCATTCGTTAATTGGTATAATTAGCAGTAAATGAGAACCACCGCTGCAAAGAGTCTCTCTAAGAATGGAAACTTGTCACACAAATATAAAGATATATATGGTGATAAACAAATAAGAAGGCCAGTATGGTGGCCTGAGTTTATGGGAGGAGCCCGGAGGGTATTTAAGCAGCCCACTCACACATGCTCTTTGTCGGTTCAGTGTGCAGTACTACACGTCACTGGGCCAACTCTTCCCAGCTCACCTCATGTCCGTGAGTCTGCGCATTCAATCGCATTCGACACCCTCCCGCCCTTCCCTTTTTCAGGGCACTTCTCAGCATATCCTTTTTCAATTAACTACCCATTACTTACTTTGGGTATGCCCCCTTTTCTTGGCATACTGACCAGACCACCAAGGCACACTTCAGGTCTATTTATGTTGTAAGTCTTGTCGCGTGTTTATGTGATCCACATCACTCTCAGTCAGAGGGCCACGACCATAAACATAATATACATAGGGGTGAAAAAGAGAAAACATTTTGCAATTTCATAGACACAAATTCTATAGTTAAAGAAAGAAAATTATATCTATAGATTTTTGCAGCTGTCGGGTGAAAACCCTGAGAGGGATTCTATCGCCCAGTCTATTTTTATCTACAGTAAAACCTTGGTTTGCGAGGATAATTTGTTTCAGAAACATGCTTGTAATCCAAAGCACTTGTATATCAAAGCATTTTTTTTTACAGAGTATAAAAGAGAAGAGAGGCGCCTCTAAGTGTAGCAATAAGTTGCTAAATGTTGTACCTTCATTAAATGTAACCATACACTTAGAGGCTCCTCTCTTCTATACTCAGTTGTGACATGACTATACTCTTCTATCAAAACATCGCTTGTATATCAAGGCAACATTTATTAAAACATTTTGCTCATCTTGCAAAACGCTCTCAAACCAAGGTATTACTGTATAGGTTTGTGTTCAAGTGGGAGGTCGTCTGAACCTGAGCACCCGAAGTGGAGTTACCAGTGATCTACTACCATATTGGAGGTTCTCAGAGGTTTTTTTTGTGCGTGTTTGCACCTCCATCAAATCATTCACCACAGCTATTACCTTTTGTACCACATGCCCCTCCCTTTTTAGATTGTAAGCTCCACGAGCAGGGCCCTCCTATTCATTCTGTATTATAATTGTACTGTCCCCCCTTTACATTGTAAAGCGCTGCGTAAACATTTGGCGCTAAATAAATCTTGTATAATAATTGTATGTATGTATATTCTGTCGCACCAGGAATTACAAACACGATTGCAAGTAATCATCAGAAACTAAGCATCAGTCTCCAGAGTCCTGTAGAAAAAAAGAATAAATTGACATCTTCAATACAGATGACTTTCAAACGCAATCAAAACAGGGAAAACTGCAGCAATTTCACCAAAAGCAATCCGATTTTTACCCTAGGGCAATATCGATCCTATTTCCCTGCGGTCGATCAAGGCAACCATTTTATGTTTCATGTCCTTTGTGATTTTTGACAATCAATGAAATCAAAACTTTGATTGCCTTATCATAATTCCCACATCTATGGCCAGCTGTGATTCTCCAAAGTGACATGTCTCCCACAGGCCGTGCTGTCTCTTGTTATAGTAAATTCGGCTTAACCACTTGCTTACTGGGCATGTAAACCCCCTTCCTGACAAGGTGAAATTTCAGCTTGCGGCACTGCGTCGCTTTAACTGACAATTGCGCGGTCGTGCGACGTGGCTCCCAAACAAAATTGGCGGCCTTTTTTTTCCCCACAAGTAGAGCTTTCTTTTGGTGGTATTTGGTCACCTCTGTGTTTTTTTTTTTGCGCTATAAACAAAAAAGGACGACAATTTTGAAAAAAAATATAATATTTTTTACTTGTTGCTATAAAAAATAGCCCAATTTAAAAAAAAAAATTCAGTTTAGGGCGATACGTATTCTTCTACATATTTTTGGTAAAAAAAAAAAATCGCAATAAGCAACTGGTTTGCGCAAAAGTTATAGCGCCTACAAAATAAGGGACAGAATTATTATTTATTTTTTTACTAGTAGTGGCGGCGATCTGCGATTTTTATTGCGTCTGGACATCATGGCGGACACATCGGACACTTTTGACACATTTTTGGCACCATTCACATTTATACTGCAATCAGTGCTATAAATATGCACTAATTACTGTATAAATGTGACTGGCAGGGAAGGGGTTAACACTAGGGGGTGAGGAAGGGGTTAATGTGTATCCTGTATAGTGTTCTAACTGTGGGGGGAGGGGGGGTGACCGATCTGTGTCCCTATGTACTAGGAACACAGATCGGTCTCCTCTCTCTATGACAGGACGCTGTCATTGTGAGAGCCGGCAATGAGAGATGATCTCATATGTTTACATATGAGATCATCTCTCATTCGCTGCACAGATCGCATCGCAAACGGCCACTCTGATTGGCCGTTCGCGGCGATCTGTGATTGGCTGTGTCCAAGGGACACGGCCAGTACACAAATTCCCCGCTGCGCGCTCTGGAGCGCGCGCTGGGAACACAGAAAGAGGCTGCCGTGAAAACACGGCAGCCCGGAGATTTAGAACCACCCTGCGGCCGCATATAGTCGTACGGCCATAGGGAAGTGGTTAAATACCAAAATTTTAGCACACAAAAAAAAGTTACATTTTGTTTTAGTTGCTTCAGACATACAGGACTGCTTATAAATGGTTTGTGTACCAATAGAGATTCATACACAACAATCTACTTAACCACTTCCTTACCGGGCACTTAAACCCCCTTCCTGCCCAGACCAATTTTCAGCTTGCAGCGCTAGCGCATTTTGAATTACATTTGCGCGGTCATACAACACTGTACCCAAATTATATTTTTATCTTTTTTTTTTTTTGCGCTATAAACAAAAAAAAGACAGAAAATTTAGAAAAAAACAAAAGGTTAGGCCGATACGTATTCTACATATGTTTGGTAAAATAAAAATCGCAATAAGCGTGATTGTTTTGCGCAAAAGTTCTAGTGCCTACAAAATGGGGATACATTTATGATTTTTTTTTTTTTTTTTTTTTACTAGTAATGGCGGCGATCTGGGATTTTTGTCAGGCCTGCGATATTGCGGCGGACACATTTGGACACTTTTGACACTATTTTGGGACAATTCACATTTATACAGCGAACAGTACTATAAATATGCACTGATTACTGTATAAATGTGACTGGCAGGGAAGGGGTTAAATGTATTCCCTGGGAGTGATTCTTACTGTGGGGGGAGGGGACTGCCTGGGGGAGGTGACCGATTTGTGTCCCTATGTACAAGGGACACAGCATCGGTCTCCTCTTGCCCTAACAGGACGTGGAGCTCTGTGTTTACACACAGAGCTCCACGTCCCTGCTCTGTCACTGCCAATCGCGGGTACCTGTTGGATAAAGCGGCCGCCAGGCACACACATCGGCATCACATGACACGCTGGGCACAGTTTTTCCCCGCTGCGTGCCCTAGGCGGCGTGCAGGGGAATGTAAACGGCAGGGGACGTCCACCCCGACATGTGAGAGCCACGCTGTGGACGTCTTTCGTCTTAGCGCGGCTCTCAAGTGGTTAAAGCAGAGTTCCACCCTGAAATATGTTTTTGCATTATCAGACTCCTGGAAACATATAAAAAAACATTTGGAGGAAAACATTTTTTTTTACTTACCAGAATCGCCTGTTGCTATGTAGTCCTAATCTGCCACTTCCTGGACCGCAGAGCTCCTAGGTCACTTCCTCACTTCCTCCCTCACCTGTGCTCCTGGGAAATGACACATCATTTCCCAGGAGTCTGTGGGCAGTACTGTGATCAAAAAATCGCTTTATTTCCTGAGTTGAGATTATTGCGATTTAGGGTGGATCACAGCTCCAAGATGTGTTTATCTATGTTGCCATAACAACAAGGCAGGACCTTCCTCTGTCGCCATGCTTTGTTATAGCAATCGGCGCTACGGCCGCCGGTGAATTGCGCACGTACAAGATCGAGAGGTGCATGCTGGTTACCCAGCATCCACCTCTCCAAGCCTTATCCAGGAAGAATTATCGATTGGACTTCAATCATGATGGCAACGGCCACAACAAGAGGGTCACAATGGTGAGTGTGAAATTTATGTTTTAACAGCATCCAAAACGAACCTTGTATACTTTGTTTTTTAGTTAATAATGCTGGGATTAATAAAAAATAAAAATAAATAATTTGTCCGGAACTCCACTTTAAGCAAAGGGGCCTCTGGGGGCCACTTGTTGAACGATCACTGGTAGAAAGCTGTACCTAATTTAATAAAGAAAGTTAGGATGCTCCACTATGGAACAGACTTTATCATTTCAAAGCAATCTGCTTTTGTTTCAAGACCCAAAAAGATCTACAAAGGAGCTGAACATAAGTGCGCCATAAAAGCCGTTTGTGCTTTTCATAGAATCCATTTCCCGGCTTGGCACAAGGGCATTGTTCTCAAGAGTTGCAGTACAATCACCGCTTTACAAAAGCTTGCAGCTCCCATGCAGCATTCAGTGTTCCCCCGTCGCAAGCCATTAGCTTCTGTACTCTGACAACAGTAGTAGCTGGTCACTAGGATGGCTCTTTCTTCACAGAGACACTGCAGGAGTCAAATAATAAGTGTTTGCTAAGGGAAAGTATTTTAACACCAGCAGGTCTTCCTTTTTTTTTTTTGAGCCCTTTAGAAATTATTTCTAAAAAAGGATAAGTAGATTTGTACCTTGTATCTAGAAATGACAAAAGGAAATCAGTAGGCGTGCTTTTCAAAGCCTCTCTGTCGTGTTTTCCCAAACCTAAAGTGCCCATGTGACATACCCTTAATGTAAAATACTCCTTCCTGCAAAAGAAAACCAAAAATGCTCCTCGCATGGTTTCCCCTGTCTCTTAAAGGGGTTGTAAACCAAATATAATAATAAAAAACAAATAACAAACATGTTATACTTACCTCCACTGTGCAGTTCGTTTTGCACAGAGTGGCCCCGATCCACGTCTTCTGGGGTCCCTTGGCAGCTGTCTATGGTCCTCCCCACACAAACTACACACGTTCATGCGAGAGAGCTTGCATTGTGTGTAGTCCTTGCGGGCGCGCTTCCGTGATACAGCGAGAGGCCACAGCCGCTCGCTGTATCACTCGGCTCCACCCATTGGTGCGCCACGTCACTGGATGTAATTGACAGCAGCACCAGCCAATGGCTGCGCTGCTTTCAATCCATCCACTCTAGCCAATCAGCGGCCAGGCTAAGCGGTGAAGAGGATGTCGGGACCAAGCGTGGGACTTTCGAGGGGTCAGGTAAGTATAACGGGGGGCGGTTTACTCTGAAGTTTTTTCACCTTAATGCATAGAATGCAGATGGTCACCAGTCATCTCTATGATCGTCGGAGGCCCGGGCACGATGTTATGACGTCACACCCGGTTCCTGGAATGTAAACACAGCCGCAATCGCAACTGAAAGCATTAGATCTGTGAATTTTTTTTCACGATCTAATGCTTTCCAGCCTGGAGGAGAGATGTGGGGTCTTATTGACCCCGCATCTCTCCATAAAGAGTACCTGTCACAAACCATTCCTATTATAAGGGATGTTTACAGTTAAAGTGATCAAAAAAAAAAAAATTACTAAAAAAGTGTAAAAATAAAAGAAATTGAGTGAAATAAAATAATAAAAAATAATTTTTAAACGCCCCTATCCCCAGTAGCTCGCGCTCAGAAGCGAACACACACGTGAGTCCCGCCCACATATGTAAACGCCGTTCAAACCACACTTGTGAGGTATCGCCGCGTGCGTTAGAGCACCAGCAACAATTCTAGCACTAGACCTCCTCTGTAACTGTAAAATTGTAACTTGTAAAAAAAAATAAGCGACGCCTATGGAGATTTTTAAGTACTGATGTTTGGCTCCATTCCATGAGTGTGCGCAATTTTAAAGCGTGACATGTTAGGTATCTATTTACTCGGCGTAACTTCATCTTTTACATTATACAAAAAAATTGGGCTACCTTTACTGTTTTGTTATTTTTTAATTCACAAAACAGTTTTCTTCCCCAAAAAAAGGCATTTGAAAAATTATTGCGCAAATACTATACGAGATAAAAAGTTGCAATGGCCGGCATTTTATTCCCTAGGGTGTCTGCTAAAAAAACATATATAATGTTTTGGGGTTCTGAGTAATTTTCGTACAAAAAAAAATATGATTTATGCATGTAGGAGAGAAGTGCCAAAATAGGCCCGGTATTGAAGTGGTTAAATGATAGAAACAGAATATCAACCAAAAATCTAAAAAAAATCACATAATACAACTGCTATAAATTGAGTTTCAGTTCAGCGAATAAACTAAATATTCGATCCCCTACCGACAATAATTCTGGCTCCCACAGACTGGCTACAGTATCTGCTCATGTGGTGCACAGATTAGTCCCATCAATTTAAGAAGGTGCTCCTAACGACAACTCGTTATGTATATACAAGACATCTGTCTACAGAATCTTTCTTCCATTCAAACCTTACCATCATGGGCAAGACCAAAGAGCTGTCATGAATGTGCATGTTAACTACTTGCCGACCGCCCGCCATCATATTACTGCGGGACGGTGGCACTGCTACGCGGGAGCACGTAGCTCTACGTCCTCCCTTTAGCAGCTTGTAGGGCGCGCGCCCCCGGCGGGTACGATCGCTGCCGGGCACTCGCGATTGCTCGTTACAGAGCGGGGAACGGGAGGTATGTGTGTAAACACATACCTCTCGTTCCTGTCAGCGGGGGAAACGCTGATCTAACGTTCATACAATGTATGAATGGAAGATCAGTGATTTCCCCTAGTGAGGCCACCCCCCCCCCCCATACAGTTAAAACACACTTAACCCCTTCCCTGCCCCCTAGTGTTAACCCCTTCACTGCCAATGGCATTTTTATAGTAATACAATGCATTTTTATAGCATTGATCGCTATAAAAATGCCAATGGTCCCAAAAATGTGTCAAAAGTGTCCGATGTGTCCGCCATAATATCGCAGTACCGAAAAAAAAACGCCGATCGCCGCCATTACTAGTAAAAAAAAAATAATAATAAAAATGCCATAAAACGAAAATTTTGTGCAAACCAATTAATAAACGCTAATTGCGATTTTTTTTTTAACGAAAAATATGTAGAAGAATACGTATCGGCCTAAACTGAGAAAAAAAATGTTTTTTTATATCTTTTTTGGGGATATTTATTATAGAAAAATGTAAAAAATATTGCATTTTTTTCAAAATAGTCGCTCTATTTTTGTTTATAGCGCAAAAAATAAAAATTCCCAATTTTGTTTGGGAGCCACGTCGCACGACCGCGCAATTGTCAGTTAAAGCGACGCAGTGCCAAATCACAAAAAGTGCTCTGGTCTTTGGACAGCAATATGGTCCGGGGCTAAAGTGGTTAAAATAACCTGCATTTTAAAATATCAGATATTGCCCAGAAGTCCAGGTAGCAGGTAACATTTAAAGTGGAAGTTCACCCAAAACCTAACTAACTCTAAATAAACTTGCAGCCACATTCTAAAACTATTCTATATATCCCTGCAAAGAAGAAATCACTATACACGCCTTTCCTGGAGCTGATCTGGTCTCCAGCAGCGGATACTGTGTGCAGGAGAGAACCGACAATGGCTGGGAAATGCCTGGGAAGTGATGTCACCCATAGAGTTATTATGGGGCTTCTCCTATCGACTGCCTCTCCTGCACACTCCTACACACTGACGCCGCCATTGACAGCTTCAGAACAGGTAAATAAAGCTTTTTTTTTCTTTACAGGACAGGGCTAGATAGAATAGTTTTAGATTGTGGCTGCCGGTATGTTTAGCGTTAGTTCGGTGTTGGCAATAGAGAAATAGGTTCAACATCAGACAAAAGGCTTTTTCAAAAATAAACTTGTTGGTGTTTTTTTTATCTGTTTTATTGATAAATACATTTAGTTATTTGAATATTTTTTTTAAAAATATTTAGAAAAGGACTGAAAAGTCTACAAATATATTGTACCGTCACAGAATATTTTGAAAAGGTTTTCAGAACGCCACAAAGTGGCACCTGGGAGGAGCCGAGTATAGGATGAGAGATATGTTAATCTGTGTGTCCCAATGCACCTTCACCAGGTTCCACTTTTCCTGCCTTTAGATTGCTAAGTCTTAACAACATTGGTTAGCTGTAGTGTCATTAAAGAGCAAGATAGGAAAGTATGTCCCATCTATTGTCCGCTTTATGAGAGACATTGTGATATATATATATATATATATATATACCCACACACATTTTTAATTACCAGAATTATCCCAGCTGTGTTATAGTTGGAAGCTTTCTTTAGGCTGGGTTCACACTATTGGGAATTGGATGTGTTTTTCTCCGCATCCAATGTGCATGTCAGGAGATTGCGACTGGCTCTCTATGGAGCCGGTTCACACATCTCCGGAGCGGCACCCGTGCAAATTACACAGGAGTCCTGTGCGTCTTCTGGTCCATTTCAAGTCCAAATTCAACCAAAATGTTGGACCTGAAACGGTGAACAGGGACGCACCAGGCCCCTGCTGTGAGCCGCTCCGTTCTTCAGTGTGAACCTAGCCTTAAACCTGAACTCCAGCCAAATGTTTCTTAAAACCTTTCCAGAAGTCAATTGCACAGTAGTTAGCAATGTAGATACCTATCTGATGTCTGTGCCCCAACTGCATAGGCGTGTGCACAGCCCCATGCAGCACAGATTCCCTTTACTGCCCTGGCCTCCCCCTACCACTCGCAGAGCTGCTGGCTTTCCTCTTCTTTTCTCCCACCGGCTGTTGCTGTGGGCACAGACAGGGGAGGTTTTAGAGTGAGAGAGTGGGGGACGGGGCCTGTAAAAAAGTAATTTATTAGCCCCTTCCCCTTCTGAATGAACACAATGAGTACTGTGTGTTTGAGCTTTGAAGTGCACACTCTAATGCAATAGGCTGTGCACACCTATGCCCCACTGTGGAGGTTTTCAGTGGAAACCCCTCAACTGTCACCAAAAACTCAACAGGTTCTAAACTTTTCATCAAAAACTTTAACAAATGTAATGTTTTGGTTGGAGTTCCATCTAAAATGTATTCACCGATGACCATGGAGCTGTGCGTTTAAATTCCAAAATAACCATTTTTGGTGAAGCCTTGGTATGCCTGATAACAGAATTAGAATCTAGATTGGATCTAAGTTTGGTCTTTACATAAAGCTATATTAACAGGAAAGATAAAGAGTTGTAGAATTAATTAAATCTATTTTATTCTTTCCTGGAAGTAACGCTACTGCAGGCTCAAGGATTGTCTGATCTTTCTCTCCTATAATGAAGTGCCTGGGCCTTCAAACGTATGGCTAGTACTAGAGGGAACCCAGAGTAACATTTTTACCAGGAATGGGTAAGTACTTTAATCCTTAGAAAAAGATGTCCATACCACAGTTGTATGTTCGCTATTCATTATAGGTCTACAGTAAGGATAAGCTCCGGCGTGTTTGCACAATCCATGTGCAGAGCCCGCCAGGAAGTCGGCACCGCGCTGCGCTAATCACAGGCAGGGAGACATTTCCAGATGCGCGGTTGCAGAGATCGGGACAATGTCTCCCTGCCTGTGATTAGCGCAGCGCCGTGCAGACTTCCTGGCGGGCTCTGCACATGGACCCTGCGAACACGTCCGGAGCTCATCCTTGGTCTACAGTGAAAAGATATTATGATTGCTGATAAACCCTGACGGAACAAGTACACCAGCAGCAGACCCATGGATTTGGATTTGCAGCTAGTTGTGTACCAGCCCATTGTGTTACAATACCTCTGAAACATTTTTTTTTTTTTTTTTTTTAACAATTTGCATTAATGCCCTATAGAAGGAGTACAAACAAGTTATAAGAGCGCTAACCAAAATATTAAAATGCATAGCTCCAGACCTTGACCCTTAACCAAATGATCCTTAAAGGGGTTGTAAAGACTTTTTTTTTTTTTCTAAATAGGTTCCTTTAAGCGAGTGCATTGTTGGTTCACTTACCTTTTCCTTCCATTTCCCTTCTTTCCTTTGTCTGAATTTCTCACTTCCTGTTTCTCCTCAGTAAGCTTTCCACAATCATCCGAGCAGTGGTTAGTCAGCCAGAACATCTTACTGAACAGCTTATTGAGGAGGAACATGAAGTGAGAAATTTGTCAGGTCACCTGAGGCCAGGTGACAAGTGCACCCCGTTGGGGACAGGGATGCACCACAGGGTAGTGAACCCTTAGCCGACTGCTGCGATCAGAGAGAAATCGTGAACCCAAGATCCCCCAGGGCGCGGAATCACCTAGGTCACACTCCACAAGGAGAGAGGGGAAGCAGCAAGCAGGACAAGCGATAGTGATGGTAAGCCGAGGTCGGGGCAACAGGCAGACAAGGGTAACCAGGGGACAGGCCAAAAGGTCGGGGTCACAGGCAAGCAAGAGTAGTCGGGGATGAGCCAAATCGGTACACAGGTAGGTAGTCGTAACACACTGCAGACAGGAACTAAGCTAGCAACATGGTTGAACAGCATTGCAGTCCTGCAGTGCAACAGTTAATATAGGCTTCCTGGGATGGCCTAGGGTGGAGCCATACAGGGAGGAAGGTGATAAGAGACAGCCAGAAGGCGGGTCAGGCCTCTAATAACCACATGGAGACAGGTAAACTACCAGAGCTTAATGCCAATCCATGACAAAATTCAGACAAAGAGAACATTTTTTTAGAAGGGAAATCAAAAGAAAAGGTAAGTGAACCAACAATGCACTAGCTTAAAGGAACCTATTTAGAAAATAAAAAACTAACCTTTACAACCCCTTTAACTTAAACACTACTGGGATCATTCTTCAATTTAAGAAGTACTAGCAGTTTACAAACAGTATGAAAAATATAGAAATGTAACAAATGATGAAGTATTTTCTGTGCTTTGCAGTCGTTAGGAACTTGGTGCTCAACTTTGGTTCTCAAAGTCCTCCAACAGCACATACTTATCAGCTTTCTTTACAAACTTATATGTGGAATAAATACAGTTGTTCTAAATAGCTACTAAGCAGTTCAACTATTCTTGTATCCAGTCAGTGTCCTGCTAATGAGGTGATGGCCAATAAGTAGTTAAATCACTCAGTAGTAGAATATAAAAATCAACTGAGCAGTTTAGTAATTAATGGGACTTCAGCGGAGCGACAGGGCTGTGAGGGAGCTCTATCTGAATTCTTGCAGTAATGAAGAACCATCAGTGGACCAAACTGCCCAAGCCAACCGCAACAGGAGTTGTAGATTTCTGTGTACCGTATATATTCTAGTATAAGCCGAGTTTTTCAGCACATTTTTTGTGCTGTAAATGCCCCTCTCGGCTTATTTTCGAGTCACCATATTGCGCCTGATCTCCTGGACTTTGGGGACCCGGTACCAGCCGGCCATAGGTGCCCTGGATCCAATGGCACACTTGTATCCACACTCTGCCTCTACAAGTGTGCAAAGTTTGTTGCCTGGGAGACCTACGGCTGGGGAGCTCCGATTTTTCAAAGCCGGGCAGCCCTTCCATAGACTCTCATGTTAAACGTCAGTCTAGTCATGGGCACAGTGAGGCATGGGCACAGTGAGGCATGGACTCAGTGAGGCATGGGCACAGTGAGGCATGGGCACAGTGAGGCATGGGCACAGTGAGGCATGGGCACAGTGAGGCATGGGCACAGTGAGGCATGGACACAGTGAGGCATGGACACAGTGAGGCATGGACACAGTGAGGCATGCACACAGTAAGGCATGCACACAGTGAGGCACAGTGAGGCATGCACATGGACACCCTAGGCATATACTCGAGTCAATACGTTTTCCCAGTTTTTGTGGTAAGATTAGGTGCCTCGGCTTATATTCGGGTCGGCAAATACTCGAGTATATACGGTACTTTTTCTCTGAAGTAACCATTGCTCCTCTAGCTACTTAGTAACTGTAAGTGTCTGCTCTTCTTGCTGGCAATTCAAGCTGGAAATTCCTCAGCTGCTGCAGGATGATGTCCAGAGTATAAATTATTCTCAGTTTTCCTGTAGTAGGATGCATGGAGTGTAAATCTCCACTTGTCATTCTTTCCAAGCAATGCACAGTCTAATACTCCAGGGTTATAGCCTCAGAAGTGTTGTGTGCACATTACATATATCAAACCATTGCTCAGATATGGCTCGGCGTGGCAGCACTCCATTCTGGGGCAGGGAGGGATTTGATCTCCTGTCTTTATCGCTAAGCACTTTCCAGAAGTCCTTCCCTTTAAACAGGAAGAGGGAGTTGTAGGTGTATGAATAATATGCAGCATCCAGGTGACCCATTGGGTGGTTATTCTTTACAACTGCTGGGAAGAAGTCAACAATTCTCTTAGGGAATGTTGGAGCAATGCGGTTCCTGTTGATGTCAAAGGCGTACACCTGTGAATGAGATTAAAAATAAGTGAGATTTCTGCTCAACATAAACTTCTATAGTAGTCCAGCAATCCAAATATCACCATAGCAGCCAAATGTTGCTGTTTTTGGGGACTGGGATTCGAAGATTTTAAGTCCTTGGTTATTAGTACTAGCCCAATGCATTTCTTTCTGTGTTACATTATTTTTATCTGATGTTATTTACTCTTTAGGTTGTTATTAAATGAAAAAGGGCATATCATATTATTTAAATAATAACAACCTTTTCTTGAAGTACAGTTGCATTTCCGGGACTTATTATAATGGTTGTGTGCATTGGGCCCATGAAAAGCTGTATGTGACATCCATTTTGTTCATGTCTCAGCTCATCTCAGCCATGTTCTCATGTGCAGGGCATAAGCACAGTGACTTTTTCTCTCTCCCCCTCCTTCCAGTTCATACAATCCACAACCCTTAATGACACCTCTTATCAATCTCTCAATACACATCTCAGGGGCCATAAAACTGTCAAACTCGCCTGCTTGAGTGACAAGAGAGTGAACAGACATTGGGTCATAAATATTTCAGTTGGAATCCTACAATACACATATCTGTCTCTCTGTAGAATCCATCATCTCAGTATATTCCAGAACTTCTAAAATCATGACAGTACAGCCAGGATATAGACATATTTACCTCCCTCAGTTAATTTGTATAATTTTGAGCCCGAACATCATTAACCTAGGAGTACCGGGAGCAGAATGGACCCAGTTGTTCCCCTAGGCGAACTGGGCATCCAAAACCAATCAAGTTTATAATAATTTTGAAGCTAAGTTCAGGTGGGATAATAATCTGCATGTGAGATATGAGTACCTATAGAAAACTATTTGGAACAGAAACAACTTCTCAGATGCTTAATTGGTCAGATGGCCTCTATCAACACCCCTTTGATACCAGCGAAAAAGAGAATGCTAGGACAGTTTGACAGCTCTCGTTTTAACATCAACTAAGGAACACCTAACGGAACTTGTGAGAGCCACTGTACTGTTTTTGCTTATTTGCTAGACTGCTAAAACCAGGACATTGTTAAAGGGGTTGTAAAGGTTCATGTTTTTTCACCTTAATGCATCTTATGAATTAAGGTATAAAAAACACCTGGCAGTCACCGGCCCCCCAGCCCCCTGTTTTACTCACCTAAGCCCATTCATCTCCTCGGCGCGTCCCCACGGTCCTCCTCTCCACGGAGTCATGGCTCTGATTGAATAGATTTATAGCAGTGTAGCCATTGGCTCCCGCTGCTGTCAATCAAAGCCAATGGCGCGGGAGCAGGGGGCGGGGCTGCGTCATACACTCAGCGTCTATGGACGACAAAAGTGGCACATAATTGTGAAGAGGAAGGAAAATGATAAATGGTTTTCAATTTTTTTTACAAATAAATATGTGAAAAGTGTAAGATGCATTTGTATTTAGCCCCCATTTTTAGAACCTCCTTTCACTGCAATTACAGCTGCAAGTCTTTTTGGGGATGTCTCTACCAGCTTTGTACAGCTAGAGAATGAGATTTTTGCTCATTTTTCTTTGCAAAATATCTTAAGCTCTGTCAGATTGGATAGAGAGCGTCTGTGAACAGAAATGTTCAAGTCTCACCACAGATTCTCAATTGAATTTAAGTATGGACTTTGACTGGGCCAATTTAACACATGAATATGCATTGATCTAAACCATTCCATTGTAGCGATGGCTGTATATTTAGGGTCTTCTAAGGTTTCCCTGTGTTTGGCTCCATCCATCTTCCCATGAACTCTGACCAGCTTCCCCACAACAGGGCACTACCACCACTATGTTTCACAGTGGGGATGGTGTGTTCAGGTTGATGTGCAGTGTTAGATTTACGCCACACATAGCAACTTGCTTTTAGGCAAAGAAGTTAAAATTTGGTCTCATCTGACCAAAGCACCTTCCACATGTTTGCTGGGTTCTCGCAAACTGGACTTCTTGTGGCTTTCTTTTTGCCACTCTTCCATAAAAGCCAGATTTGTGGAGAGCACAACTAATAGTTGTCCTGTGGACAGATTCTCTTACCTGAGCTATCAATTTCTGCAGCTCCTCCAGAGTTATCATGGGCCGCTTGGTTGCTTCACTGATTAATGCTCTTCTTGCCCGGCCTGTCAGTTTAGGTGGACGGCCATGTCTTGGTAGGTTTGCAGTTGTGCCATACTCTTTCCATTTTTAGATGGTGGATTGAACAGAGCTCTGTGAGATGTTCAAAGCTTGGGATATTTTTTTATAATCTAACCCTGCTTTAAACTTCTCCACAACTTTATCCCTGACCTGTCTAATGTGTTACTTGGCCTTCATGGTGCTGTTTGTTCACCAAGGTTCTCAAACAAACTTCTAAGGCCCCGTACACACGACCAAGAACCTCGGCAGAATCCAGCGAGAAGCTCGCTGGGATCCATATTCTGCCGAGATACTCGGTCGTGTGTACGTTTTCGCCGAGCGTCCCGTCGAGCAAGCCGTCGAGCCAAAATAGAGAGCAGGTTCTCTATTTGCTCGATGGCCCATCAAGAACCATGGCTCGGCGCCTTTCCCGACGGCTTGGTCGACGATTTCGATGGCCGGGCGAGAACCTCGACGGGCGAAACGATGTGTTTGGCCCGTCGAGGTTCTCGTACGTGTGTACGCGGCCTAAGGGGTTCACAGAACAGTTGTATTTATACTGAGATTAAATTACACACAGGTGGACTCTATTTACTAATTTGGTGACTTCTGAAGGCAATTGGTTCCACTGGATTTTAGTTGGGGGTATCGGAGTAAATGGCTGAATACAAATTTATGCCACACTTTTCACATATTTATTTGTAAAAAAAAATTGAAAACCATTTATCATTTTCCTTCCACTTCACAATTATGTGCCGCTTTGTGTGGGTCTATCACATAAAAAATTCCAATAAAATACATTTACGTTTTTGGTTGTAACATGACAAAATGTGGAAAATTTCAAGGGGTGTAAAAAAAAGCGTCTAATGATCATCTCGCAGAAAGTTATTTTAATGACGGCACACACAAGAAATCTCAGACGGAAGAATTGGTCTCTGTATCTCGGCACTTACTGTGATTTTTACCCCTACTCTGCTGATAAACAGATGAAAAACCCCACAAGGTGAAAGGCGCATCATGTTGGCCAACAAACCGCTGACAATATGAGAGTTGACTCACCTGGAAGTCCTTAAAAAACAATATTTGTTGAGTTCTTCTCTCAAAATATGCAGCATTGATGGGACTGGGAATTCCGGGAAAGCCCTCGGAGATGAGTCTGGGGTAGGTCCTTCCCTGAGCATCCACAGCGTAGGCTTTATCATTTTCACCATCATATCGCCAGTACTGGGTTCCTATTAACACATGAAAGAAAATAATTGGATACTGTTCTCCAGAGCAGCCAACACCAATTCCCAATTCTCATACAATGTGTTTCATAATGGATATCAAAGAGCTTCTGTGGACTGGGGACTCCACCGTCAATTCACATTATAACACTCAAAATAAGTAACATTGTTTCAAATGACCTGCAGTTCCCAGGTACAAATCATGTTATATAAAACAGCCAGGGATGATGCTTACAGATACACACAAGTATCTTATTTCCAGTACATAAAAGACATGGTGTAATTTAACCCCTTAGGCCGCGTACACACGATGAGACATGTCCGCTCAAACATGTCCGACGGACCCTTTCCAGCGGACATGTCGCATCGGATTTTGGTCCGATGGCGTGCACACACCATCGGACGAAAATCCCCTCGATCTGAGGACGCGGTGACGTGACGTTGACACCGCCACGTCACCAAACCTGAAAATAAAATGCTTCCACGCATTCGTCGAATCCATTCGACGCATGCGGGGACAGTTCTGTTCGCTGGTTAGTGTACTAACCAGTGGACAGATCCGACGGACAGGTTTGTAGCGGACAAATTTCAAAGCATGCTTTAAAATTTGTCCGATGGACAAACCTGTCCGCTAGCCCGTACACGCGATTGGAGATGTCTGCTGAAACGGTCCCTCGGACCAGTTTCCGCAGATAAATTCGATCGTGTGTACGCGGCCTGACAGTAAATCTTTCCTAAGAGAAATAAATACCAAGGCTGCCATTTCTGGTCTGCTTTCAGAAATGCTAGTTGCTTGGCTGTTTATGGTTGCAATGCTGAATCACTGACTCAAAAAAAGTCTACAGATCGATTGGTTTGCACAAAAGTTATAGCTTCAAACTATGGGATATATTTATTGAATTTTTATATTTTTTGTACTAGAAATGGCAGCGATTAGTGATTTTTAGCGGGATTGCGACATTGCGGTGGACAAATCTGACACTAAGTGACACTTTTTAGGGACCAATGACACAAATACAGTGATGAGTGCTAAAAAAAATGCACTGTCACTGTACTAATGACACTGGCAGGGAAAGGGTTAACATCATGGGGCAATCAAAGGGTTAAATGTGCCCCTAAGGAGTGCTTTCTAACTGTGTGGGAGATGCTGTAAAGAGAAAGTAAACCCTCCTCAAAAAAAAAAACCTGCAAGACAAAGGCATAATGAGCTAGTATGCATAGCATACTAGCTCATTATGTAGTACTTACCTCTGATCAAAGCCCCTGCAGCGGTATATGTCTCCCCCTCCGGCCGCTGACATGTTATCTCGGAGTTACTTCTGGGTATCTTGGCTCCGGCGCTGTGATTGGCCGGAGCCACAATGGCACGAAGACTGGAGCAACAGCACATAGGTGCCATTGCTTCAGTTTGGCCCAGTGCTCATGTGCCGATGACTTTGGCTCATGCAGACACAGGGGGATATCTCCTAAACCGTCTGGATCCTGGGTAGCTACAGGTAAGCCTTAAAGTGGATGTAAACCCACTCTCATCCTTTCTAAACTACTGACATAGTGCTAAACTATAAGGATATACATTCCTCCTGCATGTATCCTTACCTGTCAAATGTCTCCCCTCTGTCTTTTATAATAAGTGAAAAACTGCAGATTATGTGGGTGGGTCTGTTGTCTGGAGCTCAGTGGGTGGAGTCGTGATGTCAGTAGACTCCCCGCCCTCCTCTACACTCCCCTTACACTAAATTCTGCTATAATCACTAACATCCAGTCAAAATCCAGAAAAGTAACCACATAACTTCAGAAAAGTGCATGACATATGCATGAGATATGCAAATAATCTGCCACTCACAGCAAGGGGGCGGAATGGACTAAGGTTTTTCTCTGTAAGTCTGTTTTATTTCACTGAACAAAAAAAGAGGATTGCTCAGAGCTGGATTAACTCTGTGTGGCAAGACTGGGCACAGACAATAGGAAATCTTATACTCTACATTGTGACATCAAAAAAATAAATACAAATTTTCGGGTTTACATCCACTTTAATATAGGCTTACCTGTAGCATAAAGTTAAAAAAGGGGTTTACAACCACTTTAGCTGGGGGGAAGACAGAGATCCCTGTTCCTGCTTAACAGGAACACAAGATCTCCATCTTCCCCTCTCACAGAACGAGGATTTGCCTTGTTTACATAGGCATACCATTGTTCTGACTGTCCTAAGAATGATCGGCGTGCCCCTGGTGGACATTGCATCTGCCGGACCCACTGACTGGCTCCCGATGTGTCCAATCACAGCAGGAGCTAGCCGCCGGCAGCACACGCGCCCCAGACCCAGTGTATGGGTACGTGATTTCATGCAGGAGGGTCGCCTTGCCTCATTGTATCTGTGTGGAGTGGTCCATAACAGGTTCAAGTTCAAAATGTCTATTTGTATCTGCTTATGGAAATCAATAAACTGATTGAACAAGAAAAATATAAATGTCTGGTGTACCTTTGAAGAAGTAACAGTCATCCCTGGTCCAGGTCCAGACGTGTACAAAGGCGTCAATATTCTGCGCGGGTATTCCTTGCCAACCAGTGGAAACCGCCAGGGGATCTCCATACCGCGTTCTGTTATTTTTGTTCTCATACATCCAGTACCAGCTATTCCGGAAGAAGTATGTGTTGTACCGGACTACCATCTCTCCGAACTGGTTCCTTTCCTTCCTCACCCAATCAAATACAGTGTCAAAGGGTCCTTCACACGAGCCTGAGATGGATAACGGATATAGAGGTCTAATATCAGACTAGAAAATAATAGCTGGAATCTGAATGCTATGTGGAAATAGCTAAAGAAGGGCTTTACATAACACACTGAAAAATAAGAGATACATGCAAGGTGCCAATGAGAACTTGAGTAGACCATTGAAAATGTTATAGCGATCAGTGCTATAAAAATGCTCTGATTACTGTAAAAATGTCACTGGCAGGGAAGGGGTTAACACTAGGAGGTGATCAATGGGTTTAATTGTGTTCCCTCTGCATGTTCTAACTCAGGGGTGTCAAACTGGCGGCCCTCCAGCTGTTGCAAAACTACAAGTCCCATGAGGCATTGCAAGGCTAACAGTTACAAGCATGACTCCCACAGGCAGAGGCATGATGGGACTTGTAGTTTCGGAACAGCTGGAGGGCCGCCAGTTTGACACCCCTGTTCTAACTGAAGGGGGGATGGTGTGACAGAACCCACTGTCACTGTGTGGAGGAAGAAGATTCGCAGTCCAAGGTCCTAAACTGTGGAACGCTTTACCAACCAGCATTCGGTTGGAGGAGAGTCACTAAGCGTTCAGGAGAAAGATCAAGACTCCTCTCTTTTGATACCAAAGGAGAAAGGAACAACGAGCACCCAAAGGCGATTAAGTTTGCATGTGCTGCGCTATATAAGTTTTTCATTCATTCACTGTGTGTTTTTTGAAGGGACTGTGGGCGGGCCCGTACCCATAGATTATGGCCCAGAAGAGACTGGAGACAAGCTGGGATTAAGATAATGTAATGTAATGCTACATCACTGCTCCCCTATCCCCCCTCTTGTTGCTGTGTCTAATGTGTTGGTAAATGGCACATAGACAATGGTCTGGACTGGAGATGTCTCTCCACAGGGAATGTGTATTGAGAGGCTGCCTGCTTACCATAATCCCTTTATGTTTATCTTGGTGTGTTTCAATGTACAAGTGTTCCGTTCCCATTGGTTCTTTCTTGTGCCCTACCCCGTCCCCTCTATGACAAGGCTAAGGGGAGTGTCCCTAACTTTGTGTAAAAATGTATGTTTTATATTTTACAGTTTATGCTCTGCATGTTTAACCACTTAAGGACCGCCGCATGTACATTTACGTCAGCAGAATGGCACCGACAGGCACATCAATGTATATATACGTTGGTGCCTTGGGGGGGTTCGGGGGTCCGATCGGACACCCCCCCCCCGTACATGCGGCTGTAGGAGCGATCCGACAAGAGGGGGCGGCTATTCGTTTTTGGCCGCCCCCTCCGGATCGCTCCCAGCCAATGCGCGCGCCCGCCCGCCCTGTCACTTCCTCCTCCTGTGTAAACACAGGAAGGAGGAAGCGATGTGATCTCTCCCTCTGCATTTTTTTTCAACCACCGCTGAGGAGAGGTCACAACACAGTAAGTCCTGCACAACACTACACTGCACTAACACTACACATAAACACATTTAACCCCCCCGATCGCCCCCCCTCCCCCTGTCACAGTGTCACTGAATGCAGTAATCATACATGTATAATTACTGTATTTAGTGTCAGTGTCAGGGCCGATCCCAGGCGGGGTGCAATGGGTGCGCTGCACCCAGGCGCCAGAGAGGAGGAGGCGCCAAAGTGTCAGTAGCACCGTTGGTCCAGAGTGTGTTGCCAACGAGTCAGCATTGTGTTTTCCCTAGACGAGTCACGAGGGCATGTCAGCGAGAGCGCCGTGATCACATTCATTGCCCCCCACCTCTGCCGCCCACAGCACTCTCCACATCCCCCGCACGGCGCCCGCTATATCTGTACCAGGACAAACCTCCTCCCCATGTGCCCGCCCACAACCCCTTGTGCCGCCAATCTGTTCCTGGAAAGGGGTGTGGGCGGGAGATTTCAAAGCAGCCAGACCAGTTTCACCGATCTGATGTCGCTGCACAGTGTGCACACAGTCTCCTCCAGCCTCCTCTGTGCCCCAGCAGCAGTCAGTGAGACCTGGAGGATAAGGACGATCTGACAGGGAGGTGCTGGAAGAAGCAGCAGAGGAGAGCACCTCCCGGATCAATAAGGTACTTGGCACCATACACGGACACACAGACCGACCTATCTTGACTTTGGATACAGACAGGGCTAGGGATCTCACAGCCGTCCTCTCTCTCACAGCCACTCCCTCTCTCTGTCAGCACCCCTCGCTGTCCATCCCTCTCTCTCTATGACACTATCCTCTCTCTGCCTCATCCCTCTCTCTGTCTCATCCCTCTCTGCCTCATCCCTCTCTCTCTGCCCCATCCCTCTCTCTCTCTGCCCCATCCCTCTCTCTCTGCCTCATCCCTCTCTCTCCCCATCCCTCTCTCTCCCTCTCTCTCTGCCCCATCCCTCTCTCTCCCTCTCTCTCTGCCTCATCCCTCTCTCTGTCTCATCCCTCTCTCTCTGCCTCATCCCTCTCTCTCTGCCCCATCCCTCTCTCTCTGCCCCATCCCTCTCTCTGCCTCATCCCTCTCTCTCTGTCCCATCCCTCTCTCTCTGCCTCATCCCTCTCTCTCTGTCCCATCCCTCTCTCTGCCTCATCCCTCTCTCTGCCTCATCCCTCTCTCTGCCTCATCCCTCTCTCTGCCTCATCCCTCTCTCTGCCTCATCCCTCTCTCTCTGTCCCATCCCTCTCTCTGCCTCATCCCTCTCTCTGCCTCATCCCTCTCTCTGCCTCATCACTCTCTCTGCCTCATCCCTCTCTCTGTCTCATCCCTCTCTCTCTGCCCCATCCCTCTCTCTCTCTGCCCCATCCCTCTCTCTCTGCCCCATCCCTCTCTCTCTGCCCCATCCCTCTCTCTCTGCCTCATCCCTCTCTCTGTCTCATCCCTCTCTCTCTGCCTCATCCCTCTCTCTCTGCCCCATCCCTCTCTCTCTGCCCCATCCCTCTCTCTGCCTCATCCCTCTCTCTCTGTCCCATCCCTCTCTCTCTGCCTCATCCCTCTCTCTCTGTCCCATCCCTCTCTCTGCCTCATCCCTCTCTCTGCCTCATCCCTCTCTCTGCCTCATCCCTCTCTCTGCCTCATCCCTCTCTCTGCCTCATCCCTCTCTCTCTGTCCCATCCCTCTCTCTGCCTCATCCCCTCTCTCTGCCTCATCCCTCTCTCTGCCTCATCACTCTCTCTGCCTCATCCCTCTCTCTGTCTCATCCCTCTCTCTCTGCCCCATCCCTCTCTCTCTCTGCCCCATCCCTCTCTCTGCCTCATCCCTCTCTCTCTGTCCCATCCCTCTCTCTCTGCCTCATCCCTCTCTCTGTCCTCATCCCTCTCTCTCTGCCTCATCCTCTCTCTCTCTGCCCCATCCCCTCTCTCTCTGCCCCATCCCTCTCTCTGCCTCATCCCTCTCTCTCTGTCCCATCCCTCTCTCTCTGCCTCATCCCTCTCTCTCTGTCCCATCCCTCTCTCTGCCTCATCCCTCTCTCTGCCTCATCCCTCTCTCTGCCTCATCCATCCCTCTCTCTGCCTCATCCCTCTCTCTGTCCCATCCCTCTCTCTCTCGCAGCCCTCTCTCTGTCCCATCCCTCTCTCTCTGTCCCATCCCTCTCTCTCTGTCCCATCCCTCTCTCTCTGCCTCATCCCTCTCTCTCTGTCCCATCCCTCTCTCTCTGTCCCATCCCTCTCTCTCCCTCTCTCTCTGTCCCATCCCTCTCTCTCTGTCCCATCCCTCTCTGCCTCATCCCTCTCTCTCTGTCCCATCCCTCTCTCTCTGTCCCATCCCTCTCTCTCTGTCCCATCCCTCTCTCTGTCCCATCCCTCTCTCTGTCCCTCTCTCTCTGCCTCATCCCTCTCTCTCTGTCCCATCCCTCTCTCTCTGTCCCATCCCTCTCTCTCTGTCCCATCCCTCTCTCTCTGTCCTCATCCCTCTCTCTCTGTCCCATCCCTCTCTCTCTGTCCCATCCCTCTCTCTCTGTCCCATCCCCTCTCTCTGCCTCATCCCTCTCTCTCTGTCCCATCCCTCTCTCTCTGTCCCATCCCTCTCTCTCTGTCCCATCCCTCTCTCTCTGTCCCATCCCTCTCTCTGCCTCATCCCTCTCTCTCTGTCCCATCCCTCTCTCTCTGTCCCATCCCTCTCTCTCTGCCTCATCCCTCTCTCTCCTCATCCCTCTCTCTGCCTCATCCTCTCTCTCTGCCTCATCCCTCTCTCTGCCTCATCCCTCTCTCTGTCCCATCCCTCTCTCTGCCTCATCCCTCTCTCCTCATCCCTCTCTCTCTGTCCCATCCCTCTCTCTCTGTCCCATCCCTCTCTCTCTGCCTCATCCCTCTCTCTCTGTCCCATCCCTCTCTCTCTGTCCCATCCCTCTCTCTCCTCATCCCTCTCTCTCTGTCCCATCCCTCTCTCTCTGTCCCATCCCTCTCTCTGCCTCATCCCTCTCTCTGTCCCATCCCTCTCTCTGTCCCATCCCTCTCTCTGCCTCATCCCTCTCTCTCTGTCCCATCCCCTCTCTCTGTCCCATCCCCTCTCTCTGCCTCATCCCTCTCTCTCTGCCTCATCTCTCTCTCTCTCCCTCTCTCTCTGCCTCATCCCTCTCTCTGCCTCATCCCTCTCTCTGCCTCATCCCTCTCTCTGCCTCATCCCTCTCTCTCTGCCTCATCCCTCTCTCTCTGCCCCATCCCTCTCTCTCTCTGCCCCATCCCTCTCTCTCTCTGCCCCATCCCTCTCTCTCTGCCCCATCCCTCTCTCTCTGCCTCATCCCTCTCTCTGTCTCATCCCTCTCTCTCTGCCTCATCCCTCTCTCTCTGCCCCATCCCTCTCTCTCTGCCCCATCCCTCTCTCTGCCTCATCCCTCTCTCTCTGTCCCATCCCTCTCTCTCTGCCTCATCCCTCTCTCTCTGTCCCATCCCTCTCTCTGCCTCATCCCTCTCTCTGCCTCATCCCTCTCTCTGCCTCATCACTCTCTCTGCCTCATCCCTCTCTCTGTCCCATCCCTCTCTCTGTCCCATCCCTCTCTCTGTCCCATCCCTCTCTCTGTCCCATCCCTCTCTCTGTCCCATCCCTCTCTGCCTCATCCCTCTCTCTCTGTCCCATCCCTCTCTCTCTGTCCCATCCCTCTCTCTCTGTCCCATCCCTCTCTCTCTGTCCCATCCCTCTCTCTGCCTCATCCCTCTCTCTCTGTCCCATCCCTCTCTCTCTGTCCCATCCCTCTCTGCCTCATCCCTCTCTCTCTGTCCCATCCCTCTCTCTCTGTCCCATCCCTCTCTCTGCCTCATCCCTCTCTCTGCCTCATCACTCTCTCTGCCTCATCCCTCTCTCTGCCTCATCCCTCTCTCTGTCCCATCCCTCTCTCTGTCCCATCCCTCTCTCTGTCCCATCCCTCTCTCTGTCCCATCCCTCTCTGCCTCATCCCTCTCTCTCTGTCCCATCCCTCTCTCTCTGTCCCATCCCTCTCTCTGCCTCATCCCTCTCTCTGCCTCATCACTCTCTCTGTCCCATCCCTCTCTCTCTGTCCCATCCCTCTCTCCTGTCCCATCCCTCTCTCTGCCTCATCCCTCTCTCTGTCCCATCCCTCTCTCTGTCCCATCCTCTCTCTCTGTCCCATCCCTCTCTCTCTGTCCCATCCCTCTCTCTCCCATCCCTCTCTCTGTCCCATCCCTCTCTCTGCCTCATCCCTCTCTCTCTGTCCCATCCCTCTCTCTCTGTCCCATCCCTCTCTCTCTGTCCCATCCCTCTCTCTGCCTCATCCCTCTCTCTGCCTCATCACTCTCTCTGCCTCATCCCTCTCTCTGTCCCATCCCTCTCTCTGCCTCATCCCTCTCTCTCTGTCCCATCCCTCTCTCTCTGTCCCATCCCTCTCTCTCTGCCTCATCCCTCTCTCTCTGTCCCATCCCTCTCTCTCTGTCCCATCCCTCTCTCTCTGTCCCATCCCTCTCTCTGCCTCATCCCTCTCTCTGTCCCATCCCTCTCTCTGTCCCATCCCTCTCTCTGCCTCATCCCTCTCTCTCTGTCCCATCCCTCTCTCTGTCCCATCCCTCTCTCTGCCTCATCCCTCTCTCTGCCTCATCCCTCTCTCTCTCTCTGCCTCATCCCTCTCTCTGCCTCATCCCTCTCTCTGCCTCATCCCTCTCTCTGTCTCATCCCTCTCTCTCTGTCCCATCCCTCTCTCTCTGTCCTCATCCTCTCTCTCTCTCTCTGCCTCATCCCTCTCTCTGTCCTCATCCCTCTCTCTCTGCCTCATCCCTCTCTCTGCCTCCATCCCTCTCTCTCTGTCCTCATCCTCTCTCTCTGCCTCATCCCTCTCTCTCTGTCCCATCCCTCTCTCTCTGTCCCATCCCTCTCTCTCTGTCCCATCCCTCTCTCTGCCTCATCCCTCTCTCTGTCCTCCCATCCCTCTCTCTGTCCCATCCCTCTCCTCCCATCCCTCTCTCTCTGTCCCATCCCTCTCTCTCCCATCCCTCTCTCTGCCTCATCCCTCTCTCTCTGTCCCATCCCTCTCTCTCTGTCCCATCCCTCTCTCTGCCTCATCCCTCTCTCTCTGTCCCATCCCTCTCTCTCTGTCCCATCCCTCTCTCTCTGTCCCATCCCTCTCTCTCTGTCCCATCCCTCTCTCTCTGTCCCATCCCTCTCTCTGCCTCATCCCTCTCTCTGTCCCATCCCTCTCTCTGTCCCATCCCTCTCTCTGTCCCATCCCTCTCTCTGTCCCATCCCTCTCTCTGCCTCATCCCTCTCTCTCTGTCCCATCCCTCTCTCTCTGCCTCATCCCTCTCTCCTCATCCCTCTCTCTCTGTCCCATCCCTCTCTCTCTGCCTCATCCCTCTCTCTCTGTCCCATCCCTCTCTCTCTGTCCCATCCCTCTCTCTCTGTCCCATCCCTCTCTCTCTGTCCTCATCCCTCTCTCTCTGTCCTCATCCCTCTCTCTCTGTCCCATCCCTCTCTCTCTGTCCCATCCCTCTCTCTGTCCCATCCCTCTCTCTGTCCCATCCCCTCTCTCTGCCTCATCCTCTCTCTCTGTCCCATCCCTCTCTCTGTCCCATCCCTCTCTCTGTCCTCATCCCTCTCTCTCTGTCCCATCCCTCTCTCTGCCTCATCCCTCTCTCTCTGTCCCATCCCTCTCTCCCTCTCTCTCTGTCCCATCCCTCTCTCTCTGCCTCATCCCTCTCTCTCTGTCCCATCCCTCTCTCTGCCTCATCCCTCTCTCTGCCTCATCCCTCTCTCTCTGTCCCATCCCTCTCTCTGCCTCATCCCTCTCTCTGTCCTCATCCCTCTCTCTCTGCCTCATCCCTCTCCCTCCCTCTCTCTCTGCCTCATCCCTCTCTCTCTGCCCATCCCTCTCTCTCTGTCCCATCCCTCTCTCTGCCCATCCCTCTCTCTCTGCCCCATCCCTCTCTCTCTGCCTCATCCCTCTCTCTGCCTCATCCCTCTCTCTCCTCATCCCTCTCTCTCTGCCTCATCCCTCTCTCCTCTCCTCATCCCTCTCTCTCTGCCCCATCCCTCTCTCTCTGCCTCATCCCTCTCTCTCTGTCCCATCCCCTCTCTCTGCCTCATCCCTCTCTCTCTGCCTCATCCCTCTCTCTCCCATCCCTCTCTCTGCCTCTCTCTCTCTGCCTCATCCCTCTCTCTCTGTCCCATCCCTCTCTCTGCCTCATCCCTCTCTCTGCCTCATCCCTCTCTCTGCCTCATCCACTCTCTCTGCCTCATCCCTCTCTCTCTGTCCCATCCCTCTCTCTGTCCCATCCCTCTCTCTCTGTCCCATCCCCTCTCTCTGTCCCATCCCTCTCTCTGTCCCATCCCTCTCTCTGCCTCATCCCTCTCTCTCTGTCCCATCCCTCTCTCTGTCCCTCCCTCTCTCTGTCCCATCCCTCTCTCTCTGTCCCATCCCTCTCTCTCTGTCCCATCCCTCTCTCTGCCTCATCCCTCTCTCTCTGTCCCTCTCTCTCTGTCCCATCCCTCTCTCTCTGTCCCATCCCTCTCTCTCTGTCCCATCCCTCTCTCTGTCCCATCCCTCTCTGCCTCATCCCTCTCTCTCTGTCCCATCCCTCTCTCTCTGTCCCATCCCTCTCTCTCTGTCCCATCCCTCTCTCTGTCCCATCCCTCTCTCTGCCTCATCCCTCTCTCTCTGTCCCATCCCTCTCTCTCTGTCCCATCCCTCTCTCTCTGTCCCATCCCTCTCTCTGCCTCATCCCTCTCTCTCTGTCCCATCCCTCTCTCTCTGTCCCATCCCTCTCTCTCTGTCCCATCCCTCTCTCTCTGTCCCATCCCTCTCTGCCTCATCCCTCTCTCTCTGTCCCATCCCTCTCTCTCTGTCCCATCCCTCTCTCTCTGTCCCATCCCTCTCTCTGCCTCATCCCTCTCTCTGCCTCATCCCTCTCTCTGCCTCATCCTCTCTCTCTGTCCCATCCCTCTCTCTCTGCCTCATCCCTCTCTCTCTGTCCCATCCCTCTCTCTCTGTCCTCATCCCTCTCTCCCCTCTCTCTCTGCCTCATCCCTCTCTCTCTGTCCCATCCCTCTCTCTGCCTCATCCCTCTCTCTGTCCCATCCCTCTCTCTCTGTCCCATCCCTCTCTCTCTGTCCCATCCCTCTCTCTGCCTCATCCCCTCTCTCTGTCCCATCCCTCTCTCTCTGTCCCATCCCTCTCTCTCTGCCTCATCCCTCTCTCCTCATCCCTCTCTCTCTGTCCCATCCCTCTCTCTGTCCCATCCCTCTCTCTGTCCTCATCCCTCTCTCTCTGTCCTCATCCCTCTCTCCTCATCCCTCTCTCTCTGCCTCATCCCTCTCTCTCTGTCCTCATCCCTCTCTCTGTCCTCATCCCTCTCTCTGCCTCATCCCTCTCTCTGCCTCATCCCTCTCTCTCTGCCTCATCCCTCTCTCTCTGCCCATCCCTCTCTCTCTCTCCCTCTCTCTGCCCATCCCTCTCTCTCTGCTCTGCCTCATCCCTCTCTCTCTGTCCCATCCCTCTCTCTCTGCCCCATCCCTCTCTCTCTGCCTCATCCCTCTCTCTGTCTCATCCCTCTCTCTCTGCCTCATCTCCTCTCTCTCTGCCCCATCCCTCTCTCTCTGTCCCATCCCTCTCTCTGCCTCATCCCTCTCTCTCTGTCCCATCCCTCTCTCTCTGCCTCATCCCTCTCTCTCTGTCCAATCCCTCTCTCTCTGTCCTCATCCCTCTCTCTGCCTCATCCCTCTCTCTGCCTCATCACTCTCTCTGCCTCATCCCTCTCTCTGTCCCATCCCTCTCTCTGTCCCATCCCTCTCTCTGTCCCATCCCTCTCTCTGTCCCATCCCTCTCTCTGTCCCATCCCTCTCTGCCTCATCCCTCTCTCTCTGTCCCATCCCTCTCTCTCTGTCCCATCCCTCTCTCTCTGTCCCATCCCTCTCTCTCTGTCCCATCCCTCTCTGCCTCATCCCTCTCTCTCTGTCCCATCCCTCTCTCTCTGTCCCATCCCTCTCTCTCTGTCCCATCCCTCTCTCTCTGTCCCATCCCTCTCTCTGCCTCATCCCTCTCTCTGCCTCATCACTCTCTCTGCCTCATCCCTCTCTCTGCCTCATCCCTCTCTCTGTCCCATCCCTCTCTCTGTCCCATCCCTCTCTCTGTCCCATCCCTCTCTCTCTGTCCCATCCCTCTCTGCCTCATCCCTCTCTCTCTGTCCCATCCCTCTCTCTCTGTCCTCATCCCTCTCTCTCTGCCTCATCTCTCTCTCTCTGCCTCATCCCTCTCTCTCTGCCTCATCCCTCTCTCTCTGCCTCATCCCTCTCTCTCTGTCCCATCCCTCTCTCTGTCCCATCCCTCTCTCTGTCCCATCCCTCTCTCTGTCCCATCCCTCTCTCTGTCCCATCCCTCTCTGCCTCATCCCTCTCTCTCTGTCCCATCCCTCTCTCTCTGTCCCATCCCTCTCTCTCTGTCCCATCCCTCTCTCTGCCTCATCCCTCTCTCTGCCTCATCACTCTCTCTGCCTCATCCCTCTCTCTGTCCCATCCCTCTCTCTGCCTCATCCCTCTCTCTCTGTCCCATCCCTCTCTCTCTGTCCCATCCCTCTCTCTCTGCCTCATCCCTCTCTCTCTGTCCCATCCCTCTCTCTCTGTCCCATCCCTCTCTCTCTGTCCCATCCCTCTCTCTCTGTCCCATCCCTCTCTCTGCCTCATCCCTCTCTCTGTCCCATCCCTCTCTCTGTCCCATCCCTCTCTCTGCCTCATCCCTCTCTCTCTGTCCCATCCCTCTCTCTGTCCCATCCCTCTCTCTGCCTCATCCCTCTCTCTGCCTCATCCCTCTCTCTCTCTCTGCCTCATCCCTCTCTCTGCCTCATCCCTCTCTCTGCCTCATCCCTCTCTCTGCCTCATCCCTCTCTCTCTGTCCCATCCCTCTCTCTCTGTCCCATCCCTCTCTCTGCCTCATCCCTCTCTCTGCCTCATCACTCTCTCTGCCTCATCACTCTCTCTGCCTCATCCCTCTCTCTGCCTCATCCCTCTCTCCTCATCCCTCTCTCTCTGTCCCATCCCTCTCTCTGTCCTCATCCCTCTCTCTCTGTCCCATCCCTCTCTCTGTCCCATCCCTCTCTCTGCCTCATCCCTCTCTCTGCCTCATCCCTCTCTCTGCCTCATCCCTCTCTCTCTGTCCCATCCCTCTCTCTGCCTCATCCCTCTCTCTCTGTCCCATCCCTCTCTCTCTGTCCCATCCCTCTCTCTGCCTCATCCCTCTCTCTCTGTCCCATCCCTCTCTCTCTGTCCCATCCCTCTCTCTCTGTCCCATCCCTCTCTCTCTGTCCCATCCCTCTCTCTCTGCCTCATCCCTCTCTCTCTGTCCCATCCCTCTCTCTGTCCCATCCCTCTCTCTGTCCCATCCCTCTCTCTGTCTCATCCCTCTCTCTGTCCCATCCCTCTCTCTGCCTCATCCCTCTCTCCTCATCCCTCTCTCTCTGTCCCATCCCTCTCTCTGCCTCATCCCTCTCTCTCTGTCCTCATCCCTCTCTCTCTGCCTCATCCCTCTCTCTCTGTCCCATCCCTCTCTCTGCCTCATCCCTCTCTCTGTCCCATCCCTCTCTCTGCCTCATCCCCTCTCTCTCTGCCCATCCTCTCTCTCTGCCTCATCCCTCTCTCTCTGCCTCATCCCTCTCTCTGCCTCATCCCTCTCTCTGTCTCATCCCTCTCTCTGCCTCATCCCTCTCTCTGTCCCATCCCTCTCTCTCTGTCCCATCCCTCTCTCTCTGTCCCATCCCTCTCTCTGCCTCATCCCTCTCTCTCTGTCCCATCCCTCTCTCTCTGTCCCATCCCTCTCTCTGCCTCATCCCTCTCTCTCTGTCCCATCCCTCTCTCTGCCTCATCCCTCTCTCTCTGTCCCATCCCTCTCTCTGCCTCATCCCTCTCTCTCTGTCCCATCCCTCTCTCTGCCTCATCCCTCTCTCTCTGTCCCATCCCTCTCTCTGCCTCATCCCTCTCTCTGTCCCATCCCTCTCTCTCTGTCCCATCCCTCTCTCTCTGTCCCATCCCTCTCTCTGTCCCATCCCTCTCTCTGCCTCATCCCTCTCTCTCTGCCTCATCCCTCTCTCTCTGCCTCATCCCTCTCTCTCTGCCTCATCCCTCTCTCTGTCCCATCCCTCTCTCTGTCCCATCCCTCTCTCTGTCCCATCCCTCTCTCTCTGTCCTCATCCCTCTCTCTGCCTCATCCCTCTCTCTCTGTCCTCATCCCTCTCTCTCTGTCCCATCCCTCTCTCTCTGTCCTCATCCCTCTCTCTGTCCCATCCCTCTCTCTGCCTCATCCCTCTCTCTCTGTCCCATCCCTCTCTCTGCCTCATCCCTCTCCCTCTCTCTCTGTCCTCATCCCTCTCTCTCTGCCTCATCCCTCTCTCTCTGTCCCATCCCTCTCTCCTGTCATCCCTCTCTCTCTGCCTCATCCCTCTCTCTCTGCCTCATCCCTCTCTCTCTGCCTCATCCCTCTCTCTCTCTGCCTCATCCCTCTCTCTGTCCCATCCCTCTCTCTGTCCCATCTCTCTCTCTGCCTCATCCCTCTCTCTCTGCCTCATCCCTCTCTCTCTGCCTCATCCCTCTCTCTCTGCCTCATCCCTCTCTCTCTGCCTCATCCCTCTCTCTCTGTCCCATCCCTCTCTCTCTGTCCCATCCCTCTCTCTCTGTCCCATCCCTCTCTCTCTGTCCCATCCCTCTCTGCCTCATCCCTCTCTCTCTGCCTCATCCCTCTCTCTCTGCCTCATCCCTCTCTCTCTGTCCCATCCCTCTCTCTGCCTCATCCCTCTCTCTGCCTCATCCCTCTCTCTCTGCCTCATCCCTCTCTCTCTGCCTCTCCCTCTCTCTCTGCCCCATCCCTCTCCCTCTCTCTCTCTCTGCCCCATCCCTCTCTCTCTCTGCCCCATCCCTCTCTCTCTCTGCCCCATCCCTCTCTCTCTCTCTGCCCCATCCCTCTCTCTCTCTCTGCCCCATCCCTCTCTCTCTCTCTCTCTCTCTCTCTCTCTGCCCCATCCCTCTCTCTCTCTCTGCCCCATCCCTCTCTCTCTCTCTGCCCCATCCCTCTCTCTCTCTCTGCCTCATCCCTCTCTCTCTCTCTGCCTCATCCCTCTCTCTCTCTCTGCCCCATCCCTCTCTCTCTCTGCCTCATCCCTCTCTCTCTCTGCCCCATCCCTCTCTCTCTCTGCCCCATCCCTCTCTCTCTCTGCCTCATCCCTCTCTCTCTCTGCCTCATCCCTCTCTCTCTGCCCCATCCCTCTCTCTGCCTCATCCCTCTCTCTGCCTCATCCCTCTCTCTGCCTCATCCCTCTCTCTGCCTGCCCCATCCCCCTCTCTCTCTGCCTCATCCCTCTCTCTCTGCCTCATCCCTCTCTCTCTGCCTCATCCCTCTCTCTCTGCCTCATCCCTCTCTCTCTGCCCCATCCCTCTCTCTCTGCCTCATCCCTCTCTCTCTGCCTCATCCCTCTCTCTCTGCCTCATCCCTCTCTCTCTTGCTCATCCCTCTCTCTCTGCCTCATCCCTCTCTCTCTGCCTCATCCCTCTCTCTCTTGCTCATCCCTCTCTCTCTGCCTCATTCTTCTCTCTCTCTCTCTCTCTGTCTGCCTCACCCCCCCCTCTCTCTCTCTCCCTCACCCCCCTCTCTCTCTCTCCCTCACTCTCTCCCCCTCTCTCTCTCTGCCTCACCCCCCTCTCTCTGCCTCTCCCCCCCCTCTCTCTCTCTGCCTCATCCCCCCTCTCTCTCTCTGCCTCATCCCCCCTATCTCTCTCTGCCTCATCCCCCCTCTCTCTCTCTGCCTCATCCCCCCTCTCTCTCTCTGCCTCATCCCCCTCTCTCTCTCTCAGCCTCATCCATCTCTCTCTCTCTCTCTCTCTCTCAGCCTCATCCATCCATCTCAGCCTCATCCATCTCTCTCTCTCTCTCTCAGCTGTATCCATCTCTCTCTCTCTCTCTCTCTCTCAACCCCCTTCTGTCTCCACCTCCATCTCTTTCAGACCCACCTCCTCTCTCTGTGCCTGAGCTCTCTTTCAGCCCCATCTCTCTCTCTAAGCCTGAGCTCTCTTTTAGCCCCCAATCAGGGTAATCAGGTTAGGGGTATCTGGGGAGGTGTGATCAGAGTAGGGGGGTATAGTTAGTATAATCAGTGTGATGTGTACCATAGGAGCCGCAAGTCGGTCTTTGTTTCAGTGGCTGCCCGGGCAAATTAAATCCAAGCTATGTGACAGCAGGATACTGCTCTTCTGTGTGATCCAGGGGCACTGGTAAGCTGAAATTGGTGATCAATTATAAGCCTGCAATTGTTGGGTACTGGTAGGCTGCATTTGGTGGGCACTGGTAGCCTGCATTTGATGGGCATTGACAAGGCTGCATTTGGTGGGCACTGGTAGGCTGAAATTGGTGATCAATTATAAGGCTGCATTTGGTGAGCACTGGTAGGCTGCATTTGGTGAGCACTGGTAGGCTGCATTTTATGGGCACTGGTGAGGCTGCATTGATCTCTTGTACCATGGCTGCAGTCTCTGATCATCTCTTGTATCATGTTAGAAGTCTCTGACCATCTCCTGTATTATGTCTGGGGGCTCTTTCTAAACAGACTCTCTAACAGAAGCCCTCTCTGTGTCCATTAGAGAGACCCTCCTCCAGGTGCAATCAGAGTACTCTGCTTCTCTTCCTGTATTTTGTTCATTGCTAAGTGATCATGGGAGGATCCCAGGGTAACGATAACTCTTTAGGGGAGCATCCCTGTGTTCGAACCGTTGCCATAGAAACATTTGTAAAGGGGGAGGAGTTAGTAAGGTGACCACGCCCTTGTAGGGGGCGCCAGAAATATTTCTGCACCCAGGCGCATGTGACCCTAGGATCGGCCCTGGTCAGTGTGACAGGCAGTGTGACAGTCAGTTAGTGTTAGGTCCTGGGTAGCCCCCGTACCCCCCCCTAATAAAGTTTTAACCCCTTGATCACCGACCTAGTTAACCCTTTCACTCCCTATTGCCAGCATCACTAAGCGATCATTTTTCTGATCGCTGTATTAGTGTCGCTGTTCCCGCTAGGTAGCTAATTTTATTGCGATGTTTTTTTACTAAAGACATGTGGCTTAATATATTTTGGCCTAAATGTTTGACTAAAATTTAGTTTATTGATTTTTTTTCAAAAATGTCGTTCTATTTTTGTATATAGCGCAAAAAATAAAAATCGCAGAGGCGATCAAATACCACCAAAAGAAAGCTCTATTTGTGGGAAGAAAAGGACGCAAATTTTGTTTGGGAGCCACGTCGCACGACCGCGCAATTGTCTGTTAAAGCGACGCAGTGCCGAATCGCAAAAACCCCTTGGGTCATTTGACAGCATATTGGTCCGGGTCTTAAGTGGTTAACCCTCAACACCTGTGTAGATTGTCTCGTGATTGAGGGGTTAAGGGCTGGTTATGGCGAATCTGCAGACTGCGGGTGCGTTTGGAGGACAGGAGACACAGGTCAAGCGGATGTGCCCACCTGGGGTATTCGTGATCCTTCACAGATGGGACTCACTAGGGGAAATATCAGATCGCTTGTCATATATTGTATGAACAGACGATCAGTCATTTCTCCCCTGAGAGAACCGGGATCTGTGTGTTTACACACATAGATGCCGGTTCTCGCTGGTTCACAAGCGATCGCGGGTGCCCGGCGGACATAGCGCCTGCCAGGGCACTCGCATCAGCTCCGTGGGCGAGCAGCGGGCACGTGCCTCCGGCGGGGCGCGCACGCCCCCAGCCCCTAGTGGCCACAGGGCGAAGCGACGTAGCGGAGCAGAAAGTGAAGTATAAGGCCATCTTTCTGTTCTCTCCTCCTGTGGGCATGATCTTTGCTGGTACTTTTGAAGGCAGTGAAGGCAGCACACCTGATAAGCTACTAGCACACCCCAGTCCCCACTCCCAGTCGGAATATACTGCTGTATCTGGGTTTACAAGAGAATTCATGTATCATTTAAAATACATTTAATGATATATTTTGTTATGAATAAAAAAAGAATGTATTTTACTATGTAGCTAGAATTCAGCTTTGGACACCTGGGAAATCACTCAACTTATAAACCAAGATAACATTTTTACAAGATGTATTGCTTGATAAATAAAAAAAGTGAAAGGCTGCGTGTATCGCGGGCGGGAACATCGCTTGTGTCGCATTACATTGCGGTCACGTAGCAGCCGTGATCCCCCATGAAGTGTGTGAATCTCCGCTGAATTGGACCCCTCCAGCAGCTTTAATATTTCTACATTTACATCATTATTATTAGTTACCTGCAGTCAGGAATATTACCTCGCCGCGTCCGCCCGCAGTCATATGCTGGTTTTATGGGGTTTTTCGATTTTTATTTGTATGCATGATATTTTGATTAAGGTTACTCTTCCAAGGATTATTTTTCTATCTTATTACAGGAAGACACTCCTGCATGTATTTCTACACGGAGAGACATTACCTCTGCGCTTCCTATGGCTTTATAGTTTATATTCACTTTGCAGCCAGGCTTATTTATATTCACTTTCACATCTATTTATGTCCCTTCACAGATAGATAGGCTGCCTCGTTCCTGCACTATTGCTTTGTACAAATGGTGTGGGTTTTTATTTTTTTTTTTTTTTTTTTTTTATTTTTTTTATTTCTTAATTACTCGCTTTACAACAAATTTAATGGTTTCGTTGCGAGGCCATCAGAAACAAAATCAACATAGTTCAGACATATAGGTACACAAAAACATAGAAAATCTAAAACATGATTAAAAGGAGGAAAAAAATTTGTCACATTGAGTCCATTAATATACATTTAGGTTAATTAACTTTTGTCTTTTGTTGCTTTTCATTTTGCACCTACAACAGCGAATCAGCTTGTGATTACAGCAAGAGAAGTGAGATTTATCGCCAGGAATTTACATTTGGATGCACGGGTCTCTGCTTGGCATTTATATATTTTTTCTTTTATATTGGCATTTATATTTTTTATTATTTTTTTTCCAATGGCATTTATTTATAAAAAAGGAAATCAGATATAAATGATCTCATTAATGTGTTGATAAAAAAAAAAGAACTGTTCCTATGTGTAGTTTGTCATTACATAAACGATATTGTCAAAAGTATTGGGACGCCTGCCTTTTACACGCACGTTTAAAGCGGATCTCCGCCGTAATTTTTTTTATTAAAAGCCATCAGCTACAAATACTGCAGCTGCTGACTTTTAACCACTTCAGACCCGCGCTATTGACAAAATACGTCAACAGCGTGGACCTGAGGCGCCAAGTGGACGTCTTTGGACGTGATTTAAAGTGCATTACCCGCGCGCGCCACTTGCGTCGCTCCTATTAGAAAGGTTCTATTGCACAGAATGGGACCCGACTCGTCGGTGTGAACCGGCTCTAATAGGTTATATGTTTTTCAATGGCATAGGTGATCAAATACCACCAAAAGAAAGCTCTATTTGTGGGGGTAAACACTGTCTCACCGCATCGCTGAGGAGCCGATGCATGTACCTGGCGGCCGCGATGTCCGTCGGGTACATGCGATCGGCGGGAACACAGCAGGTGACAGCAGGGACGTGGAGCTCTGTGTGTAAACACAGAGCTCCACGTGCTGTCAGAGGAGAGGAGACCAATCTGTGTCCCTTGTACATAGGGACACAGCATCGGTCACCCCCCCTCCCCCCACACAGTTAGAACACACCCAGGATACACATTCAATCCCTTCCTCACCCCCTAGTGTTAACCCCTTCCCTGCCAGTCACATTTATACAGGAATTAGTGCATTTTTATATCACTGATCGCTGTATAAATGTGAATAGTCCCAAATTTGTGTCAAAAGTGTCCGATGTGTTCGCCGCAATATCGCAGTCCCAATAAAAATCGCAGATCGCTGCCATTACTAGTAAAAAACATAATAATAAAAAAAAATCATAATTCTGTTCCCCATTTTGTAGGCGCTATAACTTTTGCGCAAACCAGTCGCTTATTGCGATTTTTTTTTTTTTACAAAAATACGTCAAAATACGTATCGGCCTTAACTGAGAAAAATAAAAAAAAAATGGGATATTTATTACAGCAACAAGTAAGAAATATATATATATTTTTTAAATTGTCGCTCTTTTTTTGTTTATAGCGCAAAAAATAAAAACCGCACGGGCGATCAAATACCACCAAAATAAAGCTCTATTTGTGGGGAAAAAAGGACGTCAATTTTGTTTGGGAGCCACGTCGCACGACTGCGCAATTGTCAGTTAAAGCGACACAGTGCCGGAAGCTGAAATTTCGCCTGGGCACGAAGAGGGTTTATGTGCCCAGTAAGCAAGTGGTTAATATATGGACAATTACCTGTCCTGGAGTCCAGCGACGTCGGCAGCAGAGGACGAGCAATCGCTGGTCTATCTGCTGCCCCCACCACCATTAGGGTTGCCACCTGTCCAGGATTCACCCGGACAGTCCAGGTTTGGAATCCTGTGTCCGGGTTTCAGGCGGTCTGAAACCCGGACACATTATTTAGACTGGGCTGTGGCTCCCCAAGTAACCAATATAGTTACACACACATCTGTTCCCGCCGGGAGCTGTGGGGGGGTCTGTCTTGGGGCAGGTTTGGCATCACTGGGAGGCAAGACGATGATGTCAGTGAGAGCAATTTGGCCACACCCACTGTTCGCTGCAGGACGCTATGCACATCACAATACTATTGTCCTTTGGGCACCCAAAGATGTCTCAGGCCGCTAAAGTGTTTAGTTTTGGCTTGAAGAAAAAAAGGTGGCAACCCTATCCACCATCCTCAGTGAGGGAATCAGGAAGTGAAGCGCAGCGCCGTCCTCACTGGTCCCCGATGTGTTCTGGGAGCCGAGTGTTTCCCAGAACACAACGGGCGGGGGCGGGAAGTGACACATTACCCGCAGAATCCCCACACAGAGGACTCCCGGAAGTGGGTGCAAATACATATCTTAGACAGGTATCTGCACCCCCCCCCCCCCAAAAGGTGTCAAGGGGGGGTTCCGATGAATGGAAGTTCCACTTTAGGGTACAAATACTGCAGCTGCTGACTTATTAGGACAATTTCCTGTCCTGAGCGCTTTTTTTTCGGTACTGCGACATTATGGCAGACACTTTTGACACATTTTTGGGACCATTGGCATTTTTATTGCGATCAGTGCTATAAAAATGCATTGGATTACTATAAAAATGCCACTGGCAGGGAAGGGGTTAACACTAAAGGAAAACATTTTTTTTGCTGAAATGACTGTTTACAGGATATAGAGACATAATAGTTAACTGATTCCTTTTAAAAACAGATAAAAATCAATCATATAATGTACCTCTAGTTTCACTTTCATTTTTGCATGTAATTTAATGCCTCTGTGCTGGACAGTGCCATAGAGAGTGATGGTTTGGAAAACGAAACTAGAATCTCCCAGTACTGTGGTCATCAGGAAACAGACAACCAGGAAGTGTCCAGAACAGAGCAGAATTTATTACAGCAACATCAGAGCAAAAACGAACAATGAGGACATGAAACCAGGACTGCAGTAAGGTAAAGGAAGCTATTTAACTTAAAAAAAATCCTTTAGTGACCCTTTAAGTATGTTCCCTGGGTGTGTTCTAACTGTATGGGGGGGGGGGGGTGGACTCACTTGGGGAAATGACTGATCGCTGTTCATACATTCCTCCCCTGACAGGACTGGGAGCTGTGTGTTTACACACACAGCTCCCGGTCCCTGCTCTGTAATGAGCAATCGCGGGTGCCCGGCGGCGATCGTGGGCGACGCTTGCGCGCCCCTAGTGGCCGTTTCGAGAGCCGACGTATAGCTACGGCTCTCGCGCAGGGGAGCCGACCTCAGCTGGCGGCTGGTCGGCAAGTAGTTAAATTGCTACACTTGGAGGCTCCTCTCTTCTTTTTTTATACTCAGTTGTGACCTGATGCTCTTATATCAAGACATTGCTTGTATATCAAGGCAACATTTATTAAAACATTTTGCTTGTGTTGCAAAACGCTCTCAAACCAAGTTACTCTCAAACCAAGGTTTTACTGTACAGTATATCTATGCCTCCTGGCTACTTTCTACACTGCACCTTCTCTTTGTAGCTGCAGCAATCCCTGAGACTTTTGTTTTCTTCATATTATCGGAGACCATTTCATTGCTTTTTGTACTTGGGGCAATTATCTCCCCTAACTCTAGAATCTGCCGCGTCGCTCACACAGCCCTGCCTGCTCATAGGCAGCCTTCTATATAAATGTTACTCTATGCCATTTCACATGGAACTGACTTGCATGTAAAATGAGTGTGATTGTGCGGTGGGCATGCACAGAATGCTGATAACACAGGGGAATGGTGTGTGGGGCTAGGAGACTATTAGACGCCATCATCAGGTGCAAGCACCATTGTGAAATAACTTGCCCGTGCACAGCGCCGCCATGACCGCACTGCGTTACAGAGACATCACCCGCTGACTTAGGAAGAACAGAGGTCTCTACATGACACAGATCCAGCACTCAGTCTGGGCCAACGCGCTGCCCACGGGCTAAACTGGCACAGACAGCCAGCGCCGCTCACATCTCGCTTTGTGTCAAGCGATGCTCAAGAAAGATTTTTTCCCCGGAGGCTACAAATGAAAATGTCACACCTCGATGTGAGAACATCCAGATACAATGCTGTCCTAATTTACTGCCGGAAAGTTCAGAGCTGTGCCAGCTAAATACGGGAAATCCGCTCATGGCAGGCGCTGTGCCAGAGCAGATCTGCGGCGGGGCTAAAAATAAAGCCTCCTGCAGGTAAATTGCGCATATTTTTTTTTTTTTTTTTTTTCAAGGACATTTTAACTTTTTTGTATTCTTGAACTTCATTAAAAACTATTTTCTACAAATGACAAAATGCAGAAAGAGAATATTTATCACCGTGGTGAACAAGAATAATCTGCCTCTAAAAGTGTATTCGGAGCACAATCCTCCCATACACAAGTAGATATCTACTCCGATCCTGCTTCATCTACGGGGAATAGTTCAGGGTCCAAACTATGGCCCACTACAAGATTTTATCCAGCCTATAAGTTGTCAATGGTCCATGTGCACAGATCCTTTATTATAGGCCCTTATATAGCACCATCAATTTACACGCTTTACTTATATATTGTACAATCAAATCACCCCGTAACTATGATCCCCCAAAGGGGAAGTTCCCCTTGTCTGCCCCCCTCCAGTGCCACATTTGGCACTTTTCTGGGGGAGTGGGTACCTGGTTTTGACAGGTACCCGCTCCCACTTCCGGCTCAGACTGTGCACTCGCAAGGCTTCACTTCCTGTTTACCTTACCTCAGATTTTGACACCAATTGACCACTTAAAGGGGTGTTCCAGTCAAATGTTATGTTTACTAAAAGTCAGCAGCTACAAAAAGTGTAGCTGCTGGCTTTTAATAAACATTCACTCACCTGCTCCAGCGTTCCAGCGATGCGCCGGGGCTCCGCTTCTCTCCCCCCTCCCCGGCTGGCGTGTTCATTCTAACTGTGGGCAACCGGCCGTGACAGCCTTCGGCTTCACGGCCGGGCACCCACTGCGCATGCACGAGTGGCACTGCGCATGCGCCCGCCGCTGATTGGACAGGCGATCGTCTAGGACCTGTCAGTGTCCTAGGCGGTTGCCTACAGGAATTCCCACTCCTCCTGAAGCCCCCACTCCCCCCCAAAAAAATTACATGCCAAATGTGGTATGTAAGGGGGTGAGGAGTGGATTAAGCGGAAGTTCAATTTTTGGGTGGAACTCCGCTTTAAGGACCACCCCATAGCAGATCTACTGCTACAAGGCGACCCTCCTGTGCACAAATGTATATATATGTGATTCTGCACCTCCGCATAAGGAGCGTGTGCCAATGGCGGGCCATTACTCACAGCAGAAACCGATCTGCAGGAGCCAGGCAATGGATGTCCGCCGGCACCCGCCGATCGTCAGGCAGAAACACAGAACAGAGCACTGCCTATGTAAACAATGCAGAGCTCCAATCTGACAGGAGAGAAGTGATGAATTTTGTGTCCCTGGAATGTAGGAAATAAAATGTCATCCTTTCCCTTAGTAAAAGCACACCACACAGTACACAAAAACGCTGGTTAGGCACACAGTTAAATCTTTAATTACCCTAGATGTTTAACCCCTTCCCAGCCAGTGTCGTTAGTACAGTGACAGTGCATATTTTTAGCGCCACTGATCACTGTATTAGTGTCACTGGTTCCCACAAAGTGTCAGCAAGTGTCCGATTGTCCACCGCACTATTGCAGTCCCGATATAATTCGCTGATCAGCACCATTACTAGTATAAGATAGAAGATAAATAAATACAAATTTCCGTCTATGTGCAAACCAATCAATATACGCTTATTGGGATTTTTTTTTACAAAAATATGTAGCAGAATACATATTGGCCTAAATTCATAAAAAAAAACGATTTTTTTCAATTTGTATATTGGATGTGTTTTATAGCAGAATAGTTTTTGTCAGTCTTTTTTTGTTTATAGTTAAAAAAACTAAAATGGCAGAGGTGATTAAATACCACCAAAAGAAAGCTCTGTTTATTGGGGAAAAAATGACACCAATTTTATTTGGGTACAGCGTCGCATAACCGCACAATTGTCAAAGTAACGCCGTGCCGTATCGCAGAAATGGCCTGGTCATAAAGGGGGTACATTTTCCAGAGGTCAAGTGGTATGAGAATCGGCTCAGGTGAATAAATCACAGGATCTCTGGACGGGTAAGTGTCCTTCTACTAAAAGTCAGCAGCTACAGTATTTGTAGCTGCTGACTTAATTTTTTTGGGAGGAGCCAGTTGCGCCTATTTAACAACTTGCTGACCATGCTATAGCCGAATGATTGCTACAGCACTGCTGGCCAGTTCTGGGAGGGCGTCAAATGATGTCCTCCCAGGATCGCGCCCGCTGCACACCCTCATCAGTGCAGCCTATCAGTGCCCATCAATGCCGATCGGTGCTGCCTCATCAGTGCAGCCTCATCAGTGCCCATCAATGCCCATCAGTGCTGCCTCATCAGTACAGCCTCATCAGTGCTTCCCATTAATGCCCATCAGTGCTGTCTCATCAGTGCAGCCTATCAGTGCCCATCAGTGCTGCCTCATCAGTGCAGCCTATCAGCGCCCATCAGTGCAGCCTATCAGTGCCCATCAGTGCTGCCTCATCAGAACACATCAGTGATGGAAAAAAATTACCTATTTGCAAAATGTTATAACAAACGATGAAAACATTTTTTTGTTTTCAAAGTTTTTGGTCTTTTTTAATTTATTTAGCAAAAAGTAAAACCCCCAGTGGCGAATAAATAAAAGGAAGCTCTCTTTGTGTGAAAAAAAATGATAACAATTTGTGTTTGGGTACAGTGTTGCATGGCCGCGCAATTGTCATTCAAAGTGTGAGAGTGCTGAAAGCTGAAATTGGCCTGGGCAGGAAGGGGGTAAAAGTGCCCAGTAGGCCAGTAGTTAACCAATGCAATCGCATCAAGTAGGCCTTTGCACTGCAGAGATGACAGAGACCGCCTTGGCCGGACAGCTTGGTGAGACGCACCCCAGAAAATGATGGTTACCATTGTATCTCAATCCTTCATTCTGTGGAAGGGAATCTTATGAAAGGTGTAATTACAGCGGGTTGTTGATATGAGCTGAGCCCCGACATGCCTCACAAATCATCTGCAATCTCTATCTAATTTCTATTCAAACACAGAGGCTCTGCTTTCTGTTCTCAGCACATTAGGGGAAATGCAATTTATTGTGCATAAGGCGACTTTTCGGCTCCTGAATTTGTCAGACTCGGGAAACTTGTGTCCTCCCCTTACACTCTGTCTGCCATGTTAATCGGTTTGGGCACCTGTGAAAAATTACAGCCGTGTAAGGTTGTCAGGGTCCAATTCAGTGCTAAGTAAGCCATACCAAGCTGCTGCTTCGCTAATGTGGATTAGAATGGGAGACAGAGACTGACGCAAGCGAGACACCGGAAATCCCCAACTCACAGGCCACCTTCAGACTGCCTAAAGCCAGCCAAAGACGCTTCGAATCCCGGCCAGTTCAGAAGGGACGGGTGAAATTTAAACCATGTATGGGCAGGCTGAGTGTACCCAAGTTGAATGATCAATCAACTTGGGTACAACCAGCATGTCAGATTTTTCATGCAATTATTGCCAGCAGCTATAGCCACTAGCCATAATCACTATGTTCTCCCAGCAGGGACAGCTTTTCTCTCACAACAGAGAAAATTGAGACGTATACTGCAGGGCACGGCACCGCATCCAATAATATATGAAAAAAATAATGGATTTTAACCACTTCAATACCGGGCACTTTCGCACATTCCTGCCCAGGACAATTTTCAGCTTTCTGCGCTGTCGCAATATGAATGACAATTGCGCGGTCATACAACACTGCACTCAAACTAAATTTTTATCATTTTCTTCCCACAAATAGAGCTTTCTTTTGGTGGTATTTGATCACCACTGGAATTTTTATTTTTTGCTAAACAAACTAAAAAAACAGGCACTGATGAGGCGGCACTGATATGTAGATTTGATGGGCACCAATATGTGGCATTGATATGCAGCACTAATGGGCACTGATTGGCACTGACAGGTGGCACTGATGATAAGGTACTGATGAGGTTCTGACAGGTTTTACTGTAGGGCACTGATTGGCAATGTGGTGGGCACTAATTGGATTTTTTTTGGGCACCGACAGGCGATCCTGAGGGGGCACTGACTGGCAGCTGATGGGCACCTTCTTGGCAGCGGTGGTGGTACATCTGATGGGGCTATGCTGATAATCAATGTGCTGATTATCACTGATAACCACCGATCGGCTCTTCCTGTCAGCATTAACCGAGGAATGCCATTTACCGGCACTTCCTGGTTCACGTGATGATCAGCTGGGATTGGTCACAGCTGATCACGCAGTAAAAAGCCTCTGTCAGGGGCTTCTTACCACGATCGGAGATGCAGCGTGTCAGACTGACACGTGGCACTCGCGATTGCCACGCTGCGCACCCCTCGCGGTCATGTTTTCTGCTGCACATCCTATGACGCCCAGTCAGGATAACAGAACCACTTCCCGGCAGTCAATCTGCTATAGGCCGGGCAGGAAGTGGTTAAAGGTTGCTACTATAATCCCAATTAGAAAAATAAATACTGTATTTATTGGTGTATAACACTCACTTTTTTACCCTGAAAATGGAGGGTAAACTGCCTGTGTGTGGAAAGTTTTTTTCCTAAAACTTCCCTCTAAAAGTTAGGGTGCGTGTTATACACCGATAAATACGGTAGATCTTGCATTAAGATAAAAATATAAAATGTATTGAAATCACATAAAAAACATGATAGAAAGAAGAACATGTCTATATGGTACATTGTCCCACATGTTAAAATTGGATCAAAGAGCTGATAAAGGAAAACCACATGGATGGCCCTGGAGTTATGATTCTGTAGTCCAAGAAGATTTCTTCTGGCTAGGGGCCAAACAGGTGGAGTCACAAATATCAGCGCCAATGGATCACTACGCGTTTTGCCAAAAGGCTTCTTCAGGGGTCCCCTGAAGAAGCTATTGGTGAAACGTATCATCACTCCAGGGCCATCCATGTGGTTTTCCTTTATCAGCTCTTTGCTCTGATTTTAACATATTTATGTACTTCTTCTATCATGTTTTTTTATGTGATTTCAATAACTTTTATATTTTTATCTTAATGCAAGATCTCTTTATTTTCCTAATTGGGATTATAGTGGCAACCTTTGCATTCTTTTTCTGTTTTCTCCCTGTGGTTGCAGGAAAGAAATTCAGCTATAGCCACTAGCACTAATCACTGTGTACTCCCAGCAGGGACAGTTTTTCTCTCCTGCAACAGAGAAAATTGAGATGTATACTGCAGGGCGTGGCACCGCATCCAATAATATATAGGCAGAAAAAGAATAGACTTTAAAGGTTGCCAATTTAATCCCAATTAGGAAAATAAATAGATCTTAAAAAATATTACATTTCTTAAAGCGGATGTTCACACAAAAATTCAACCTCCGCTTTTTGGATCCCCCCCCCTTATGTCACATTTGGCACCTTTTGGGGGGGGGGGGTGTAGATACCGTCTGAGACAGGTATTTGCACCACTTCCGGGTTCTGACTCCCGCCTTGTTACGTCCCCCCGCTGTCTTCTGGGAAACACTGTTCCCAAGGGAGAGTGGGGTGTAGATACCGTATATGGTACATTGTCCCACATGTTAGAATTGTAGAAAAGAGATGATAAAAAGGCACTACCCAACTGCTCCCCCTTAAGCATGGGTGTAGGAACCCTTACAAATCTGGGGGGGACAGCATTTATACTCGCCAGGTATATTCTTATTCAGTAAACCGGCCGGGGGGGGGGAGGTCGTGGTGGAGTGGTGCTGGGTTTTTTGGCTGGGCAGTAGGGTTGTGTGAACTACCTGACACACATACACTGACCTACATGTCAGTGTGTGTGTCAGTACATACACATACTGACATGTCTTGAGTTCTATGGTACAGGCCAGTCTAAGGTTCCATGGTTGGCCTTCCAACCATCCTGTGGCCAAAGCTCCCTTTCCCTCCTAACCCACACACTGACCACTACACTGACCACTGACCCACACACTGACCACTGACCCACACACCTCCATGATGGTCATTCTCTACCGAGCCAGCCGAGTCGCCCTGCCCCTCCACTAGACACGCCGCCGCGGGACACAGAGCAGAGGAGCAAGCGGAAGGGAAGAAGATAGCTCACAGGCAGCCTCGGCATCTCCCGCCATCACATTCCGTATTTCCCCGTCGCACTGTGATGGGTGTACAGCGGTCATGTGCGGAGGCGGGACTTCAAGACGAGCGCAGACAGGCCAGCCCCACGCTGCACATGACCCCCATACGCTCAATCACAGGGCGCCGGAGTCGGACAGTGGACACCAAACATGGCGGGCGAGATCTGCTCGGCGGCCCTGACTCGGGGCTCGTGATTAAAACACTCCATGCCCGAGACTCTGGGCTTTTCGGTGGCCCTAACGACGCGCCTGCCTCCTAACCTGGGGGGGATTTTACCATACCTGTCCCCCCCCGCATTATTTCCTGGGGGGGATGTGTCCCCCCCCCCCCCGGTTCCTATGCCCATGCCCTTAAGCTGCAAAGCTATCGGACAGGGATGTACACATGCTGTGGCTATGATGCTTTTCAAACAAGCAGTACAAAAAATGTATCCCATTCACCTGAATGGGGCCTCATTGCAATAGCAGTGTGGGTTTTAGGAGTTAAAACAGGTGATGAGCAGCACCATAACACTTCCCCACTGCCTGTGAAATGACCTCCGAAGAGCAATCCACATGGATCTCACTTAAAGAGGTACTGCAAGTGTAAAGAGACCTTGTTAGTTCCCTAAAAACACAGAAACGTCCGTTCCCTGCAATAGAAGAGGCCTATGTCTCCTATCTCTACTCCATTCCAGTGCAGTAACCTCTATCAGACTCCTCAGCATTCAACACGTCTGTGAGTGTCCAATGTGTGTTCCTCATCATGCACTGTGGTTTCTTCCTCTGATCCCTAAGTCACTATAGAACTCAGCTGGGAGCAAATAAGTCTTTGTAATCTCCAATTCCCTCTAGTCAGAGCTTACACATGGCCAAGGACTGCCCCCATCTTTGCTGAATAGAGCTGGGCCAATCCCTAAGCACCAGTGCTGTCACATGAGATAAAGGGGAGTGAGTCACATGCTCCTCCATACCTGGAAGTACTAGGTATCATCTGGGCATAGGGTAGCAGATCCTGTAGTGTGAGATAGGATCTCAGTGGCTCTTACCGTATAGATTCTGCACTGCTCTCCTATCAGACCAGTCCAATTCAAAGCCAGACTCCTGCGGAATGTAATTGGGCTGCATTATGGATCCGGTCCTGTGGATATGAGATAGTCCGAGCACATGGCCAATTTCATGAACCGCCACCTGTTTGTTGGGAAGAGACCACCAATCAGAAACATAATAATAAATAACATAATAAAAATGTAGCCTATGCCAGAAGGTTCATTACTATATTTAACCACTTCAATACCGGGCATTTTCACCCCCTTCCTGCCCACAACAATTTTTAGTTTTCAATGCTGTCGCACTTTGAATGACAATTGCGCGGTCATCCAACACTGTACCCAAATAAAACCTTTATGTTTTTTCCCCCCACAAACAGAGCTTTCTTTTGGTGGTATTTGATCACCTCTGCGATTTCTATTTTTTGCGCTATAAAAAAAAGAGGAGCGACAATTTTGAAAAAAAACACAATATTTTTTACTTTTTTAATAAAAAAATATCACAATTAAAAAAAAAACCTCACTATTGAATAAGCACCGTGGTCTCCAAACTGCGGTCTGGGGGCCGGATGCAGCCCTCTACTTGTCTTTATCCGGCCCTTGGGGCACTGTTCCTCCCACTGACACCAATGATGAGGCATTATTTCTCTTACTGACGCCAATGATGGGGCACTATTTCTCCTACTGACGCCAATGATGGGGCACTAAACCTCCCACTGACACCAATGATGGGGTACTATTTCTCCTACTGAAGCCAATGATGGGGCACTAAACCTCCCACTAACGCCAATGATGGGGCACTATTTCTCCTACTGACGCCCCAATTATGGGGCACTATTTCTCCTACTGACACCAATGATGGGACACTATTTCTCCACTGCCACCAATGATGGGGCACTATTTATCCTACTGACGCCAATGATGGGGCACTAAACCCCCCACCGACACCAATGATAGGGCACTATTTATCTTACTGACCAAAAGGATGGGGCGTTGTTACTGACGCCAAGACCTTTTCTACTCCCAATGTCCACAGTCCAGCCTCTCTAAAGTCTGAAGGATCAAAAGGAGGGGAGCAAGGGGAGTGGGGACTTTGTGTGAAGCACATGGTAGCAAAAGAGTAGTTTTGCTGAACAAAGGGAATTTTATTCATGTAAAATTGGAAGCATACGTATAATGTTAACAGCCCTCAAAAAATCCACTCGCATTTTGCGAGTGGATTTTGAGGGCTGGCGAGAAGGGCTACCTGGGACCTCGGGGGGGGAGGGCAAGCACCGGCGATCAGAGGGGAAGAGAGGAGAGCCGCATGCTGGATGATCGAGCAGGGAACATCACAGATTTCATTTCAATAGCTGTGTGTTCCCCACGCGGTGCGCTGTCACATATGCCCCTCCTCTTTTTCCGGGACTTTGATAGACAGATCACCGTCCAATCCTAGGACAGGTGACATGTATCGAAGTTTCCCGGACAAGGGGGAGGGACTTATGTGACGGCGCACCGCAGGGGAACACACAGCTATTCAAATGAAAGCTGTGATGTTCCCTGCTCTAATCGTCCAGTTGACGGCTCTCTTCCCATCCACAGGTAGGCTGCATTATGGGGGACATACAGGCTGCAGGCTGCATTATGGGGGACACACAGGCTGCAGGCTGCATTATAGGGGACACAGGCTGCATTATGGGACACACACACACACACAGGCTTCATTATGGGGGGACATACACAGGCTGCATTATGGGACACACACACACAGGCTGCATTATGGGACACACACACACAGGCTGCATTATGGGACACACACACACAGGCTGCATTATGGGACACACACACACAGGCTGCATTATGGGACACACACACAGGCAGCATTATGGAGGACACGCACAGGCTGCATGGCAGACACGGGCAGACGGCATTGGTGGGCACAGATAAAGTTGTTAATATTTTTATAACTTAATTCTGCATAAAACAGAATTAAGTTATTCAAAACATAAAAGTAGTGTCATTTCATGAGATAATTTATGAGGATGGGATTAGAGGCGGGGCATGGTATGAGTTAGGCGGGCAACTGGTGGCGAGTAACCCTTGAGGCCTGGCTAGTAGTTAGGACTTGAAATTTTGAGCCCTGATGTTAATATCAGGGTAACTGATAAACACAGTAGCAGCAGTAGTCATGATGATGACAATAATGTTTCAAAATATAACCACTAGTATCAATAATAAACATGATAAAGTAATAACAATCATGTCTCATAATAAGGCCATAATAAAATTCCATAGTTCACCAAAGGCAGAGTTGAATAAAATCATAATTGCGAGGTAGTGCCTGCAGGACCTGTAGAGGTAGACATTATATAATAGCTTGAAAATCTGGATATAGGTAGATGGAAACACGGCATCAGATATCTCTACGCGTTTCGTGGCTTATGCACCACTCATCAGGAGCATGCATGTGGTATATCTAGAATGGAGATTATATGAAAATGATCAATAAACAAAGTCCCACTCCCCTCTTTTTGACTCATTAGGATTGGAAATACATGACCTTACTGGGCCATGATTTCATTTAAAGTCCCATAGGGATGGAAATACGTGACCTTATCAGGTCTTGGCTTCCTTAGTCCCTAAAAATCCTCCTCTTTTTCAAAGTCTGAAGGATAGTAAACTGGCCTATTGTGTAGAAAGTTTGGACACCCCTGAGTTAGCAGCTGCAGAACAGGACAATTTTTCTATGAGACATGAAGATGCCCCAAAATGGGGTTTTGCTGTTTGCACCAGGGGCATGTAGGATTTAGTTGGGGCATTGAGGAGCTACGCGCCCACATGAACCCGATAACTACTAACTCTTCTTGTGCTGAAATATCGGTCATTCAGATATTATTTTCCATTTTTTAGGATATGAATTCTACAAGTTGTTAAGCACAGACGGTATTAGCTTTTGGCTCGTTAGACAAATCACAGAACATTTTGTCCAGGTTGTTTGTTCAGCTTCAATAAAATGCTCATTAGAGAGAAGAGTAATCATAAAACGCCAGAGAGGTTTATATCCCAGCATATGCTTTTATCAGGCCGAAGATTCCTCTGCGCAAAAGAAAAAAACATATTAATTTCTGTTCATCAGACAACTAGGGCCTTATGTACATTTGGGGTTGGGGGTGTGTGAAAAAAACATACTTGCTTTGCATTTTTACCACTCCCCTATAACCTGGAAAGGCAGCAAATGGGGTGTACACATGCAGTGAGTGTAATGCACAATGCCCTGTATGATAGGGTGGGGCAAAAAGTACCCCAACTGTCTACTACTGCCCACCCAAAGTGTCACTATTGACAAAATGGGACCACAACGCAAACAACTTGCAACTGTGTGCAATGCCAGCCACGGGGGTGCGATGCTGCAGTTTTTTAGGGAAATTCAATTTTTTTTTTAGAAATAACCTTGCAATCTGGTCTCCCTCAGAGGCGGCTGGGCTGTATGTTTTGGGGAGGGGGGGTGGCAAACAAGACACCCGACCCCAACCCCTAGCCCCCCGCTATAGTTGATCGGACGCTCAGTCAAGCCCCACACCAGCCCCGCACTTATCCCACCTAGGTCGCTGATAGCTTCGGCTCCTTCCTGCGTCTCCCCCTCCTCAGCGGCAGCTTCCTCCTCAGTGGCTTTACCCTGCGTCTCCTCCTCGTCAGCGGCTTTACCCTGTGTCTCCTCGGTGGTGGCTTTACCCTGCGTCTCCTCGGCGGCGGCTTTACCCTGTGTCTCCTCCTCGGCGGCAGCTTTACCCTGCGTCTCCTCCTCGTCGGCGGCTTTACCCTGTGTCTCCTCGGTGGTGGCTTTACCCTGCGTCTCCTCGGCGGCGGCTTTACCCTGTGTCTCCTCCTCGGCGGCAGCTTTACCCTGCGTCTCCTCCTCCTCGGCAGCGGCTTTACCATGCGTCTCCTCCTCCTCGGTGGCAGCTTCCTCTTAAGCGGCTTTACCCTGTGTCTCCTCCTCGGCAGTAGCTTTACCCTGTGTCTCCTCCTCCGACCAATACGATCGCTTCTCCTCTCGGCCGATCGGGTCTTAAGACCCGCTTCCTGATTGTCCGGGAGGAGAGTCACGCCAGTTGGTGTGCTCTGTGTCCCGAGCCCACCCTTTTATAAAGCCAATTGAAGACTCAGGCTTTAATCATGTGCTTAACCCCCACTCCATTAAAATTCATGCATCCGGCACCCTGCTTGTAGGATAGGGGCCGGGCGCATGGTTTAGGGGGGCGGACAGGTCCCACTGGTCTCCCTGCATTGCAAGGAATAAATGCTCATTAATCTAGAGGTAGAGGAATAAGGATTAATACTTAATACAAAAATTAAACTGCGCCAATAAAAAAACTGGCAATCAAATGCTAGTATTAAGAATAAAAGAAAAAAGTCCTTTATAAATCCCAGATCTGAATAAATAGATAGGATAATAGATGAAAAAAGAGTCCCAAATATGTAGAATCAGAGCCCACAGACAGGACAAACAGCACCACCGTGACTTGGACTTCTGGTTCTGAGTGGACCCTCTGTATCCTCACTTACAGTACAAGAGGACTATTGGTCCTGCATTAAAAGAGATGACTCCAACTTGTGACCACAGGGCTAAGCACCGATGAGAAGAGGCTTAGGGGGGGCCAAAATCACAGGATGGAGGAAGCCAGCTATAGTGGGGAATAAGGTAAGTCTTATAGCTTATTTCTTCACCCCAACACTGATAGTGATATTAAACTTTTTCAGCACGTTTAGGAGATATTTGTGAATAAGCCCCTTTTTACATGTTTTTTTACAATCTTTAAAAAAAAAAAAAGAAGCAGGCAGAACAGGGAGGGGGATTGGTGGGGTTAAAGCAATTAGAGGAACACTGCCCTGTGTCTCTCCCTGCAGCAGCTGAAAGCTGTCAGGAGGGAGAAAAATAATTATTTTAGCTGCTGCAAAGAGCCACACAGGGCATCCTTCTGTAGAAGCCCCTCCCCCTGACCATACTGATTCCCTCTGCTGTACGGGGCCCCCTACATGAGGACTGGTGGTCTCCCCCTATCAGCGGCCCTGGCTGTGTGAAGGGTGGTGTGTCCTTTCACTTCAATCAGCTCTCATTGTTCTCCTCACTGAGCTCTGCAGAATGTAATTTCAGCTCCCCCTCCTTATTTTGTGACAGCTTAGACAAGCTTAAAAGAGTAAGTATATATTTTTTTGTTTGTTTATATTCATACTTACCTAGGTGGATGCAGCATCAGACCGATGCTGCAGCTGTCCCCAGCTTCTCTGCACTGATAACCGAGCAACCGAACACCGCCGATGGCTCAGTTCTCACTCTTCCCCAAGCGGAGAGATGCTGCCTGTCAGTCAGCATCTCTCCTGCTCTGCGCCTCCACACTCACTGGAACGCTGAGCTCTGGAGGGGCGGGGAGCACCCCCGACTGATAGCAGTGACGTCAGCGGAGAGCAAACTTCAGACCGATCTCTGCTGAAAACCGGTCACAGGAGTGCCAAATGAATTGCACTCCTGTGACCCAGTGGAGAAGCCCAGCCTAAAAAGCTCAGGCTGGACTTCTCCTTTAATAAACTCTGCACTTTGAATGGATGTAGAGAAGAGAAGACTGCAGACAAACTGCTACTACTTTTGTAGGAGAATTTGTTTTATCTCTGTGTATCACCTGAAGCCAGTCACTTCACTTGGTGTATGTAAGGGATTACTACCACTTTAAGACAGATGGAAACTGCGGTAAAGACCTACCTTTAAAAGACTAATGCCATTGTCACTGCTTGGAGCTGTAAAATGCTCATCGTCATCAAAATGGATGTCCCCCAGGAACCAGGCATGAGCAAATTCTTGCCCGGACCCATCAAATGCTCTGGAACAGCCCAAGTGCCGACCTGGAGGAGAAGACACGTTTACATTAAATGAGTGAATTCTCTGCATACAGTTCAGTAAGTGCATATAGTCTCATACAGAAGAAGTCCATATACATAGCAGCTCCCAACTGTCCCTGATTTGGAACAAAGTCCCTCTGTCCCTCTTTCCTCCTCCTTTGTCCCTCATTTTGGTCTGATCTATATAGTTGTATATAAAATGCACTTTTTATCCTTCCCAGTGCTAAACCTTTTATCCAAATTCTAAATTGCTGCATTTGTACATTTCAAAAGCCACTAAAAAGGAATAGTAGTGGTAAAAAAAAATAATATATATATACTTGTGTGTTTAACCAATAATTAATTTTTCCAGAATTCAACTTTAAGGGGGCGTGGAAAGGGGTGTGTCTTATGCCTACATACATTGGCTAATAGGTGTCCCTCGTTCCCATCTCAAATAGTTGTGAGGTGTGCATATATGGTAGGGGGTGGAGCCATGACCACTCACCAGGCGGCACCAGAAAGGACAGGTCAGCGGAGACCCATGTACTGTATTATTATATCACTTTGGGTGGCATCTGAACTCCTTGTCTTTCTGTTTAAAACTGAAATCTGGCACCCCAACTGTTTTTTTTTAATAAGGTTCCAGTGTTCGCAAACATGCACTTTTCATGGTTTATACGGAGTCTTGTCTGTCTAGCCTCAGTTTATGAGCAAAATAAATCACAAGGAAATATAAATGTATAACATTTGCATACTAAAGAGAATTGTATAATTACGTGCTGTCTCAGCATTTAATATAATGCCGAGTATCAATCCTCAGCCCTCTTACAACAAATGAAGGGTTTCCTGAGAGTGAAAAACTAATTAGGAACATTCTGTTTAGTCATTTTATTTTATTGGCACGTTGTACCTGTTATCCTCATTATAATTTGCTGACAGTATTTACAAGTGGACATCTAAAGCAAAGTCTAATTCTTACATTTTATTAAAACCCAACTTAATGGTTCTAATTTTCATCCTTGAATTAATTTTCTGCAGCTACTTACTAGCAATGCTCTGGCTAGTGTACTGCCTAAGTGGCAATTCATGGTAGAGTATGTTCTGTGGTTCTGGTGACCACCCCCTGATTGCTTTGCCTACACATCATAAGAGCAAGCATATGGCAGGACACGGCTTCTCTGCCTTGTGCCTAAGATCAAATGTAGTACCTGTTCTTATCAGTGTTCAGTAGGTGTGCTACACTGCTATTCTGACCTCTTGGCAGGAATGACTGGCTGTGTAGTGTCCCTGCCGGTATGATGGGGCCTCTGAAGACTAGTACTGGCTGGAACAGTAACCAGGGCATCAATGGGATGTGGGGCACTGGAGTATTTTCCCTGGGAAGACTGGAGGGGCTTAGTGTTTTGAATGGGTCCACCTGGTCTGACCAGTGTCTGTGCCCCCTGGGAGTTGGTCCCCCAGGGGTGCTCTTAGTAACACTTGGGCTTGGGAAACGTCACGTCACAAAACGTATAGCCACGTCACTACGTTTTTTCTTTACTGCTCTAACTGTGGGCTAGGCCTTTTGGCCAAGTCTGGGGCAATTTTTTCTACCAGGCAGCAAGTTTTGCTACCAGACAGCAAGGCCTAGCCAGTACACTTGCACTGGCACTATTTAGTAAAAAAACTTTTCACATTATGCCACTTTGCACTTTTGTCTGTGTTTCTTTTTTTCACTTGATGGAAGGTGTGGGTGCTCAGGCATACGCTGAAGTCTAGGGGGAGGATGTGTGGCCATCAGGTTCCTTCCTCCCCTAAGCCGGGTGGGGGGGCTCTTCTTCAGGGGAGCCCCTTACCTAGCACTTGTTGGCCAGCCTCAGCTGACCGTCAGAGGGGTTCACCAGGTTAGGTGGACCAAGTGGAACCTTGTCCTTGTCAGGAGCCTTTCCCCCGAGGGGTCAGGGTAAAGTCCTACTCCTTCAGGAGGTGGACTAGACACACCCTTAAGTGCACTTTTTTGTGTGTGTGTTGTTCACCTGCACTTTTTTATGCATTTAGGTGTTTTGTGTATGCGCACCACTGTGCATTAAAAAAAAATATGGCAGTGCATGGCAGTGCATGGCAGACCACCACCTGTGGCAATGCTGATGTGGGCAACTGTTTTCATAACCAACCAGCTTATGGCCAGCCTGAGACACGACACCTGGATGAAAGACTAGCTGAAAGGACAGTTTGAACAGCTCCCAGATGATACTTGGAGGTCACTGATTGATAGGTGCAAAATATTGCAAAGTAATGAACAAAGTACAGTAAGATCTTCCAATAAAATAATATACGTACCTTTTCCAAATCCAAGCTTGATGTCTATTTGTGATAAAGGGGATGTGTTGTCCTCTTCAAAATCCACAGGCATGACTTCACTCCACATACGGAAGGCTAGCCTGAAGACATATCTCTGCTCATTAATGGACAGCTGACTGCTGTACCCTTCTCCGATCATCCGCCACTTCAGCAGCTTTTTGTTGAACACTCTTCCTCCAGAATTCTGGAATGCCTCCTGTTCTTTTCTGTTCTTCTCTGAGTTCATCAACAAGTCCAAGAACCTTTTCCGGCGAGTTTTTGGAGCATCCGCACCTTGGCTTGGCATGGGGCCTTTATTTGGTGTTCTAGGTTTTTCCTGACTGGCTTTTGAGACCTGGTTGTCTGGTACTCCACACCTTGGCTTATTCATGGCATTGATGGTGGCGTCATCAAGCCTTCCAGTGGTGGGCAAGTTATTGAGCTTCTGAAATTTTTTCAGCACTTCAACAAACTGGGGGCTTTTAGTAGGTTCTGCGGAGCGCTTTCCTGTACTTCTTACCGCCTCCTCCATAAGGCTAGTGTCTTTTAGTGGTTCAGTATTACTGGCTTGTGTTTCATCCCAAATTACTGGCTCTGTCCAGCCATATTTTGCCAGATATTGCTGAAGGATTTGTAAATAAAGAAATAAATGATTATTATTCTCTATATTAAGACTGAAATAAGAATATAAACACTACTGACTCATTTCATTAAGCTACACAAATCATTTGTCATAACAATCTTTATTTTCAGCAATAAAAGCTAAAAATAACAATCACATAGATGAAAGTCATGGGTGTCAGGGCTAATAATCCATGCATTATAGCTTCATGAATATTGAGCCTTATGTAAGTTAAAGTGTAACTATAGGCAAAATAAATAATGACATATATAATGCGGCCTGTTAATAGCACCGACACAGCAGGTTTAGGGTGCCAATGCTGCTGAAGATCATTATGACTCAAATTTAAAACCCATTGTGAGCTATTTAAATGCATATGGAAATATGTACAAGGCTAGTAATTGGTTAAATATGGTTGACACTGATATTACCTCTTACATGTAGTTTTTGACATATTAAAACATGCAGCAAGCATTGATAAATAGTGGGAAACTGGTAAGATAGCTGGGAGGTATACATGTTAGGCAGGGATATCATTAAAATATAATGCCGCGTACACACGGTCGTTTTTTGCGATGAAAAAAAAAAATGACGTTTTTTGTGAAGTAAAAAACGACGTTTTTGAAACGTCACTTTCAAAGACGATGTTGCATACACACCATCGTTTTTTTCACAAAAAACGAGGTTACGTTCACCACACTTTTCCATTGAAGCTCGCTTCATAACTAGCTTCTGGGCATGCGCGGGTTGAAAAACGTCGTTTTAAACGACGTTTTTGCTACACACGGTGACTTTTTGTGAAACAAAAAACGACGTTTTGAAAAACGACACAAAAAATTCAAGCATGTTGGAATTTTTTTTTGGTCGTTTTTTTTAAGACAAAAAACGACGTTTTGCCCACACACGATCAATTTAAATGACGTTTTAAAAAACGACCGTGTGTACGCGGCATAAGAGTTAGGTGCTTTATCTAATAAATGTACCTTGCAGGTGCTAAGGTGAAGCATGGTGGTCAAGTGTAGAGTACCATTGGCTTGCAGCATTACTGTCATGGTTTAATTTTCCACCAGCCATACCATGCACAATGAGTTTGTATGCATCAACAACTCTTGTGTTATAGAGAAAAGGACATTGGGGTTGAATTACTAAAACTGGAGAGTGCAGCTGTGCATGGTAGTCAATCAGCTTTTTCAAATACGTTTTGACCAAAAAAAAACTGGAAGCTGATTGGTTTCTATGCAGAACTGCACCAGACTTTGCGCTCTCCAGTATTAGTAGATCAACCCCATTGGGTGGGTAGTTCCTCACTCTGACATTTCTTTTGTCTCAGTTTCAGGTAAATAACACCAGGGACTGGTTAGCCATCATTGCATAAAACACTAGAGTTCTATTTTCTATATAGTTTTTTATTAGTTAAAACTAGTTTAGTCTTTTTTTTTTCTCTAATTTGAGAGGCGCGGAGTGGTCGCTGCCATACAGATTTTTGTAGGGGCTCAAAATCTACACACCATTGAGGTGTCTGGGCTAGAGACTGTGTACAACATCAAGGCTCACGTCTCATCTCTAGAGGGAATTGCCTGTGAAGACCAAGTTATTCTTCTTGCTGGTACCCCCTTGTCTGACGAAGACACCCTTAGCCAGAGCCGGGTATGTGATCTCAGCACTTTGGATGTTGCTACACTTCTGTTGGGAGGTAAAGTCCACGATTCTCTAGCTCGTAAAGAAAAAGTACGAGGCCAGATTTCAAAAGTGGCCAAGCAAGAGAAGAAGAAAAAGAAGACTGGCCGGGCAAAGAAGCGCACGCAATACAACAGGTGCTTTGTTAATGTTGTGCCCACTTTTGGCAAGAAGAATGGGCCTAACTAGTGTACTAATTACGTGCTGATTTTCTTACATTTAAAAAAAAATTAAATTTTGCAGCACTTTCGAATTGCTGTCTTATTAATTTTAATGGGCAGGGGCGTGTTTTGGAGGGCTTTTTACAGCACTCCAAACCCACCCCAAAGGTGCTGCTTGCAGGACTTTTTCTGATGTCCCACAAGTGCACTGCCCCAGTGTGAAAGCACATGAATAGGAGGCAGTTTCAGGCGCTTTTCAGCTGCTAATTTTAGTGCTAAAACACCTGAAAACAGCCTCAGTGTGAAAGGGGCCCTAAAGTGGTTGTAAATGATCACCTTGTAAAACAACCCATTCAGTGCTGTTAGTGGCCGGCTCCACAATGACGTCACTCCCGGGCATAAGCGGAGGAGTCCTCCGTTCTGGCATAAGCTGTTGGACCTTCAGCATGCATGTACTAATAACTTCAGCAGCCTTATTGAAGGAGGGCAATACAACTGTTTTAAGAAGCAATATAGAGACCCTCATTCCGCGTACACACGATCATTTATTGCGATGAAAAAAAACAACGTTTTCAATCATGAAAAAAACGAAGTTTTTCAAACTTCATTTTCCAAAACTACGTTGCGTACACACCATCGTTTTTCTACAAAGCTCTAGCAAAGCGTGGTGACGTACACCACGTTCGACGGCACTCTTTTCCATTGAAGCTCATTCAAGCATGTTGGAATTTTTTTTTGGTCGTTTTTTTTAAGACAAAAAATTACGTTTTGCCCACACACGATCAATTTAAATGACGTTTTAAAAAACATAGTTTTTTTCATCGCAAAAAATGATCGTGTGTACGCGGCATCAGGCTTGGTTTACACCTATGCAGGTTGCAGTTTGCTTATTCCAGGTGCATTTTGCAGTTTTTTTAATACACGTTTTTGATCCATTAAAGTCTATGGAACCAAAAATCTGAAAAAAGTGGACCTTTCCGTAAAATGCACAGATGTGAACGTGACCCATAGGAAACCATGATAAATGGACTGTAGTGTGTTTCTACAAAACTAAAGAAAAGCACAGAAAAAAATGCATAGGTGTGATCCAGGCCTAATGCCGCGTACACACGGTCGTTTTTTGGGATGAAAAAAAAAAAAACGACGTTTTCTGTGAAGTAAAAAACGACGTTTTTGAAACGTCACTTTTCAAAGACAATTTTGCATACACACCATCGTTTTTTCACAAAAAGCAAGGTTACGTTCACCACTCTTTTCCATTGAAGCTTGCTTCATAACTAGCTTCTGGGCATGCGCGGGTTGAAAAACGTCGTTTTGAACGACGTTTTTGCTACACACGGTGACTTTTTGTGAAACAAAAAACGACGTTTTGAAAAGCGACACAAAAAATTCAAGCATGTTGGAATTTTTTGTTGGTCGTTTTTTTTAAGACAAAAAACAACGTTTTGCCCACACACGATCAATTTAAATGACGTTTTAAAAAACGTCGTTTTTTTTTCATCGCAAAAAACGACCGTGTGTACGCGGCATTAGACAGTAACATTGTCGATCTGGGGGGAGGGTAGTGTTAAATGTACTAACAGATTTAGATAAACTTGACAAAAAAGTTTAAAGATAGCTCCACTTTCATTGTAAAAAAGATAAAGCAAATAAAAACAATAACAGCATATACAATTGTGACACAAGCCATATTGTGATGTCATTAAAATTGCCTTTCCTTTTTAATCCGCAGCTTTGTAAAAACTTCTTACCATTGTAAGCTCCCCGTTAGTGGTATAATGGTTTGTCTCAACCCACTAAGTGACATTTTTTGCTAGACAGCTTGGTCTGTTAAAGGAAGTTGGAAAATAACACACTTACTGGCCTTATCACCAGGTGAAAATAAAGGAGAAAAGCAGTTTTTTGGGGATTTAGATACACTTTAATTGATATGTCCATAGCTATATTAAGTATTGGAATGCGCTCAGATTGAGCAACCCTTACCAGCCAGTAAGAACTACATTTTTGCTGGCTTATCAAAATCGAACTGAAAACTGTATGTTCAGCAAATAATATTTTCCCCGTTGTAAATACTTTGTGTTTTTCTTCTCTCCAACTACCACCAAAAACGACTCTAATTTTGTCTTCCCAATTGACTTGAATGTTTGAGACCAAAATGGTGAAATTACACTGCAGTCTCGAATTTTGCCAAATTTTGGAGGAAATGAAAAGTCTAATTTTCACTTAGTCCTATTGTGTAAAAGTACATACTTAGTATCTGCTATACATCCTTATGGAAAAGAAGACCCTCTCAAATGCATATAAGGACACTAAACAAAATGCAGCTTACCTGTGCAGAGATGACATCTGTTACCAGCTCAGCCTGCTGGAAATTGGATGACTGTAAATCTGAATGGTCCCTACGGTAGAAGAGCTTCTCTGAAAATGTTAACCTGATGACCACCAGGCAATAACAGCACACAATCGAGAACCAGGCACCCTGCATATCTGTATTACACAAGACTGACCCTACTTCTGTGGTTTTTCTGCTACTGTTGAAGGCAATGCCTTGATCATGACCGCCTGGTTCCTTTTATCGAGTGCTGACTTGTGACTAATGTGTTCTGCTTTTCTCACCAAACAATAAAGCTCTTACACTACTATTTGCTCAACAAAGTGTGCCTGGGATGTGTTAGGTTATTACAAACAAACAAGGGTCTCAGTGTGGTGACAACGTGTGCTCAATGTGGAAATGATTTGTCATCTGGTTTTATAGAGTATAGTTTATAAACCTTAGTGCGTGGTGTCCCCAAATGTATCCATGGGCGACACTGTTTTCTGACTAAACTTACCATTCTTTCAGAGTTATTGTCCTGTAATCCTTTATTTTAAGAGAGGCAAAATATGCTTACGAAGAGGCAAGGAAATCCAGTCTACATGTAGAAATGTTTTTTATGGTATCTTTCCCTATAGCTTTAAAAGAACAGAGATTTCAAAATCAGACATCACCCCTAATACACTAGTACTCAGTATCTGACCACACAAATGCTCTTTTGGGTGAATAGGCACATATTTCAACAGAAACACACACAAAATACACACAAAATCTTGTGGAAAATGCACACCAGAAGAGTAGAGGCCAACGTTTCACCACCATGTCCTGTTCACTCAATACAACTCTCAGCACTGTATCATATTAATTCCACTGCAATCATTCACATACATCATTTACCTAAGCCATTCATTTTTATTTTCTAGAAGACAGCAGATCTATTTAGAGAAAGGTGGAATGTGGAACTACAGATGTGGACACCTTAACATCAAACCCACAATATGGCCAAAAGTATGTGAACACCCATCCAAATTATGAAGTTTAGGTGTATCCAGTGAAGAGCATTGTTAAAGGGGTTGTAAAGGTACAATTTTGTTTTCCTAAATAGTTTGCTTTACCTTAGTGCAGTCCTCCTTCACTTACCTTATCCTTCCATTTTGCTTTTAAATGTCCTTATTTCTTCTGAGAAATACTCACTTCCTGTTCTTCTCCCTGTAACTCCACACAGTAATGCAAGGCTCTCTCCCTGGTGTGGAGTGTTGTGCTCGCCCCCTCCCTTGGACTACAGGAGAGTAGTCCAAGGGAGGGGGTGAGCACAACACTCCACACCAGGGAGAAAGCCTTGCATTACTGTGTGGAGTTACAGACAGAAGAACAGGAAGTGAGGATTTCACAGAAGAAATAAGGACATTTAAAAGCAAAATGGAAGGATGAGGAAAGTGAAGGAGGACTGCACTGAGGTAAAGGAAACTATTTAGGGAAAAAAAATGGTACCTTTACAACCCCTTTAATGCTACAGCATACATAGACATTTTCACTTCCAGCCTCATAGTAGCAGTTTTGGGAAGGCCCTTTTCTGTTCCAGCATGACGGCGCCCCCTGTGCACAAAGCCAGCTCCATAATGACTTGGTGTGGTGTGCAGGAACTTGAGTGGCCCGCACAAAGCCCTGACCTCAACCCTACTGCCTTTGGATGTATTGGAGAGACAATTTCAGTACTTGACTTCACAAATTCTCTTTTGGCTAAATGAACCCTATTTCCTTGGGACAAAGTCATGTGTAAACCCCTCATGGAAGAGTGGAGGCTGATATAGTCACAAATGGTGAGTCAACTCGGTATTGATGCCCCCTGTTGTGAAATGGGATTTCTCATGTGGGGCCAACTCAAGTGTAAGCCTAGACAGATATTCCAGGTGCCCCATCAGCATAAAAATGGAAAATAGTGTCAAAAACTTACTGTCATTTTCCTTTCCAGACGCCAATCCATGGCAGCATACATATGATATAGTTCTGCCTCTATAGCCTGTTTAAATCTATAAATGAAAGCAAGAGCAACCTCCCACATTCTCTGAAAAAATAACAAGATGAAAAAAACTACAGTAATTATTTAAAACTATTTTCTGCTTTCCTGATGCCAACATGGCAGCATACAAGTAAATAATGAGCTAAACAGGGAGGGCTGAAAATGTATAATTAAACTTTATTACAATGGACATGGAAGCCTGGACCATCATTCCATTGAAGCCCATTCACATATAAGAATGAGGGAGGTTGCCTTTCCTTTCCTTTATAGGTTTAAATGGATCCTGTGTGTTAATATAGGCATTGAGCTATATTGGTATCAGGAAAGCACCTTTATTCAGGTTCATTCTGTGTTGTGTTTGCTGATCCTACTTTCAGGTTCGTATTGACTCAATATCCAGTAGGCTTGACATCTTGTTTGTGATTAACACGACCAGAAAATGAAAATATAAATAGAGAAAAATGAGCGGCTTCAAAACTTCCAACAGAATCATTTCTCATGTTAAGCGCATCCCTAAAACACGGACATAAGCGGAGGCAGAAATAATCTGTACTGTATAACATCCTGCATACTCTAAATTAACTCTCCTACCATATTTAAAATAAATGGTTCAAAGATGAATGGGCCATACAGCATTTTATGGGAACACAGGATGTTATTTACTCCACAAATTAAAAGAAGGTACAGGAGTTTAAAATTAGGGACGTTGTTCCATATATTATGAAAGCACAGGACATTATTCACACTTTGCATTAGGAGAAGTTGCCTTGACCTTAAATTAGTTGAATTATCAGGAATAGAAGATAAGAGGTGGGACCGGAATAGCATCTCTCTTTCTCTTTGCCTTTTTTTTTTTTTTTTTTTTGTCCTTCTCTTTCTTTGAACTTCCTATGGGAAAAAAAGGGAGAGGGGGGAGAAAAAAAAAGAAAAAAAATCCTATGCGAGAGTCCTGGGAGCCACCAGGGGGGGAGGGGGGTAGGGGGGGTGGGGAAAAAAAAAAAAAAAAACATAATCATGCGAAGAAGTAAAAAGAAAATCAGAAATGATTCACAAATGATGCAAATCCGCTAGTCGAGACGATCGAAGCCTCAAATATGAGCGGGTCTCACACGCAAGGTATGAGCTGATGTGGAAAGAAAAAAAAAAAAAAAGAAGATAAGATTGTGTTCAAAATATCCTTTAGAGTGGGAATAGAATAGGAACTGTCCATGAGACCCCAAGAGAAAACCTTACCACCATGAATAATAATGTACCGTATTTATTCGAGTATAACGCGCCAAATTTTCTACCAAAAAAATAAATCAAAGTTTGGGTGCGCGTTATAAACGAGGGCTGGGGTGGGGTGGCAGTGGCGGCCGGTCCATTGAGGGCGTAGGCGAATTGTGAGTTCGCACTGTGCCTTTTCCGGGCTGCAGCAGCTCACTGCACGCGAGGGCGAAGAAAAAAAAATGTCCCCACGTCGCGTACAGTGGGCGGCCCGAACTGGGGGTGAGAATTCTTATTATCCGCTGTATGGTCGCCGCTTTATTTCCTCGCCTCGCCCACACGTTAGGGTAAGCATTGCTTTTGTAAAATTCTGTGTTTTGCGTACCGTAATTCAGTGTTCTTCATACTTTAATTGATATACTGGTACCCGTTAGATGGCAACTCAGGGTATCAAGAGAAAACGTTCTGCATATGATGCTTCATTCAAGCTCTAAGTTGTTGATCATGCTGAAATTCACGGAAATCGAGCAGCTAGCCGAGAATTCACTGTACCAGAGACGAATGTTATACCAGTTTACGTTGTCAATAAATGAATTTTTAGCATGGCCACACGTGTTCAACAAAGTTTTTTTGTCAATTACAATGCTTGGTGTGAAACAAAATTTTATACCGATTTTTAATTGAAAATTAGGGGTGCCCGTTATACACGTGTGCACGTTATACTCGAATAAATACGGTACACAGAAGGTCCCATTTCCCCCCCAAAAATTCACTGTAATTAGTTAGCATATGTACTCGTAGAGTATTAGACAAGTGGAAAACCTTCATTTTTTCCATGTAAGCTTTCTGATGTTGAATGGGGAACATTAAGTACTGTCCGTGATACTTTCTTTATTTGCACTAACATACAATTTTTAAGGACAAGCTTTTGGGATATGTCCCCTTCTTCAAGGTCCAAGCAGTACTCAATAATGATAAAAAAAAGTATCACGGACAGTACTCCATTTTCTCTGTCAAAATTGCACTAATACGGCTACAATCATGTCAAGTATCACGTTGAATGGGAAAGAAGATTGCTGGTTGTTCCACAAGGAAACGACTGAAAACAGTTGATCTGGGAGTGAAGCACGACAAACCAGAAAATTGTATCAAATGCTTACCAGAATTTTCCTTTCCTGACACCAAACCATGGTAGAATACCTGTATGCTGCCATATTGGTGTTAGAAAACTATTTTTAAGGGTAGGGACAGTGTCCTGTGGACTAAAGAAATGTAATCATACATAGTGCGCCACAGTGATCATGGCCATGGTAAAAGGTGGGTACTGTCTTTAACCACTTAAGGACCCCCGCACGCACATATACGGCCACAGAATGGCACGTACAGGCACAAGGGCGTAAATTTACGTCCCCGCCTAAGTGCGGTTCGGGGGACCCATCGGGACCCCCTCCGCGGCGTGCGGGGGTCCCCCTGGCTCCGGGAGCGATCCGGGATCAGCGGGCGGATGTCGGCGCTTACCCGCCCCCCCGCGATCGCTCCCAGCCAATGGGAGCGCGCTCCCATCCTGTCAGTTCCTCCTCCTGTGTTTACACAGGAAGGAGGAAATGATGTCACCTCTCATCGCAGCGCTGTTTCCCAGCGCTGCTGATGAGAGAAGACATCAAAAGTAAGTGTGCACCAACACAACACTGACACACACTCACATAGGCATATTAACCCCTTGTGATCGCCCCCCCCCCACCCCCCTGTCACAGTGTCACTGAATGCAGTGATCTAATCACTGCATTTAGTGTCAGTGTGACAGGCAGTGTAAAAAACAGTTAGTGTTAGGTTCAGGATAGCCCCCCCACCCCCCCTAATAAAGTTTTAACCCCCTGATCACCGCCCTAGTTAACCCTTTCACTCCCTATTGCCAGCGTCACTAAGCGATCATTTTTCTGATCGCTGTATTAGTGTCGCTGTTCCCGCTAGGTAGCTATTTTTTTTTATTGCGATTTTTTTTTTTTACTAAAGACATGTGGCTAAATAAATTTTGGCCTAAATGTTTGACTAAAATTTAGTTTATTTGATTTTTTTTTAACAAAAAGTAAAAAATAGTGTTTTTTTTTTCAAAAATGACGCTCTATTTTTGTATATAGCGCAAAAAATAAAAATCGCAGAGGTGATCAAAAACCACCAAAAGAAAGCTCTATTTGTGGGAAGAAAAGGACGCAAATTTTGTTTGGGAGCCACGTCGCACGACCGCGCAATTGTCTGTTAAAGCGACGCAGTGCCGAATCGCAAAAACACCTTGGGTCATTTACCAGCGTATTGGTCCGGGTCTTAAGTGGTTAATAATATAATTTATTGTAACACACCTTTTTCACATAAATATGCTAAAAAAAAATTGGAATTGTAAATTAAGAAGTACGGTACTTTCCAAGCTGAACAATGTGACTGCAGCTCTGTAAAAATGATTTTAGCTCACTCAAATAAAATAGTAAACAAAACCCTATGCCATTATGACCAATAATCCTCACCATTCGGCATCCTTTAACAAATGAGCACCATTTGACATTTTACAATCTTCCAGCATCAAGTTACTTTGCTGCTTTCTGCATGCCTCCCAACTTTCTGAGATGGGAATGAGGGACACCAATTAGCAAAAGTATGTAGGCATAGGCGAGATTGGAATTGAAAATGAAATAAGGACTTTTTAGGGACAGGTACATGTTTTCATAAAATCATATAATTGTATTTATTACAAAAGCTTAAAAACATAAACAGAAACTGATTAAGGCCGCGTACACACGATCGAACATGTCCGCTGAAACTGGTCCGCATCTGGTCGATCGTGTGTACGGCCTATTGGACTGTTTTCCAGCGGACCAAAGTTTCAAAACTTGCTTGAAAACATGTCCGCTGGAAACCTGTCCGTCGGACAGGTTCAATGGTTAGTACACAAAATCATCGGACCAAAAACCTGCGCATTCTCAGAATCAAGTCGACGCATGCTTAGAAGCATTGAACTACGTTTTTTCATCATGCCGTTGTGTTCTACGTCACCACGTTCTGGTTCGAGGGGATTTTGGTCCGATGGTGTGTACGCACATCAGACCAACAGACCACTTTAGCCTGGTCCGATGAAAACGGTCCGTCGGACAAGTTTCATCGTGTGTACACGGCCTAATACATATAGCACATAACGCCTGAGAGGAGTTTAATCATAACCAAAACCATGGCCATGTGAAATATTGTTGTAACTGTTTTGAACATCAATTGTTATTATGATTATTCTTTGAACTATATGATTTTTTATTCTTTTGTCCATTTAAAACATCTGCCTAAGCTCCAGGGGAAGCGCCGAAGTGCGCAACATGTAGAGCAAATTCACATCATATGCACTCCCACCTAGCCCATATGTCTTTCAATAGATGTTTACTACCACGATTAGGTTATGGTGGTTTTAGTGGTTTTGGTTATGATTCAACTCCCCTTAGGCATTATATGCTATATGTATTAATCAATTTTAGTTTTTTAAACTTTTGTAATAAATAAAATAATATGAACATGTGTACCTGTGCCTAAAAACTCCATATTCCTTTTCCATCCCAATTTCTCTCTTAGTTAGGATGTGACACTTTATATCATGGGCGTATCCTCAGATCCACCCTGTTGTGATACAATTTTGTTAATGTAGGCATAGGACACTTCCTCTTCCCACACCCCCTTAAAGGAGAATTGTACAAAAAAAAAAAATTATTGGTTAAACCCACAAGTGCTTTTTTACTACTACTTTTCTTTTAAATTGGGTTTTGGAACCTACAAATGCAGAGATTTAGAAATTTGATAAAAGGTTTAACAATGGCAACCACTGTTTGATAGATAAGTAGTGCATTTTATATACAACTATATAGATCTGACCACAATGAGAGGGGAAGAGGGACTTTGTTCCAAATGATTTATGTATCTTTCTGTCACATAGTATCTTAAAGCTACAAAGAAAATCCATGATGGAAGAGATTCCTCTACCAGGTATTGAGTTTGTCAGTCTGAACAGGAAGCAGATAGCTACTATATACAGTATATAGCCCAATATCTTAGAATAATTGACGATCCTGCGCTGATTAGGATCTAAAGTAGAGAGTTTCTCCACTCAGGGTCACCAGCAAAACATATATTATTTGTAATGGCTCTGGAGATGAATGCCCCCCAGGCCAGCCTTTCTTTTGGGGCTTTGGTGGGAAAATACTTATTTCATAAGATGCCCATCACTCTTTGTTTCTGGTGAAACCTCTGCCTGTGCATGTTCAACCTTAAAGTTTATCTATGACCTCTTTAGCTACAAGCACTGTTGAGAAATTCAAGTACACAGCAGAAGCACTAAAGTCATTTAAGTAATTTTTTTCAGCAGCTCAGTTCCCAAAGTTTACCCCTCTTAGGCCCTGTACACACGAGGAGACATGTCCGATGAAAACGGTCTGCGGACCGTTTTCATTGGACATGTCTCCGGGGATATTTTGGTCTGATGTGTGTACACACCATCAGACCAAAATCCCTGCGGACAAAGTAGATACCGACGTCCTCAAACCAGGAAGTTCAATGCTTCAACGCATGCGTCAAATCAATTTGACGCATGCGCAGGATTTCGGTCCGATGGTTAGGCGTACTAACCATCGGACATGTCCGACGGACAGGTTTCCAGCGGACAAGTTTCTAATCATGCTTAGAAACTTTTGTCCGCTGAAAACCTGTCCGCTAGGCCGTACACACGATCGGACAGGTCCGCGTAAACTGGTCTGCAGACCAGTTTCAGCGGACATGTCTCCTTGTGTGTACGTGGCCTTAGAGCCTCTGCTCCATATTCAGAGATTAGAAGGTTAAAAGGCTGCTAAACCTCTACTGGAAGCAGGATGAGCTGCTTTAGTGCTTCTGCTTTGAACTTTGAGAATTAATTGCTCCACAGTGCCTGCAGCTACAAAGTTCAGTGAGGGCTTGTTTTTAGGGATCTGCATACTGCAATAATATAACTGCTCATTATGACTAAATGTGGACCTTTAATTAAATTGAAAAGTCTAAATAAAAACAGCAACTGTATACATAGTAATAGAAAAAAAAAATATATCATTAAAAAACAGTCCTTGGGGCAAAGTATAAGGACTTTGCCTAAGCTAAGGTGATGTCTTTAGTCTGCTGCAGGCAGGAGGAAACATTACCTCAGTCTTTTCTCTACCAGTGATCTGACTACAACATTGTAACGTGTGTACCACACAAGATTTGAGGTGGCAGCAGGGGCTAATCTGAGTCAGACATATGTAAACATTGCTTATGTCGCTTCTAAACAGGTATTTCAGTCCAGGATGTAGATGGAGAGCCTGGAAGATGCTTGAACAAAGATGGAACTGCCCTTCTGAAGTAAAAAAATAGATGAAGGCATTGTCAAGGGAAGTAATGTGATAGGTAATACATATCTGGAAGCCCTTACACATTATTTGAATTATCAAAAAAATATATATCTAATGTGTCCACTTTAACCACTTGTCATCTGCCCACCGTCAAATGACGGCGGGCAGACGACTCCATTATCCTGACATCACGTCATATGACGTGATGTCCCTTTAAAGCCGCGGGCGGGCGCGCGCGCGTCGCCGGCGGCGCGCGCGCACCCGCCGCTCTGCGGGGATCCCGTGCGAGTGCCCGGCGGCAACGATCGCCGCCGGGCACACGCGATTGCTCAGTAACTGAGCGGGGACGTAAAGCTCTGTATGTAAACACAGAGCTGCACGTCCTGTCAGGGAGAGAGGAGATCGATTGTGTCCCTTGTACATAGGGACACAATCGGTCACCTCCCCCAGTCACCCCCCCTCCCCCCACAGTTAGAACACTCATAGGACACACATTTAACCCCTTCCCCGCCCCCTAGTGGTTAACCCCTTCACTGCCAGTCACATTTATACAGTAATCAATGCATATTTATAGCATTGTTCACTGTATAAATGTAAATGGTCCCAAAAATGTCAGAAAAGTGTCCGAAATGTCCGCCATAACGTCGCAGTCCCAATAAAAAAATCGCAGATCGCCGCCATTAATAGTAAAAAAAAAAAAAAAAAAAAAAAAAATGCCATAAACTATCCCCTATTTTGTAAACGCTATAAATTTTGCGCAATCCAATCGATAAACGCTTATTGCATTTTTTTTTTTTACCAAAAATATGTAGAAGAATACGTATCGGCCTAAACTGAGGGAAAAAATATTTTTTTTATATATTTTTTGGGTTATTTATTATAGCAAAAAGGAAACAATATTGCATTTTTTTTAAAAATTGACACTCCTATTTTTGTTTATAGCACAAAAAATAAAAACCGCAGAGGTGATCAAATACCACCAAAAGAAAGCTCTATTTGTGGGAAAAAAAGGACGCCAATTTTGTTTGGGAGCCACGTCGCACGACCGCGCAATTGTCAGTTAAAGCGACGCAGTGCCGGAAGCTTATATTTTGTCTGGGCAGGAAGGGGGTGTAGGTGCACAGTAGTTAAGTGGTTAAGGAAAGACAATCTGATTTAGTAAATGATGCTCGAAATACAGGAACATGACAATTTTATAAATGAGCTGAGACAATATAATATATTTGACAAAGTCATGGAAAGAAGCTATGTGAGGAAGCAGACTATCTAGGTGAGGGGTGTTTGACATGGATTAAGAAATGAGGCGGTACACGGCAGGTTATGTGATTAAGGAACGTCTTTACATTGCAATTTTGGTAAATATATATATATTTTTCACAACCCACATATAAGATATAAGAAGGCAGATGTGGACTAAAATCTCCTGAGAAAGTGGTATTTGCTTAAAACGGAACTTCATCCAAAAGGGGGCGTTACATTTTTCTGTCTCCCCCATTACCTTGGGGAGATGCAGACTAGAATACTGCAATCACTGAGCAGCAAATGATATCACCTGTGATGTATTTCAGTTATCTTGCAAACCTGGCCTGTTAGTTTGCCCTGAGGACAGGGTTGGTGACCACTGACCTAGGTGATCTGAAAGGAAGTTTGCTTCCCCCCTCTCCTTCTGCAGCCTCTTGGGACACGTCACATTTCCCAGAAAGCTGCAGGATTCACAAAGCACAGTGCAGCTCGCGCATGATTCCTTGCGGCTTTACAGCCGGCCTCCCACACTAGAGATGCCGACACCAGGGACATGAAGAACTGGCCTTGGTGGGGATGGTGCTGGATCCTTGGACAGGTAAGTGTCCTTTTATTAAAAATCAGCAGCTAGACTATTTGTAGCTGCTAACTTTAAAAAAATATATATTTCTGGGGTGAAGTTTCTCTTTAACTCGTTTTAACATGTCCTAATTTTATGGTGAATGACGTTGATTTGACGTCTCTTGAGAGTTCAGTTAGGGAGCTGACTTTGAAGAAAGAGAAGTAAAAGTACAAAAGGGCGTAATTCCTAAGAGAAGCAATATTTTCAGTTTTCCAATCATTGCCATCCCAAAAAATTAAATCAACAAGAAATACAAACTACATATATAGATAGAGATATGCCATTTCAGGCCCTGGTTTCCAATCTGTGGCCCAGTGGCCACATGCAAGGCTGTAGATTATTGGAGGAGCGCCTAGATCATTTCACTTAAAGGTTTTTTCGAAGCATTTAATGGTTAAGAACCTCAAATACAGCCAACGTGTTTTAGTGGAAGAAAGTCTCCATCTTCTTCTTCTGGGCTAACGTACAAAAAATAAAAGTAAAACACACTGTAATCATCTTTTAGTGGGGTATACAGTATCTATAAAACCTATACAGTAATACCTCCTTAATCCTGACTCGGTTTGTGAGCGTTGTCTTGCAAGACGAGCAGGATTCAAGCCAATGGGGTGTGCAGTACTGCATTAGGCCAGAGGTGCGGGGGCACCAGTGACACCTGGAGCCGCTTGTATGCACTCAGAGACGCTCGGAAACACTCTAATGCCGCGTACACACGATCACTTTTTGTGATGAAAAAAAATGAAATTTTTAAAAATTTCATTTAAAATGATCGTGTGTGGGCAAAATTTCATTTTATGTCTTCTGAAAAACGACCAAAAAAAACATGCTTGAATTTTTTATGTCATTTTTAAAAATGTCATTTTTTGTGTCATAAAAAATGATCGTGTGTGGGCAAAACGACGTAAAAAATTACGTTTTAAACCCGCACATGCCCAGAAGCAAGTTAGGAGACGAAGGTAAAACTACGATTCATAATGGAGTAAGCACAATTATCACGCTGTAACAGACAAAAAAGCACGAATCGTCTTTTACTAACAAGTAACCAGTTAACCCCCCTGCCGGTATCCCCGAGCGCGACTCGGGGTGGATTTTTCATGTAAATATCGATTTTCCCAAGTCGCGCTCGGGGTGAATGCAGAGCCTGCAGCGCGCGCTGGCTTACCTTTTTATCCAGGCGGGGTACTGTACTTACCTTGTCCCTGGATCCAGCGATGCATCCCCACTGTGTGAGCGAGTGACGTCCTCCATTCGACTCACACAGTGCCCGCGCGCCGCCGATCTCCGTTCCCTGCGACGTAACGGCGCACGGGGGCGGAGACCGGCGGCAAATTCAAAAAAGTAAACAAACACATTACATACAGAATACTGTAATCTTATAGATTACAGTACTGTATGTAAAAAGTACACACCCCCCCTGTCCCTAGTGGTCTGCCCAGTGCCCTGCATGTTCTTTTACATAATAAAAACATTTTTTTTGTGCCTGCAAACTGTAGATTGTCCATAGCAACCAAAAGTGTCCCTTTATGTCAAAAGTGATTTTAGAGCAGCTAGAAAACAGCGATAATAAATGATAATCACTTGCAGAATTGAGCGATAGCGATTTGTGGGGAAATTCGTCATAAAAAAATAAAAGTAATGACAGCGATAATTCTGCAACTGAGCAAATTTCAGTGATTTTGATTTGATTACATTAGTGAATAATTTTTATTATAATTACATTATTATTTGTTATAATTATTTATAGTTATTTATTATATTATAATTTTATGATTTTGTGTTTCAAACTTTATCATACCCGGGATGTCTACTAGACTCTGGTTTGGACAAATTTAAGTGAGTTATTCCTAAAAATTGCAGGCCTACAGTATAAAACGCAGAATTTCCATGCAAAATAATTGTACCGCTTTTGGTACGTAATTCCAGACAGAATCATACCGCCAGGGAGGTTAAAAGCAGCCTCAAGGCAAATAGAACTTCCCCTTTAAAGTGCCTTTGTTTTGTTCATCATTTTCCAAAAAAGATGGTGTGTAGGCAATATCATTTTTGAAAATGAAGTTTGAAAAATGTCGTTTTTTTTCATGAAGAAAAATGACATTTTTTTTCATCACAAAAAGTGATCGTGTGTAAGAGGCATAAGGCCCTGTACACACGATCAGACATGTCTGATGAGACTTGTCTGACGGACCGTTTTCATCAGACCAAAATCCGATCAGACCAGAACGCGGTGACGTAGAACACAACAACGTGATGAAAAAATTCAATACAAAAGTTCAATGCTTCCAAGCATGCGTCGACTTGATTCTGAGCATGCGCAGGTTTTTGGTCCGATGCTTTTGTGTACTAACCATCGAACCTGTCCGACGGACAGGTTTCCATCAGACAGGTTTTAAAGCATGTTTTAAAACTTTGGTCCGATGGAAAACGGTCCGATAGGCCGTACACACGATCGAACATGTCCGATGAAACTGGTCTGCGAACCGGTTTCAGCGGACATGTTCGATCGCGTGTACGCGGCCTAAGTGTTTTTGAGTGTCTCTGGTGCCCCACCCACCTCTGGCCACATGCGGTGGTGCATACAATAGCAGTCACTGTGGAACCAATTATCTGAGTTTCCATAGACTCCTAAGAGGAAACCCGCTTTGATATACAAGTGCTTTGGGTTACAAGCATTCTTATGGAAAGAATTATGCTTGTAATCAAAGGTACCACTGTATAGCAGCAAAGTATTCATAAAATGTCCATGTCAATAAAATGGTGGTCAAGACAAATAGTCTGATGATCAAGCGGTGTTGTGGTGCTTCCTTGCCAAAAACTCTGTAGGTTTACTTTGGTCTTTTTTTTTTTTTTAATGTTAAAGTGGAGCTCCACTCAAAAGGGGAATCTCCGCTTGTTAGAAGCCCTCCCCTCCTCCACTGCCACATTTGGCACTTTTTTGGGGGGAGTGGGGAGCGGGTACCTGGTTTTGACAGGTACCCGCTACCACTTCCGGGTAAGATCGCCATTGGGTGATCTGCATGATGTCCGGCCCTTCCTCCTTCCCCCCGCTGCCTGTGTGTGTCAAAGAAGACTAGGGGACCATTCGGAAAGTGCATGAGCAATAGGAAACCGGCTGTGAAAGCTGAAGGCTTCACTGCCAGCTTCCCTTACTTGCAATGCCATTGAAAATGATTGGGAGCCATACCATGTCTGTTCTCTTTTTGTTTTAGTCCTATTTTAGTCATCTCAATTGTTTTAGTTTTAGTCTTATTTTAGTCTACTAAAATAGTATTCATTTAGTCGACTAAAATGTTTTAGTCGACAAAATTAACACTGGGTGCGGTGGTGGGTGAGCAGAGAGATGACATCATCTCTCACTGCCCACCCCACATCACCGTTGTTCCGCTCTCACAGCCAGGCTGCTACAATGTTGGAGGTGCTGTGGGCGACCAGAGAGATGAAAACAATTGAGATGACTAAAATAGGACTAAAACAAAAAGAGAACAGATATGGTATGGCTCCCAATCATTTTCAATCCTTTTAAAGTAGGCCAGGCACAGACAACTAATTTTGGGTGGCAAGACTGGAGATGTGCTACACAGTGAGGGCCTATCCGCACCCTTCATTTTCAATTGGTTAGCAATGAACCCTAAAGTGGAGATCCAGCCTAAAATAAAAATGCAATGCCGGTGCCTGCACCGAAGCCGATGGACGAATCGGTTTGGGGTACCAACATCGCTGGATCCCAGCACAGGTAAGTGTCCTTATATTAAATGTTAGCAGCTACAGTATTTGTAGTTTCTGACTTTTTTTTTTCAGGCTGGACCGCCACTGTGACAGGTGACGTGGCAAGTGACAAGTTGCATCTGAAGGCAGGCGATGGTGGCAACTGGCAAGTGACAATCCGCATCTGGTGGCAGGAAACATGGCAAATGACAATCCGCATCTGGTGGGTGGCAGATGACACTCCACATCTAGTGACAGGCGACGTGGCAAGTTGCATCTGGTGGCAGGCAACGATGGCAAGTGCCACACTCAGGGCTCCCACTGATTCTGCATTATGGTGAGTTGAACTATTTAATTTTATATTACAATGTAATGATAGAAACAATGCGCTTCAATCATCCTGACACGATATCAACCATGATCCCGTGATGATTGAAGTGCCAACACCAGCCATTGCCCCAAAAAATTGAAAAGAAGAAAAACAAAAACAAAAAAGGATAAAACATGCAGTGATAAGCTCTGCAGAACACAGAATCATCCCACAGATTCCTTCACATCAGGCAGCCGTGTGTCTATTGCAGACAAACTCCTCTGGAAGTAAGTGGAAGCGTTCTGTTGCTCTTTTCATTTGGTTGACATTATGGTGACATTTCTTCTGCCGCGCAAACCTTCTTCTTGACCAGGACAAGTTCCATGCTCTTACCGCTTGTCATAACTCTTCCTAGGTGATCAAACACACCTCTGTTAGTATATTATTGTGACTGTCACCATCCCATCACATCCCAGCTGGCCTAATTTCTCCGCTGACAAGGAGCATTCATACACCAGCAATCTCTGATCACACGACTGCTTACATCTCTCCAGCATGGCCTGCCCTGTACATTGTTTTTCTGCTGCCTCAGGCAGGCTGGGTGTCTGTATAATACATGGCGTTTAGCGGGAAATCCGTATTTGTGAGACAGGTGCTCCTTATTTAACCACCAAAGCCCCGAGCCGGTTTTTCTGACTCTGTGTTTACACATTAAAAATATTTTTTTTTGCTAGAAAACTACCCCAAACATATTATATTGTTTTTTTTTTCTAACACCCGAGAGAATAAAATGGCGGTCATTGCAATACTTTTTGTCACACTGTATTTGCGCAACGGTCTTACAAGCACATTTGTTTTTTTGGAAAAAATTCACTTTTTTGAATGAAAAAATAAGACAACAGTAAAGTTAGCACCATTTTTTTTTATGTTGTAAAAGGTAATGTTACGCCGAGTAAATTGATACCCAACATGTCACGCTTCAAAATTGCTCCCCGCTTGTGGAATGGCATCAAACTTTTACCCTTAAAAATCTCCATAGTTGCATGTTTTGAGTTACAGAGGAGGTCCAGGGCTAGAATTATTGCTCTCCCTCTAACGATTGCGGCGATACCTCACATGTGTGGTTTGAACACCGTTTTCATATGCGGGCCTTACTTACGTATGCGTTTGCTTCGAGCACGTGAGCTCATTAAAAATAAAAATGTTGTCATTTGAAAAAATTACAACAACAAAAATGTGCCTTTAAGACTCATGGGCGGAAGTGACGTTTTGACGTTGCTTTCGCCCTGCTATGCTATGGAGATGGGTGGGTGCCATCTTGCCCTCACTCGTATCCATGGCAAGCATGAAACAGGACCTGATCACGCGGGCACGGGAGGGGGGCCCCTCTCCCGCCGTCGATAACGGTGATCTTGCGGCGAATCCGCTGCGCAGACCACCATTATTGTTTACAGCCCTGCCGCCTGAGGAGGTGGATATCTCGGTTGTGGTATACCTTAACCACTTGAGTACCACCCTTCATTGCCAGGCCATTTTTCAGTTTCCAGTGCTGTGATAGTTTGAGCTTTTGATGGCATTTAATAACCCTGTTTTTTTGTTTATTGCTATAAAAAGGAAAAAATACCAGAAATTATTCTTTCTTCAACTTACCTTCCATTTCTTTACTTAAAGCGGATGTCCGCTCAAAAAAAATATTAAAAGCCAGCAGCTACAAATACTTCAGCTGCTGACTTTTAATATTAGGACACTTACCTGTCCTAGATTCCAGCTGCGTCCGCAGCAGAGGACGAGCGTTCGCTCCCCCCTCCATCCATGGTGAGGGAACCAGGAAGTGAAGCGCTCCGCCTTCATTGCCCGGTTCCCTACGGCGCATGCGCGAGTGGCGCTGCGCCCGCCGATTGGCTCCCGCTATGTGCTGGGAGCCGAGTGTTTCCAGCACGCAACGGGGGGGCGACGGGAGGTGATGACATGCCCGCATTCTGGGCCGGAAGTGGGTGCAAATACCTGTCTTTAGACAGGTATCTACAGCCCCCTCCCCCTGAAAGGTGTCAAATGTGACACCGGAAGGGGGGGAGGGTTCCGATCAGCGTGAGTTCCACTTTAGGGTGGAGCTCCGCTTTAACCAGTTCCCATCCAGGCCAATTCTGACATTTCTCTCCTTCATGTAAAAATCTGTATTTATTTTTTAGCAGGAGACCTAGAGAATAAATTGGTGAGTTTTTCAATTTTATAGAAGAAGAGAGAAGCCCAAAGGGCTAACTCTACGCTAGAACTAAAATGTGAAATATTGCAATCGCAATTAAAATAACAGAAAAGTTAAGGAAAAAAGCTGCCAGCATCAAAAAAAGTCCAGTACTAAAACTTAAACCAAGATGTGTATATATAAAAGTGGATGCAGCACTAAATTACTGCTTATATAAAAAGGGTTATTGAATAATTATACCAAAGTGAAGAAGAAAGTGAAAAAAGAAAATTAAAGCAGAGTCCCATCACATATAAAAGTTCATAGGTGTCTATATAATGTCCATCCAGAAAAAGAAGGATAAATTGCAGGAAGGAAATTGTGACAAAATCTTCACACAAGGGGTACAAAGTGCCTCCGGCTCCACACCCAAGGTGATTTAATAATCTGCTTACCAGATAGAGATGACCGCCACGGCAGTCTCGCCCAGCATAGGGAAATAGTGGTCTCCTTGGGACCTTGGTGATGTTCAGAGCTTCCAGCTAATGATTCCTACTGTTGCCAGCTAGTAATTCATAGTGCTCACCGTGGCAGGCAGCGTGGTTTGCAATTTTTATGTCACGTGGTATTTGCGTGGTAATTTTTCAAACGCTATATTTTTATTTATTTTTTTAACATATTTTATTGAATTTTCAAACATACAGAGCATCAAGAACTTTAGTTACATACATCCGTGGGAAGTCCAAAAGGGGCATTAATAATCAACTGAAATAAGAAAACAAATTTAGAAAGGGGAGGGGGGTAGGAGACAGGGGGGGGGGTAGGAGACAGGGGGGGGGGACCAAAGTTGGGGTCTTTTTTTTATTTTTTTAAACAAAAATGTGAACCGAGAGAGAGGCAAAAAGTTTTGAGGCAACTTTGGACTTTCGTGGTACAGTATGGACTCAGTAGTTAGGTAATTACAAAAATATTATTTTTTTTTAACAGAGATTACAAAAATATTAATTTATTAACAAAATAACAATACAATTCCCATTAGGGCAAAAAAAATCACATATTGAAAATATAATTACTCTGATGAAAACTGGACATTTTTTTGAGGCATCTTCTACTGGATCATCGGAGTAGTCCTATTTGGAACGAAACGCGTTGGGCCAGGTACACCGCTCCCTACATTGCCTCCCCTTTTTTATTGAGGGCATCTTCTACTGGGTCATCGGAGTAGTCCTATTTGGAACGAAACGCATTGGGCCAGGCACACCGCTCCCCACATTGCCTCCCCTTTTTTATTGAGGGCATCTTCTACTGGGTTATTGGAGTAGTCGTATTTAGAACGAAACGCGTTGGGCCAGGTACACCGCTCCCCACATTGCCTCCCCTTTTTTATTGAACTGTGATCACTTTATCCTGTATGTCTGTTTATATTAATTAAAACCTACCCTTTTGACCTGCACCATCGGAAACCCTTTTTTTTCATGTTTTGTGGATGAAAGCTTTTTGAGTCTCTCCAGTTGGTCCCTATCACCCTTGAAATGGGTCTTATTCACCAGAACCGAGATGTCTTGTGGATTTCTATTGATGTCCTAGCCACTGGATCAACCTTCAGCTGAGGAATATTGGGCCCATTTTTTTTTCTTCCTGGTTGACACCATCTGGATACCAGTGAGGCGTACTCTACACTCAACAGGATTTCCGCTTACAGTTTGGTCCACTAACCGGTTGGGATACCGCATGCTCGATCGATCTGTTTTCGGGTCCAACAGTTCTGGTAAGCGTATTTTATCAATACCTTTGGCTTGAAGAATTGTCGCTGGAATGGTCCATTTAATCTTATGACATCTCTACTGTGTTATGTACATGCACTTATGATGGACACTTTCATTGCATTGGATTGTTTGTGTGACTTGATTATCATTTCACATGTGGACTGATTATAATTTGTTTCACTATCACACCCAGTTGGTTGCGTACTGTTTAGTGTTTTTTTCCACATTTCACTTTACTATATGTAGCGCTGCATAATTACCTGCACTCTTTTCGAATTTTTGTCACATTTCTATGCAGCTACTCTCCTTTTCCCTCTTTTTGGTTTGCTTGTGATTTTTTGGGATAGCGCAATTATTATTCACATTTATGCTGAAAAAGCCCCCCTCGGCTTATATTCGAGTGACCTTCTTGCGCCTGATCTCCCGAAATTTGGGGACCCGGGTCTGGCTGGCCGTAGGTCCTCTGTACCCCAAACTTGGCACACATGTAGCCCCACTCTTCCTCTACACATGTGCAAAGATTGTTGTCCGGGGGACCTACAGCAGGGGAGCACCAATTTTTCAAAACCGGGCACCCCTTCCATAGACTCCCATGTTAAATGGTAAATTCTCCTGTGACTTTAGGGACCCGGTATCGGCCGGTCGTAGGTCCCTAGGACCCGAAACTAAGCACCTTCCATAGACTCCCATGTTAAACGTCAGTCTAGGCATGGGCACAGTGAGGCATGCAGATGGGCACCCTATAGCCTAGGTATATATGGTAACAGTGCTCAAAATTTCATGTCCTGAGCTACTAGCCAGGCCTCAAGAGTTACTCGCCACCAGTTGCCCCACCTAAATTATACACTGCCCTGCGCCTAATTGCACCTGTAAACACCCTCGTAGATTATCTCATGGAATGACACTGTTACATTTTTATGCAGAATCACGTTACAAAATTAAATATTACCAACAACAACTTTAACAAAATGGGACAGGGCACTGGGGGCAGACCAGAGGGACAGGGCACTAGAACTGGGTCTCTTCCCCATTTTCTTTTCGTCTCCTCTGCAACTCCCATCCATCCTCTCTCTCTCTCTCCCTCTCCCTCTCCTATTCATCTCATCATCAGGAGCCTGTGTGTGCGGCTCCACCGTTGCATGTCACCACTTACCCCTTTTATTCAGGCTGGCAGTGAGGAGAGGAGCTGCAGCACAGCCGGAGGGAGTACAATCCAGCGCTGAGATTCACACAACTGCATAGCCATTGACACCATAGCACAGCGCACACTGACACCGCACAGCACACATTGAGACCAGTCTGTTCACAGTGCTCAGGCTGAACTGTTGGACACTTACATAGAGCACAAGGAAAAAAAAACTGCACAAACTGGAAGGCTGCCACTCTCATGTCAGGGCAACTTTCAGTGATTGCTGCACCAGAGTGGTCATTTTCACAATCCTCCACCTCACTCATTACTTTCTGCTCTGCAGCTACATTGGTCGGGGGAAGGGGGGGCAGGCTCAGAGAGGTCATAGGCCGCGTACACACGATCGAACATGTCCGCGGACCGTTTTCATCGGACATGTCTACTCGTGTGTACGCGGCCATACTGTTAGGTCCCATGGCTTAATGAGAATTGTAAGGAGAGCACCTGTGTACTGCTCTGCCTGTGCGCGGCTCACCAGACTACTTTTCCTGAGCATGCACCTTTCCTCTTCGGCCGCCAATCTCATCGGGACTCTAAGTGTAGGCACAGATTGAAGGGAGATTGGTCATGCAGCCCTGTCATCACTCGCCCCCAGCTTAAATCCACTCACCAAATGCTAGTAGGCGAGTGGAAATTTTGAGGGCTGTATGGTAATTTGATCTCCACACCCTCTTTTGTTGGGCATTTCTTTATATCTTTCTATATCTCCATCCCCCCCCAACCTAAGCTTCCCTTCCATGTTACAATCCCCTTGGCTGCTCCTATAATTTATGATGTGATTTCAGCATTACTTTGTAAATCTGTTGATGGAGAAAATCTTTGCATCTGAATTTTAGTCCTGATGAAGAAAAATAATAATAATAATAATAGGCCTCTGGATTTGTTGTGTTATACAACCCCTGGCAAAAAGTATGGAATCACCACTCTTGGAAAATGTACATTCAATATTTATTTGTGTAAAAGAAAAAAATAAATACAGACGTGCCTCAAAACTATTTTTATTTAACATTCCAACATTCTGGCTTTAAGAAATACTTAAAAAAAAATTAAAAAAAATAAAACGGTAGTCAGTTGCAACTGTTTATGCAGATCAAGTAGAGGAAAAAAAATATGGAAGGGTGATGTTGCTGGAACTTTTGTTTGGTGCCGTTCCAATGAAATGTACGAAGCCAACTGCCTGAAAAAAAAACATGCAAATTTCCACAATCATTGATGATATGGGGTTGCATGTCAGAGAAAGGTATAGGGGAAGATCACAGTCATTAAATCTTCAATAAATGCACAAGTTTATATTGAGATTTTGGACACTTCAGATTGAAAGGATGTTTGGCGACGATGACATCATTTTCTAGGATGTAATCTGATGCAGATTTTGTTTTAGAACTGCAAAGTACATGGTGATTCCATAATATATTCCTCAGAATTGAGTGATTCCATATTTTTTGTCTGCTTGATCTGCAAAAACAGTTGCAACTGACTACAGTTCTTTTTAAGGGTTTCTTAAAGCCAAAAGGTTGGAGTGTTAAATGAAAATAGTTTTGAGGCGTGTCTGCAATTAGTTTTTTTTTCTACAATTCAACAATTGAGTGAACAGATTCCATACTTTTTGCCCGGAGTCGTAGATAATCCAGAAAATTCATACTGGGTATGTTTGCATTTGTTTTAAATATGCCAAAATAAAGATTTTACAAAAAAAAAAACACATCATGTAGGAACAGGAAAGGGCCATCCCCAAACTGTTTCCACAAAGTTGGGAGCATGAAATTATCCAAAATGTCTTGGTATGCCGATGCCTTAAAGTGGTTGTAAACCCTTTAGAAAAAAAAACCCCACAAGACAAAGGCATAATGAGCTAGTATGCATAGAACACTTACCTTACAATCGAAGCCCCCACAACGGTCCTCATCCCCCCTCCAGTGGCGACATCTCTCCTGCGGGATCTCCTGGGTAGTTACAGGTAAGCCTTATTATAGGCATACCTATAGAATAAAGTGGTCTGTAAGGATTTACACCCACTTTTAGGCTGGGTTCACACTTGTGCTGTGCGAATTTATCTCTGCACATAGATAAGGGAAGTGTTCAGCAGATTAGCAACGTTTTAGCTGCGAATTTGAAGACCTGGGAGAAGTTCCGGGTGAGAGGAGAGTTGGGGAGAAGTGTATTGAGCTGAATAAGAGAAATTCCTGAAGAGAACTGAACACATCTGCGAACCAGCTGCGTACCCATAGAAGATAATGGGACTGAATTCGCACCTGAGCCGCACCACAAAGCATAAAATCCGCACACGTTTTTTCTGCAATGCGCAGTGCGAATGCATCGCACATATGTGAACCAGCCTCATTGAAAACAATGTATTTAGAAATGTTCTGCGTATTAGATGCGGTTTAAGCCACAACCAATACGCATAGGTGTGAACCCGGCCTAAGAGTTACCTTCACTGGAAGCCCAATCCCTGAAAAACAACCCCACACCATAATCCCCCCTCCACCAAATGATTTGGACCAGTGCACAAAGCAAGGTTCATAAAGACATGAATGAGTGAGTTTGGGGTGGAGGAACCTGACTGGCCTGCACAGAGTCCTGACCTCAACCGATAGCCCACTTTGGGATGAATTCGAATGGAGACTGTGAGCCTGACCTTGTCATCCACATCAGTGCCTGACCTCACAAATGCGCTTCTGAAAGAATTGTCAAACATTCCCATAGACTTAAGCCTCGTACACACACACACACACGGTTTTCTCGGCAAGAAAGCTGCTGGGAGAAATTTTTGCAGAGAAAACTGTGCGTGTGTATGCTTTCTCGGCGAGAAACTCCCGGGAATCCCAACAAGAAAAATAGAGAACCTGCTCTCTATTTTCTTTTCAAGATTCTAGGCAGAGTGTTTCCTGCCGAGAAACTCGTTTGTGTGTATACTTACCTGTCCCAGGTAAACCCGCGCATGTGCAAAGAGACTTTAACGCATGCGCGGTAGCATACAAGGGACGTGTAGGGTGTAGCAAGATGGCAGCGACGGGACAGATTGTGATGAGTGCAGGCTCGTCCTACTCAATGTCACCGTGTTCTTGCCATTCAAAAGAACGGCGGTTCTTTTGAATGGCCGTGTGTACACAGGGCTAGGCAACGCTAGCTTGCCGGGAATCCCGTTGGGAAAACTGACGTTTTTTTTCCCCCGCCTGTGTATACAGGGCTACACTCCCAGATGAGTTGAAGCGGTTATAGCTGCAAAAGGTGGGCCAACTCAATATTGAACTCTACCACTAAAGTTCATGTGCGTGTAAAGGCAGGTGTCCCAATACTTTTAGTAATATAGTGTACAGATGTCACACAGAACGGGGTTGTCCCCATTAAAAGATTTTCCCTCTGTGTCTGTTCCAATGACAACTGTATAGTTTTAGAGCCAGATTCAGTAAGAAGTTACGCGGCTTATCTCTAGATAAGCCGCGTAACTTCTTAGATGCGCCGGCATATCTTTTTTTTTTGTATTCAGAAAACAAGATACGCCAGGATTAAGTTAAGATACAAGCGGCGCAATTGTATTATGTGACGTGTCTTAACTGCATTTTTAAGATGGCCGCTAGGGGCGTTCCCGCTGATTTACGCCTAGAATATGTAAATCAGCGAGATACGCCTATTCACGATGTACGCCGGGCCGACGCACTGAATTTACGCCGTTTACGTAAGGCGTTTTCCGGGGGTAAAGATAAACAACCAAAAAGATGGCGCATCCTAAGTATGGACGTCGGGACTGCGTCGAATTTTAAAACAATTACGTTGTTTGTGTACCTCGTCCGTGAATGGGGATTTACGTCAATTACATTCACGTCGAAAACAATGCGTCAAAAGCATGCGCACTGGGATACGTCCATGGTCGGAGCATGCGCAGTTAAAAAAATTTTTAAAAAACGTGGGGTCACAGCACATTGCCATAAAACACGCCCACCTCATTCACATTTGAATTACCCGGGCTTACGCCGGCCCAGTTATGCTACGCCGCCATAACTTAGCTTGGTGAATACAGCATTTGCCTCGCTAATTTACGGCGGCGTAGCGTAAACAAGATACGCTACACCTGCCAAACTTTAAACCTCCGTACCTGAATCTGGCCCTTAGTCTATTGTGACTAGGAGAAGCACAGAGCGTGAACAAGGACGCAGACAGCAATGAAAACCCAACAAAGAATGTGATCCTTTCCACCTCTAATCAATAACAAGATTGGCTGGAATTCCATATATGTATCTTGGTTTATATATTCCATATTATAATATAGTAATATAGACCTGTCTTCCTGGTGGATGTTTGCAGATCCCTAGAAATAGCCAACGCTTTTATCATCTTAGCCTAACTTTGCACGTCTTACTTTGTTTTTGGCATGATATTTCACACCGTTTTGCATCTTGCAGGCTTGATAAATACTCTAAAGAGATACCCGTGAAAAAGACTTGAGAAGCTGTTAAAGTATGTAAACTAGCAAAGAATCCGTCTTTTGGTCTCCTTACTATACTATGAATTTTGATATAAGAAATAGCTGTTGATCCTGCCAGAACTCTAGTGAGCTGATAACATCCCGTGCTTTCTCTCTGTGGACTATACAATACCTCCCCCAATGTTATGAAGAGGGGGGTCTTCTGCAGACCTGTTCTATGGTGACAAAGCTGCTCCTTCAGCACAAATTATTGTTTTTGGCAGGATAACCAGGTAAAAGCAATAGGAAAAAAAGCTTCAAAAGAGAAAACAAATGTAGCCATCGCATCTAATGCCGTGTACACATGATCACTTTTTGTGATGAAAAAAAATGACATTTTTAAAAATGTCATTTAAAATGATGGTGTGTGGGCAAAACGTTGTTTTATGTCTTCTGAAAAACGAACAAAAAAAATTCGAACATGCTTGAATTTTTTATGTCATTTTTTAAAATGTCATTTTTTGTGTCATAAAAAATTATCGTGTGTGGGCAAAAACAAAGTTTTAAACCAGCACATGCCCAGAAGCAAGTTAGGAGACGGGAGGTAAAACTACCATTCATAATGGAGTAAGCACATTCATCACGCTGTAACAGACAAAAAAGCACAAATCGTCTTTTACTAACAAGTAACCAGCTAAAAGCAGCCTCAGGCGAATAGAACTTCCCCTTTAGAGTGCCGTCGTTTTGTTCGTCATTTTCCAAAAACGATGGTGTGTACGCAACGTCATTTTTAATGATGAAGTTGCAAAAATCTCGTTTTTTTTCCATGAAGAAAAATTACATTTTTTTTCATCACAAAAGGTGATCGTGTGTACAGGGCATTAGAAGCGTAAACTGCCATATATTATATTTTTGTTCTCAACTCATTTTTTTAATTGAAAATGTAAACTATTCATAAAACTGAAAAGGGGCTCCTTAAGCTGGCCATGCGCAGATCAAATTTGGAGCCGGGTTTGGCCCTGTTGGCCCCGCTTGACTTGACAAAAATAAATTTCAAAATCGAAGGAGCCAGGTGGAAATTTGTCAGATGTATCAGATCTGGGCACTTGTGTGCTGTGTTTTGCATTGGGCCTACCTAATAGACGTCTAAAGCTATTTGGCTGACTATAGTGGTTCAGGAGTGAGCAGGGGGCAAATGGGTACCAGGAGCTGGAATATTGATGATCCCTGGATGGGCACCTGCATAAAAGGGGTAGGCGATGACTCGGGCATTTACGGGCACCTTAGATGGTTGCACATACCCTTGGCATATCTCCATCTAGGGAATGGCTGACTATAGTGGTTTTCAGGAGTGAGCAGGGGGCACATGGATACCAAGAGCTGGAATATTCATGATCCCTAAATGGGTATTACTAGTGCCTGCAAAAAAAAAAAAAGAGTAGGAGATGACTGGGGCATCTACAGGCAGCTTAGAGGATTGCACGTACCCTTGGCATATCTCCATCTGGGAAATGGCTGACTATATAGTGGGGGCAGGGGGCACATGGGTACCAGGAGCTGGAATATCATTGATCCCTGAATAGGCATTACTAGTGCCTGCAAACAAGGTGTACGAGATGACTGGGGCATCTATGGGCACCTTAGATGGTTGCACGTACTCTTCGCATATCTCCACCTGGGCAAAGGCAGACTATAGTGGTTTTCAGCAGTGAGCAGGGTGGACATGGGTACCGAGAGCTGGAATATCGATGATCCCTGGATGGGCGCCTACATAAAAGGGGTAGGAGATGACTGGGGCATCTACAGGCACCTTAGATGGTTGCATGTACCCTTGGCATATCTCCATCTGGGGAATGGCTGACTATAGTGGTTTTCAGGAGGAGTGAGCAGAGGGCCCATGGGTACCAGGAGCTAGAATATTGATGATCCCCAAATGGGCATTACTAGTGCCTGCAAATAAGGGGTAGGATATGACTGGGGCATCTACATGCACCTTAGATGGTTGCATGTTCCCTTGGCATATCTCCATCTGGGGATTGGCTGACTATATTGGTTTTCAGGAGGAGTAAGCAGAGGGCACATGGGTACCAAGAGCTGGAATATTGATGACCCCTGGATGGACATTAGTGCCTGCAAAAAAAAGGGGGGGGGTAAGAGGATTGGGGCATCTATGGGCACGTATTCTAATGCCCCGTACACACGATCACTTTTTGTGATGAAAGAAAATTTCATTTTCCTTCATGAAAAAAAATGACATTTTTCAAACTTCATTTTAAAAAATGACGTTGCGTACACACCATCATTTTTGGAAAATGATGAACAAAGTGACGGCACTCTAAAGGGGAAGTTCTATTTGCCTTGAGGCTGCTTTTAGCTGGTTACTTGTTAGTAAAAGACGATTCCTGCTTTTTTGTCTGTTACAGCGTGATGAATGTGCTTACTCAATTATGAATGGTAGTTTTACCTCCCGTCTCCTAACTTGCTTCTGGGCATGTACGGGTTTAAAACGTCATTTTTGACGTAGTTTTGCCCACACACGATCATTTTTTATGACACAAAAAATGACATTTTAAAAAATGACATAAAAAATTCGAGCATTTTCGAATTTTTTTTTGGTCATTTTTCAGAAGACATAAAATGACATTTTGCCCACACACGATCATTTTAAATGGCATTTTTAAAAATGTCATTTTTTTTCATCACAAAAAGTGATCGTGTGTACGGGGCATAAGTCTATCTCCATCTGGGGAAAACCTACCAAAAGTCTACTGGCTACTTTTATTTTTATCATTAGCCTGCTGTTTTTCTAAAAAAAAGGGGCCTCACCAGACCCAGACCCGGTTTATAGCTGCCTCTTAAACTTTTCAGAAACCTCTAGTTGACCACTTGCCTTCCATTGACTGTCATCACGACATAATGGAGAAAGAATTGCAAACGTTTACATGAAAGTGGCCTCCTGCCATGTGTGTGGCATACACAGCTTTGTGCGAACCAGTTCAATATTGGTTTCCTGTCGCTCAGTATGTGGCGTTTACACACAGCCGAGTTTCAGTGCCTCCGAGTTTCTACCATGAAATAAAACTGCAATCTACATCGGCCACCTGACTCAAACACGACAGCCCATTGTCAGAAAGAAAATTCCATTATAAACACCACAATACGGGAGAAACATTTGTTTTATTAATGCAGCTCATTTGTGATTCACTCGCCATAAAACAGAACAGACATTTAGAAGAAGAGGAGGTGATGGAGGTTATTCTGTGACCTTGACCAACATTTCAAACAATTCACAATTGAACTTTAAATGGTGTTATTTTTTTTCTCATCTTTATTCTTTCCTTTTAAGCACAAATTAAACATTAAATGCCAAAGCTGAATAAATTCTAGGATTACGAGACATAAAATAATGATAGAAAACAAAACCAGAATGCAACGGCTACAATAACGCTCACACATACATCTTTACATATCACCCGTCTTACTACAGGAGCGTGCATAGCGGCTTAAAGTGGAAGTGCGTAAAGAAAAGCCAAAGCTTTGTATTTTACTAAGTAGTTAAGTAGTGTTGTGTTGTTGTTTTTTAATGGAAGATTTTTCTTGCCTTCCAAAGACACAACAGGATGTAAATGGAGATCTATCTAAAATGAGGGGATGTCCTATCCTAGGCACTGCGTCGCTTTAACCGACAATTGCGCGGTCGTGCGACGTGGCTCCCAAACAAAATTGGCGTCCTTTTTTCCCCACAAATAGAGCTTTCTTTTGGTGGTATTTGATCACCTCTGCGGTTTTTATTTTTTGCGCTATAAACAAAAATAGAGCGACAATTTTGAAAAAAAAAAAAAATTTTTTCCTTTTTGCTATAAAAGATATAAAACAACAATATTTCCTCAGTTTAGGCCGATACGTATTCTACATATTTTTCGTAAAAAATTATTTAAAAAAAAAAAAAAAAAAATCGCAATAAACGTTTCATTGGTTTGCGCAAAAGTTATAGCATCTACAAAATAGGGGATAGTTTTATGGCATTTTTATTAATATAAATATATATTTTTTTACTAGCAATGGTGGTGATCTGCGATTTTTATCAGTACTACGACCTTATGGCAGACACTTGACACATTTTTGGGACCATTGGCATTTTTATAGCGATCAGTTCTATAAACATTGCATTGATTACTGTAAAAATGTCACTGGCAGGGAAGGGGTTAACACTAGGGGGTGAGGAAGGGGTTAATTATGTTCCCTGGGTGTGTTCTAACTGAAGGGGGGGTGGGACTGACTGGGGGAAATGACTGATCATACAATGTATGAACAGCGAACAGTCATTTCTCCCCCTGACAGGACCGGAAGCCGTGTGTTTACATACACAGCTCCCGGTTCACGCTCTGCAACAAGCGATCGCGGGTGCCTGGCGGTGATCACGCCCGCTCCTAGTGGCTGAAATGCGAAATGACATATTACGTGATTTCGCACAGCCAAGCCGACCTGCCGCCGTAAAACTGCGGCGGCTGGTCGGCTAGTGGTTAGAGAGTGTCTAGTCCCTGTGCGTTCAGTCCGGGTGTTTTCTTTTTCCAGGTCGGAAGTACGAGTTACATAATGACATTAGAATTTCAAACAACTGTCTCAAGACATATCAGCGCATAGAAGAGTAGAGACCTTGTGAAAAATCGCACGATAAAGACATTTCAGCATGCCCAGGAGGCACAGGTGCAGAAAGCCAACCTGCAGTCTATCATAATCTATGCCAGGCTGAAATATGCTGCAGCTGGATGTGGCTGAATGCTGTACCAATTGGCACTGGGGTATAGAGTCCTATGTGTTCAGGAAGGTATTCTGCATTCTGGAGACTCATTCCTGAATGCATAGGGCCCTTAAAGTGGATCTTCAGTCATTTTTTCAACTTTCCATCTACAGTGGAACCTCGGATTACGAGGATAATCTGTTCCAGGAGAATGCTCGTAATCCAAAGCACTCGCATATCAAATCGAGTTTCCCCATAGAAGTCAATGGAAACGAAAACAATTTGTTCAGACTTCTATGGCATGCAATACCGCAATTAGGCCAGAGGTGGGGGGCGCTGCAGAGCCTCTGGAACAGCTTGGCTGAACTTGGAAAAGGCTCGGGAACTAAGTATATCCAAGTGTTTGAGTATTTCCGAACAGCTCCGATCGTTCGGCTCCGGCGCCCCCGCACCTCTGGCCAAATGCGGTACTGCACACCGCAGAGGCTTGAATCCTTCTCGTTTTGCGAGACAACACTCACAAATCGATTCAGGATTTTAAAAAATGCTTGTATTGCAAAATGCTCGTTAACCGCATTACTCGCAACCTGAGGTTTCACTGTATTAAATCTTCTGTCCTTGTGGTTTTAACTTTGGATAGCAAAACATATTTTTTTCTGCCAGTAAATGCCTTACACAGACCACTTTCTGTTTCTTGTCTGCTAAAAGGCCTAGGCTTATGACATCATGGAGCGCTCTCTGTCTCACTCTTGTGAGAGTTTGCCAGGCAGGGAGGAGGAATGAGTCATAAGAGGGCCAAAGAGAGCTGGAGGTGTGCCTCTGTGTAAATCCAGAAAGTGAACAGGCAGCAGCTTCAGCTGCCCACAGTTAAAATAGATGCAGCCAGACTCAAAGGAGGGAGATTTCTGTAGCATATTTGGCACGTAGAGAATCACAGTATATATAAAATAATATGCAAAGTGGTTGGAGGGAAGCTTCTGAATGGCAAAGATGTTTTTATTACAAATTATGTGAGAAGACTGGGGTACCTCTTTAACGCCAGTAGGACACAGTACAGCATTCAGACCCATCCAACAGCAGCACATTGCAGACTTAAAGGGGTTGTAAAGGAAAAAAAAAATCCCTAAATAGCTTCCTTTACCTTAGTGCAGTCCTCCTTCACTTACCTCATCCTTCCGTTTTGGTTTTAAATGTCCTTTTTTCTTCTGAGAAATCCTCACTTCCTGTTCTTCTGTCTGTAACTCCACACAGTAATGCAAGGCTTTCATCCTGGTGTGCAGAAAGCCTCTTAAAGGGAGGAGGGGGCGAGCAGGCAAGTTGGGACGCTCTCTACTTTGCAGATAGAGAAAGGAGCTGTGTGTTAGTGGTCGTCATGACACTCCTGCTTGCCCCCTCCCCCCTCAAGAGGCTTTCTCCACACCAGGGAGAAAGCCTCACATTACTGTGTGTAGTTACAGACAGAAGAACAGGAAGTGAGGATTTCTCAGAAGAAATAAGGACATTTAAAAGCAAAATGGAAGGATGAGGTAAGTGAAGGAGGACTGCACTAAGGTAAAGGAAGCTATTTAGGGAAAAAAATAATTCCTTTACAACCCCTTTAAGCATCGTACACACTATTGGATTTCCATTGGACAAATCCGTGAAATTTTGTCCGAAGGACGTTGGCAGTGAACTTGTTCTGCATAGACGGCAGAACTTTTTCAGCCAACATACATGAAACTATGGGCCAGATTCACAGAGCCATTACGCCTGTCTAACTGGTGTTAGATTGGAGTAATTTCAAATTACGCGCGTTTTCTAGCTAGTCGGAAACCTCAAACCATGAATAGACGGCTGCGGGCTTCAATTCGACTGGATTACGTGTTTGTACGTCTTCGGAGCTACGCTGCAATAAAATTGCGGCCACTGGGTGGACTTCCCGTCGTTTTCCGCGTCGGGGTATGCTAATGAGCTTTTGCCGGCGATCCCCGAAATTACGATCTTCATTCGCAATCTCTTACGGCATCTTTAGTCATCTTTTTGCTGCGTAACACTATACCAGCTTTTTGCTGCTCTAATATTAGACAGCCCATGTTAAGTATGGCCGTCATTCCCGCGTCGAATTTCTACGTTTTCCGACGTCTTTTATAGTCGTCCGGGAATAGTAATGTTCGTAAACGACGCTACTCAAACAACGAATGACATAATGACGTGATTTCGCGCAATGCACGGTGGGAAGTTTCTGAACGGAGCATTCGCAGTTCGATCGCCGCGGGGACGCGCCTAATTTAAATGCTTCACGCCCCCCAATCACGTATTTCGATTACGCGGCGAGAAATAGACTACGCCGCCGTAGCATACGGGCAAAAATCTACCAGGATTCGGTGTAGAGCCTGGTAAAATACGGCAGCGTAGAGTATTTCGATTACGCAGCGCAATATTAAGTGTATCTGAATCTGGCCCAATGTGTTTTTTCTGCTCTTTAGCGCCACTCTTTGGGCAACTTTTGCTAATTTTGTGTTATGGTTAGCATTGCTTCTGAGCATGCCTGTTTGTACTTTGGAGTTTTTTCCGACGGACTTGTGTACACACAATCGGATAATCCGACATCATACATTTGTTGTCGGACAGTTTTAAAGCATGCTATAAAACAATTGTCCAACGGAGCATACAAACAGTCGGATTTTCCGACAAAACCCTGCCATCACACAATCGTTGTCAGAAAATCCGATTGTGTGTACGAGGCTTTAGGCTTCGACTGGCTACTAGAGGCTAGACACATTAGTGTGCAAGGGGCCTTAGACAGCGGTCAGCTTTCCCCACTGGACAGCAGTAAACCCCGATGTAAAGTTCCAACTCCTTACAAAACCAAGGCCTGGTTCACACCTATGGGCTTTTTAGTGCTTTTTGCAGAAACCCACTACAGTCCATTTAACATGTTTTTCTGGGGTACACGGTCACATCTGTCTTTTTTTCAGCCGCTGCATTTTTGGAAAGGGATCAAAAGCAAACTGCATAGGTGTGAACCAGGCCTTAACGTTTTGGTTTTGCATACATTTGCACACAGGGCCATCTAGAAGCAGTTCTTCTCGCCCAGCATTTTAGTACACCCGGGCGGAACACCACACTGTGTTCTGCACCTTTGCTTAGGGTCCTAAATGCAGGTATTGTACAATAGAGCGTTCAGCCCCATTCAGCCTGCCATTGTCTGCCACAGGGCTGGACGTTGCACCGATCCCTCCTGGGTGCATTAAAATGATGGAAGGCATCCACTGCTCCTAGACAGACCTGTGTGGAAGGGGCCTCATGCTCACAAATCAAAACCACAGCTATGTTTTTCTGCATTGATGTTGCCTTATGCTCTGTACCTACGGACGGTTCATCTGATGAAAACAAACCGATGGATTTTTTCATCAGATATCCAATGAAGCTGACATTCATCAGTCTTACCTACACACCATTGTTTAAAAATCCGATCGTGTCCAACGCAGTGACGTAAAACACAACGATGTGCAGAGAAAAAATAAGTTCACTGCTTCCGAGCATGCGTCGACTTAATTCTGAGCATGCTAGCAAAAAAATGGCGATACATGGCATGGATAACAGGTGCTGAACACCCCTGAATAGATTTTTGAAGAAAAGGAGAAAGTACCCCTAGTGGCTTTGAGTTGCAGCTAAAAATAGTTCAATCAAAATATGTAAAAAAATATATAGTAATTTATTAGAAAACAAATAAATACCAGGATGGAAACACCCATCTTACACTTATGGGAGACATGGACTCAAAAGTGTGAATCAAATATTTAAAAAAAATAAGTAGATGGAGCAATTCAGTAGTGTAACTTATGCGCAGAGATCCGACGCGTTTCGACTCTTTTGCTGTTGTGGGTCCTCTTCAGGGGGAAGAAAGTTTGCAGGCATAAGTTCTATAAGACAAATATATATGTACATAATGAGATTTGTTATGAAAAACACAAACAAAAAACAAATGAACATATAAATATAATGCTATTATAAATACAGTCACTATTTCAGACATTAATTTAAAAGTATGTAGTTACCAGGATGAATCTCGGTAACTAAATACTTTTAAATTAATGTCTGAAATAGTGACTGTATTTATAATAGCATTATATTTATATGTTCATTTGTTTTTTGTTTGTGTTTTTCATAACAAATCTCATTATTATGTACATATATATTTGTCCTATAGAACTTATGCCTGCAAACTTTCTTCCCCCTGAAGAGGACCCACAACAGCAAAAGGGTCGAAACGCGTCTGGGTCTCTGCGCATAAGTTACACTACTGAATTACTCTATCTACTTACTCATTGTTTTCAAATGTTTGATTCACACTTTTGAGTCCATGTCTCCCATAAGTGTCAGATGGGTGTTTCCATCCTGCTATTTATTTGTTTTCTAATAAATTACTATATATATTTTTACATATTTTGATTGAACTATTTTTAGCTGCAACTCAAAGCCCCTAGGGGTACTTTTTCCTTTTCTTCAATAATTCTGAGCATGCGTGGATTTTTGACCGATGGATTTCCCCACAGACGATCGTTTATTTCTATCGGTTTTTTTAACCATACGGAAAATTTAAAACAGGTTCTATTTTTTTTTCACCGATGGGAAAAAAACTGATGGGGCCCACACACGATCGATTCGTCCGATGAAAATGGTCCATCGGCCCGTTTTCATCAGACGAACCGATCGTGTGTACGTGGCATTATTGTCTATAGTCTGCTAATGTAAAGACGCACTGAAATCACATTTCTAGAAAAAAAGAAGATCTATAGTTACAACAGTGTGTTCTGTTTATATACTTGGGGCAAATAACATGAAAGTGGATAAGATTTGTTGCTTTTTGCAGTATTATGACGCTGGTTGCAATGGGGAATATGTTCACGTTTACCCCAAAATGATTGCAAAGAACAACAACTCAACTTTCTCACCACAGATATTTGGTTTTCATATTCTAACACCAATGGGAGTGGAAAGATTATTGTCTCCTGCCATAATCCACACCTCCTGGTTTATAAATACACAGATAATCCATTCCCTTAAACAATTTATTAACTTATTTATGAATATCCTGCAAAAAAAAAAAAAATACATACCCAGAATAAACAATCATTTCACAGTTTGATGTTGATCGGTACATAAAAAAAAAAAAAACACATCGTTTAGCTCTGCTATATATTTATCCAGCTTCATGTTTAATTTTCATAATCCCCAGCTCAGTAGAAATCAGCCTTAGGGTGTAAGTGTTGAGTAGTAAAATACTTGCTTAGTTAGCACAGGGAGCACATTAGTAATAGGGGTAATAAAATCTAAATAGAGGAAAGTAACAATTCTTGTGACAGTTAACCCTTATTTCACAATCCAGTGTGACAGTCAGTCATAATAACAATACGCCTAATGTTTGGGAGGGAACCCACCTTGGGAAAGAGCTCCACTCCAAGCTGAAGCTGTTCCTGTTACTTGTGGCTGCAGCTCCAAAGAGATCCGTGTATGCCAGTGTTCTGTCAATTTGACGAATTGGTGGTTAGACACAGCACCGGCAACCGATAAAAGTCCGGTACAGGAAGCTTGAGCTGTTTTGGCAGCACAATGGCTAACCAGGACAAAGTTGTCTCTGCCTTGGAGGCGGCCATTTTGTTGGCTAGTATCGGAGCGGAGTATGAATCTCCATTCATAATATCCTGCACCAAACTCTATTTGGTTGCCAGTGTTGTGTCCAACCACCAATTCGTCAAGAACTCCAATTACTGCTGGTTTAAAGAAACGTCAATTTCTCTAACCCATCAGAAAATCCAAATATTTTACTTCCGGTTTCTTTAAACCAGCAGTAATTGGAGTTTTTGACGAATTGGTGGTTGGACACAACACTGGCAACCAAATAGAGTCCGGTGCATGATATTATGAGTGAAGATTCATACTCCGCTCCAATACTAGCCAACAAAATGGCCGCCTCTGAGGCAGTATCGAAGCAGAGTATGAATCTCCACTCATAATATCATGCACCGGACTCTATTCAGTTGCCAGTGTTGTGTCCAACCACTGATTCATCAAAAACTCCAATTACTGCTGATCTAAAAAAAAACGGAAGTTAAATGGTTGGATTTTCTGATGGGTGAAGCCCCGTACACAAGACAGGGAACCTCGACGGGTGGAACACATCGTTCCGCCCGTCGAGGTTCTCTGCCGGCCGTCAGAATCTGCGACCCGCCCGTCGGGAATGGCAACCAGCCATTCATCCTGACGGGCCGTCGAGCAAATAGAGAACCTGTTCTCTATTTGCTCGACGGGTTTCCCGACGGGCGGGGCGAGCAGAGAGCGTACACACGGCCGAGGTTCTCGCTGGAATGCAGCTCCCAGCGAGGTTCTCGCTGGTTTCTGGCGAGAACCTCGGCCGTGTGTACGGGGCCTTAGAGAAATTTACAGGTTTCTTTAAACCAGCAGTAATTATAGTTCTTGACAAATTGGTGGTTGGACACAACATTGGCAACCGAATAGAGTTTGGTGCAGGATATTATGAACGGAGGAGATTCATTCTCCGCTCCGATACTAGCCAACAAAATGGGCATCTCCCAGGCGGCGACAACTTTGTCCTCGTTAGCCGTTGTGCTGTCAAAACAGCTCAATCATCCTGTACCAGACTCTATTCGGTGTTGGCAATTCCTCAAAATCTCCAATTACTAAGGGTTTAAATAAACCGGAAGTGACGTGGTTAGAGTTTCTGATGTGTTGGAGAAATTGACATAACACCGGCACTGTACCGGCCCTCTGAAGGGGGTGAGTACAGTGCTATAATAAGTTGATCAAGTACATATGTCATATACGTACGTACATATGCCTTAGGGCCCCGACCCTCACAATCAGACTAATACCAGTGGATGCGTGGGCCAAGATTTTTCAGCCCCCACAAATTATTCAAAATGATAACATTTCTTTTTTTTTTTAAACCTAGTACAACTAATAATATATGCATTCTAAAGGTCTGAGGGATGAGGGGCACAAGGTGTTTATTGGGCACAAATCATGATTGCATGTAACTGCTCACCAGTAGTTGTTTGCAATCAGTACCTCTGACTGGGCTTAGACCGATGGTTTGCATCCAGGATCGCCAGCTCTTGCCCTATATATGGTGGAGGCTGCCAAGTGCCCAGTGTGTATGCATGTGTAGCATAGAGTGTTGAGGAAGGGGCCCAACTTATGGGAGCCAGTTACATGGCATGGCTTGGGAACCAATCACATAGTACCTTTCAATGAACCAACTTTCTTAAAATTTCTGAAAGTTTACTGGTTGTTGCAGCTTTCCCTGTGCTCCCCCGACATGCCATTCCTCCGTCATAGTCAGGAGTGCAACCTCTGTGTTGCCGTGTTTGGTTCTATAATTATAATTAATATAATTAATAAAACCAACACAGACAGAGGTTGAACTTGATGGACCTGTGTTTTTTTTTTTTTTACCTAATCAACCATGTAACAACTTCAGAATAAGTCCATTTAAATGACTATACAACTTCATTCAAAGACTGCAGGCTTCTTAGCATGGACGGAATCAGTGCAAGGCAGTCACCACGTCTGTTCAGGCTGTGATTGGCAGACAGTCCTGGTAACGCCATTACAAGGGGTCAGTGCTGTACAGCCCTCCTTATACCTTCTGCTAGACCCTGAGGTGAGGGGTTCTGTGCTGTACAGCTGACATGGAGGCCTTCTGCCACCATGGCGTCCGCAGTGGTAGGGCCAATCGCAGCAAACTAGAAAATAAACAAGAGTGGAGAGAAACCGTCAGACAAATCTTGTTCAGAGGATGTTCAGAGTCAAAACACACACAAATGATCAATCAGCTAGACTTCTTCTGTTCAATGGAGCCCATTAAAGTGTACGTACAGCCCAAACCTTTTCTTTTTAAATTTTGGATAGAGTAAGGAAGAAATAGAACCCCTGACATGTTTTTATGGCAGTCCTTGACCCCTGCCAGGTGAATTCACATCTATTTGCCCTGATGACCACTGTTCCCGGGACAGAAAGTCAAGAGAATAGAGGGAGAGTTACTAAAACTGCTGCACACAGAATGAGGTACAGCTGTGCATAGTAACTTGTTTTTAATAGATTATTTTTTTTTTTTTGCGACTTTTTACACAAAGGGTGTTTCCACTGGTTTTCCAAGGTGCAGGAACCTATATATTGTTTAAAACTTTGATTTATAGTGGAAAACTACAGTGAGATAGCTGGGAGGTATACATGTTAGGCAGGGATATCATTAAAATATAAGTTAGGTGCTGTAATTAATAAAATGTACCTTGTAGGTGCCAAGGTGAAGCACGGTGACCAAGTGTTAAGTACCATTGGCTTGCAGCCTTTTGCCACATACACACGGTCGAAATTTCCGACAACAAGATGTTCGATGTGAGCTTGTTGTCAGAAAATCCGACCGTGTGTAGGCCCCATAGGACATTTGCTGTCGGAATTTCCGGCAACAAAAATTTGAACGCTGGTTCTCAAATTTTCCGACAACAAAAGTTGACTCCCCCTCCCCATGTCAGAATACACAGACCAGCGAAATCTGCTTTTTCAGTATGACCATACAACAGAAGCCTGACTAAGGCTCCTTTCACACTGGGGCGGGGAGGTGCGGTAAAGTGCTGCTTTACTGTTGGAATTGCGGTGGTATTTTGTTTTACCCCCCCCCCCCCCCTTTACCCTTCCAAAGATGCGGCTAGCAGGACTTTTAGAGCCGTCCTGCTAGCGCACCACTCGAGTGTGAAAGCCCTCGGGCTTTCACACTGATGAAACAGCAGCCGCTGTTTCAGGTCGGTTTGCAGGCGCCTGCAATAGCGCCTGCAAACCCCAGTGTGCCCCAGTGTGAAAGGGGTCTTGCAACTGACTTCTGTTGAACAGACAGAGGTACACATGTACTGAAATGCGGCCGACCCGTGATGATTGTGTTATATGTATAACCAGCTGAAGGTGTTCTGGAAATACCCAATCACCAGTTTAGAGGAGCTCCATTGCTGTATGGCGGGTTTACCTTTATTTGATGAAGCTTATCAGTGGACAGTTCCTGGATAATACCGAGACAAAACTTCACTCCGGATGGACTAAAAAACACAACACTTGCTGGCAGGCCTTCCTAGATAAGGACATGATAGATGGGTGAAATGTTAGTATAGAAAGCCCTGAAAATGCTGGTGCAAGAGCCGCGCACTGGTATATAAAAGGGTACGTGTATTTTTTTTTGTACACATTTAAGACTAACAAAAATGATTGAAAACCTTGTTTTTTTTAGTCTTTTGAAATCTGAATACTGCATATAAACCCTTCACATTTACTATTTCCAGGCAGCATGTGATGCTCTAGATCAGGGGTCTTCAAACTTTTCAAACAAAGGGCCAGTTTATTGTTCTTCAGCCTTTAGGAGGGCCAGATTGTGGCAAGCAGGGGCAAAAAAAGCCCCGGGCCCAGCATTGGTGAGAATAAATATGGCCTCATAGTTTGCGATTAGTGGGATAAGGAGTAATGCCCCTATTAGTAGGAGTAATTGTATCTCATCATTGGTATCAATGGAAGAAAAAGTGCCCCCTTGTTGGAGTCAGTGGGAAGTATAGTGCCTCATATCAGTGGGAAGAATAAAGCCCTGAGGGCCAGATAAAAGCTAGCAAAAGACCGCAATTTGGAGACCCCTGCTTTAGATCACTTTTTACATACCGTATGTACCAGACTAACCTTACAGAGGAATTCACCTCCATCCGTGTTATTTTTCTTCTTCCCCCTTTTTACTGGCTTTATCTCAAAAAACATACTCAAATGTCCAGCGAACCCAACATTACTGTATAATGCGGCTGCTGCTGCATGCCGGGTTCAACGCCAGCCCAATATGTTATTAGGAGCTGGCTGTCTCCTTCAGGTTCTTACAGCCAGCCCTCCTGACCACAAAGCTGGGCAACTGGGGAGTGTTGAGGGAAAAGACCTGGCAACCTACCTCATTAAAAAATGTGATGGAAAAGGCTTTCAAGTGCATCAGAGCCAGTGTCTATACAGCTGGCCCCCTGAATTGCAGAGTGAGTAACTTGTATAGCGCTGCAAATGCAAACTGAATCGCCTCAAGGCGCTTATTTCCATCCAGTGTCATCCTGATACTTCAGAAGAGGTGGTCTTTAGTTTTTTCCTGAAGGCCCAATGGTTTTCCTCCATGCACGTTTGTGGGTAGAGCATTCCATTGCCACGGTCCTTGGACTTGGCAGAGTGTTGAATAGCCATATACACATACATGTGTATTCATTTAGTTTTATTGTGGTAGATGTGAGCGCAATCAATTTTTTTTTGGTACAATAAAAATCTCTCTAGCAGTCTACAGTGCTATTTAATATGCTCCATTAGCACTGGGCGTTGTTGTTGAGTTGCCCCATTCTAAACAGATTTGTCTGGAGCAGAGACTGCCGGTGTCCTGGGGCATTTCTCATCAGAACACCGACATTGGGCTGCTTTGTATTGGCTCATGAATGTAAACTGCCCATACTGTGCTCTGCTCATACTGAAGTGGGAGACTGCCAAGCCAAACACAATTGGGGGTAAATATATCTATAAAAATTGTCCAGGTCCTTGAAAAGTATTTACAACTGAAAAACAAAAATATTTTTTTGTTTCTTAGAGTGAGGGAGGATTAGAATTGCTGTAGGTTTTTGTCCTGGTATATGAAGTTCTGTTCTGCTGGTTAAATTAATGCCACCAGCTTCATCCTGCTGACTACATTCACCAATGTCTTCCGTTCCATCCAACTGACCCCATCCACCAATGACAGCAGTTTAAATCTGCTGACCCCACCCACCCTTGCCACCAGTTCCATCCTGCTGACCAAATCCACCAATGCCATCCCACTGACCAAATCCATCAATGCCACCAGTTCTACCCTGCTGACCACATCCACCAATGCCACCAGTTCTACCCTGCTGACCAAATCCAGCAATGCCACCAGTTCTACCCTGCTGACCATGTCCACCAATGCCACCAGTTCTACCCTGCTGACCACGTCCACCAATGCCACCAGTTCTACCCTGCTGACCACATCCACCAATGCCACCAGTTCTACCCTGCTGACCACATCCACCAATGCCACCAGTTCTACCCTGCTGACCACATCCACCAATTCTACCCTGCTGACCACATCCACCAATTCTACCCTGCTGACCACATCCACCAATTCTACCCTGCTGACCACATCCACCAATGCCATCAGTTCTACCCTGCTGAGCAAATCCACCAATGCCACCAGTTCTACCCTGCTGACCACATCCAGCAATGCCACCAGTTCTACCCTGCTGACCACATCCAGCAATGCCACCAGTTCTACCCTGCTGACCACGTCCACCAATGCCACCAGTTCTACCCTGCTGACCACATCCACCAATGCCACCAGTTCTACCCTGCTGACCACATCCACCAATGCCACCAGTTCTACCCTGCTGACCACATCCACCAATTCTACCCTGCTGACCACATCCACCAATTCTACCCTGTTGACCACATCCACCAATTCTACCCTGCTGACCACATCCACCAATTCTACCCTGCTGACCACATCCACCAATGCCATCAGTTCTACCCTGCTGAGCAAATCCACCAATGCCACCAGTTCTACCCTGCTGACCACATCCAGCAATGCCACCAGTTCTACCCTGCTGACCACATCCAGCAATGCCACCAGTTCTACCCTGCTGACCACGTCCACCAATGCCACCAGTTCCATCCTGCTGACCAAATCCTCCAACGCTCTCACTTCCATCCTGCTGACCACATTCACCAATGCCCTCATTTACATCCTTCCGACACCATCCACAAATGCCCTCGCTTCCATCCCAGTAACCGCATTTACTAATGCCACCAGTTCCATCCTGTTGATCATATCCATCAATGCCACCAGTTCCATCCTGTTGATCATATCCATCAATGCCACCAGTTCCATCCTGCAAACCACATCCACCAATGCCACTATTTTTTTCCTGTTGACCACATCCACCAATTCTGCTGAAAACTTCTAATAATGCCACCAGTTCCATCCTGCTCACAAAATCCACCAATATCACCAGTTCTGCTGATCACATTTACCAATGCCACCAGCACCTTCCCGCTGACAACAACCAATCTTGATTTCACCAGGCAGGAAGTGAGGGAAATAATGCAACAGGGATACAAACCAGTCTAGCTTCCCCCCCCCCCCCCCACACTATCAAAGAAAAGCATTTTTATTTTTGTTGTTGGCGAGTTCCCCTCACTTCCTGTCTGGTAAAAAGGTTGTCAGGAGGACAGGAATCTAGTGGACAGCTCTCTAATGAAGCCAGATATAGTAGTATTAACCTGCCAGGGGTTCTAACCCTTTCAAGTCTATCAAAAACTATTTCAAATATTGCTGGTTGTCACTGGTGATTTACAGAGATGGCTGCAATAAAACACATCTGCTTCTAGGGCAAGTATCACTTTGCTGGTGTGACAACCAACCCCTGTTAACACCAGAATCAAGGGCATTGCATGCAAAAGACATTGGACTGTTGTGAGGCTGGTCTTGTAGCCTCCTGGGATGTGTGGCATGTCTCCAAGAAGGCTGAAGGCGGGCCGAGACGAGGAATGACGTGTGAGGGGGTACCACCAGAAAAATGTACTTGCTTTCAGAGGAAAAAAAAGGAAGAAAAATCCTGTGATTTTGTTACGAGCTGGGTGGAGAAAGATTACAAGGGTAACTTTAAACTTTTTTTTCCCCCTAAATAGCTTCCTTTACCTTAGTGCAGTCCTCCTTCACTTACCTCATCCTTCAATTTTGCTTTTAAATGTCCTTATTTCTTCTGAGAAATCCTCACTTCCTGTTCTTCTGTCTGTAACTCCACATAGTAATGCAAAAATCCTTTACAATCCCTTTAATTTTCCATTGAAGGTCCCTTTTAACTTGTGGTGTGCATTTTCAAGCCAGTAATGTGGAGTCAAAGAACCAATCTGACAGCCAGACAGAGAAAAGCAATGGCCGCCCACGTTTGTCTGCAGACTGCTACCTTTCAAGCCCTGGTGTTCATAATGCTGCTCAAGGGCACATTTAGCAGTTGTTGCGCAGCTTTTGAACCTCATCAGTCTTTAATGGAAGTTATAAAGAGGCAATACAAGTAATCTCTATTAGCCTCATGTAACATGTCCCCAGTCTCTGACTGTCTTTTGCATTTTGCAGCATGTCTTCAGTCTCCAACCACAGCCGTAGCATGTCCGCAGTCTCTGATCATCATTTCCTCCAGTATGTCTACGGTTTCTGGCAGGCCTCTCTAGCTTTCCATCTACTGAACATTACATGCGGCCCTTTGGTGATGTCCGGGGCCACAGTTATGTTCCCCTATACTTAGTAAGTTGACAACTACTGATTTAAAGTATAGATCTAAAGACAATTCATGAGCACCTGACAGACTGCAATAGCTTTTAATGCAATGGAGTGTGCTACTTTAAAGGACTCCGATTGGTTCCTGTAGTCATTATGGGATATAAAACAAGTGGCACTAGACTGTAATAAGAATCGAGACAAAAGTGCTTTGCTGTTCCGAGGAAATGAAAAATGCAAGGAGCGAAGATTTTCTTTGAGAAGGGAATAAACTTAGAACATTTATTAGATTGTGTAAGGAGGAGCAGTTAATATTAATATACCTGGGTGAAATAATGCGTCAGCGACGGTCGTATATCGGGATGCTGGGCTGTTTGATAAACAGTAATAGTCTCCAGAGGTACATCTGTAATTAGAAAATAAAAATGTATTTCTATAAAACTAGCTGTCTCCCGGCATCGGCCCATTACAAAGACCTACACCTGCAATTTCACCGGGAGAAAATAAGCACTAAAACCACTGGACTTTTCTTATGGAAATCCAGATAATACAATAAAGTATTTGCAGCGTGGAGGATACGCTTCGCAATCCTCATCACAAAGTGAGAAGCCTCCGCAGATTAAGGACGTTTAAAATGCTGATTAAAGAGAGCCGATGCAGCGCTTATGAAGAGCTGTCAGTGTTCCTCCAGCACAACTCCCAACACGTACTTTGTATTTCCCACAATTTTCAGGCTTAGATGAGCTGTGGGCCTTAGGTGGCAGGCGGACCCTCTCTTGGGGTCTTTTATTATCTCCACCAACAGTAAATCAATATGCAAGTGTAAATTCAGCAACTGAGAGCCTGGTTAGTCACCGAATTCACTATTCACGTGGAACTTTACCCAACAAACAACAAACAGACAGGCTTTGTAATACAGAAAAAAAAAAAAAAACACACTACATCTCCTCTGTTTTAGATTATTCTTTCCTGCCTGTTCTGAAAGGCTTCACTGCTGTGTTCCCATACCAGATATGGCGGCGGCTGCACCCGAAGATCGACTGGGGTTGCCAACATTGCAGGCTCCCTGGACAGGTAAGTGTTCATATAGTAAAAGTCAGCAGCTGCAGCATTTGTGAATTGGACGTGGCTTACACCGCAATACATTCATTTGAATGAGGCGGTTCACAGATCTGCGGTGCATTCACACTCCGCATTGCCCATGTGCATTTTCTAGGCAGTGCGGTCTGGCTCTGGTGCAAACTTAGGACCATTATCTTCTATGGGCACGCATCTGATTCGCAGATGTGTTCCGTTGTGAACAGGATGCAATCCTGACCTGATCAAAAACTGACGTGAAGTGCTGAACAATCGATTTTCTCTTTGCAGGGAAAATGGAGCTGGAATTCGCACCGGACTGGTGTGAACCCAGCCTTAGGGAAACTAAATTTCACATGTCATCCGAGTTGTGCTCTCACAAGTCAGATCACGTCACACCAGTTTGAATGGGGCCTAAACCTAGAAGCCGATTGGTTACTATGCACAGTGTGCTCCAGTTTTGGTGAATCTCCCACAATTCTGCTTTGTATATACCATATTTATCGGCGTATAACACGCACCCTAACTTTCAAGCGGAGTTCCAACCACAATTAGCATTTTTTAAATGTATGTCCTTTCATCATGCGTTTTTATACTATAAATGCGGTCACTTACTATTTTAAAATCCCCCACCGCTCCGCCTAGTTATTCAAAAAAGATAGTTTATAAAACTATGTCTACACCGTTGTCATTTTGCTTGTGGGCATTGTGAAGCCTACAAGCACTTACTTCCTGGAAGTCTTGGATGGAAAGTGATAATTGGACAGCGCACTGCATCCTGGGAAATGATGACACACATTTCCCAGGAGCGTTATGCCGCGTACACACGATCATTTTTTGTGATGAAAAAAAAACGACGTTTCAAAACTACATTTTCCAAAACGACGTTGCCTACACACCATCGTTTTTCCAAAATGCTCTAGCAAAGCGTGGTTACGTAAGACACGTTCGACGGCACTCTGTTCCATTGAAGCTCCGTCTCATAACTTGCCTCTGAGCATGCGTGGCTTTAAAAACATTGTTTTCAACATCGTTTTGCCCACACACCATCACTTTTTATGACACAAAAAACGACACAAAAAATAAAAAGCATGTTCGAATTTTTTTTTTGGTCGTTTTTTTGAAGACATAAAACGACGTTTTGCCCACACACGGTGATTTTATATGACGTTTTTGAAAACGTTGGTTTTTTTTCCATCACAAAAAATGATCGTGTGTACGCGGCATTAGAGGGAGATGATGTCAGAATCCTAGGTGATTTCAAAGGCAGATTTCATGGGACAGCATAGCAACAGGCATTTCCAGATAAGTAAAAAAAAAAAAATGTTTCTTTTTCCTTTTCCTTTTTTAGGTCTAATGAGCACAATAATGAAAAAAAAATTGGGGATGGAAACTCCACTTTAAGAGGGAAGTTTCAGGAAAAAAACTTTCCATAGCCCCCTACGTATAACACGCAGGCACAGTTTACCCTCCATTTTCAGGGTAAAAAAGTGAGTGTTATACGCCAATAAATACAGTATTTTGCATCTTTGCATGCGTTTCTTCGATGCCCTCTATAACTCAAAAAAACATACGGTACAGCCACACAGCTCACTTTTTATTATTAGAATTCTTACCCGTTTCTTTCAGTCTTTTTGGAAGGACTTCCCTTTTCAGAGCCCCACAAGGAAACAAAAGAGGACCTGAATAGGACATGTTCTCTGGAAAAAAAAAGAAAGCAAGACTGTGATTTTTACTTGTTTAACAAAATAGATTTTGCCCTTTGGTTACCTCGGTTTAAAAGTTCATATTTTTTACCCATAGAGAAACAGTGTGTGAGGTCAGGGCAGCAACTGGAAGACTTCAGGCAACCTCTAGCCTAGCCATTCTCCAGCAGGAGAATGACTGGCACCTCAGATTTTTTTTTTTCTTTTTTTTTTTTAAACGGGTCAATACAAAAATGCCTCTATGCCAAAAAACACATTGGCCCAGATTCACAGAGCAATTACGCCTGTCTAACTGGTGTTAGACAGGAGTAATTTCAAATTTTGCGCGCCGTATCACTAGTTTGAATCCTCAAACCATGATACGGCGGCTTCGGGCTTCGATCCGAGAGGCTTAAGTCTTCGTAAGCCTTCGGATCTACGCTGCGATATTTTTGAGGCCGCTGGGAGGAGTTTGCGTCGTTTTCATGCGTCGGGATATGCAAATGAGTTTTTACGGCGATCCACGAAGGTACGAGTGTCCCTCGCAATCGCCTATGTCATTTTTTGGCTATGTAATGTTAGAGGAGCTTTTTGCTGGTCTAACAGTGCGTAACCCATGTAAAGTATGGCCGTCGTTCCCGCATCGATTTGAAATTATTATTTTTTTTTTTTACGCAACTCGTTCGGGAATAGGAATGTACGTAAACGACGCTACTACGACGTAACGACGTGATTTCGCGCAATGCACGGCGGGAAATTTGCGAACGGAGCATGCGCAGTTCGATCGCCGCGGGAACGCGCCTATTTTAAATGCTTCACGCCCCCTACTCGCGCAGATGGATTGCGACGGGAGAAATACACTACGCCGCCGTCGTTTACTGGACAAAATCTACCTGGATTCCACGTAGAGCCAGGTAAAAAACGGTGGCGTAGTGTATTTCTGATACGCTACGAGAATCTAATTCTCTCTGAATCTGGGCCATTGTTTTTATATCTCATTTTAGTGGTGGTGCTGGAGGTTTACACTGTAATAGTTTAATTTTATATGTATGATTTTTTTGCACAAGCGCAGTATTTCTTTTGTATGAACATCAAGGGGTTATGTCATGTGATCCATTTTTTTTTTTTATCAGTAAAGTATATTGTTTGCTTCTGATTCTTTTGTACACAGGATTTAGAGATGGTGGGGGGGCACCCATTTTTTTTTTCCCTTTTTATACGGAAAGAATTGCAGCTTTTGAAAATCTATAATGGGGTTATATAACCAAAGCAGAGACTTACAGCTAGTGCTTAATAGAGTTCCTTGTTACTAAAATATTCACAAACTTCAAACATTTGTTTCATATAAACAGATGCACAGCAGTGTCCCCATCATAAGTTGCGCATCCCGGCACGGGCTTGCAGCAGCCGCAAGATCAATTCCGAATCGGCATCAAGCGACACGGAGAAAGAAAGAAAAAAAAAGAAACGCTCTTTAGAAAAATCAATGCTTGCATGAGCTGTAATAAAGTGTGGAGGAAATATACATTATTACTGATCTTTTTAAAGACATAATTCATCCTTCTCATTTGACATAACACAGTGTGTAACCAAGAATCCTTTGATCTCCATGGCTTCAAAATCTTTCATTTCATTTTCAAGAGAGGTGAGCAAATTGATATGTTGGTAGATGGAAATGCTAGAAGTGAGAGAAGTTATTTTGCCGAGTTAAAAATAACCAGATTTAGTCACAAACGAGATTGCCTATTTCGCTGAGTGCATCAACAGATTGTTTGTCACTTCCTAAACGTAGAGATGTTCAAGTAAAGAGGTATTTATTTCTCCACGGATTAATCGCTGAGTGAACACAGGCTCCATTTAAAGGGAACCTGTACTTTGACCACATTAGGCAAGGCAGAAGGTTTCCATTTAAAGTAGATCAAGTAGTCAAACCAATTTTTTAACATTGTGATGGAGTAAAAAGCATGAGATGCATCATTGGGGTCACTAAAGTTGGGGTACGTGGGAGTCATGTGCAGAGATCTTGCCTTAAAGCCATTTGCTGCCAGGGCCATTTTTCTTCTTGCTCACATTAAACCTGACATTTTAGGCTTAAAATGTGGCTTAAAGTGGTTGTTAAGCCACTACTATAAAAATCTCCCATTCTCCTCTGTAACATAACATTATGCGCCCCATGAGCCTGTGTTATATAAAAAATCTGCCAATCTGTACGTATATCACAGTGTCTCCCGGCGCTCACGTGACTCCTCGGCTCTCTCCTCTGCCCGGATGACAGCTATAGTGGGCAGGGACGAACACTCCCGCTGATGTCAGCCAGGGAGGAGAGAGAGCCGTGGAGTCACGTAAGCACCATGAGACGCTCCGATATAGGTACAGATCGACAGCTTTTTTTATATAACATGGGCACATAACATTGTGTTACAGAGGGGATGAGAGGATTTTATAGTAGTCATAAGAGCAGCAGGTGGGCGCTGACACAAGCAAGCGGGGAGGGGGGCACCCTGTTTGTGCTGCCTTTTTTTTTTAAATAGCCTGTGCACAGATGCTCTGCCAGTCTCTTCCAGGCATTTGGAAGCTGGCAGAGACCAGCAGCGCTTCTGCAACCAGCTTCTGGTGGGTGGGCACTGTAGTGCACAATGGCATTTGTGTGCGTGTGCTCACATCCACTATGCGTGCGCACACGCACTGCAAATTTGCGGCTTAGTAATCCCAGGAGGCAGCAGGGCCAGGCATAGGCCGGAAACACAGAATTATTGCCTTGCAGCAAAAAACGAGCAAAAACAGTTAAAGATAGAAGTACATTTTTTTAAGATTTGTGTAAGAATATGGGAGAGGGACAAAGTAACACATTTTGGTTTAGGCGAATTATGTTCCACTTTTAAAAGAGGAACACTGGACTGTTACCCATTTTATCTATAACTGCATGGGAATTAAAACAATTTTTGCAAGGCCAAATATTTGTCAAACATTAAGGCCCCATGCACACGAGACGCTGGTAAACTCGAGTTCAGAGGCGTTTGGGCATTTTTTTCAACTGCCCCTGAACACATTTAATGTTATCCTATGTGTCCATGCACACAATCACGTTTTTTGGCGTTTTAAAGCAGTTGGGTTTAGGGCCGTTTTTTCAAACCCAAAATTTTGGGTTCAGAAGCTTTTGGCGTTTTCGCGTTTTCGCGTTTCAGCCGCAAATCGCGGCAAAACGCCGCTAATCGCGGCAAAACGAGGTACCGGCGTTTTGCCGCGATTTCGTTTATAGGCGTTTTTAAAGGTGACCTATTTTTTTTACATTAGAAATCTCAAAAATGATGGCAAATGATGAAAAAACAAAAAAAAACTAAACAACTGTAATTGCTTGCATTGCATTGTGGACAATCCACAACTTGTGGCAGGTGACGTGGCCAGGTGACATGACAGGTGGACAATCAACAACTTGTGGCAGGTGACGTGGCAGGTGATGTGAACAGGTGATGTGGCAGGTGACGTGGCAGGTGATGTGAACAGGTGATGTGGCAGGTGACGTGGCACGTGGACAATCCACAACTTGTGGCAGGTGAAGTGGCCAGTTGACATGACAGGTGACGTGGCCAGTGGACAATCCACAACTTGTGGCAGGTGACGTGGCAGGTGATGTGAACAGGTGATGTGGCAGGTGACGTGGCAGGTGATGTGAACAGGTGATGTGGCAGGTGACGTGGCACGTGGACAATCCACAACTTGTGGCAGGTGAAGTGGCCAGTTGACATGACAGGTGACGTGGCCAGTGGACAATCCACAACTTGTGGCAGGTGACGTGGCAGGTGATGTGAACAGGTGATGTGGCAGGTGACGTGGCAAGTGGACAATCCACAACTTGTGGCAGGTGACATGGCAAGTGGACAATCAAAATTTAGAATTTTTCAATTTTCGTATTTTTCAAATTTCTAATTTTCTAATTTTCGAAATGTCGAATTTCGACATTTTCGAAATCTTTCAAATTTCGAATTTTTCAAATTTCGAAGTTTCAAATTTAGAATTTTTCAATTTTCGAAATTTCGAATTTTTCAATTTTCGAAATTTAGAATTTCGAATTGTGAAATTTTCGAAATTCGAATTTTTAAATTTCGAATTTTCAAATTTCGAATTTTCAAATTTCGAATTTTCAAATTTCGAATTTTCAAATTTCGAATTTTCAAATTTTCAAATTTTCGAAATTTTGACATTTCGAATTTTCTAATTTAGAATTTTTCACATTTCGAATTGTTCAAATTCTGAAATACGAAAATTGAAAAATTTGAAATTAGAAAAAAATTTCAATTTTCGAAATTTCGATTTTCGAATTTTTCAGTTTTCGAAATTTCGAAATTCGAATTTTTCAAATTCGAATTTTTCAAATTTCGAATTTTTCAAATTTCGAATTTTTCAAATTTCGAATTTTCGAATTTTTCAAATTCGGAAATACAAAAATTAAAAAAATCGAAATTCGAACATTTAAAAATTTAGAATTTAGAATTTTCGAAATTCGAATTATTCAATTTTCGTAATTTAAAATTTCGAATTTTTCAAAAATTCGAAATTTGAAAAATTCGAAATTCAAAATTTCGAAAATTGAAAAATTCGAAATTCAAAATTTCGAAAATTGAAAATTGAAAAATTCGAAATGAAAAATTCGAAATTTGAAATTTGAAAATTCGAAATTTGAAAATTCGAAATTTGAAAATTCGAAATTTGAAAATTCGAAACTTGAAAATGCGAAAAATTCGAAATTGGAAAATTCGAAATTTGAAAAATTCGAAATTTGAAAAATTCGAAATTCCAAATTTCGAAAATTGAAAAATTCGAAATTCAAAATTTCGAAAATTGAAAAATTCGAAATTCAAAATTTCGAAAATTGAAAAATTCGAAATTTCGAAAATAGGAAATTCGAAATGTTTCAATTTTCGAATTACAAATTTTTCAATTTTCGTACTTCAGAATTTGAAAAATTTGAAAATTTAAAAAAATTCTCTGGATAAGTACGCAGCTGGACATACATATTGGTAAAATAGCCAACTGAAAATCTCTGTGCCATCAACGGATGGGTCCAATAGTGATGAGCTCTGCCAACGGATCTCTCGCGTAGTTTGCGACGGCGTTGAATCCTCAGCAAGAGCAACGTATGGACAATTTCTTGGCATATATTCAATATGGGATCCATTTCAAAAAAGAAGAATCAAATGAAAGTATGCAAGTCTGCATATGAAAGTCTGCTGCTGCTGCTCTCTCTGTTGAAAATGGCAGAAATAGTTAAAAATATATAGCTTTCAGAGCTTTGGGAGGGTCTACAATGTCTGTGCTATAAACGCTGATAGCCGCAAACGCGGCAAAACGCGGTAAAACGCGGCAAAACGCCGCGAAATTCGCGGCAAAAACTGGCGTTTTAAACGCTGGTTTTTGCCTTTGAAAACATGAGTTCAAATGTGTTTGCATTTGCTTCTCGTGTGCATGGGGCCTTAAGCCTTGTCTGTTTCGAAAAAAAATAATATAGTTACTGCTGACAAAATGGACCATAGCAAAATTATAAAAATTGCTCTGGTTCATAAGGGATATACAAGTGTGAGCACTAAAGTGGTTAAAAATCGATAGAATCTCCCCACCATAAGGGTCCTTTCACACGTGCGGACCGTTTTTTAGGTCCGTTTTTTTCATCAGTTGATCAGTTTTTTCGTCCGTTTTTTCATCCGTTTTTTCATCCGTTTTTTTTTTTTATTACATATTTTGATGAAAAACGGATGTTAGCGGATCGGATGTTAAACGGATCGTCCGCTAACATCCGTTTTTCGTCCGTTCCGTTTTTTTGACGGAAGAAAAAAAGGGTTTTCTTCCGTTCAAAAAAACGGAGCTTAACGGAGACGGGTGCAAACGGCCGTTAGCGGATGCTCATCCGCTAACGTCCGCTATCCCATAGGGATGCATTGCGGTCCGTTTTTCATCCGTAAAAAAACGGACGAACGGTCCGCACGTGTGAAAGGGCCCTAAGGGTAGGTGGGCAAAGAATTTAGTAACAATTTTAGAAGGAAGACAACACTCTATTCCCAGTAGGAATAGAAGAACGACATCAATGAACATTTCAGTTATTCTTTGAAAGCCATTCCACGCAAAACTGAAGACTTGAAATGCAAGTTTTTTTGTGATTACTTAGAACTAGATAACTTGGAACTAGATAGATTTTTTCATCATCCTGTTTCCCCAAGATGCTGAATTTCTATCATAAAAGCACTTCCTTCCCTCTTCAGTCGTCTTTGAAGTCTGTAGGTGGAAGAGAGAGAGAGACACTAGGAGGTCTATGTTGCCCAATATGAATCAAAGAATCTGGACCAGAAAGTAAAGCAGTTCTAAAGGACTTGAAGTGAGAAGTGTTCAGTTTTTTTTTTTTTTTTTAAGACTAGCTGCTTTGATGCAGAATTAACACTCATTCCGTTATCTACAGTCAAGCTGGTTATGGGCATACGATCGCACCAATCTCATGGCTGCGCCTGTTCATAAACTGTTAGAGAAAGTACAGGGTAAAATATAAAATCGTGCCCAAACCTTCCACAAAAGATGGCCCCGGGACACATGAGCACTTCTCCTTCCTCCCCTTTTACTAAACATATACCACCCCACCAGCCACTAGGCATCAGTGGCAATTTTGAGGGGGGAAGCAAACAAACCTGGCCCCCCCACTTACACTAACCCTCCCCCCAGTGCTCGATCAAATGATCGGGAAGGCCGCGATCCATGGCCTTACCTTATGCGGGGAGAAGGTTGCGGAGGGAAGAGCCCAGGCCACTGCTTCTCCTTCCAGGCAAACAGGGAGTGGGTCCTAAGAATCCCTGGCCAATTGGGTCTCAGGACCCAGGACCCGCTTCCTGATTGGTTGGGAGGAGAAGCAGGAAGACATTAGCGAATATTAATTCGCTAATGCCACATAAGTGGGTGGGCCCCTCTAATCACATGCTTCCTAAAAAAAAAAAAAAAAAAAACACACACACACACAACACACACACACAACACACACACACACACTGAAACCAAGCGCTCTGTATGGCGATTTTCGCCCCACGTTTCTCTGGTCACCTTAACCCCAACACACACTGCAAATTGTTACAGAAGACACTGAAAGAAAAAGATCATGCTTTTTAAAGCGGAGCTCCAGCCGCGATTTTTTTTTTTTTAAAGTCAGCAGCTACTAACAGTTTAGCTGCTGACTTTAAATAAGGACACTTACCTTGTCCTACTTGCCCGCGCTGATGGGCCCCCCGATGCCGGTCCCACGATCGCTCCGGGTCCCGCGCCGCCATTCACACTATGGGAAACAGGCAGTGAAGCCGTACGGCTTCACTGCCCATTTCCTACTGCGCCTGCGTGAGTCTCACGCTGGCTTGTGAATGGGCGCGCTGCTCTCTGAGAACACACACAGTTCCCAGAAAGCAGCGCGCCCCATTCACAAGGAGAAGGACAAGAAGAAAAAGCACCGCGGAGTGGAAGAGGCAGATTACGGACTTCCGCATAGCAACAGGTATTTCGGGTGAGTATTTTTATTTATTTTTTTCAGGTTTTTTTTATTTAATTTTTTTAAACAACATGGCAAAATGTTGTTTTCCTGGGTGGAGCTCCGCTTTAAGTGAACCAGGGGTTATTATTATTATTTTTATGACAGATGACGGAACACACAGTGACAACAACTTACTTGAGCAGATGTGGTCTGCCAGCTTTTCTGCATTGCCAGATGCCTCCCCTTCTGAAGACAGGCCAAGGTCCTCCACTGGAACACACAACAGTATATATCAGGTAAAAAACAAAAAAACAAACACACATGTTCAGAACATCTGCCCAATACCTATACATTTTCCCATATTTGCTGCAGGTATATATAAAAAAAAAGAAAAAGGGGGAGGGCTCTTCTGCAAGCCCACCCCATGGATGGTGAGGGCGGAGAGGAACTGGAAAATAAGCGAGGAGAAAGAAGAGAAAATGAAAAAACGTGGCTCATAGACAAGAGAAAAGGGGGAGGGCGGGTAGGGGGTAACTCAGAACCCCTAAAGGGAGAAATCACACAAGGCCCAAACAGGTCAGTTGGAGTGAGGGGAACTTTTATAAAGAGATTCATGGTATCCTTGGCATGTGAATTATTCACAATACTGGACATTCGCTCATGAAGCCTCATCATGGCGAGCTGAATTTCTTTTAACATGCACAAAGCAAGTTTTGGGAATCCAGTCTGGACGTTACTACCTGGTGCATATTGCCCCGTCACTTAGTTGCGGGTGGTGGGCAAAAGTGCACCATCCAGCCCTGATGCCAGTGAGTGACAGGGCCGTGCCGAGAGGTTCCATTTCGGGGAGTATGCACCAAGGGACAAATGCTCAGAACCCAAACTGCTTGCATTCCAGGCATTGGTCCTTGGGCACATTCTTCCTTCAACATACATACCTCTAGCCAGCAGCAGCAGCAGCAGATTCTCATTCTCACAAGCTGTGAGCAGCGGGGCTGGACAGTGAAGCTGTGCCCTCCACCTGTGCCTAAACACCGGAACACTGGTGCACCGGGGCTAAACATCCAATGTGCATGGGGCCTTAATGTTTTAAATAATGTGTTTTCCAGCCTGGTGACTTTTGATCTCTTATATTGGTCAGGGATAGCTCCAGCTCTCCAAGGTTGCCCACCCTTGAGATAGATGTAAAGCCCATTTTAATTTTTTTAGGAAAATTTGAAATCGTCTTGATTGCTATGGAGACAACGCAGATGGTTCTTATTGAAGACACTCAAACAAGTCTGACTGACTATCACACAAGAGTCACACTGCGACCCAGGCCTGACCATCTGTCATTAGTGGCATTCAAATTGTTCATATTGCTTCCAAAAGTGCCCCACATTTGACCAGCGTTCCGGACGGGCCCTTGAGCTGTTACACAACGCTTAAGAGACGATTAACTAAAATAAGGAGATGCTATCATTTCTAATCATCGCCATTTCAGCCGAGCGCACTTTACACAAGGCAGAGGAAAATAAAACATTACGCTGCAGCTTATCAGACAGGAGGAGATTGACATCTGCTTCTGTTTAAATATTTAGAAGATTGTAATTAGCCAACAATTAAAACTTGTTCAAGAGAAAAAACATCTCAGATAGCGTGATGATGAAGGTAATTTAAATGCTACTCAGTGCAATGAACTTCGATAGAGACATGGCTGCATTAAAGATTCATTTGATGAGAGAGTAATGACGCCATAGATTAGAATACGCCGCTACAAAGATTAACAGGCTCTTTCATTTCAAAAGCGTGAACAAGGTGCATTTACGAACATGTGCTGGAGATAAGAAGGAATCTGGACAAACCTTTCACTATAAAAAGAAAGGCCTTATTCAGACGGGCGCTGGCACCCGTAGTCTATAAATGAGTGCCCTGTTTAAAGTAGGATACACACTATAAGAAAATCGGTGAACGATCTTCCAATTCAGAACGGATAAAACGCAAATTCATACGAAAAATTCCCTTATGACAAAAGGCTTTTTTTGTTTGTGATCATGCCCAGTCTTTCTTTTCTGATTTTTCTTGTACGGAAATTTGTCCCTTCAGGAATTTTTGGTCTGAAAATTCGGAATCGGCTGTTGAAAGTTGTGTACACACTAAACGTAAATCGTACAAAAGTTCCTCACACGAAAATGTTCCACTGATTTTCTTATAGCGTGTGCGAGCCTTTAGTGTCTACAGGTGCATTCATTTCCATGGGGAGGCAGCAGCTGCATGAAGATAGCTGCTCATCCCAATTTAACAGCCATGCGGGTGCAGGTGAGCGGCATTGAAAAGCAGACAGTCTGCGTTTAGAGCTGCTCACTTGTGTGGCTGTCAAAATGGGATGGGCGGCACATATAGGAGATGAGTGGCCTGCCAGCACGTAGAATCTGGCAGCTGAAGCCCCTCATTCACGAACTACAAATTCCAGTATCCATCTGAAGGAGTCCATACAACCACTACAGCCCCAATGAAAAGGAAGATATGAGATAACTTAAAGTGGTCGTATGCCCACCAATATATCTTTACATAATCCTTTGTTTTTTAATGCAATGGCCCCCCTGTGACTGCTTTATAAAAATAATGCTGTATATACCTTGTTTACAGAGCGCTGATCTGTGCTCATTGACCCGCACCTATCTCCTCTCTCAGCCCGACAGATGCAGTGGGGACAGGGCCAGGGATTCACCGCTGACGTCAGTCAGGAGGGGAGAGGGAGAGAGGGGGAGAGGGAGAGAGGGAGAGAGGGAGAGAGGGAGGGAGGGAGGGAGGTGACCCTGCCCACTGCATCTGTTGGGCCCAGAGAGGAGATAGTCACTGATATCAGATTATTTTATCTTTTTTTTGCCTGTTTTGTTCTACAGGTTCTTGAACCATCCCTTGTAACCAGTGAGAGAAAATGTCCCTTTTTTTTGTTACGAGCGATAGCTGTCTAAAGCAGGTATGAACAATCTGAAATTCAGACCTTTCAATGGGATCACCAAAACAAGGGCCTCAGTTATTTGAAAATCAATTCCTCTAGATTTTTGTATTTGATATTTTATTGCAGGATTTCTGGAAAAATGCCACATTGATAACCAAGCAAGCTCTTTCGTTATTTAGGTACCCACCGCTGTCTATGGAGTGCGGACGTGGACAACGTGCATATGCAAAATTCCATCAAGGGCACAAGGGACAATTCCGGCAATAAATACTATTTTCAAAGGTGATTATTTTGCTGCCCTATCTTATAGTTCCAGTCTAGTGAAGAAGGTAAGCTTGGCTTTTAAATAATTCTGTGTGTGTTTTAGCTTCTATATCGCAACATTTGGGTCAAGTTAGGTCAAGCAAAAACAATCAGCTTTGCCATCATTTTCACTGACCTTTTGCACATAACAGTGTCCTTGTCAAATGGTTTACCTCAAAAGCCTAAAGGTCAGGCTAAAAAGCATTGCTGCAGAAATCTCAGCCCTGCAATTAAGCCTCGATTCCTGGTCTTCTAAGGAGCTGCAGAAAAATAAAAGGTAAAGCAACACAGCAGAAGCTCAGACTCACTCAAAACAGCTGAATACCCCCAATGTATGTCTGCCTTGAATGATTTGGCTTATGCCATGTTGCAGTACCTTCATTTTTTGAAACTGCATTTCTGACCTGGTCTTCTGACCAGGGCTCAAGGCTTAACTGCAGCTTGGACTGCCTGGCAGCAATGGCTCTCCATCAGCAGCAGTGGAGAGCCAGTGAGGAGGAGACCAGAAGACACAGCAAGAAACATGTAGTCTTAGCGGCACAATGCACAATACGAATGTATAGGCCTGCAGAACGACAAGAGCCACAATTCCCTCTATACAGAGGAGAAGGACAGAATTTTTTCTGGGCTTCCGTTGACTCGATGTTCACCGAAGCGCGACGAGTCTTTCAAACGGAGGCAGAATGGCAGTCCGCCTATTTAAACGTGGAAGATTGCCGTTCCTGCAAAGCATGGACAAGGATTTATGCCTTACCCTCATGAAAGCACCTCCCATAGTACACATTTACCCTTTTATTGACCCTGATGTTAACCCCTTCCCAGCCAGTGTCATACAGTGCATCCGAAAGTATTCACAGTGCTTCACGTTTTCCAAATTTTCTTACGTTACACCCTTATTCCAAACAAAGCGATCAGGGGAGAAGGGCCTTAGTCAGGGGGTGACCAAGAACCCAATGGTCACTCTAGCAGAGCTCCAGCATTTCTCTGTGGAGAGAGGAGAACCTTACAGAAGAAAAACCTCTCTGCAGCACTCCACCAATCAGGCCTGTATGATAGAGTGGCTAGTAAATGGCACATGGCAGAATGCCTGGGAGTTTCCCAAAAGGTACCTGAAGATCTCTCAGACCATTAGAAAAAAAATTCTTTGGTCTGATGAAACAAAGATTGAACTCTTTGACCTCAATGGGAGGCATCATCAGCTGGCCAATACCATCCCTACAGTGAAACATGGTGGTGGCAACATCATGTTGTGGAGATGTTTGTCAGTGGCAGGAACTGGAAGACTAGTCAGGATCAAAGGAAACCTGCTCCAGAGTGCTCTGGACCTCAGACTGGGGTGAAGGTTCATCTTCCAACAGGACAACGACCCTAAGTAGCCAAGATAAAATGTATAACTCTGTGAATGCCCTTGAGTGGCCCAGCCAGAGCCCAGACTTGAACCCGATTGAACATCTCTGGAGAGATCTGAAAATGGCTGTGCACCGACTCTCCCCATCCAACCTGAGCTTGAGAGGTCCTGCGAAGAAGAATGGGAAAAACTGACCAAAAATAGGTGTGCCGAGCTTGTAGGATCATACTCAAAAAAGACTTGAGGCTGTAATTGGTGCCAAATGTGCTTCAACAAAATATTGAACAAAGGTTGCGAATACTTCTGTACATGGGATTTTTTTCATATTATTTTATTTAATTAAAATTTCCAAAGATTTCAAACAACTTCTTTCATATTGTCATTATGGGGTATTGGTTGTAGATTATAATGAATGTATTCCATTTTGAAATAAGGCTGTAAACACAGCAAAATGTAAAAGTAATGAAGCTCTGTGAATACTTTCTGGATGCACTGTATGTACAATGACTGTGCATATTTTTAGCACTGATCCCCAAAATGGGAATGTCCGTCGCAATATGGCAGTCCCGCTATAAGTTGCTAATCGCCACCATTAGTAGTAAGAAAAAGTATATAAAAAATATAAAATAAAAATATCCCACAGTTTGTAGACTTTTGCACAAACCCATCTATACGCACATATTTTATAGCAGAAAGTAAAAAGTGTTGTTGTTTTTAGCACAAAACAAAGAGAACTGTCAAGGTGATCAAATACCACCAGAAAAAAGCTTTGTGGAAAAAAAATGACATACATTTTATTTGGGTACAGTGTCGCACAACTGCGCAGTTGTCAGTTAAAATAACGCAGTGCCGTATCGCAAAAAAATGGCCTGGTCATAAAAGGGGGTAAATCTTTCGTGGGTTAAGTGGTTAAGCATTTCCTGCAGAATTATGTGGTACATTTGTTTTTTCTGACATAGTTCTGCTTTAAAGGGGTTGTAAAGGTACAATTTTATTTCCTAAATAGCTTCCTTTACCTTAGTGCAGTCCTCCTTCACTTACCTCATCCTTCCATTTTGCTTTTAAATGTCCTTATTTCTTCTGAGAAATCCTCACTTCTTGTTCTTCTGTCTAACTCCACACAGTAATGCAAAGCTTTCTTTCTGGTATGGAGTGTCGTGCTCGCCCCCTCCCTTTGGACTACAGTAGAGTTAGGAAGCCAACTAACACACAGCTCCTTTCTCTATCTGCAATGTAGAGAGAGTCCTGACTCTCCTGTATTCAAGGGGAGGGAGCGAGCACGACAGTCCCCACCAGAGAGAAAGCCTTGCATAACGGTGTCGAGTTACAGACAGAAGAAGAACAGGAAGTGAGGATTTCACAGAAGAAATAAGGACATCTAAAAGCAAAATGGAAGGATGAGGTAAGTGAAGGAGGACTGCACTAAGGTAAAGGAAGCTAGTTAGGAAAAAAAAAAATTGTACTTTTACAACCCCTTTAATGTGCTTCGTCTTCCTTTGTTGCCTTGGTGGTATATTTTGTCATTGTCATGCTAAAAAAAAACATCCATGATTCATTTTCAGTGTTCTGGTTGAGGAAAGTAGGTTCTGATCCAAGATTTTACAATACATGGCCCCGTCCATTGGCCCCTCAATGCGACAAAGTCGGTCTGTACCTTAGGCAGAGAAACAGCCCCAAAGCATAAGGTTTCTACCTCCGTGCTTTACTGTAGGGATGGTGTTCTCAGGTTCATAGTCAGCATTTTTCTTTCTCCAAACACAGAATCCCCCTCCTTAACCACTTAAGGACCTGCTCATGTACATATACATCGGTATTTTAAAGATGGATATCTCGGTAACGGCAGCAGCTGTGGCCACAACCGAGGTATCCGCCGTTAGCATGAGAGGTCCTCTTTACGATAGTGGTGGTCTCAGCGGTGGATTCGCCGTAAGATCACTGTTATCCGACTTCCGCCGCTTACGGGAGCCGTCAATAGCGGCGGAGGCGATCGGGTCCTGCTGTCTGATCTGTGGGCATGCGAGTGAGGGCAAGATGGCCCCCAGCCGTCCCCATAGCATTGCAAGGCGGAAGTGACGTCAAAACGTCAGTCCCGCCCATGCGCCTTAAAGAACCTATTTTTTTTTTTTTAATGACAAAATGTCCATTTATTTGTTTTGCATTTAAGTCTATGTATGAGATCTGAGATCTTTTTGACCCCAGATCTCATATTTAAGAGGACCTGTCATGCTTTTTTCTATTACAAGGGATTTTTAAGCGTGACATCTTGGGTATCATTTTACTCAGCGTAACATTATCTTTCACAATATATAAAAAAATTGGACCAAATTTATTGTTGTCTTATTTTTTTATTCGAAAAAGTTTTTTTTTCCAAAAAAAGTGCGCTTGTAAGACCGCTGCACAAATACGGTGTGACAAAAAGTATTGCAACGACCGCCATTTTATTCTCTAGGATGTTTGAAAAAAATATATATAATGTTTGGGGGTTTTTAAAGTAATTTTCTAGCAAAAAATGTTTTAGTTTTGTAAACACCAAATCCGAAAAACACCCAAGGTCCTTAACCACTTAAGGACCGCCTTCTGCATATACAAGTCGGCAGAATGGCACGAGCTGGGCACATGCACGTACAGGTACGTCCTGTACTAGTACCCAGCCGTGGGTCACGGGGGCGCGCCCGCGGCACGCTCCTGTGACCCGGTCGGAAGCTCCGGGACCCGATTATCGCTGGAGTCCCGCGATCGGTCCCCGGAGCTGAAGAACGGGGAGAGCCGTGTGTAAACACGGCTTCCCTGTGCTTCACTGTGGCGGCTGCATCGATCGTGTCATCCCTGTTATAGGGGGACACAATCTATGACATCAGACCTACAGCCACACCCCCTACAGTTGTAAACACACATTAGGAAACACATAACCGCTTCAGCTCCCCCTTGTGGTTAACTCCCAAACTGCAACTGTCATTTCCACAGTAAACAATGCAATTTAAATGCATTTTTTGCTGTGAAAATGACAAAATGACAATGGTCCCAAAAATGTTTCAAAATTGTCCGAAGTGTCCGCCATAATGTTGCAGTCACGAAAAAAAAATTTGCTGATTGCCGCCATTAGTAGTAAAAAAATAAATAAACTAAAAATGCAATAAAACTTTTGTAAACACTATAAATTTTGCGCATACCAAGCCATAAACGCTTATTGCGATTTTTTTTTACCAAAAATAGGTAGAAGAATACGTATCGGCCTAAACTGAGGAAATTTTTTTTTTTATATATATTTTTGGAGGGATATTTATTATAGCAAAAAGTAAAAAACATTGCATTTTTTTCAAAATTGTCGCTCTATTTTTGTTTATAGCGCAAAAAAATAAAAAAAAAAACTGCAGAGGTGATCAAATACCACCAAAAGAAAGCTCTATTTGTGGGGAAAAAAAGGACGCCAATTTTGTTTGGGAGCTACGTCGCACGACCGCACAATTGTCAGTTAAAGCGACACAGTGTCGATTTGCAAAAAGGGGCCTGGTCCTTTAGCTACATTTTGGTCCGGGTCTTAAGTGGTTAAAATGACACACGTACAGTCATGCCAATGAACATCTAAATGATTGAGAGACAGATTGAGAAAGTGCTGTGGTCAGATAAGACCGTAATTGACCTCTTTGGCATTAACTTGACTTACAGTGATTAGAGGAAGAAAAATGCCGACTCTAAGAATGCCACCTCTACAGTCAGTCAGGCATGGAGGTGTAAATAATATGTGTTGGGGCTGTTTGTCTGCTAAAGGTACAGGCCGACTCTGCCGCATTGAGGGGCCAATGGACAGGGCAATATAATGTAAAGGGCTCTTTCACACGTCCGTTCAGTTTTTTGGATCAGTTTTTTCCCCCTTCAGTTGATCCGTTTTTTCATCAGTTTTTCGTCAGTTTTCCGTCCGTTTACATCCGTTTCCGTTCCGTTTTTCATCAGTTTTTCATCAGTTTTTTTCATCCGTTTTTTTTTTTTTTTTTTTAGAACTTTTTTTTTTTTTACATATTTTGATGAAAAACTGACGTTAGCGGATCGGATGGTAAACGGATCATCCGCTAACGTCCGTTTTTCTTCCGTCCAAAAAAACGGAGCTTACCGCAGACGGATGTTAACGGACGTTAGCGGATGCTCATCCGCTAACGGACGCTAACCCATAGGGAAGCATTGAGGTCCGTTAACGGACGTCCAAAAAACGGACGAACTGAACGGACGTGTGAAAGGGCCCAAAGTCTTGGATGAGAACCTTCTTCCCTCAGCCAGAACACCAAAGATGGGCCGTGGATGGGTCTTCCAGCATGACAATGACCTAAAACATAATGCCAGGATTTAGAGAAGATCTGTAAAGAAGAGTGGATCAAAATCCCTCCTGAGATGTGTGCAAACCTGGTCACCAACTACAAGAAACGTCTTACCTCTGTGATTGCCAACAAGGGTCTCTCTACCAAGTACCAAGTCATACTTTGCTTGGGGATTAAAAAAAAAAAAAACCGTATTTTACTCACTGAACTGCAATTTGATTTATAGCATCCGTTTTATGTGGGTTTTTTCTGGATTTTTGGTTGATATTCTGTCTCTATCATTTAAAATACACCTAATAAAAATTATAGACCCTTCATTTCTTTGTAAGTGGGCAAACTTACAAAATCTGCAGGGGATCAAAGAATTATTTTCCCCACTGTATTATCTGATAATAAAATAATTTGTGTATTGCAGCTTTTAAGACTGTGTGCCTAATCAAGCTGTATCCTTGTTTAATGTATTCAAAACGTAATCAAAACGTAATCAAATCTAAAGACAACAAAAAAATGCAGACCTGGCAAATAACAGAATGCCAATTCTGAACCCCACCCAGCTCTTATGGTCTTGTGGATGGAGTTGGGAACTTACCCAAGGAAGCCGTTGCTTTGCCAACTACATAGACCGGTTTGGAATTCCATTTGTTTTTCAAAGAATGCTCCCAAGCTGAAAGGATGTAAAACCAGGAAACACATCAGCAAAGAAAAATCCCAGACAAATAAAAGGATAAATGATATCTACGGCATGATCATCATCATACATTGCTTATCATGGACAGAAAAAGGATCTGTCCATGTAGAGCTATATAGCCAGATGTTAATGTCAAAGAGCCCAAAACATATATTTATTTTTTATTTTTTTAAGTGCCAAAGTTTTTGTCCATTGTGAAAGAATTTCAGAATTTATCTTACACTCTTATGACTCATCCCCGCTCCTTTCCTGGCAAACTCTCACAAGAGTGAGTGAGAGAGCTCTGTGCATTACAGGTGAAACTCAAAAAATTAGAATATCGTGCAAAAGTTCATTTATTTCACTAATGTAACTTAAATGGTGAAACTAATATACGAACTCAGAAAATTGGAATATTACAAGCAATCAATAAAACAAGGATTGTACACAGAACAATATTGGACCTCTGAAAAGTAGAAGCATGCATATGTACTCAGTACTTGGTCTGGGCCCTTTTTGCAGCAATTACGGCCTCAATGCGGCGTGACATGGAAGCGATCAGCCTGTGGCACTGCTGAGGTATGATGGAAGACCAGGATGCTTCAATAGCGGCCGTCAGCTCTTCTGCATTGTTCGGTCTCATCTTTTTTTTGGCAATGCCCTATAGATTCTCTATAGGGGTCAGGTCCAGGGCCGGCGCTAGGCATAGGCAAGTCAGGCGGCTGCCTAGAGCGCCAGGGTAGGGGGAGCGGCAAAATCCGGTACCCCAGCCATTCGCTGGGGATTCGGATCATCAAAATACCTCCTGGACCGGAATTTTAGAAAAAAACTTCCCTTTGGCGCCAGGGCCGCCAGGCTGGGGGGGGGGGGGGTTTGCGCCTGTGAAGACATCACCTTCACAACGCTATTCCCAGCCTGCAGCGCTGTAGAAGCGGCAGTGAGATGAGGGGAGAGAGCTGGGACAGCAGCTGGCCGGAAGTGCTGCTTGACAATTGATGGTGGAAGTTGCTGTTGAACTGGCCAGGGCGGGTGAGATGGAAGCCCTACATGCAAGCCGCATGCTTGCTATGATGTCCGATCGCCCCCCCCCCTCCTCCTGGTCGCTCGGGGTCGGGATCTGTAGTGAGATAAGGAGAGACTGGCAGCAGCGCCGTTCTCCTTCAGTAAAGACTTAACCCCCGCTGGCTCAGGTACACAATACAAGCAGGACGCTCAGTGCTGCAGCATGCACCCTGTCACAAGAAATTAAAAAATGTACTCTAGTCTCTGCTGTCAAGTTTACATTGCACTGTATACAGAGGGGGAACTGGTTTGTGTGTGTGGGGGGGGCAGATATGTATGTATGTGTGTGTGTGTGTGGGGGGGGGGCAGATTGTGTGTGTGTGGGGGGTACAGAGTGGGAACGTGTGGGGGGGGCAGATTGTGTGGGGGGTACAGAGTGGGAACATGTGGGGGGGGGCAGATTGTGTGTGTGGGGGGGTACAGAGTGGGAACGTGTGGGGGGGCAGATTGTGTGTGTGTGTGGGGGGTACAGAGTGGGAACGTGTGTGGGGGGTACAGAGTGGGAACGTGTGTGGGGGGGCAGATTGTGTGTGTGGGGGGTACAGAGTGGGGGGGGGATATTGTGTGTGTGGTGGGTACAGAGTGGGAACGTGTGGGGGGGGGCAGATTGTGTGTGTGGGGGGTACAGAGTGGGAACGTATGGAGAGGGGGGCAGATTGTGTGTGTGGGGGGTACAGAGTGGGAACGTGTGGGGGGGCAGATTGTGTGTGGGGGGGTACAGAGTGGGAACTGGTGTTGTCGGAGAGAGATGTGTGTGGGGGGGGGTACAGAGTGGGGCCTGGTGTGTGTGGGGGGGACAGGTGTGTATGTGTGGGGGTACAGAGTGGGACCTGGTGTGTGTGGGGGGGGTACAGAGTGGGGACTGGGGGGTACAGAGTGGGAACGTGTGGGGGGGGCAGATTGTGTGTGTGTGTGGGGGGTACAGAGTGGGAACGTGTGGGGGGGTAGATTGTGTGTGGCGGGTACAGAGTGGGAACGTGTGGGGGGACAGATTGTGTGTGTGTGTGGGGGGGGGAATATTGTGTGTGTGTGGGGGGTACAGAGTGGGAACGTGTGGGGGGGGGCAGATTGTGTGTGTGGGGGGTACAGAGTGGGAACGTGTGGGGGGGGGGCAGATTGTGTGTGTGGGGGTACAGAGTGGGAACGTGTGGGGGGCAGATTGTGTGTGTGGGGGGGGGTACAGAGTGGGAACTGGTGTTGTCGGAGAGAGATGTGTGTGGGGGGGGTACAGAGTGGGGCCTGGTGTGTGTGTGGGGGACAGGTGTGTATGTGTGGGGGTACAGAGTGGGACCTGGTGTGTGTGGGGGGGGTACAGAGTGGGGACTGGGGGGGACAGAGTGGGAACTGCTGTGGGGGGGGGGGCAGATGTGCATGGAGGGACAGAGTGGGACCTGATGTGGGGGGGATATATGTGTGTGTGGAGGGGTACAGAGTGGGAACTGGTGTGGGGGAGACAGGTGTGTGTGTGTGTAGAGGGGTACACAGAGTGGGAACTGGTGTGGGGGAGACAGGTGTGTGTAGGGGGGTACAGAGTGGGAACTGGTGTGTGGGGGGGGGCAGATGTGCAGGGGGGTACAGAGTGGGAACTGGTGTGGGGGGGGTACCGGTTGTGCAGTGGGGTACAGAGTGGGAAATGGTGTGGGGGGACAGATGTGCAGGGGGGTACAGAGTGGGAACTGGTGTGGGGGAGACAGGTGTGTGTGTGTAGGGGGGTACAGAGTGGGAACTGGTGTTTGTGGGGGGGCAGATGGGCAGCAGGGTACGGAGGGGGAACAGATGTGTGTGTGTTGGGGGGGGGTTACAAAGAGGAACTGATTGTGTGGGGGAAGGAACAGATGTGCAGGGGGTACATATAGGAACTGATGTGTGTGTGTGGGGGGGGGGGGTTTAAGGGGAACAAAGGTGGGGGGTGCAGAGGGAAACATGTGTTCAGGATGATACAGTGATGAGGTGATCTGAGGTGTAAAGGTGGTAGAATTTGGTTAATCTTAGACCTAAAAATACAGGAATTGGGGTGATTTGAGGTGTGGAGGTTCAAATACCAGTTTTGTATAAAAATAAATGCAGATCTTTTTGCAGGTCAAAAAATGTGCATTTTTTTTTTTACTAGGAACCTAGCATTGTTAGTGTATTTGTTGCTCGTACAGGCAGTCAGTTACACAGTTGGGCTCCCTGTATACTGCTCTAGCCTGTGGACCACGGCTGGCGTGAGGAAGCGAGCCGTTGCCATCCTTCTAGTTGGAGAGATGTAAGGGAAGGAAGGGATTATAGCGGTGCCTGGGAATGGAATTATATATAGAAACCATAGGTCATCTCTTCGGAACTCCAAGCCCGAGGTACACATTTTGATGTCTATAATCAATTTGTACTTGATTTGCTAAAATTTATTTTGACACGAAATGTGTTTCTCTTTGGCTCCTCCCACTTCCTCCAGATACAGGGTGTGGCTATGGGGACTAAATGTGCCCCTAGCTACGCCAACCTGTATCTGGGGGGGTGGGAGAGAGAGATCTTTTCGGCCAAACATTTGTTGGGTCTGTTGTCCAATGTTATAAAATGGCATAGATTCATCGACGATATTCTCATTTTCTGGTCCGGTAACAGAGAAGAACTCAGTTCTTTGATGAAATTACTCTCAATAAATAACTACAATCTCAAATTCACAATGGAATGTAGTCAATCTTCAGTTAATTTTTTGGATTTAAAAATACATATTGATTCAGCCGGTCAGCTGCATTCGTCCCTCTTTCGTAAGCCCTCAGCGGGCAATACCATTCTTCATGCTCATAGTGCCCATCCAGCACCCCTTTTGGATAGTATTCCTTATAGTCAGTTTTTGAGACTCAAAAGAAACTGCACAAGAAATGAAGATTTTCTCACTGCAGCTAATCACCTATATTCACGATTACACCTTCGTGGATATAGTCGTTCTCTACTCAAAAAATCCTTTAACAAGGTTCAGAAACTAGATCGTTCCACCCTTGTTCACTCCTCTACGATGAAAAAATCAAAAGATATCAACTCCATTAGAATTGTAACTCCGTTCTCGAATCAACATGTAGAAATGAGATCTATCTTCAAAAAATACTGGCCCCTACTCACGGCAGACAATACTATCTCTAAATATATAAAGACCTACCCAGAGATAACTTTCAAGCGAACACCCTCTCTTAGGGATCGCTTAGTCAAAAGCCATCATGACAGGATGGACACCCATCCAGCTACATCCACCGGCACTTTTGCATGTGGACGATGCGATATCTGTCCCTTCATTACCAACAGTTCTGCTACTCTTCTGCCAAACGGCAAATCGCACAATCTAAAACATCGCATAACATGCCAATCTATAGGAGTCGTCTATCTGGCCACTTGCCAATGTGGAAGCTTCTACATTGGCAAAACTAAAAGGCCATTTTTCAAGCGTATCAAGGACCATATGTCTCCTCTGTATAAACGATTAATGACCACCGCCCTCAATAGACATGTAGGTTGCCTACATGATTTTGACATTAACTGTATAAAATTTGCAGCTCTCGAACATGTCCCTCCACATGTTCGTGGGGGAGGTATTGACCAGACCCTACTGCAACTCGAGACCAGATGGATCCATGTCTTAAATGCTGTAAAATTTCCTGGGTTGAACGAATATATAAGTTTCAAACCCTTTTTATAATTTTTTTATAATTATAAAATCTATATAATTTTTATTCTGTTCCATATACCCTTATAATATAGGGCTTTGATATGATACTGGTTTCACCACGGATCCATCCCTTCTCTGACTTCGCTCCAGGCATCTGGCCTTATCCCCTCCCCCAAATGTCACTCTATCTTCCCCTCCAAATCAAACCCTGCATTCCAACTTATGTGGATACCAATGTGGGCCCCAACTTTCTCTTTAGGGGCCTCCTGCGTCTTAAGTCTCTAACCAATTGTCGCATTCCCAAAGTTCTTGTCACTCCCTCTGGAGTGATCCTTATTTTGGGAATTGTTTTCTTTAATTACTTGAGAATTTGATATGATAAATAAGCTGTTTATCTTTAATATCTCTCCACATCATAATCATATCAAATTGGAAATATATAATTAAGATCTACCAAATAGAGTAAAAACCAGGTATATTTTATGAAAAATGCCGGAATAGAATGTTATTATATATATTTTTTCTGTATATCATCTATATGTATTTGTTTATATGCACTCTTTGTGTGGCCCGGGTCCGTGGCGGGACGGACTTGCCAATTGGGGATCCAGCCCATTATTGGGAGTGGGCTCTTTCCCCCACATGGTCCCTTCACCTAACCCCAGTTTGGTTCTTTCCCCTGTTCTCCCCTCCCTCCTTTCCCCCCTTCCTTTTCTCTCTTTTCCTTCCTCTTATCTTTCTCCCCCATTCTTCCCCCTTTTTCCTAGTGAGCTCAATACCCCTTGTTATATCCTGGTACATCTGGATGTTCTTCTTATTCACATCATTCTCTATATAACTTTATATAATTGTACATACAAGTATTAATTAGTTCAATCTGAATAAGTGACTCCGTTTTGAATTTTTTTTTTTTTTTTTTTCTTTATCTCTCCAAACTATTTATTAGCAACGCTCTGCACGCTGTACGTTGCCATGGCGGACGGATGGGCGGCGGGCTTTTAGGTCGCGCCCCTCCTCTCCCTGCCTGGAATGGCGCTTTTGTTTGTTTGCTGCGGCAGCGATGCGCGCGCTGCTCTCTCCTTTATTCGTTGCTTCCTTTGTGCCCCGTGACTGAGCGCCAAATGATGGCGTCACGACGTTTGTCGACGCCGTGATGCATTGTGGGATCTGTAGGCGGCAAACACAATAGCCGTGGCGTCCTTGTGACGCAACATCTCGCAAACTGGGTTGGCTATTTAAAGCCACGCTAGTCTCAACTACAACCCTACCTGCTAGGACGAATATCCTGTTGTGTGGCAACATCAAGGTAATTTTTATACCTATAGAACCATATACTCCTGGTCTGCCTGCCTACTCAAAGACCCCCTTTTTTGTTTTTATGCTACCTTTCTTCTTATTTAGTGCTTTCTTATTCCAAATTCCATCATTGGAACCTCCTTTCAGTAGACACTATCTGGCACGTTATGTCCAACCCGTTGGAAGGTTGCTCCTTAAAGAAAGACTGTTGTTGTAAGTCCTTCAATATCTGTTCAACTTTCTATAGATACGCTACTGCTTGTATGTTGCATTTACATTCCCCTTTCTTTCATATTTTAAATATCCTTTTATTTTATATTTTTTTACTGTCCATAGTGTTCCCTTGACTTCCATCCTTTATTGACTGGACTCTCCTTATGCTACGTGCCTATGGCACCCTGCACTTAGTTCCTGGAAACCTTGTTTTTTACAAGGATCAATGCTATATTCACCACATGACGCCCTGATCACCTGCCTAGCTGATCTGCCAGGTGATTTATCTATCCTTCAATTCAGTCCAATAGCACTGACTTTTGAAGGTAGGTACCATCATATCACATACTATACATACTTTGAAGTCTCGCTCTGTAACATGTCCACGACATGTTTACTCTATTATATATATATTATTTTTATTTTTCCGTATTTATGATGTTTTCCTTTATTGTCAACTATTAGATTCATCTGTGTGCGTACAAGTTATCTCCCATATGTGAAGGCATCCTTCTGCCCTATAGGAAATTATTTTCCCTTCAAAAGGTTGATCCATATGTGAGCAGGTTCACCATCCGGGTAGGTTATATCTTAAAATTCTTTATAAAAAACTTTTTCTTTTTTATGCTTTCTCTTCTACAGGGGGTTTTTCTTCCTCTCTGTTGTTTTATTCGCACCAGTGCTCTCACACCTGCGAATAATCAGTTAGGTGAGCCACGAAAGCTTTTCCTTCCCCTGTTTTCCTGATATACCTGGTGGGGTTGGTGGGTACCTAGGCCGTATGCGTCCCGCCGCGGACCATAGTCACACCTTTCATAATGATGTAGATGTGAACCATCTTTTGTTTTTGTTTTTCTTTTTTTGTTTTTTGGCTTTGTACTTACTGTAATATATGTTCTAATCTTTTAAAAAAAATTCTTCTCTGTACTAGAGTTCTCATAACTGGAACGATCCGGCTATAAAATCCCCTGAAGAAGCCAAACTTGGCGAAACTAGTAGGGTTGTCTGGATCATTCATCATATATTCCAACGAGTACTCCCAACTGTGTTTTTATATTTTGTTATCTTATGGTCTGTTTTTGTGTTTTTTTGTTTGTGTGCGCTAATTTATTAAGTAATTTACATATTTAAAAATTAAAAAATCTTTTTTGTACTTCATATTGACGCAGTCTTCTTTGGTTTCTATATATAATTCCATTCCCAGGCACCGCTATAATCCCTTCCTTCCCTTACATCTCTCTAATGTTTTTTTGGGATGAGGTGCCATATATTTAAAAAGGACTCTGGACCACCAACCCCATTTTCTCTTCCATCCTTCTAGTTGTCTTTTGGCTGGGTCCAGAGGCACATGTGCAAGCATGTGGACCACGGCCGAAGAAATAAGTGAAGAGGCACCACAAAAATTTCAGTGAGGGGCGGAGCGAATGGTGGGGGGGCGTCAAAATGAGGCTTCGCCTAGGGTGTCGAAAATCCTTGCACCAGCCCTGGTCAGGTCAGGCGAGTTTGCTGGCCAATCAAGCACAGTAATCCCACGGTCATTGAACCAGGTGTTGGTGCTTTTTGCAGTGTGCCATGTCCTGCTGGAAAATGAAGTCAGCATCCCCATAGAGCTCGTCTGCGAAAAGAAGCATGCAGTGCTCCAAAATCTCCTGGTAGACGGCTGCGGTGACCCTGGACTTAATGAAGCACAGTGGACCAACACCAGCAGATTACATGGCTCCCCAAATCAACACAGACTGTGGAAACCTCACACTGGACTTCAAGCATCTTGCAGTGTGTGCCTCTCCATTCTTCCTCCATACTCTGGGTCCTTGGTTTCCAAATGAGATGCAAAATTTCCTCTCATCAGAAAAGAGAACTTTGGACGACCACTGAGGAACAGACCAGGTCTGTTTTTCTTTAGCCCAGGTAAGACGCTTCTGACGTTGTTTGTTGTTCAGGAGTGGCTTAACACGAGGAATACGACATTTGAAGCCCATGTCCAGGATCCGTATGTGTGTGGCGACTCTTGATGCACTGACTCCAGCCTCAGTCCACTCCTTGTGAAAGTCCCCAAAGCTTTTAAATGGCCTTTTCCTGACAATCCTCTCCAGGCTGCGCTCATCCCTACTGCTTGTGCACCTTTTTCTTCCACACTTTTCCCTTCCACATAACTTTCTATTAATGTGTTTTGATACAGCACTTTGGGAACATCCAACTTCTTTTGCAATTACCTTTTGAGGCTTTCCTTATGGAGGGTGTCAATGATGGTTCTCTGCACAACTGTCAGGTCAGCAGTCTTTCCCATCATTGTGATTCCTACTGAACCAGACTGAGAGACCATTTAAAGGATCAGGAACCCTTTGCAGGTGTTATGGCTTAATTAGCTGATTAGTGCAGGACACTTTGAGCCTAAAATATTGCACCTTTTCACAAAATTCTAATTTTCTGAGATTGTGGATATGGAGTTTTCGTGAGCTGTAAGCCATAATCATCACAATTATGACAAATCATGGCTTGAACTATCTTGCTTTGCATGTAATGAGTCTATCTCATATATTTGTTTCACCTTTTAAGTTGCATTAGTGAAATAAATGAACTTTTGCACGATATTTAAATTTTCCGAGTTTAACCTGTAGGTCATAAGCCCAGACGAAGAAAGAGGAAGTGGGCTGTATAAGGTATTTATTTGAAAAAAATAAATTATTACTATCCAAAAGTTAAAACAACAAGGGCAGAAGATTTAATATATGGAAAAAAAAGGCGGCTGAAGTTCTGCTTTAATGTCACCAAAACAGAATGTACATGGAAATCTCCCCATCAGGCACAAAAAAAAAATACAATTCTGTAACAGTTTTTTTTTTTAGCCATCTCCAAAAAGGATAAAAATATAAATAAATAAAGTTAGCCTGAATTCTACTTTAATTTAAAAAAGATGAATATGTGATGTCGGGTGATTGAAGTGGATGGACGGGCCTTGTAAGCAGACCTATCTGTGGCCAGACGCTGCCGCTTGCAATCTGAGTCTTGTTGACGTCCTGACAAGCAAATTTACATAAATGCAAAATCATGGAATCTTATTTTCATTTTCACCTCAATGTTCTTCACCTCTGCAATTCAATGCATTTTAATGGTTTATCTTCCCCTCCTCCGGTGTAATTATCTAAAGGTACCTCTTCCCCTTTTGCCGAGTTAATGCTTTTTTATTGGTAATAAAGAAGGAAAAATAAATACAAATGCCAGGGGCTAATTTTGTGCAAAGGTTTCTAATAACCTTCTACAACATATTAGCAATGATTAAAGATTTCACGGTGTGTGATTTTTCAGCTTAAAAATCAAAGGCCTAATTAAAAATCTAAATGAGACGGCAATATTACATTTTTCGAGGAGGTTAATTTACAATAATTTCTTGAGTGGGACACTCTAATTGAAAACAAAATGCTGTTATCTTTATTTAATTAGAAGCTGACATCACAGGCTTATTGGAAATGTCACCATAGGCTGTACAAATCGGCATTAGACAACAGAGTTTATGGGAAGGGGACGTCTTCCCCGACACAATTTACATAATGGCAAGTCCTCGCAATTAGGAACGGAATCTAGCGGGATTTATGTACCGAGGTCACAAATATCAACACCAAGTTTGTATAGATTGAGGCCCAGCCGCAGCTCATCCATTTAGCCTTGGTTACCATGTAACAATAATAGTGCAAGTGGTATTATCTGCGTTGTGGTGTAGAATTTAAATATAAAACTGAAGCTGTTGACACACAAAGGTAGTATAACAAAAACCTCAGATAGCAAATGTGAAAACAATAGTGTAGCGCCTAAATATGCAATGAATATATTACAATATAGTAGAAAACCTTGTAAGGCATGCAAGTTGATGCAAAAATAGAAAACAAAATAAAAAATAGCAAAATAAAGTCCCACAATGTGTGTGATCAGAAAAAAAAAAAAACTGTATGTAACAAAGCCAGTGCTCGTGACAATGCTTCTCAGAAGGTGCTCCAGTGACCAGCCACCAACAGTAAGTGAATTAAAAACTCACCAGAGCAAATGGCTACCATTACAGCAGCAAATGAGCCTAAGCCAACATGGAAGTCTGACAGGAATCACTGTGGTATGTGAATTACAACGGCATCTCCTCATCTGGGGGCAGAGATTCTGCTGCGGACGTAATGCCGCTACGTGATCCTGACATGTAAGGGGGCGAGGAGTGCTTGCATTAAAGGGGTGTTCCAGCCAAAAATGGTGTTTATTAAAAGTCAGCAGCTACAAAAAGTGTAGCTGTTGGCTTTTAATAAACACTCACTTACCTGCTCCTGCGTTCCAGCGACGCACCGACCGGGGCTCCGCTCCTCTCCCCCCCTCCCTGGCCCACGTCTCCATTCAGACTGTGGGCACCCAGCCGTGATAGCCTTCGGCTTCACGGCCGGGCACCCACTGCGCATGCGCGAGCCGCACTGCGCGAGCCGCACTGTGCATGCGGCGCGGCTCGCTGCTGATTGGAGAGGCGTTCGCATGGGACCTGTCATGTGTCCCATGCGATCGCCTACAGGGAGGGGCTGGTGTAGGCGATTAAGCTTAATCGCCTAACCAGCCCCTCGGCGGAAGCAGTAAGTGGGACAGGAAGTCCCACTCCTCCTGAAGCCCCCACTCCCCCCCAAAAAAATTACATGCCAAATGTGGCATGTAAGGGGGAGGGGAGTGGGATAAGCGGAAGTTCCATTTTTGTGTGGAACTCCGCTTTAAGGTAAAAAATGTTTAGGTGTCGGCATCGACCCCTCAGCCACCCTTTCAGGGTTGGCAAACTATCAGTAAATTTGCAAACAGCCTTTTTTGTGGGTTTTTACTGGATTCACTGTTCTTTTTTTTTTACTTATCTTTTATTTTTGTTTTCAATAAAGAAAGATGACAACAAATAGTATACAACATCTTATAGCAGATATATATATACATATACACATCAAATTACCAATTCCTCATATTTCATCTTCTACCGATTATTGGTCTATACACCCATCCTTCCCCTTTCCTCCCTCTCTTAAGTTACTCCCCCCTCCACCCCCCCCCCCCCCCCCCCCACCCCAAAAAAAAAAAAAAAAAAAAAAAAATGAAATACGAAAAATTCTTCTTCTCTCTTCCTCCCTTCCTCCCCCCCAGGTCCCCTCCCGGAGGCCTCCTCCCTCATTCCTCCGCCATAAGTCTCTTCCCCTCCTCTGTTCTTATAAATTGATTCCAATTTGACCAAGTTTCTTTATATTGCGCCCTCTTATTATGAGCAGAAAGAACCAGGTCTTCCAATGCTCCTACTTCCTGGGTCCGATTAAGCCATCCCGCGATAGATGGGGGCCTTGGGTCCCTCCACCTCAAGGTAATACCCGCCCTTGCCGTATTAACCAGATGACACACTACCGACTTCCTGTACTTCTGCTCAGTAATCTGTGATACATGCAGCAAGAAGAAGGCAGGGTCATCTGGAATCGGGTCTTCAGTACATTTTTGGATGATTCTCCGTACTTCTTCCCAGTACTGTCTGACCTTTCGGCATGACCAACACACATGTAAAAGCGTTCCTTGTTCCTCCCCACATCTCCAGCAGTTTTCCTCTACATCGTTATTAAATTTATGTAGCCTTTCTGGGGTATAGTACCACTGGGTTAGAAGCTTATAGTTAGCTTCTTGGGTTTTCGAGCATCTTGAAGTGTTAAAAGCCCGGGCAATTATTTGCTTATGCTGGTCTGGGCTGAAACTTCTCCCCAAGTCCCTCTCCCACTTACTAATGCTCGGCATCACATATTCTTCTGGGGGTGTGTTCAGAAACCCATACATTTTGGATAGCACTCCCGAGAGTGGCTCCTCCCCGCTACAGCTTCTTTCCAGTGCCGTCAGTTGTCTTTGAAATTCTATTGCTTGGCCCAGTGATCTCAGGAAGTGGCTAACCTGCAATGCCTGCCACATCCTAAGCTCAAATGGGCCTCCCTCCCTCATTAGCTCCCCTATGGAGGGCGGATTCACTGTTCTTAACTGTATGTTACTTTTACATGTTTGATAATAAAAACCTACTACATTGTTGGAATATTTTTCATGCTCCTTTTGAGCTTTATTTACCCTTAGTTGGAAGCACTTGTGGAGATGCCATTGTAATAAAAAGGGGTTTTAAAGGTAAATTATTTTTTTTTAAAAATAACAAACATGTCTCTACTTACCTACTTTGTGCAATGAAATCACAGAGTGGCCGGGAACTTCCTCTTTTTGGGTCCCCTACCGATGCTCATGGCCCCTCCTCTCTGGCCAGTTCCCCCATGGGGGTACTCATGCGTGCTTGCACGCGAGTCTCTCTGCTGCGTCCATTGATTGACAGCACAGCGAGCCAATGGCTTCCGATGCCCCAGCAAAGCCAGGAAGGGAGAAAAGATCTGCAGACGTGCACAGTGCTGGATAAAATGAGGTCTTGGGTAGGCAAAGGCTGCAGGGCTGCCAACTTTTAGTAATTCTACGAACAGTTTGTAAAATCCATACTTTTTGCATCTGTCCTTGAATATATTATGGCATTCACGGACAAATGCAACATTAATGGATTTTACAAACTGTTTTTAAATTTACTGAAAGTTAGCAACCTTGAAAGGGTGGCTGAGGGGTCGATGCCGACACCTAAACATTTTTTACCTCAATGCAAGCACTCCTAGTTTTGACAGGTACCCAGCTCCAGCTTCTTCTCTCGTCGTCTAGGCGACTCCTCCTCTCCCCCTCCATCCCTGCAAACTTCTGGGACACGTCACATGTCCCAGAAGATTGTCCAACCACTGAGAAGGCGCAGCCCACACTTGAAATGCTGGTGCCCCGCAGAGCGAGAGAGTGAGGCTTCAGGTGGCCGCATCGCTGGACCGCAGGGCAGGCGAGTGTCTGTCTATTAAAAGTCAGCAGCTACACTTTTTGTAGCTGCTGACTTTTATTAAAAATGTAAAAACGACTGGAACGCCACTTTAAAAGGGGTTGTAAACCTTTGCATTTTTTCACCTTATGGTGAAAAAATACGTTGCTGTGTCTGGAGCCCCTGTTTTACTTACCTGAGCCCCAAATTTCCATGGACGTGATCCCGCGTCGCTCTCCCCACTGCTTCTCAGCTCTTCATTTGATAGATTGATAGCAGCGCAGCCATTGGCTCCTGCTGCTGTCAATCAAATTCAATGAAGGGGCCACCGGGGGGTAGGGCCGAGTCATATACTCGGAGGCTTTGGACACTGAGTGTATGACACAAGATCGCGCCTGCAAGGTAACCCCCACAGGTCCCAGAAAGCTGCAGGACCAGTCAGATAGCACAGCGGGGGTGGCAGATGTACAGTGAGCAGCTGGCTGTGAAGCCACAAGCAGTCACAGCCGGCTGCCCACCGTTAGTAAGCTGACATCAGTGAAGAAACCTGCTAGGTGAGGATAGCTGGATCCGGGACAGATAACTGTCCCATTATTACAGTTTTTGTACCTACTAACTTTTAATTTTTCCAAAAAAAGACTGAACAACAACTTAAAAACACACTTAGGCCATGTACACACGATCAGACCGGTCCGATGAGAATGGTCCGACAGAAAAAATCCCATCGGGCCAGAACGCGGTGACGTAGAACACAACAACGTGCTGAAAAAACAAAGTTCAATGCTTCCAAGTATTTGTCGACTTGATTCTGAGCATGCGTGGGTTTTGGTCCGATGCTTTTGTGTACTAACCATCGTTTTGGTCCGACGGACAGGTGTCCATCGGACACATTTTAAAGCATGTTTTAAAACTTTGGTCTGATGGACAACAGTCCAATGGGCCGTACACACGGTCAATTTGGTCCTTAAGGCCAGTTTCATCGGACCGGTCTGATCGTGTGTACGTGACCTTAAAGTAAATCAGACCCAAACTACTATAGTTTTCAAAACGACTTGACTAATGCAGAAATCTGAATATTCAATTTTAAACTTTTATAATTGTGTAGGCTTGCTTATGCTGTATTTTAGTCCCTTATTTCAATTTGCTTAGGTTGTATTATTTGCATTTTGGCATATAGGTTCACTTTAACCAGCCCCCCCCCCCCCCCCCAATATACTTAAATTTTTATTTAAAAAAAAATTGGGTGTAATTTTCCCCACTAGTCCTGTCTACATAATATATCCCCACCTTCCAGTAATATACATGATACAGTTAATACTGTGCTTGTTTGCCAATTAATACAAACTGTGGCGCTCAGTTTTTTGGCACCAAGACTTGTTCTCCTGCTTGAACATGAAGTGGAACCCCTGGGGCTATATGGAGACGAAAACTCTTCCCAGTGATGTGTGCTGATGAAAGTTTTTATTCCTCAAAGAGTCGCAGAGCTCGGCCAGCTGAGACTAGATGCCAGAACAGAGAATAATGAATTATCATGCCTAGTTAGATCAAGGGTCTTTTAGCGCTGGTGACTGAAAGCGAGAAGAAAGCCCACAATTCAGAGAACGGTTTTCACACCAATTCACTTCACAATGTGGGCTAATTGTCTGCCAAAAACACCTCCTGTGCCTACAAACAGTTGGCAAAACACCACTTATGTGCAGAGACATCAGCCAAGGAAGCATGGGATGGTTCTAAGATAAAAATGGATATTACATATTGATACATATCGTGAATTGTGCAGAATCCACTGGTAGGTACCAAATATCAGTAACAAAGATGGCCCCTGCCCCCACCTATAACTGGCCTTCACAGCAAGAAGCACATGGAAGGGCCAAGGCATGAAAGACAAAACCAGAGAACATTCCCAGCTCAACTCACCAACCAATCTGCTGACCAACCGAATTAACCTGTCCAACACTATGCGTTAAAAACAGGGGTTTAGTTAGCACACATTTGCAAACGCATGCGTAAACTGCAAGATCTTTTCATGGCACTTCTGTGTATTGCATGCCATCCTAACACCTTTTAGAAGGACTGGGCTACCTCCAGGCCCAGCTGCCCCTCATCTATTCATTAGAATGCTTCCACTGTGGAGACGCTCATAAATTCAGTAGTGTTAGGACTGCAAGAAATACACAGGGTGCCGTGAAGAGGCCTTGCAGCTTACGCATGCATTTGCAAATGTGTGCTAACTAAACCCGTTATTTTAACGCGGACTGTTGCACAGGTTAATTTGGAAGGTCAGCAGACTGGTTGGCGAGTTGAGCTGGGAATGTTCTCTGGTTTTGTGTTTCAGGCACCAAATATCTCCTCTGGAGGCAGGGGTAGGGAGATGTCTGACGTCAATTTTGTTTGGGTACAAAATCGCACGACCACGCAATTGTCAGTTAAAGCGACGCAGTGCCGTATCGCAAAAAAAAAAATCGCCTAATTAAGGGGGTAAATCCTTCCGGTACTTAAGTGGTTAAAGAATGTTATACAGCACAGTTCTTGCGCTGTTCAATTGGCCCCTTCTACTACCTGAAATACCTGGCTGATCCTGCCTGGTTCTGCCCTCCCTCCTGTAAACTGACTTGACACCATGGTCAGTTTACGTGCCTCCATCATCCGCTGTCTCCTCTGTCCCCTCCCGTTTGCCTGTCAGTACCTGCCCCCTCCTGCTGCTAAAATTACTGTGTGAAGTACATACAATCCCTCCGTTAGAAAATGTTCTAGGCTCCAGTGTACATTCTTTGTAAAAAATATGCCGATTTGTACACAATTTCATAGCGCCACTCAGCGCTCGCATGACCGCTCCACCTCCCAAATTACTAGAGGCCCCGTCTGGTGAGAAGTCATTCACTTTAATGTGACATGTCATTTTGCTTAGGGCCCCAGGGAGGTTAGGATCGGCACTGGCTACATTCCTACAGACAGTGGGACCACTGAGAATGAACATAGCTACCCTCTATTACAGTGTTTCTCAAACTGTGTCCCGCGGCACACTAGAGTTGCAGTTGTGCCGTGGGATCATTCATATTATTCGCTGGGCCCGGCGGTGGCTGCACCAGCATTGTGCTGACTGTCTGTCACTCACTGAGCAAGTGTGCAGGCCTCACACAGACACGGTCATCTGTGCTGTAAATTGGATTGGTTGATGTTTGCTGTCACCAGACCCCGCCAATCCAGATCGAGAATACAATGAGGCTGTGGCCTGGCTGCCAGGACAGGTGCCTGACAGGCATTTCCATGCCTCAACATGACGTCATTCTCTCCTTCAGTTCCACCCACAACAGGGGAGCCCGCAGTCCATGGCTGTCCCACATGGTGTGGAGCTGAGAAGGTGAGACGAGAGAAGAGATGGGGGATGGACAGACCAGTGTGTGATTATATCAGCAATGAATATAAGCAGCAGTCTTGTGTGATTCCCAATATTTTATATAGCAGTGATGTATAATATTGGGGATCACACTAGACTGCTGCTTTTGTATGTGTTATATTTACTGCTACCCTGAAAAGATTTAACAATTTTGTGGTGTGCCGCAAATTTTTTTTAGATCATTTTGGTGCGCCGCAAGACAAAACAAGTTTGAGAAACACTGATCTATCAGGAAGCTGGGGAATTTGGAGAATTGGAATAGGAGAATTTTGTGTAATTTTAAATCCATATTGTTAATATCCATTATCAGAGAATAGCTCCATGTCCTTGGTACACTCACCTTCTTTGTTAGCGGATGTCTGTAGACATAATGCCACAGCTTTTACTGCCCGGGGGCTTGTGAATATGAGACCCTCATACTTTTCTGGGTGGGAGAGCTTGAAACAGAGAAGGTATACATTTACAAAAAACACTCAGGAAATAGAATTATGAAAAATACATATAAAGGAAAACATAAATAAAAAAAATTCTCCCAGTAAAACTATTTACATTTTTCAAATTTATAAACCCATTATCATTTTATTTTAATTTTGAATTTTTTTTTTTTTATAACATTTTAACAATAGACATTTATAATGGTTCATTAAAGGGATTTTTCTGCAAAGCATTTTGGGCTTTCTAATAATTTTCAATAGGACATCCCCATCTCTGCTAGAAGGTAGGGAGATGTGTCCCTCTCCAGTAAATCATTTAGTTGTCCATTGTATAGACTTGTTCACAGGGGGTGTACTAAAGCTTATGCCCATTGAGGGCTGTGTTTACCCACAAAATGGCACACAAGTGTTCCATGCACCCTTGTGCAGGAAGTCCCATTGATGTTAATTGGGATGCTGTGGCTGCAATCTGACATCTGTGCAGGTGCACAGCCCTGAACCCACACTGTCTTCATTAAGTACCGTACCCCCACACCTGCACAGATGTCAGACTGGGAGAACTGTCTGTGCAACCACAGCATCCCAACTGACATAAAAGGGACTGCCTGCACAGAGATGCAGGGAACACCTTCGTATCGCCATGCAGGTAAACGCGTTCCACCGGCGTATACATTAGTATGCACTTTGTGAATGAGGCCTTAGCACAACTGCTCTTGTGCCATTGGGTCATTCAACTCAGCAGACTGAGGACATACTGTGAATGCAGGATATCATGACTGTGCCTGTGTGTGCATCACCATTGCTCCCTGTACTTATAGTGCAATTATGAAGAAAGCGGTGCTCATGTTATTACATCCACAGCGCTCCCTCCGTCATTGAAGACTGTCTTATACCAGATAAAAGGCAAATTGGAACAGGACCCTGTAGATCAGTGGTCAACCACCATGTACCCAGGGCCCACTAACAGGCCAGGTGTTATCATTTGGTGCTCAGTGATTGTAGTATTCTAGTCTGCATCTCCCAAAGGTAATATATAAAACCTGGCCTGTTAGTGGGCCCTGAGCACAGGGTTAATGACCACTGCTGTATATAATGTTGCTCTCCTGTAGAGATCTGGAAAAGGTAGTATAGCAAATAAAAAAAAATAGAACAATGTGAAATAGAACAGTGCGAGAACAATTAAATGTCCCCTATCCTAAGGCTATTAGGCTGTATCCCTAGGGATTCAAAACATAATCACAGTCATAAAAAAAAAAAGAAAAAGGAATCCATAAACTCAGTTCGAAAAAGTAACAAACAAAAAAAGGAAAATGTATTAAAAATCTAATTTTAATCATTCTCATTAGGCAACATTCTATGTGGCTTTAAGCAGTTCAAGGCATTTTAATGAGAACAAAATTAGATGATTTTATTACATTGGTTTTTGTTGTTACTTTTTTTTACTGGGTTCCTAGATCTTTTTCTTATACTGACTGATTTATAAAAAATAATTTAAGACTTATAAAAAGGGTGGGTAGAAGCTTGGGATCACAAAACCTAAGATATGCCAATAGGGGAGAGGGATAATATCGGGAGAGGATGGACGGGGGAGTGGCTGTGGGGCAAGGAGGGGGTGGGGTGGGGTTAATGGGGAAAGTAGGGGTAAAAGAGAAGGAAAAAAAATGTGGTTGTTTTTTATTTTTAAGGGGGAATGTCAGATGTAAGACCGACAATGTATCTGGATAAAATGTACGTACAATTTGTACTGTTTTGGAAATAAATAAATAAAAATAATAATAAAAAAAGAAAAAAAGTACTGAAAAAAAAAAAAAAGACAAACTAAAAAAAAATGAAACCACCCAAAATAAAAGTTCCACTTAAAAAAAAAATAAAAAAAAAAAGAAGACATACATTATATAGGTTTGTATTCCGAGCAGCTTTCAAAAAACGGTCCAAAGTGGAAGGATTTGGTATTATTTCAGGAGCGCTATGAAGGGGAATGGGGGTAATGCAGTTTTTAGGAAAGTTGGAAACTCTACTCCACAATATACACAGTCATCTAAAATTAATAGTTTGTCCATACAAAAATATAAAATTGACAAAGTGCAGATTTAAATTCCTAACAACATCTGCTAGAGAAGCTACCACATAAGCATCACCACAACCACGTTATAATTCAGCATAAAACTTGTATAGATATGATCATCGATATCAGAAATGGGCCTGGTGTAGGTTGATGTCAAGGGTAGAAGAGCTCTATGCTCAATGCTCTACACATTTCGCACTTATGCGCTTCAGCTAGATACTATGGAAAATACTTGCATGCCCCGGATAATCCTGCGGTAGTGAGAAGACATAGGCCAAGGGTGTATCCACAGTAACCTCAACCCCAATCAATCTCACTATAGCCTGCTACCCACTCCAGTACACAATGGGAGCCAGTCCTAATGTAGTGGACAGGTTCCTGTTGTCTGCTATACACCAGTCCTAGTGTAGTATTGTGCTCTTCTACCCTTGACATCAACCTACACCAGGCCCATTTCTGATATTGATGATCATATTTATACAAGTTTTACACTGAATTATAGTGTGGCCTAATGCCACGTACACACCATCACTTTGTGTGATGGAAAAAAACGACGTTTTTAAAAATGTCAATTTAAATGACCGTGTCGTAGCAAAAAAACGATGTTTAAAACTACGTTTTTCAACCCGCGCATGCCCAGAAGCTAGTTATGAAGCGAGCTTTAATGGAAAAAAGAGTGGTGAACGTAACCTCGCTTTGCTAGAGCATTGTGAAAAAACGATGGTGTGTAGGTAACGTCGTTTTTGAAAATTTAAGTTTCAAAAACGTTGTTTTTTACTTCACAAAAAATTACGTTTTTTTTTCATCACAAAAAGTGATGGTGTGTACGCGGCATTAGGGTGGTTGTGGTGATGCTTATGGGGTAGCTTCTCTGGCATATGATGCTAGGAATTTTAATCTGCACTTTGTTTGTCAATTTTATATTTTTGTATCAATAAACTATTCGTTTTAGATGACTGTGTATATTGTGGTGTCTAAAAAGCCCATCTACAGTTCAACTTCCCGATTTACCTTTAATTTAGGATGTGGCGTCTGTTTTTCTTTTCATCCACAGTACAACCCTGTGGGGATGCCTCTCTTTCAAATTCAACTTAAAGCGGAGTTCCGTCCAAAAATTGAACTTCTGTTTTTCGGAATCCCCTCCGGTGTCACATTTGGCACCTTTCAGGGGGGAGAAGGGAGCAGATACCTGTTAAATACAGATATTTGCTTCCACTTCTGGGCATAGGTCGCGGCGGCGACCTACGCCACGTCTGGCGCCTACTTCGTCCCCCGTCCCCCCGCTGTCTTCTGGGAGAAACGCAGCAGGGACCAGTGGGATCACGCAGCTTGACTCGCATATGCAAAGTAGGGAACCAGGAAGTGAAGCCGCAAGGCTTCACTTCCCGATTCCCTTACCGAAGATGGCGGCGCCTCCACCCAAGAGCCGAGGGACAGATCGGCTTTGGGTGCCAACATTGCGGGCGCCCAGGACAGGTAAGTGTCCATATATTAAAAGTCAGCACCTGCACTATTTGTAGCAGCTGACTTGTAATATTTTATTTCAGCGGAACTTACTCCGCTTTAATGAGAACATGAAAAAGATCTGATTATAAATGTAGATCATTTAAGATAAGGATCCCTTGAACAAATAAAATATAACAAATTAACTATTTTTCTTTCAACAGGAAAAACAATCAATCTTTAAAATTAGCTCAATGCAGGATGTCTACCATGAGATGCTCAGGAGGAGTTAGATAAGCGAGGACAATAAGAATTCATTTTATGTTCAATGAAAATGTAGTGGGTGCCCCATCATAATAATTAGGGTTGTCCCGATACCACTTTTTGGGGACCACTGGTGGGGACTGATAGATGGCACTGACTGATGGGCACTCGCACAAATGCTCTGTATCAGTCCCGATAATAGTATCTGTATCGGGACAGCCCTAATAATGATTGTGACGGTAGTAGAAAATATCCCCGTCAAGCCTTCCCTTCTTCTTCCATAAAAGAAATCACCCCAATATTCCCCGACTAGGAATATCCCTGGAATCGCTGAATAATCCACACATTAGCCATGGCTTAATACTGGATCTAACAGGACCCACTTTAATGAAAGTACACAGCACACTTTATACAGGATTTGGAACATCCCGCCCCCAACAACCGCTTTCCTATTGGTCCATTGTAAAGTATTCAGTCTTCACTCTGGTCCTCTAAAAACCATGCAAATGAGGACTTGAAAATGTCTCCGCAGCGATTGGTCCCAAAGCTTGAATAGGGGTGGCCAGAAGCCTGAATATGTGTGTTCAGACAAAAGCCCCAGGGGGTCAATCAATGTACACAATAGCCAGCCACAGCACAATGGAGCCGTCTGGAGAATTGAGACAGGGCAGAAGTCATTTACACCTTATAATAGAAAGGCTTTAAATAGGGTTATTACACAATGGACAATAAGTATCACTTATGAGTCTGTTGACCTGGCTGGGGTTTAGAATAACAATTAACACCTCTACACACTGCACAATGAAATGTATCTCACAAGCCCGACTCCGGTATGCCATTGAAGGGTCATTGTCCAATTATCCAGGTCAAGAGGCACACAGGCATTAAGATTAGCAGGGAGAGAATTACACTGAAGTATATAGGCAATTGCATAAAAGTCCATCACAATGGCCCCCCCTTTTCTCCCTGCTCCGGCAACTCGGTTGGACCTTTCCTGGTCCAGTAGAGTTGACGGGTTCAGCTTCTAGTCCGAGGTTAACTCCGTTTGGCGTGACAATCCATCGGCATTCCCGTTTTGCTTGCCTGGGCGGTAATGAATCGTAAAGTCATAGGGCTGTAAGGCCAAGCTCCAGCGTAGCAAACGGCCGTTGTCCCCTGAAACCCGGTTAAGCCACACCAAGGGGTTGTGATCGGTGATGAGAGTGAAAGCCCGGCCATAAAGGTAAGGTGTGAGCTTTTTGAGGGCCCATATCAAGGCCAAACACTCTTTTTCAATGGTGGCATAACTGACCTCCCTTGGCAACAGCTTCCGACTCAGGTATGCCACCGGGTGCTCTCCTCCATCCTCCCCGATCTGGCTTAGTACTGCCCCCAGTCCAAACATTGAAGCGTCTGTGTGAACAATAAATCTTTTGTTAGGATCTGGGGTAATCAACACCGGAGCATTAACCAGAGCAGTCTTTAGTGCTTGGAAAGCCACCTCGCATTCCGGGGACCACAGGACTTGTCGGGGTAGCTTCTTTTTGGTTAAGTCGGTCAGGGGTTTGGCCAGGGCGCTGTAGTCGGGTACAAAGCGTCTGTAATAGCCGGCTGTGCCCAAGAAAGCCATGACTTGTGTCTTGGTGTGGGGAGTGGGCCAATTGGCAACGGCCTCGATCTTAGCCGGCTCCGGCCGTTGCTTACCACATCCTACTCGGTGGCCCAAATATTGTACCTCCGCCATACCCAAATGACATTTGTCGGGTTTCAGGGTCAGCCCGGCCCCTTTGATCCTATCCAATACTATCCCTACGTGCTCTAGGTGCGCTTCCCATGTATCGCTGTAGATGGCGATGTCATCCAGGTAAGCACATGCAAAGCTCTGGAGACCCCCAAGTAACTGATCCACCATCCGTTGGAAGGTGGCCGGGGCGTTCTTCATCCCGAACGGCATAACCCGGAATTGGTATAGGCCGAATGGGGTGATGAAGGCTGACTTGGGTCTGTCCTCTTCTGCTAGGGGGATCTGCCAATATCCCTTGCATAGGTCTATTGTGGTCAGATACTTCCCTGCAGAGATACGGTCAAGCAGCTCGTCCATCCGTGGCATCGGATAGGCGTCCGTAACTGTCTTGTCATTGAGGCGCCGGTAATCTACACAGAAGCGGGTTGTCCCATCCTTCTTGGGCACTAAGACTACTGGCGAGGCCCAAGGACTTTCTGAGGGTTCGATTACGCCTAGCCGAAGCATCTCATCTATTTCCTTCCGCATCCCCTCCCGGACTGCTTCGGGGATACGGTAAGGAGGCTGTCTCAGGGGTGCCTGTCCTGGAGTCTCCACCTTGTGTATGGCTAGGAGTGTGTATCCAGGCTCCTGAGAGAATGTGGCCTGTTTTGTTTCTAGTAAGCGACCAGCTTGAGCCCGCTCTTGCGGCCCCAGCTGTTCCCCTAGCTGGACTTTCTCTATCTGGGTCATCCCCTCGTTACTGCCCAATAGGTCGGGAAGGGGTAGGGTCTCTGTGTCTTCTCCTGCTGGTGCACAGATAGCGGCTACCTCCTCCGCCCGTTCCTGATAGGCCTTGAGCATGTTGATGTGAAAGGTTCGTTTCACCTCTTCATCCTCGCAACTGGCTATCGTGTAGGTAGTGTCGCATATCTGTCCTATAACTTTATAGGGGCCCTGCCAGGCAGCCTGGAGCTTGTCTGTTCGGACCGGCCTTAATACCATGACCTTTTGGCCTATCTGAAAGCTCCGGTGCCTAGCCCGTCGGTCATACCATACCTTCTGGCGCTGTTGTGCCGCCTGGAGGTTCTCTCGCACTGTCTGGGCTAATTCTTCCATGCGGTCTCTCAGCTCCAGGACATAAGGTACAACCGGGGTCCCCTCAATTTCTGTTTGCCCCTCCCAGTGATCCTTGATGAGATCTAAGGGCCCCCTCACCCGCCTCCCATAGAGAAGTTCGAAGGGTGAGAATCCGGTCGATTCCTGCGGCACCTCTCGGTAGGCAAAGAGAAGGTGCGGCAGGAATCGCTCCCAATCCTTGTAAGCCCCCGTGAATGACTTCAACATTTGCTTTAGCGTTCCGTTGAATCGCTCGCACAGGCCGTTAGTCTGGGGGTGGTATGGGGAGCTAGTCAGGGATTTAACACCACAGGTTTTCCATATCTGCTGGGTTACCTCGGCCGTGAATTGTGTACCTTGGTCGGACAGGACCTCCTTGGGAAAGCCTACTCGGGAAAATACTTTAACTAGGGCCTCTGCTACGGTCTCAGCCTGTATGTTAGAGAGGGCTACCGCTTCAGGGTAACGGGTGGCGTAGTCTACCACGGTGAGTATATACCGCTTGCCGGAACGGCTAGGTTGGGCCAGGGGTCCTATAATGTCCACAGCTACCCTTGTGAACGGTTCTTCAATAATGGGCATGGAAACTAGTTTAGCCTTTGGGTGATCTCCCTTTTTACCTATACGTTGGCATACCTCGCACGTTTGACAATATGCCCTGACGTCGTCGGATACCCCAGGCCAGAAGAAGTTCTGGGTTATCCGATACCCTGTCTTGCGTATTCCCAAATGGCCTGCCAAGGGTACGTCGTGCCCAATCCTCAATAACTCCTGCCGGTACTTTCGGGGAACTACCAGCTGGCGTTTTTGCTTAGGCCCTGGTGCATTACCCTGGGTCTCGGTGAGCCTGTACAAGCGGCCTTTCTCCCAGATAAACTGCTCCTTCTCTAACCCCCCTTGGCCCCCCTTGGCTTTCTCTCGATACTTTCTGAGGGAAGGGTCTCCGGTCACCTCCCGCCCAAAGTCCTCTGGGGTGTCCCAGGGTAGGGGTTCTACAGTCAAGGGTAGGTTGGGTTGGCTTACCTGGGTCTCAGTAGGAAGGGGATGGCTCTCGGCAGCGCGACTTTGCGCTCTGGTGGTTACGGCGTGGGCCTCCTGAGCGGTGGTAGAGGCGAACGCCGAAGTCAGGGGCCCAATGTCGTTGCCCAAGATGACTTCAGAAGGTAAGTCCTTCATGACGCCCACATGAACATTGCCAGCTCCTGCACCCCAGTCCAGGTGTACCTGTGCAGTAGGAATACGGTATACTGCCCCCCCTGCCACTCTCACAGCAATTGATTTCCCTGGTTTCTCTGATGCATTAATCAGGTGTCTTTGTACCAACGTGATGGTCGCCCCACTGTCTCTTAATCCCCGGACGGTTTTTCCGTTAACCATGACCAGCTGACAATGGTGTTTCCTGTTGTCCGTAATAGCAGATTGTACCACGTGGACTTTGTAAAGGGTGCCCCATGGTTCTTCCTGACCCAGCTCCTGGGAATCCCAAGCCGAGTCTACACAATGGGCTGCTGCTGGTGGGCGGCACCCAGGTCGAGACCAATTTGACCTGGTGTTGTCATCCATGGGGCAATTCTGCTTGAAGTGACCCAGCTGTTTGCACCGGAAGCAGCGTTGTTCATTGTCCTCCTGGCGTGGATAGCGAGGGCTAGATGTCACCAGTCTGTTAGGAGGTTGGTATCTAGCGGCTGGTGGGTGTGAGGGCACCGTTGGTCGTGGCAGTTGTACCCGTGGTGTGACCTGGTTCATCTTGCGAGTATCCGCATATTCATCTGCCAACTTAGCGGCCTCTGGTAGAGTCATGGGCCTGCGATCTCTCACCCAGTCTTTGACATCCGTCTGGATGTGATTGTAAAATTGCTCCAGGAGCATTAGTTGCAAAATGTCCTCTGCGGTGGTGGCCTGGCTGCTGTTAACCCAGTTAGAGGCCGACAGGGATAACTGGCATGCCCATTCCACGTAAGAGTCTTTCGTGGCTTTGCGTGAGTCCCTGAACTTCTGTCGGTAGGACTCTGGGGTTACTGCATAACGAGCTAGGAGCACTTCTTTAACCCTGGCGTAGCTATGGATCTCCTGCTCTGGCACAGTCCGGAAAGCATCAGAGGCTTTGCCTGACAATTTGCCTGACAATATTGAAACCCACTCTCCTCTAGCTATTCGGTATAGGTTACATTGTCTCTCAAAATCTGCCAGGTAGTTATCAATTTCACAGTCTTTTTCATCAAAAGCTTTAAAAGCGCTAAACGGAATCTTCTTTGTGTCTGCTGTGCTGTACTCACTGTTTGGAGAATGTGCGGCTGCTTGTTGGACTGCTGCCAGTTTTAACTGTAGCTCAGCGTCTCTTGTTTGTTTAGCCTCCTCCGCTAACAGGGTCATCACTTTCAGCACCACATCCGCCGTTGGGTTCGGACCGAACCATGCTAGTTTCTCTCTTATTAGCTTGTTGGCTGGTGATTCCTCATCCCGAATCACTGGTGTCTCCATCTCTTGTACTGCTGGCGTTGCTGCAACCGAGTTCTCCTGGTCTAGCTCCATTAATTCTGCTATGATGACCCGCTTGGTTTTGTTGCTAGCAATCCTTCCACGAACTTCAAGTAGTTCTTTCAGTGTATCTCTTTTAAGCCGGGTGTAGCAGTCCTCCATTCACTGTTCCCAGTGTCTGCTTGGAATCCTGGTGTAAAGGAAAGTAGAAAGGAAAATCCCGCTGCTGCCATCCAGTGTGACGGTAGTAGAAAATATCCCCGTCAAGCCTTCCCTTCTTCTTCCATAAAAGAAATCACCCCAATATTCCCCGACTAGGAATATCCCTGGAATCGCTGAATAATCCACACATTAGCCATGGCTTAATACTGGATCTAACAGGACCCACTTTAATGAAAGTACACAGCACACTTTATACAGGATTTGGAACATCCCGCCCCCAACAACCGCTTTCCTATTGGTCCATTGTAAAGTATTCAGTCTTCACTCTGGTCCTCTAAAAACCATGCAAATGAGGACTTGAAAATGTCTCCGCAGCGATTGGTCCCAAAGCTTGAATAGGGGTGGCCAGAAGCCTGAATATGTGTGTTCAGACAAAAGCCCCAGGGGGTCAATCAATGTACACAATAGCCAGCCACAGCACAATGGAGCCGTCTGGAGAATTGAGACAGGGCAGAAGTCATTTACACCTTATAATAGAAAGGCTTTAAATAGGGTTATTACACAATGGACAATAAGTATCACTTATGAGTCTGTTGACCTGGCTGGGGTTTAGAATAACAATTAACACCTCTACACACTGCACAATGAAATGTATCTCACAAGCCCGACTCCGGTATGCCATTGAAGGGTCATTGTCCAATTATCCAGGTCAAGAGGCACACAGGCATTAAGATTAGCAGGGAGAGAATTACACTGAAGTATATAGGCAATTGCATAAAAGTCCATCACAATGATGATATGGACATTTCATATAAAAGTAGAGCCAAATGGAATTCTTTACAAAATTTAAATTTTACCAACCTTACTAAACGCTTGCAATCTATTCAGGAGTAATTCTATCATTTTTGGATTGTGTGTTGACCATGAAAGTCAGGAAAAGTGGGAGCAGATTTTATTATTTGCTGAGACTCATCAACGCCATCTAGTATTGGATTTTTTTAAACTAGAAACCAAAACAATCAATTTATATTCCAAGTAGAGGGCATGCTCTACAGCAAAATTGGACCAGCGTGGCGCTTTACTCTTCTGATCTTTCATACATGGTGACACAATGGCCTTTGTTCCTCTATATGGAGACCTTTGTCAATGCATCTGCTGTTCCCTCAGGTTGTACATTCCCCTACCAGTACACCGTAGCGGGCTTAATCCATCAGGAGGGATAGAGTGACAGTAATAAACTAGATTAAGGTTGGTAATAGAATAAAGTAAGATTATATACCTTGTCGAAGAGCTGCTCCAGTGACACAAATTGAAAGGATAACACAGGGATTAGTGTTGCTTGCAGTCCATGGGATGACAACTCCTAAGGAGGGAGAGAAGTCACAGTAATGTATGCATATAAAGATTAGAAGGAAAGAATCAAACTTAATTTGCCTTATGGCAATCTATAACCTGAGTGTGTAATTATTACTTAAGTATGTGTACGGTGTATGCTGCTGACCCTGGAGCACGGATAACAATGGAAGAACGATCGGCAGGGCTGTACTTACTATAACAGCAATTTAATAATGGCGCCCCCCGACTGTTGGTGTCAGTGGGAGGAATGGCCGCCCCCCCCTCCGACTGTTGGTGTCAGTGGGAGGAATGGCCGCCCCCCCCTCCGACTGTTGGTGTCAGTGGGAGGAATGGCCGCCCCCCCCTCCGACTGTTGGTGTCAGTGGGAGGAATGGCCGCCCCCCCCGACTGTTGGTGTCAGTGGGAGGAATGGCCGCCCCCCCCCCCGACTGTTGGTGTCAGTGGGAGGAATGGTCGCCCCCCCCCCCCCCGACTGTTGGTGTCAGTGGGAGGAATGGTCGCCCCCCCCCCCCCCCCGACTGTTGGTGTCAGTGGGAGGAATGGTCGCCCCCCCCCCCCCCCGACTGTTGGTGTCAGTGGGAGGAATGGTCGCCCCCCCCCCCCCGACTGTTGGTGTCAGTGGGAGGAATGGCCGCCCCCCCCCCCGACTGTTGGTGTCAGTGGGAGGAATGGCCGCCCCCCCCGACTGTTGGTGTCAGTGGGAGGAATGGCCGCCCCCCCCCCCCCCCGACTGTTGGTGTCAGTGGGAGGAATGGCCGCCCCCCCCCCCCGACTGTTGGTGTCAGTGGGATGAATGGCCGCCCTCCCCCCCGACTGTTGGTGTCAGTGGGAGGAATGGCCGCCCTCCCCCCCGACTGTTGGTGTCAGTGGGAGGAATGGCCGCCCCCCCCCTCGACTGTTGGTGTCAGTGGGAGGAATGGCCTCCCCCCCCCCCCCCCGACTGTTGGTGTCAGTGGGAGGAATGCCTGCCCCCCCCCCCCGACTGTTGGTGTCAGTGGGAGGAATGCCCGCCCCCCCCCGACTGTTGATGTCAGTGGGAGGAATGCCCGCCCCCCCCGACTGTTGGTGTCAGTGGGAGGAATGCCCACCCCCCCCCCCCCCCCGACTGTTGGTGTCAGTGGGAGGAATGGACACCCCCCCCCCCCGACTGTTGGTGTCAGTGGGAGGAATGGACACCCCCCCCCCCCCCCCCGACTGTTGGTGTCAGTGGGAGGAATGGACACCCCCCCCCCCCCCGACTGTTGGTGTCAGTGGGAGGAATGGACACCCCCCCCCCCCCCGACTGTTGGTGTCAGTGGGAGGAATGGCCGCCCCCCCCCCCGACTGTTGGTGTCAGTGGGAGGAATGGCCGCCCTCCCCCCCGACTGTTGGTGTCAGTGGGAGGAATGGCCGCCCTCCCCCCCGACTGTTGGTGTCAGTGGGAGGAATGGCCGCCCCCCCCTCGACTGTTGGTGTCAGTGGGAGGAATGGCCTCCCCCCCCCCCCCCCCGACTGTTGGTGTCAGTGGGAGGAATGCCCGCCCCCCCCCCCGACTGTTGGTGTCAGTGGGAGGAATGCCCGCCCCCCCCCCGACTGTTGATGTCAGTGGGAGGAATGCCCGCCCCCCCCCCCCCGACTGTTGGTGTCAGTGGGAGGAATGGACACCCCCCCCCCGACTGTTGGTGTCAGTGGGAGGAATGGACACCCCCCCCCCCCCCCCCGACTGTTGGTGTCAGTGGGAGGAATGGACACCCCCCCCCCCCCCCGACTGTTGGTGTCAGTGGGAGGAATGGACACCCCCCCCCCCGACTGTTGGTGTCAGTGGGAGGAATGGCCGCCCCCCCCCCCGACTGTTGGTGTCAGTGGGAGGAATGGCCGCCCTCCCCCCCGACTGTTGGTGTCAGTGGGAGGAATGGCCGCCCTCCCCGACTGTTGGTGTCAGTGGGAGGAATGGCCGCCCTCCCCCCCGACTGTTGGTGTCAGTGGGAGGAATGGCCGCCCCCCCCCTCGACTGTTGGTGTCAGTGGGAGGAATGGCCTCCCCCCCCCCCCCCCCGACTGTTGGTGTCAGTGGGAGGAATGCCCGCCCCCCCCCCCCCCCCCGACTGTTGGTGTCAGTGGGAGGAATGCCCGCCCCCCCCCCCCCGACTGTTGGTGTCAGTGGGAGGAATGCCCGCCCCCCCCGACTGTTGATGTCAGTGGGAGGAATGCCCGCCCCCCCCGACTGTTGGTGTCAGTGGGAGGAATGCCCACCCCCCCCCCCCCCCGACTGTTGGTGTCAGTGGGAGGAATGGCCCCCCCCCCCCCTCCGACTGTTGGCGTCAGTGGGAGGAATGGCCGCCCCCCCCCTCCGACTGTTGGCGTCAGTGGGAGGAATGGCCGCCCCCCCCCCTCCGACTGTTGGTGTCAGTGGGAGGAATGGCCGCCCCCCCCCTCCGACTGTTGGTGTCAGTGGGAGGAATGGACACCCCCCCTCCGACTGTTGGTGTCAGTGGGAGGAATGGCGCCCCCACCGTTGGTGTCAGTGGGAGGAATGGCGCTCAAAGGGCCAGATAAAGGCAAGCAAATGGCCACCGTCTAGCGCAGCCATTCTTAACCAGGGTTACGTGGAACCCTAGGGTTCCTCCAGTGGCTAGGGGTTGGCTAGGGGTTCCTTGAGCTGTGGCTAATTTACCTCCTGTTTGATGGTGCCTACATAGTTCTGAGCCAATTCCACTTGGAGGAGCCAGTGGTATTACACCATTGATCTTCATAGTTCTCTGTAAGGAGGGCATTCTTACCACTACTGTAAAAAAGGGCATTCTTCCCTCTAACCACCAAAGTAAGGGGCATTGTTTCCACTGACCCCCAATGAATGGGTTTTATCAGGAGTTTTTCGAGACCTGAAAATTATTTTAGGGTTCCCCAGTGGTAAAAAGGTTGAGAAAGGCTGGTCTAGAGAACGCTGTACTAGTGAATCGCAGCTTAAGTGGAGGCAAGTGAAGAAACATCTTGTGTTTTCTGCTTACCTCGACGTAGAGGTCCAGACCTTGGTCACCAGATTTCGGCTCTTTCAGTAGCAAAACCTTCATTGCACCGGAGGAGTCCTGAAACCAACGGAGGAGAGTTATAACAGCCTGCACCTCGTGAGGACATCAAACAATGTATAACTTCAAACACACAGCAGGCAGTTGCTGATGTCCTGATGAGTAAGGAGGACTGTCTGACCACCAGTGATAAGACACAGTGCTGCGTTCTTCAGATTAAACACAAAGTTCTCAGTGGGGGTCACACACAGGGATACAACTAAATTACTGACATTACAGAGCCAGACAAAATATTCTTTGTACACAATATTTCCTGACAAGTCCTTACAACCTCTAGAAGATTTCACTAAAGGATGATTTTCCTCCACATTTTTGAAAATCATGGCAGACTTTCTTTGTATTCAGTCTTTAAAGGAAAACATATCTATTGTTAAATATCTATCGGTATTATTAGCGCAGAAATAAACTGCATCGAAAAGATGGGACCCCAGGAGATTTTGGTTTTATGGGATATACTGTAGGTCGTTTTTTTTTTGTGTGTAAATATTGTCCGACACTAGATGGCGCCAACAATAAGTATTTATTTCCCATGATCATTGGCTCCATGTAGTGGCCATAATGCAGTATTCTCCCGATTCATTCTGTTCTTATGAATGAAGAACATCTGACCTAGAGAAAAATAGCCTAGTAACATTCAGTTGTAAATTGATAGTAAATTAAACCCTCTGGGTTTCAGAGCTATTTTGTACTGCAAAACTGCATGCACATTCGTTCTCTACATAAGCAATCAAATGAATCTATGTATTGTCGCCGCTGCCCACTATTCAGATGGCCGGCCCCCTGGTGAGCGTTGGCCATCTGAATAACGGCAGCTGGTTGGCTTTGGAAGTGTCTATCAGAGCCAGCGGCCTCCAAATAGTTAACCAGGCGACACAGGGGGTGTGCATTCCCTGGTCAACACTGACAGGCGTCTCAGCCAATCAGGTTCGCCAATTCTGGTTCCCGGTAACCTGATTGGCTAAAGCAAAATTGAGGGCAGGACTACTTCAAGGGATTGTGGAGGAGGATCTGAGGATGGCTGATCAAGAAAGATAAGTGCCGGGGGGGGGGGGGGGGGGGGGGGTGGGTTATTCTGACGGCATTTTAGGAGCAAACTGGCGGCAGTTGATAGGCGCAGTGGCGACAATGGCATAGCACAGTGGCAACAATTGATGGGCACAGTGGCTGTGTTTGGCATGGCACAGTGGCTGCGTTTGGCATGGCTCAGTGGCGACAATTGATGGGAACATATAAAAGGGAAAATTTTGCGCTAAACCAATAAATAACGTGATAAGCGAAATCACAGAAGGCAGCAATCACGTGATCTAACACAATCATACAGAAATAAAAAAGAAAATTGCGCCAACTAAAAAAAGAAACAAGTCAATAAAAAACGTATATAAGTCCAAAAAAATGATGAATGTGACATCAACAGCACCCAAGTGAAATGTAGAAGATTCGTGAGCCACCACCACATAGACTGAGGCTTACCAGAGATGAGCCCAATAACAGCATAAAATAGATCCAGACGATATATCCCAAGGCAGTTCTCACAGCTAATCTGGATCCTGTCTCACACCAACACAGCTGATTTCTGATCCACAGGAGTGGGAAGCGGCGCTGGGTACTCAACAGTACCAATATCGAATGGGACAGCTTTTCAGGAAACAATATTACTGATCATCGATCGATCCCAACAACACGAAGCAGAACTCTGGGGTGTATATGACCAGTGTTGGCTTTACCTTTTCCAGAACACAGATTGATTGTAGGGCAGGACAATGGCCTACAGAGCTTGTACTTGGGTCAAAAGTACCCCAAGTGGACTTTATTGTTTCTTTTTTAGTTGGCACAATTTTCTTTTTTATTTCTAATTGATGGGCACAGTGGCGACAATTGATGGGCACAGTGGCTGTGTTTGTCATGGCACAGTGACGACAATTGATGGGCACAGTGGCAACAATGGCATGGCACAGTGGCGACAATTGATGGGTACATTGGCTGCGTTTGGCATGGCACAGTGGAGACACTTGATGGCTGTGCACAGTGGCTGCGTTTTGATGTTTTTTGTTTGTGCCCCCAAAAATTTTGAGCACCAGCCGCCACTGATAGAGATACAACAAGTAGTGAGAGGAAATGTCTCCAAAGCGAGTGGAAATCCCCCTTAGAAAGTTGCCATGAGAATACGTAGATTTTCCCCCCACCTTACATCTCTGGGCCAAATTTTAAATGTCAGATTACCACCACCAAGTGAGAGCTTCACAGACACACAGAAATCGAAGCGATTGTCTTTAAAAAATAAAACAGAATGTGGACATTTCTATGGGTCTACCCTAAAGAAGATCTTCATTAATATAGGTGTAAATTACTTAGCAACCCACAACTGTTGAGACATGACATGATATGTAATGTACTGCACTGAGCAGTTTGTTATGTACAACACAATGTCAGCAGCATGTGTCATAGTGCCGCTTATATTGCTGGTCAGCAGGAGAAAAAATGGCCAACAGGAAGGAAAATTGGCTGGAGTTGCTGGTCAGTGGGAGGAAAAAATGCCCGGCATTGATGATCATGGAGATGAGCCAGAGGAATGCCGGGCATAGGTGGTCAATGAGTGGGCACATTTCTATATAAAGTTCTATCAAAGGATACAATCTATGGAGATAAATCTATACGAAGTTCTATCAGAGGATACAGTGTATGGAAATACATTGCCTTGAAAAAGTATTCATACCCCTTGAACTTTTCCACATTTTGTCATGTTACAACCTTAAAAAAAAAAAAATTGGGGGGGGGGGGATTTTATGTGATAGACCAACACAAAGTGGCACATAATCGTGAAGTGGAAGGAAAATGATAAATGGTTTTCTACATTTTTTCCAAATAAATATGTGAAAAGTGTGGCATGCATTTGTATTAAACCCTCTTTACTCCGATATCCCAACTATAATCTAGTGGAATGCAAAATGTTGTAATTAAACGACAGCTGTATTGATTAAACGAAAATTGTACAATCTGGCATCGCACAAAAAAAATAAAAATTGTGCACGTCTGATCAAATAATATCGAATAAACTGTACTGATCGGGTCTCGAAAACACAGAGACAGTTTTTAACAATTCCTTTATTAAAAAATCAAATACAATGTCCCCCGGAGTAGATCTATTGTCGATCACAACGCCGGCCACCCCCGCTGACCAAAAGAAAAAAACTCTGCTCCCACTGTCTGCTTGCTCTGCCATTTGACATCTCTTAAATATCTAAGGGGTGGGGCCACACTGGTGATGTCACCTGGTAGCACCACCCCTTGTGACGGCACCCACCCCGCATGTAACCATTGAGAGCCCCCCCATGTTGAGGGAATGTGGCCTGGCCTGATATGGTTCAGGTGGGGGGATGCTCGCTTGTTGTGTCCCCCCCCTCTTGACCCTCTCGTTTAAGGGTCTGGTATTGATTTGGAGGGGGGATCCCATGCTGTTGTCTTTTAAAATTTAAGGGCCTGGTATGGATGGGAGGGGGGATCCCACGCTGTTTTTTTCCCCGGATTAAATTAATGTTCAAAACTGATCAGATGTGCGATTTAGATGCGTTCCCATTGAAGGCAATGAGCCTGGAATTCATATCTGAACCACATGGCAGTGCTCAGAAAACTCACAGAACTCCCTTCAAATTTGCAGCAAATTTTGCACTGTACAAATGTGAACCAGCTCCATAGAAAAGGCTGCCAGATCACATGTCATGCGAATCAGATGCAGTTCAAAATCTGCATATCTGTGAACAGAGCCTTAGCCCAGGTTCACATTGATGCAGGTTAGAAAATGTGTGAGTTCAGCTGAACTCGCACGATTCCAAACCGGCAATGCAGTCTGACTTCGGGGGCAATTTGACAAACATCTGTGCGGGTTCATGCAGAGATGTCTACTTAAATCGCCCCTGAAGTCGCCAAAAGGAGTACAGGATCTATTTTTGGCAATCGGTGTGGTGCGGACTTCGGATGGTGCTGTTGCCGGCAATAGCTGCCGATTTGGCCTGTGATTTGACATGTGAAATCGCATCAATGTGATTGTGGGCTAAAAGCTAGAAGGAGGGTAGGAGGAGGTTACTTTGCAGAGCTGCACCAGATTCTGTGTGCACCAGTTTTAGGAAAATCTCTTTCAATGTATATAAAAATCTATATAGGGCCCTATAGGAAGTATATAATGTATATGAAGTTCTACAGGAAGTATATCATCTATATTGAGTTTTATAGGAAGTATACAATTCATATGAAGTTCTATCATCTATATCAGGGGTGCCCAACCTTTTGAAGAGCGAGGGCCACTTAAGCAACTTGGTAACTAGTCAGGGGGCACAATGAGCAGAGCAGGCAGACGACGGGTCACGGCTACTCTATAGGCCCTCCACCCAGATGATGTTTTTTGGATTGGAGGTAAACGGACATCGGTCGCTTTATAGAGACGAATCGTGGGCCACATTTGGTCGGGCTGATTGTGTGAAAAGGACCCAAGACTGCTTTCTCACTGATGTGCTGCAGTTTACCCACACCGTGGGTGCAGCGTAGTGCACCTGTGTCTATCCTGCGGGTTAGCTGAACTTTGCCATAGACCCTGCATGTGCAAAAGTCGGCTCTGTAGAGGAAGCATTGGCTTATGGGGTTCTGCTCCACAGCTGCTTTCTTCCTCTACCACCAGCTTAATTCACAACACTGATGCTGTGGTATGGCGGGTCGGCAACTTGCGATCTGGGCTTGCCAACCCGCCATTCCAGAGCAGGAGGTCGCGGGCCACATCAAAGGGCTCCGCGGGCCACTGGTTAGCCACCCCTGATCCATATTGAGTTTTATAGGAAGTATACAATATATATGAATTTTTATAGGAAATATATCATCTATATTGGGTTTTATATGTAGTTTACAATGTATATGGAGTCCTATAGGAAGTATACAATTAGGGATGAGCTCCGGTTTGTTTGCACACTCCACGTGCAAAACCCACCAGGAAGTCTGCACGGCGCCGCGCTAATCACAGGCAGGGAGAGATTGTCCCGATGTGCGGCTGCAGAGATCGGGAAATGTCTCACTGTCTGATTAGCGCAGTGCCGACTTCCTGGCGGGCTCTGCATGTGGAGTGCGCGAACACGCCGGAGCTCATCACTATATACAATATATAGGAAGTTTTTAGGGAGTATATAATGTATATAGAGTTCTATAGGAAGGATATAATGTATATAGAGTTCTATAGGAAGGATATAATGTATATAAAGTTCTATAGGAAGTATATAATGTACACAGAGTTCTCTTGGAAGGATACAATGTGCATGGAGTTCTCTTGGAAGGATACAATGTGCATGGAGTTCTCTTGGAAGGATACAATGTGCATGGAGTTCTCTTGGAAGGATACAATGTGCATGGAGTTCTCTTGGAAGGATACAATGTGCATGGAGTTCTCTTGGAAGGATACAATGTGCATGGAGTTCTCTTGGAAGGATACAATGTGCATGGAGTTCTCTTGGAAGGATACAATGTGCATGGAGTTCTCTTGGAAGGATACAATGTGCATGGAGTTCTCTTGGAAGGATACAATGTGCATGGAGTTCTCTTGGAAGGATACAATGTGCATGGAGTTCTCTTGGAAGGATACAATGTGCATAGAGTTCTATAGGAAGGATACAATGTATATAGAGTTCTATAGGAAGTATATAATGTACACAGAGTTCTATAGGAAGTATATAATGTACACAGAGTTCTATAGGAAGGATATAATGTACATAGAGTTCTATAGGAAGGATATAATGTACATAGAGTTCTATAGGAAGGATATAATGTATATAGAGTTCTATAGGAAGGATATAATGTATATAGAGTTCTATAGGAAGGATATAATGTACACAGAGTTCTATAGGAAGGATATAATGTACACAGAGTTCTATAGGAAGGATATAATGTACACAGAGTTCTATAGGAAGGATATAATGTACACAGAGTTCTATAGGAAGGATATAATGTACACAGAGTTCTATAGGAAGGATATAATGTACACAGAGTTCTATAGGAAGGATATAATGTACACAGAGTTCTATAGGAAGGATATAATGTACACAGAGTTCTATAGGAAGGATATAATGTACACAGAGTTCTATAGGAAGGATACAATGTATATAGAGTTCTATAGGAAGGATATAATGTACACAGAGTTCTATAGGAAGGATATAATGTACACAGAGTTCTATAGGAAGGATATAATGTACATAGAGTTCTATAGGAAGGATATAATGTACACAGAGTTCTATAGGAAGGATACAATGTATATAGAGTTCTATAGGAAGGATATAATGTACACAGAGTTCTATAGGAAGGATATAATGTACACAGAGTTCTATAGGAAGGATATAATGTACACAGAGTTCTATAGGAAGGATACAATGTATATAGAGTTCTATAGGAAGTATATAATGTACATGGAGTTCTATAGGAAGGATATAATGTATATGGAGTTCTATAGGAAGTATATAATGTACATGGAGTTCTATAGGAAGGATACAATGTACACATAGTCCTATAGGAAGTATATAATGTATATGGAGTCCTATAGGAAGTGTATACAATGTATATAAAGTGATACAATGTTTCCATCCAGTCTCACTCACCACACATGACCCGGCCTCTGTATGTCTGTGGGGAAGGAGGGGGGTGGGTGACCTCTATTAGTAGTACAGTCCGCCTCCTGTCCGGTTAGAAGGTCGGTTCTGTAACCGGTAATATTCTCTGTCCTCGGTAATCTTTCATTACACCGGCAGTGCGGAAGAGGAGGAAACGCTGACAAGCCAATAACCCCACCCATAGTCCATGGACACCCCCCGCCGGTAGTGAGGTGGTACAGTCTGCTGAACTTCCTGTTTACTTCCGCCTCTGCACGCTGGGCCTGGAAGAAGACGACAACAAGCATGGCATCCAGCGCGAAGAGGAGAGCTGTACTGGAAGATGAGGAGATGGAGGATGAGATGGGAGGAGGAGAAGGAGAGGAGGACTCCGATCTCAGCGAGGATGAGGAGTCTGAAGAGGAGGACGAAGATGATATGGATGAGGTGAGGCGGTGTGGACTACAAGGCTCAGCACGGCCTGGGATGGGACATGTAGTCCTTCATAGTGTCACTGCCTGGCCTGGTCAGTGTGTTGATATCGGTGGAGGAGATTGTACAATGACTGCTGATATATATATATATAATGAGAAGTCTGGGATCCTCGGAGTGGGGGAGGGGGGTCAGGCAGCGTGGGTCTGTATTGTGCAGAACATACAGTTCATATTTCACAAGCTCTGTGTGGATGGGATTCAGCACACCAGGTGGAGAGCGCACCCTTTCACTGCCAGCACAGAACATTCTGGCTGCTGTGTGTGCTATTAGGGTGCAAACACGCCCTGCCCCCGATTACATGGGAGAACTCCAGTGGGGGGGGGGTCTCTACGATTCGCTGTGAGAGGCAATACGAGGCTGCCAATTCCCACATCTCTAGTCGCACCCACTCACATGTAATCGCTCAGGAATAATTGCATCTGAGCGATCGGCCATGAACACACAGAGTCTGTATCCAGAGCTGATTGCTCACATGCGACTATTCCTGAGCGATTACATCTGAGCGATCGACCATGAACACACGGAGTCTGCATCCAGAGCTGATCACTCACATGCGACTATTCCTGAGTGATTAAATGTGAGCGATCGACCATGAACACACAGAGTCTGCATCCAGAGCTGATCACTCACATGCGACTATTCCTGAGTGATTAAATGTGAGCGATCGGGCATGAACACAGGGAGTCTGTATCCAGAGCTGATCGCTCACATGCGACTATTCCTGAGCGATTACATGTGCTTGGGTGCGACTAGAGATGCGGGAATTGGCAGCCTCCCATTGCTTTCGGTGGGATTGTCTCTCAGCGAATCGCAGAGACCCTCGCTGAAGTTCCTGTACTTGGAGGCTGGGAGTGTCCCCGGGTGTGAATGCACCCTAAACCCTCTTTCACATTGGAGCAACTTGATGGGTCAAATCGCATGACAAGTCGCAGCCTATTGCCGGCAATCGCAAATTAGGGGGACACCTGCTTTGCGATGTCCCACCGAGTTTAAAAAGTAGTTTCTGTGCCGTTTTTATATATATTTTTTTTTTTTTGCAAATTTTTGGGTGCAATTTGGATAGATATGTGTGCATGAAGCGGCACACAAATGTCTTCCAAGTCGCATCCGAAGTTGCACTGACATGCGGCTTTGATATTGTGATTTCTCATACGATGGAATATAACTTCAAAAGTGATGTAATGTGTTGAATAGTTGTGTATGTTTTCTTTAATTTCTGAGCATGCGTAGTCTTGCTGTTACGATTTTTATTTGTTTTTATGAAAACCTCAATTACAGAGCAACCTTGGATTACGAGCATAATCCATTCCAGGAGAAGGCTTGTAATCCAAAGCACTCGCTTATCAAAGCAAGTTATCCCATTGAAGTCAATGGAAACAAAAATAATTGGTTCCGCATTGACTTCTATGGCATGCAATACCGCATGTGACCAGAGGTGAGGGGGTGCACCAGAGAGCCTCAGAAAGGCTCGGGGACAGCCCGACTAAACTCGGGAATGAAGTATTTCTGAACGGCTCCAGCGCGGTACTGCACACCGCTGTGACTTCAATCCTACTCGTTTTGCGAGACAATTGCAAATTGAGTCAGGATTTCCCCCAAAAAATAAAATAAAGTGCTTGTATTGCGAAGTGCTCGTTAACCGCGTTACTCGTAATCTGAGGTTTCACTGTATATGAAAATCGTTCATATCCGACAAAAATGTTAGTCTGCACATCCAGCATTTGCCTGATGAAAAAAACATAATTGGCTGTCGAAAGCACCGTACTAACCAACGTTTCGTCAGATGAAATCTTACTTCTAATTTTCGTATTGTGTGTACGCCCTTTATTCTCCACCATTCAGGAGAAGCTTTGTACTTTAAAGAATACAAGGCTTCCTCTGATTGGCCATGGTAGAGAGAGGTCAGATGATGCCTTGATTTCTTCCATGGCCATTTAGAGGAAGCTTTGTATTCATTATTAACAGTACAAAGCTTCTCCTGAATGGTGAAATACTAAGCCTGGCAGCAGGTGGGAACTGCCTACTGTACATAGCTAATGCTACTACAGCCCATTAAAGCACCATTCTGTAAAGCAGCGGTCCCCAAACTTTTTGGCACCGGGGACTGGCGTTATTGAAGAAAATTGTTCCAAGGCCTGGGGGGTGTATGCGGCTTCTTGCGGGCAATTTATCTGGGCAGTGGCTGGTGTTGGTGTTTCAATTACCCCGGCACCATGATTGCTATGGTGTCAGGATGATTGCTATGGTGTCAGGATGATTGAAGTGTATTATTTTTATTATTACTAGGGTTGTCCCGATACCACTTTTTTAGGACCGAGTACAAGTACCGATACTTTTTTTCATGTACTCGCCGATACCGAATACCGATACTTTTTTTTTAAATGTCCCCCCACAAATGCAGCCATGTCGTCCCCCCCATATGCAGCCATGTCAGATCCGTCCAATCCCGAGAAAGGGGGATTGTCTATACACGGCGCGGCGGGCAAAAAACAGCTATTCAAACTAAAGCTGCCTGTAATGTTTGCTGCACGCTGATTAACGCGGCAGCGGCGGCTTTGCGATATGCGGTGGGGGGGCAAGTATTCTATTCAGGCATCGGGGGCATTTGCGGGAGTAAAAGTACTCCCGCAAATACTCGGTATCGATACCGATACTGGTATCGGGACAACCCTACTATGGTTGTCTCGATACCACTTTTTTAAGACCGAGTACAAGTACCGATACTTTTTTTTTTTTCAAGTACTCGCCGATACCGAATACTGATACTTTTTTTTTTTTTTTGTCATGTGACGGTATATATATATATATATTTATTTTTTTACAGTGACTTTGTATTTTTTATGGGGGGGGGGGGGTGGATTGTCAGTGTGTGTGTTTTTTTTATTTTTTTTTGTTTTACATTTTATTTATTTATTGCAATTTTTTTTTTTTAATCAGCCCTGTTGGGGTTTTTTAGAGAGATATCAGGGGTCTTAACAGACCTCTGACATCTCCCCTTTAAGAAAAAGGGACTAAGGACACAGATTCCCCAGTCCCTTTCTCTGCAGCCTCAGCTAAAATGAATGGAGAAAAGCTCCTCTCCATTCATAAACTGCACCATCGTAATCACAGGTTACGATGCTTAGTTATGTGAATGGACAGAAGTCAGTGATCACTGACTCTGTCCTTTCATAAAAGGTAGGAGCCGGGTTTAGTGGCTCCTACCTCCGCTCTCCTCCCTGACAGATTGAGGGGGGAGAGTGGCATGGACGGATGGAGAAGACGGCACGGATGGACTGGGTGAGAGCGGCACGGATGGACGGAGAAGACGGCAAGGAGGGGGAGAGCTGCACGGATGGAGGGGGGAGAGTGGCACGGAGGGGAGAAGACTACCAATTCCCCTGCCTGCCCAGGTATCGGGTGAGGCATCGGAGCATTTCCCCCGAGTACAAGTATGTAAAAATGCTCGGTATCGGGACATCCCTAGTCTTTACACTGGTCTGTTGTAGTGTTGAAAATACTACTTGCTGCATTTTTTGGTATGTTAAAAAACAAACAAAACAAAAATGCACCAAAAACGCACCTCCCTGTTAAAATGTATTGAAAACTCATCAATAACGCACCCATGTTATGTTTTTGATGCGGTTTTTGAGTCACATGACCTATGAAAAACGCACCATAAGTGCACAGCAAAGTGCGTTTTCAGGGCCATTATTGGGTATTATTAAACAAAATGCCCGAAACGCCATATTTTTCCGATATGTTTTGGGTGCATCTCTTGTAATGGAAGTCGTGACATTAAACCTAGAATTCTACTTTTTCTGTTTTTGTGTTTTTTTTTGTCAAATTTGTTTGTTGGGTTTAAAGTAAAGAGAAAACAGTAGATACAATTGACAATAAAAGATTACAGAAAAAGAAAATGGTATGATGTAATAGAGTATTTGAAACATAGAAAATCCAATAAATATTTGTAGATCCTATGAGAAATATTAAAGGAATCATTAAAGCAGGTTATAGTCAAACCAATCATGTTAGTCTATTGCATTTGAACTCGTATAAAATATTATAGAATATTGTGATATAAATGGAACCGGATATAATTATGATATGAACTATAGCTATGGAGCAATTGTAATTTTAGCAATGAATCGGTTCAAAAACTGCCCGAAAATAGGGGGGAGAAGGATCTTATTCATGTTAATTATTAAAACAATAGGAGCAAAATTAGGTATCGTCTATACATATTCACATTTACCATTTTATATAATGAGATATTATTTAGCGCCCCCACCTCCATATTTTTCACTGTTTTGTAATTAATTGATTATTTGGGGAGCAGCTTTCACTTATATTTAATTTATTTTGGTGCAATATATATTTTTTTCTTCTACTATATGAGATGGCTTGAGCTATATATTTGAAGAAGTGAGAGATAAAAAGAAAGAAAAAGGACAGAATGTGGAGTATAAAAAGTGGGAAGTGATGAAAGCAATAGGATAGGAAAGGGAGTACAGGATAGAGGAAAGGCTCCGTGGTCGTTGCATAATAGAGATAGTAATAATATTGATGAACTGTATCTAGAATGTTACTGGCTTACAATATCTTACCAAGGTCTCAATAGAGAATCATCTGGGTTAGATGAGATAGTATAGGGTTCCATATTGTTTCATATATGTCTATGGAATCATTGGTTATGGCTTCTGATTTTTGAGTGGAGCATGGCTTGGTGACCTAGAATTCTACTTTAACCCCTTTCGTTGACCACCCAACACATATGTGACGAGGCAAAAGAGTGACCTTAAACGCCCGCACGTGGTGCAATTGTGTCCCTGGGATGTTTATGCAGTGAGAACGCGCCCTCGGCATGAAGACCCAGCTGTTAAATACAGCTTTCTGTCCTGGGTAGAGATAGGCAGCCGGTGGGACCAGGGTCTGAGAGTGATCACGTGATTTCCAATCCTGCGTGCTGTTGGACTTCCTGAACTATTTAAAGGGATGCCAGGGTGGGCAGAAAGGTGTTTATATAATGTAGAATACTGGATGGTGTACATGTATAAAAGTAAACAGTTCTTTTTGATATATTAGGCGAGGGTCACACTGACCCACACAGTAAAGAGCATTGAGCCGTGTCATGTATATTTATATTTAATTTTTGTTTTTTACTCGCTGTCCTCTAATCCAGTGGTCACCAACCGTGTCCTCAGGGCCCACTAACAGGCCAGGTTTTATGTATTACCTTGAGGAGTAGACTAGAATACTCTAATCACTGAGCAGCAAATGACTGTACTACTACTGTGATATATTTCAGTTATCTTGCAAACCTGGCCTGTTAGTGGGCCCTGAGGACAGGGTTGATGAGCACTGCTCTAATACGGGTCCACCTTACATTGGAGTCCTCATAAGGATTCCCCCACCGTATCAAAGTCCACCTTAGAAGTCTCCCCATTTTATATTGAAGTCCTTAACGCCGTTTCCCCTAACATCAGGGTCCCCAACAAAGCCCCTCTTACATCAGAGTCTGCCTTAGGAGTCCTCCCCCCTTGTTTTTTGGAATCCCCATGATATGATTCTGAACAAAAGAGAGAACTTAAATAATAAGTTCTGCTTTTTTTTTTTTTAAAGGTGATTTTTTATTTTTTTTGCAGGAGCCTGTAAAGCATTGCACCAGCAGATCACCGATGCCATGCAGGTCTCCTGCAGATCTGTCAGTGCATCGGCTTGCTTGTTCCTCATACGAGAAAGCTGATACATTCTGACAGGACTCGAACAACCACAGTGCTTTATTGAAAACTACAAGCCGGCGGCTGCAAAGGCTGCTGGGCCTTGTAGGTTTCCATTCACAGAGGGCTGTGAATGAGTGGCACGGCCGGCTGGGCACTTTTTTTATTTTTTTTATTTCTGGCAGCAGACACAGGGAGAAGATCCCCAGTCTGCTTTCTTGGCAGGGGGCTGTGCATTTGTAACATGTTACGCCCAAAGCCCCCCCCCCCCTCTTCCATCAGGGGGCCCCTTACACATAGGTGTGTTCAGCCTATTACATTAGGCTGTGCACCCCCAAAGCTCAAGCACACACCTTTCTCTGCAGACTCTGCTGCGCTGGATAGTGAATGAATAGGAAGTGCTCTGTGCTGAGCGGCTTCCTGTTCATTCACAAACTGAAGCATAGTTGGCATATTTGACTAGGCTTCAGTTATGAATGAACACAGTGAGTAATTGTGTTCATTTAGAATAGGAGGGAGCTGGTAAATGACATTTATTAGCCCTTTCCCCCCACTCTTCATCCTGAAACATCCCCTGCAGAAACTGGGGGGGGGGGGGGGGGAGCCAACAGCACCGCAGGGAACGGGAGCCAACATGTAGGAATCCTGAGCAGTAGGGGGGAACCTTCGCACGCCTATGCCCTTGCATCATTGTTTCCCAATAAAAAATTCCCCTTACATTATGGTCCCTATTGGTGTCGCTTTGACAGCCCCTCTAGACCAGTGATGGTGTACCTTGGCATCCCAGATGTTTTGGAACTATATTTCCCATGATGCTCAACTACACTGCAGAGTGCATGGGAATCATGGGAAATGTAGTTCCAAAACATCTGGGGTGCCAGGGTTTGCCATCACTGGCCTATACATAAGGATCTCCATCACAGCTCTCTTCCTTGTATTTGAATCAGGGTCCCCATCAGTGTAAACCCCTGGGCTAGTATAAAGGCAATGTAAAAATAAACGGTATCATTGTGTTCCTGCTTTTAGTTGGTGAATAAAGAGATGCCTCTTGTTTGGCCATACATTATCGGGGTTTGACAAATTTGCTTGGAATCTAAGAGCCAGCTAAGAAAGTTAGGAGCCAGAATTGCGCCTGTCCCGCCGAGTTTGCTCGGTGGGGAAGGTGGGGGCGCACGGAGACACAGGATGGGGTATCCTGTGTGTCTGTCGCATGTTGGTCACAATTGCGACCTGGCGCCCGGATTTAGTCGAACCCTGCATTATATTGCTTCTATGTTCAGTTGTATGAAGTGTAGTGATACTCTTACAGATCCTATGTAATGTTACTTTAGCAGGGTGACCCTCTCTGTACAGTGAAGTGATTTGCTTATTGTTCTTAGTTTATATAGTGCTATGTACTTTTTCTGTGTCTTGTAAAAACATATATATTTTATTTTCTTTGCTTCTGTTTTGTCTAAAGGAAGTAAAGGTTGACTTTGAAGCTCATACAATGTCTGATGGAGATCACGACGGGATCAAAAAACTGCTGAAGCAGGTAAGGAAATGATATACAATTCCTTTTATAAGGGGGATGGGTTTGACTATGAGATCTTCCCGCTCTCAGAATCCTTATAGTGTTATTAAACCCAAGACTCTGCATTCACTATATCTGGTCTCCCACAGCACACAGAACATGGAAATGCAATTATTTTATCTTTTTACAAACAACGTGGTGTTTTATTGAGAAGAGTAAGGGCAGTTTACAAGATATACATTGACATAATAATATTACTCGGTGCGGATCTAGACATGGAGTACACTTAGTCCGTTTTCTACACACATTTAGAACAATGCATCAACCGAGTAGGTGATTATGGAAGCATGAATTGGTTAGCTCCTTGGCCCGGCACATCAGGGGGAAGAGAAAGTAAAACATAAAAAAGAAAACAGACGAGCAACTGCAAAAGATAACATCATTAAAGAGGTTGTAAAGGATTTTTTTTTCCCTAAATAGCTTCCTTTACCTTAGTGCAGTCCTCTTTCACTTAGCTCATCCTTCCATTTTTTCTTTTAAATGTTCTTATTTCTTCTGAGAAATCCTTACTTCTGTTCTTCTGTCTGTAACTCCACATGTGGAGAAAGCCTCTTGAGGGGGTGAGCAGGAGAGTCAGGATGCCTACTAACACACAGCTCATTTCTCTATCTGCAAAGTAGAGAGTGTCCTGACTTACCTGCTCGCCCCTCCCCGCTCAAGAGGCTTTCTCTACACCAGGGAAAAAGCCTTGCATTACTGTGTGGAGTTACAGACAGAAGAACAGGAAGTGAGGATTTCTCAGAAGAAATAAGGACATTTAAAAGCAAAATGGAAGGATGAGGTAAGTGAAGGAGTACTGTACTACGGTAAAGGAAGCTATGTAGGGAAAAAAAAAAGTTTCCTTTACAACTCCTTTAAGGATATAATTTGGGTATTTCATTACAGGTAGCAGCATTACCTAACCAAGTGTCCCATATTCTGCCATATTTGGCTGGGCAGCCCCTGTGGACGTAGATTCCCTTTTTGTACGGTAGGACCTTATTGACTGCGGATATCCATTCCTGGAGCGACGGGGGCACAGCGTGAAGCCACTTTCTCGCTATAAGTAACCTGGCTATGAAAAGCGATTATTGGAGGAATATTTTATGAAATTTATCAGAGTCTGGATCTGGAAATACCCCCAATAAACATTGCTTGGGACGAAATGTCAGGGGAGAGCCCATCTCATCATCAATTAATTTAACAATATGAGTCCAATAGTGAGAGATGATACTGCTCTAAAAACTGCTGATCCCTTGGCTTCGCTTCCATCCCACTAAACCAAAAAGGTGCTGGCTATGCACTGGTGTATTGGATAGAAGAAGATCCTGGACTGCCGTACTCCTTTAAAACAATGTCTTTATTATACAAATGAAGTCCAAAAGGAGTGCGGCAATCCAGGATCTTCTTTTCTATCCTATGAGTCCAATAGTCCTATATTATTGGGCAGGACCACAAACATGGAAGAAGGTGCTGGATGGACTATTGCATGAAATACAATTATTTTAGTAAATATAAACTGGTAAATACCCTTTCTTATCAGCAGTATATAGCAGTCTTGTGACTTCTCTCAGTGTCTGGTTATAGCTTGTAGGAGGATTTTTCATTCTTCTCTGACTGTCCTATGAGGCTGCAGGACCCCCCTGCCTTTTTGTCTGGACAGTGCTGATTGGCCCTGTGCTAATCACATGCACCCTCCCAAGGGAAAAAACTCTCTAGCCAATTATACACCAAATTGAGCATATGAAGAGTGACTCCAAAGGCTCCGTACTATCTGCAGATGGATTGGGGACAGTGGAAGGAAGGGGACGATCAGAGAAGACAGGTTCAAACTGTCTTTTTACACTATGTGGAGGATTAACCCCTTGGATTCCACAGTCTGTATAACAAGCGTGCTTATACAGACTGATTTTTACTGTTGCGAGTTTAGTAACATTTTAATGTACTTACCTTCTCCAACACATGCTAACAACCCCACACAGGTGGAACAGAGTGATCTTATCCTTTTTGCTATGGAAACAGCAGTGATAAGTTGGTGGTCGCTCCCTTTTTATGATTTATCACACTGGCAAGGAATAAGTGAATACACAATTTAGTTTGGACTTCGTAATCCATTTTAATTTACTTTTATTTTTTCTATTTGTAATTCTTTAGCTGTTCCTCAAAGCCAACGTGAACATTGCAGAACTGGCCAATCTTCTCGTTCAGCAGAATCACATAGGAAGCGTCATTAAGGTAATTTTAAGATTTGTAAAATTGTATTCATATCTGCTGAATCATTTAATGCTGCACTCCAGGCAGATCTGAAAGGCACAAATTCAGCTTTGTGTTCAATAATAAGTCAATGAATGTGTTTTTTATTTTTAACTAAATTTGACTTGGTGTCAGCTTATTACAAATCCTGTATGGCAGCACTCAGACTGGAAGAGAGGGGTGAGATGGGACTGGTAGCCACACAGTGTGCTGTATGCAAAAGTGGTGATAGGAGGAGGAGAAGAGCGCAGCGTGAGCAGAGGGCTGACCACATCAGTCTGTTACTTTCACTATTTAGTCATCTAGCTGGGGATGGAGAGAGAGACAGAGAACACCACTGAGTCCTTTCTATAGTCTGCAGCTGTAACAGAGAAAGTGATGTTTCTTTCTGACTGCACTGTGTGATAGGGCGGTTTATTTCATGACTGGCTGGAAATAGGGCTCATCCACAAAATATCTTCTTAAAAACGGGTTAAATCGGGTTAACTGGGACCCGATTCTGCGATCAGCCAGGAAACTGAGGAAGGGAGAGGAGGGGAAATGGAGAGCCGACCCACAGAGGGGATCTCCGCTGTCAAACAGCATCCTGGACCGTCTCCTATGATGGCACACTGGTCCAATGCCGGGAAATTAAAGTAATGATGTCTCCCCTTTGAGAAAGAGACTGAGGACACAGATTCCCCAGTCCTTTTCTCTGCAGCCTCAGCTGCACTGAAGATAAATGGAGACGGGAGAGAGAGGCTCCTCTCCATTCATAAACTGTGACATTGTAAACACAATTTATGATGCTCAGTTATGAATGGACAGTCAGTGATCATTGACTCTGTGCATTTGGAAAAGTTTGAAGCCGCTAAATGAAGCCTATCTAGCCATTCCTCCACTCTCCATCCTGATAGATCTGGGACACTGGAGAAGAGTGAGGACCTGGTGCCACTTTACTGGATCAATTATAGTGGTATTATTATGGTGTTTGTGGGGGATACATTCTAATGCTCATTGGCTGAAATTTGTGCATGAATCTTTCTAGCTTGTTGTCTACAATGGTGCTGATCATGTGACTTCATTGCTTTTGGAATTTATGGCCTAAAAAAATTAAATGCAGTTAAGGATTCATACTTTATTTGTGAAATGCCTATTCTGGGTCAGGAAAGTCAGAGTGTAAATCTCATTTTGTGTCCAGAATTTTTTTTTTATACAAAGTTTTTTTTTTTTTTTTTAAAGAAAATTAGAAGGCCAACTTAATACATTTTCAGTGTAGTTTCCCCCCCATCAACAAAGTAGTGTCCAAACAGATTGTTTATTGCATGATCACAAGAACAGGACACTATTCTTGTGATGTGATCATGCAATAAACAATCTGTTTGGATACTACTTCATTGATCCATGGTGTGCTGGCAAATCTCCTTTCTGATTACAGTACAGACTCATCAGTGCATATCGGTGAAGAAGAAAAATTGCTTGTTTACAAACTTTACTGAAAGAAACCCTCCTTTTTCGAGATTGCAGTAGGTGACCGCGATATTGTGTCATTCTCGCTCCCTTTCTCGGCAAAATTGACCGCCTACGAGCCTCATCGCGGGAGCCAGCTCGCCGCGGTGGGAAAAAGCCGTCATAGTAGCGACGGGGATCCGACTTGGATTCCTGCCAATTCTAGCTGTGGCGTTTGGTATTAATCATGAGGGGGAAATCCACAGCGCCCAGAGGCGATTCAGTTCGCGTGTGTTGCGCTCTATACATTTTTCACTCACTCACGCCAAATTTTAAATAAAAAAATGGCATGGGTTTCCCCCCAGGGGCATACCAGGCCCTTGGGTCTGGTATGGATTGTAAGGAGAACCCCTACACTGAAAAACGGCGTGGAGGTTCCCCCACAATCCATACCAGACCCGTATCCAAGCACGCCACCCAGGAAAGGAGTGGGGACGAGCGAGCGACCCCCCCCCTCCTGAGCCATACCAGGCCGCATGCCCTCAACATGGGGGGTTGGGTGCTCTGGGGCGAGGGGGGGGGGGGGGGAACACATTCTCTGCGACAGGTACTGTAGAATGAAATAATAAAATTCTATTTTTTATTTTATTTTTTTGCTTAAAGCGGAGGTTCACCCAAAAATCAACTTTCTGCGATTAGATCAAGCATACTGCTAACATCTGCAGTATGCTGTTTTGTTTTTTTTGTACTTATCGTTTTAGCAGCCGTTGTTATCCGTCTCCGAGCGGGGATTTCTGCGGGGAATAGGCGTTTATAAGCCAAGCAGAGTTGATTGACGGGCTGCTAAAGCGCGTCACGCCTTCCGAAATGACACTTGGGTGTTTACGGCGCCTGCCATGTAGAGCCGACTGCGCAGGCGCCGTAAACACCCGAGTGTCACTTCGGGTATTTTCGGAAGGCGTGACATGCTTTAGCAGCCCGTCAATCAACTCTGCTTGGCTTAGGAACACCTATACCCGGAAGGAATTCCCGCTCAGAGCCGGATAACAACGGCTGCTAAAACGATAAGTACAAAAAAAAAAACCTCATACTGCAGATGTTAGCAGTATGCTGGATCTAGTCGCAGAAAGTTGATTTTTGGATGAACCCCCGCTTAAAAAAAAAAAAAAAACTACCCAGCAGCGTTCACCAAAAGAAGGCTTTATTTGTTTGGAGAAAAAGAATGATACAAATTAAATTTTGGGTACAGCGTTGCATGACTGCTCAATTGTAAAAGTATGACAGCGCTGAAAATTGGCCTGGCCAGGAAGGAGGTGACAGTGTCCAGTGGGCAAGTGGTTAATTTCGTGTGATTGTGTCACTTCTGGCCTAATTTATTTAGCCAAACCAGTATGTGATCAATTTTGCAGTTTGCAATCTTTATTTAATAAGAATGTTTGTAGTATGGAACGTTTGTTTCCTCATTTTGTGATATTTACTTTTACATTTCTCCATGTTATGACAACTGATTTTCTCCGTGTTTGTCCCATATCACAGCAAGCTGAAAGTACAGATGAGGCTGATGATGATGATGACGACGATGATGAACGCCATGTTTTTGGTTTCATAAGTCTTTTGAACTTAACAGAGAGGAAGGTGAGTATTGGAGTTCCTCATATGGGGGGGGGGGGGGGGGGGGTCTGTTTTATTCCTCGGATGGTAGAATGTTGTCATAGCAAACTCACTTAATCTTTGTCTGATGGGGATTGTACAGCTTCAGGTTGTTGTAAATATTAATTTGGCACACGACAAACACACCATTCCCCAGTGGAACCAATACTATAATAGATCAAGGAAGATATCTGATGAAATTGAGCATTGCGGTCTGATCTGTAAAAAAAAGTCACGACTTGCTGGACTTGGTTAAGGTAGACCTATACATTTAGGCTACTAAAACAGTGCTGTTGTATTACAGAAGAAATTAGGTTTGCAGCTGTAAAACTCCCACGTTTTTCTCTTCCTGCGTTTGCCGGAGGCTGGGTAAATATAATTGTACAGGCAAAGCTGCCGATTGGTTTGTGCAGGAGGGCTACCATCACTGTATTTTCTGGCCTTGCCAAGGGAGACAGTGCAGGAGGGGGAGGATCTTTCCATACAGTGTCAATGAGCCTTTTTACACAATACAGATGATTAATTAACCCCTTAAGTTCCACAGTAAGTATAACAAGCATGTTTTACTGCTTGTAAGGAAAGAAACCTAAAAGGAATAACTTCCGTGGTGTAGTATGTTGATAAAATATGGGTTTAATAACAGAATAAGTTTCCACTTACAAGAGACTGGTCATCAAACGGCAAAATAACCATACAGATACAGCTTGCCAGAGTTGCGGTATCTCCGTCAACCTCGCTACACTTCCTATGTCATGCGCCCATCCACCGTCTCGGAAGGAACAAAACGTGATGATGTCAATGGCTCTACCCTATGCGTTTCGTCATCAATAGGACGTTGTCTGGGGATTAGCCAATCTCCTGCCATGTGAATTGGATGTGGAGAAAACCTGCATCCAATTCGCATAGGTGTGAACCTGGCCTCCGACCCCTTTTTACTCTGGAGCGTATTGCAGGCGCTATAGCGTTAAAAATAGCACCTGCAATCCGCCCTCAAAAAGCTGCACCGTCGTCTCCAATGTGAAAGCCCGAGGGCTTTCACACTGAAGCGTTGTGCTAGCAGGACGGTAAAAAAAAGTCCTGCTAGCCGCATCTTTGGAGCAGTGAGAGCGGTGTGCTTACTGCTCCTTCCCATTGAAATCAATGGAACAGCGCGGGTATACCATTCGCAATGCACTGCTGCAGCAGCGCATTGCGATCCGTCTTAACTTTTTTTCGGCGCTAGTGCGTGGGGGGAGTGTAAAACCCCCCGCTAGCAGCCAAAATGCGCCGCAAATCTGCCCATAGCGTGGGTGGTAAAAATAGCAGAGTTTTACCGCCGATGCTATGGGTGGCTCAGTGTGAAAGGAGTCGTAGGTTTCCGGTTCTATAGTAAAGGTCCTTCCTACTGTACAGTGGCCTCGCCATATCTCTGCTTGGTCCACCGCAGGCATTTTGCACAGATGGCGGATAGGAGGAGTGGTCGGTTTTCTACCTCGTATTTAGATGATTATCTATAGCTAGGATTCTGGTCCAGGAGACGTGTGTGTGTGTGTGTGTGTGTGTGTGTGTGTGTGTGTGTGTGTGTGTTTTTTTGCACCATTCTTTTTGTTTTGGAGGTTTGAAAACAAACAGAATTTTCCAAAAAGAAAAGGAATTTTATGTGGCTTACTTGCCAAAAATCTAAATTTTTACACTTAAAATTCGTACTTTCTGAAAACACGCTGTAATCGCTTCATTAATGAGGACGCTATTTTGTTTTCTTAGGATACCCCATGTGCCGAGCAAGTGAAAGAGCTGGTCCTGAGCCAGTGTGAGAACACCTGCGATCAGAGCGTAGTGGAACAGTTGGATAAAGTTTTCAATGACAACAGCAAACCTGTAGGCCTTCTTCTCAGCGAGAGATTCATTAATGTTCCCGCACAGATTGCTCTGCCCATGCACCAGCAGCTCCAGTAAGTCTAATTTCCAGCTTTTCTCTTTCTCATTTTCCTTCAGTCACCATCAAAGATGTTATTTAAATGTAAATGTGTTTGAAGTGCAGAGACTAAAAACTGTAACAATGAATTTGATATGATTAGTAGAGGCAGGATATGTTCTGTCTTTGTTTTCCTATGAAAAGTAGAACTGTAATTGTTTCTCATATGTTTGGAGCACAAAACCCACAGTGCTTCTCGTTAGGATTCATTTATAATCTGTACGAGTTTCAAATTGGGAAAATGCTGTTTTAATGAATTTTGTACTGGAACTATTTCTGCTTCGCTGTCCTAAGTAAAAAATGATTGTGTACAATTCAGAAAGCCTCTGGGCCGAGTAGAACTGGCTGTACGTGATCATCAGAAGACTAGGGAATCTTGGATCTCTGTGTATGGGGGAACACCCTTCCCATTCAGTATTTGGATTGGATGGTAAGGTTTGAAGCCCATCCCTGGACAAAATCTAAAGTACCCCCCATCCATGTCCTCGCCATTCACGTGTGTTTTGTCCCCAGAGCTCTACGTTTTTGCAACTCTTCCTCCATGTTGCAGTGTCCTCTATTTTGTCTAGCGCACCAAATGGCCTGTGCCTCGTACACACCATCCAATTTTATGTCCGTAATTGTTTGATGGACGCATTGTCAGATAATCCAACCATGTGTATGCTCCATCAGACAAACGTTGTCTGAATTAACGACAACAAATGTTGGCTCTTCATGCTCACCAACTGTCTGGCAATAGATCTGTTATGTCGGTTTATGCAAGTCCGTCCAACTAAAATCCAAAGTACAAACGCGCATTCTCAGAACCAATGCTAAACATCCGACAACAGCAGAAGTTGCCCAAAGGGTGGTGGTGGTAAAGAGCTGAAAAACCATGTGGTTTGGTGAAAGTTGGCTGAAAATGTTGGGCTGCGTGTATGCAGAACAAGTTCACGGCCAACGCCCTTCGGACCAAAATCCGTGGAAAGGTCTGCTGGAAGTCCAATCGTGTGTACAAGGCTTTAGACCTGCTCATGGAAAATATTGGCTATCCCCAGTGCATGGGTCCAGCTATAGATGGCGATAATTTGATGTGGCACAAAGTCGGAGATCCCAGGTCATACCTTGAACCAGGTCTGCAGCATCTAACGCAAAGACCTAGGAAGCAAAAGAGCTAGAGTAAAAAAAACACAAGGCAAGGCTCATCCCCTATACTTGGACGTGATATCCAAGAAGCATCACTAAGAACGTTGTCATAGTGTAGACCCCTTGTGATGCGTGTAAATGTGAACCCTTTGAGTGGATGTAAACCTGATTCATGAAATCTGACCAAAGCACATATATCTGTAGTGTTCACTTCACTTATCTCTCTCCAAAGCTCTAAGTCCTGTGTCTTTCTGCTGCTCTGTTCTTCTGTTATCAGCATGATAAGCCCTGACAAGTTCTCTGACACAGTAGATGAAAGCAGCTAAAAATTTGTGTCAGGGATGTGTTTGCCAAGATTCCCCTCCCCCTGCTAAAACAGGAAAAAAGATTTGTAACAGGATGTGCACTTTCTAAAGAATATAGAAAGCTGAAGACAGCAGATATACATGTAAAACTTATGTAGGGAGATTTGTTTCATCTGTATATCATCTGAGGCTGTTCACTTCACTGGGTGGGTATGAGAGAGGGTTTACATCCACTGTAAGTGTGTGTGTGTGTGTGTGTGTGTGTATGTGTGTGTGTGTGTATATATATATATATATATATATATATATATTATACATACACTCACAAGTGAGTAACACCCCTCTACATTTTTAAATATTGTATTATATCTTTTCATCTGTCTCCCGTCCCCCCCCCTCCAAAATGAGTCCACACATGGCCATTGAAACCACTGGCAACAAAAGTGAGTACACCCCTAAGTAAAAATGTCCAAATTGGGCCCAGAGTGTCAATATGTTGTGTGGCCACCATTATTTTCCAGCACTGGCTTAACTCTCTTGGGCATAAAGTTCACCAGAGCTTCACTGGTTGACACTGGAGTCCCTTTCTACTCGTCCATGATGGATATGCTCTCATGCCTAGCGTGGTCAGTTTGAAACAGAATAGCAGGGGACTGGCAGGGTCACCAAGTATTTTACAAAAAGAAAGCAATACAAAACAGGATCTTTTCTAACACAAGTACATAGACCCCTATCAGGAATATTAAAAATGTTGGGGTAACATATTCTTTAACCCTTAAATGCTGATTGATCCTATACAGAGGGCCTCGACTAATTTGAGTCTCCATTGGCTATTGTTGTGCTCACTATAACTGGTTGGTGACTGAAAGACCCTCCAAGTTTTCCTGTGTACAAGAACCATGAAACGTAGATGTTGACCTTACTGGAAGACGCTTTGATTCCTATTTAGATGTAGTTCTAGCCGTGATAAACTCCTCCAGCTAGGATATTTTACACAAAGTACTTCATCCTGACTATTTAAAATGCATAACAAACGCGCTCCTATCTGTCACAAGTTTCAGGTGTCAAATGGAGATATGCAACAAAGCAAGGTCCATAAAGACATGGATGGGTGAGTTTGGGGTGGAGGAACTTTTCTGCCCTGACCCCAACCCGATAGAACACCTTGGGGATGAATTAGAGTGGAGACTATGAGCCAGGCCTTCTCCTCCAGTGCCTGACCTCACAAATGCGCTTCTGGGAGAATGATCAAACATTCCCATAGACACACTCCTAAACCTTGTGGACAACCTTCCCAGAAGAGATTAAGCTCTTATAGCTGTAAAGGGTGGGCCAACTCAATATTGAGCCCTCCGGACTAAGATGACATTAAAGTGGAAGTAAACCCTTCATACACCCAGTAAAGTGAACAGCTGCAGATGGTACACAGGGATGAACCAAATCCCCTATATAGGTTTTACATGTATATCTGTTGGCTTCACGTTTTTATATAATGTTTAGAAAGTTGAGATTGTGTTTTCTCTTCCTGGTTAACACAGAGTGTGATGTCTGGACATACAGCCAAGATAGCTAAAATTGCTGATTGGAGGAAAGGCGCACACCCCCTCTAATCATAGGCAGAGACTCTCAGAGGTGTTTTGTAATAGGACCTGCTCCCTGCTAATCTATTTTAGCAACCTCCCCTGGCTGAAGATTTGGGCTGCTTTTGTCTAAAGTGTCCAGGAATTTGTCAGGAGTTATCAAGCTGATAACAGAGGAACTGTTCAGGAGAGAGCTACAGGACATTGAAGAGAGATATCTGCAGTGTTTTATGTGCCCAGCTCAAATTTCATGAATCGAGTTTACATTCACTTTAACCACTTGCCGCCCGCCGATTTCAGATTGACGTCGGCAAAGTGGTTTCAATATCCTGACTGGACTTCATATGACGTCCTCAGGATACGGGGGTGCGCATCGCGGCGATCATTGTTGCAGGGTGTCAGTCTGACACCCTGCAACACCGATCTAGGTAAAGAGTGTCTGACGGAGACTCTTCACATCGTGATCTGCCGTGATTGGACACGGCTGATCACGTGGTAAACAGAAAAAGCGGTAATTGGCTTTTCCTCCCTCGCGTCTGTCAGACGTGAGTAGAGGAGAGCCGATCGGCTGCTCTTCTGACAGGGGGGTTTGATCGATTATCAGCACAGCCCCCCCCGAGGATGCCCATACTGTACCACCAGGGATGCCACTAGACCACCAGGGATGCCCATTACAGGTATGCCACCCTAGACCACCAGGGATGAAAATTTTCAAAAAATGGATGCAAATCAGTGCCCACAATGGATGCCAATTAGTGCCCACAGTGGGCATCACTGATTGGCAGGCATTGTTTGGCACGGATTAGAGGTCGGACGATATTTGGCCGTTTTTTTTTCTTCTCCAAATTAGGCCGATATTTAACATGGCGCTAGCGCTGCCACGGCTCCGGAGCTAGGCCGAGGCCGCGCCCTTTCCTGATGCTGTGACCGCAGCGGCAATCCGCGCATTGCCGCCGCGGTCACAGCATCAGGAAAGGCCGCGGCTTCGGCCTAGCTCCGGAGCCGCGGACATCTTAGTACACCCAGCGTTGTCGGCGGCTGCCGCCGATTGGCTGTTACAGGCGTCAGTAGATAGCAGTGAGCGGGCCCCTCCTCCTCTGTGGGTGTATACAGAGAGGAGGGGCCCGCTCGCTGCTATCTACTGACGCCTGTAACAGCCAATCGGCGGCCGCCGCTGCCGACATTCTACACTGTAAAGAAAAACATCCCCTGACGTGCAGCGTGCCCGGCTTCTGCCTACAAACCCCAGAATGTTACTGGCCCGCTCTGCATTCTGGGGTTTGTAGGCAGAGGCCGGGCGCGCAGCACATCAGGGGACTTTTTTTTTATTTTTTATTTTTTTTACAGTGTAGAATGGCGGCGGCGGCCGCCGATTGGCTGTTGCAGACAGGGGTGGATGGCACTGGTTGGCACAGGTGGTGCACTAGTTGGCGATGCACTGAGGTGATTGCACTGGTGGGCATTGATGAGGTGGCACTGGTGGTGGACACTGATGGGCTGCACTGGTGGCATTGATGAGGTGGCACTGGTGGTGGGCTTTGAGGTGGCACTGGTGGTGGACACTGATGGGCGGCACTGGTGGGCATTGATGAGGTGGCACTGGTGGTGGGCATTGATGGGCTGCACTGGTGGGCATTGAGGTGGTACTGGTGGGCATTGAGGTGGTACTGGTGGTGGACACTGATGGGCTGCACTGGTGGGCATTGATGAGGTGGGCATTGATGAGGTGGCACTGGTGGTGGACACTGATGGGCTGCACTGGTGGGCATTGATGAGGTGGGCATTGATGAGGTGGCACTGGTGGTGGACACTGATGGGCTGCACTGGTGGTACTGGTGGTGGACACTGATGGGCTGCACTGATGGGCTGCACTGGTGGGCATTGATGAGGTGGCACTGGTGGTGGACACTGATGGGCTGCACTGGTGGGCATTGATGAGGTGGCACTGGTGGGCTGCACTGGTGGGCATTGATGAGGTGGCACTGGTGGTGGGCACTGACAGGCTGCACCCCACCTCTCCACCCTAAACAATTATCTCCTCTCCACCCTTTTTTGAGTTGAGAAAAAAAAAATATCGGCCGCAAAAATCGGCAACACATATCGGGTATCGGCCGCCCTGATTTCCAAGCATCGGCCAGAGAAAAACCCATATCGGTCGACCTCTAGCACCGATTGGCATCCATTATTACAACATTAGTGCCACCTGTCAGTGGCCATCCGTGCCGCATATTAGTGCCCATCAATGCCACCTCATTGGTGCCTGTCAGTGCAGTACCATCAGTGCCCGTCGGTGCCCATCAGTAAAGGAGAAAACGTACTTATTTACAATGTTTTTTATTTATTTTTTGCAGAGAATAAAAATCCCAGAGGTGATCATATACCACCAAAAGAAAGCTCTATTTGTGGGAACAAAACTATAAAAATTGAATTTGGGTACAGTGTAGCATGAGCGCGCAATTGTCAAAGTGCAACAGCGCTGAAAGCTAAAACTTGGTCTAGGCAGGAAAGTGTATAAGTGCCCGGTATGGAAGTGGTTAAAGTTCATGGAAAGGCAGGTGTCTCAATACTTTTGACGTGTGTGTGTGTGTGTGTGTGTGTGTGTGTGTACGTGTACGTACGTGTGTGTGTGTGTACGTACGTGTGTGTGTGTACGTGTACGTACGTGTGTGTGTGTACGTACGTGTGTGTGTACGTACGTGTGTGTGTGTGTACGTGTACGTACGTGTGTGTGTGTACGTGTACGTACGTGTGTGTGTGTACGTACGTGTGTGTGTGTACGTACGTGTGTGTGTGTACGTACGTGTGTGTGTACGTACGTGTGTGTGTACGTACGTGTGTGTGTACGTACGTGTGTGTGTACGTGTGTGTGTGTGTGTGTGTACGTACGTACGTGTGTGTGTGTGTTTTATCCAAGCATTTTGCTGTTTGCCTGGAGTTTAGCTGTAAGCTTTGAAACAAAACCCTTTAAAAAATTGAATGCATCATATAAAGTCCGAACATTTTAATTCTTCGCCTGCCCTCTCCAATTATAAAATAATACCATAAAATTACAAAAAATAAAACTGTATAAATGCATTTTCCATAAGATGGTGCTCGGACTTTCCTTGTTAACCTGCCATGAACTATGAATCCCATTATTAATTCCGGCGCAGAGTGGCGTTTGGGTCTGGCGGCTGTAAATTGTTAATTGCGGAGTAGTGGGAGAAGGGTCACCCCTAGATATGGAGAAATGACTGGTTTTCACACTGACACCACTGCAGTAAATCTAGTTAGGATTGCAGCACAAATGAAGTCGGGAGCCTCCGGGTCAGACTAGCAGTAATGGCTGTAAATGGCGCGGCACGCAGATCACGGTATAAATGAGCTGGCTCCGGGCCTGTAATTTAATGGTAAACTGTCAGCGATATGTTCTGTTTACACAGCACACTTCTCATTTAACCAGCGCTCATTTGCATAACATTTATTGTTATTGCCAAATTTTAGGAAGAATTTATTCCTTCACATTGAGAAGTTATCAATCACTCATTGGACGTTTTTTATTACATCTCAGGATTGAGGTAGAAATTATGACCTAATTATAGTTTGGTCATCTGCAAAGAGCTGCTGGAGACCATGGCAGCTATGAGACCGGTCCGGTATTTAAAGCTGAACTCTGGGCAGATCTAAAATGCACATGTGACAGACCGAGCCGGGACAGAGGCTTTTGGAGAGAACTGAATGCTAGCCTCTTCCCTACTGATTATGGGCCCTGGATTTTAAGGGAACAATATTCTTTGTAGGGGGTATGCCTGGGGACCTTGAAGTACTTAACCACTTGACAACCGCCCACTGTAAATATACGTCATGTTTGCAAAGATGGATATCTCGGTAGCGGCAGCAGCTGCTGCCACAACCGAGATATACATCTCTTCAGTGGGCGGTTCTGTCAATGATAATGGCGGATTCGTCGTGAGATTGCGGTTATCGGTGGCGGGAAAGGGGCCCCTCCCGCTCCCTCAGCCGCTTACGGGAGCCGTCGGTAGCGGCGGAGGCGATCGGGTCCTTCGGCTGTCATTGTGGGGATGTGAGTGAGGGCAACATCGTCCCCATAGATTTGCTGGGCGGAAGTGACGTCAAAACGTCAGTCCGCCCAGCGTCTTTTTTTGTCATTTTAATAAAATAACAGTTTCAATAATTATAATTTTTTTTTTTTTTTGCATTTAAGTATAAATATGAGATCTGAGGTCTTTTTTACCCCAAATCTCATATTTAAGAGGACCTGTCATATTTTTTTTTTCTATTACAAGGGATGTTTACATTCCTTGTAAAAGGAATAACATTTGTATTTTTTATTTCAGTGTAAAAAAATTATAAAATAAGAAAACAAAATGTATTTTTTTTTTTTTAAAGCGTCCCGACGAGCTCACGCACAGAAGCGATCACATACACGAGTAGCACCCGCATATGAAAAGGTGTTAAAACCACACAAGTGAGGTTCGTTAGAGCAAGAGCAATAATTCTAGCCCTAGACCTCCTCTGTAACTCAAAAAATGCAACCTATCGAATTTTTTTTAAATGTCGTCTATCGAGATTTTTAAGGGTAAAAGTTTGACGCCATGCCACGAGCGGGCGCAATTTTTAAGCGTGACATGTTGGGTAACATTATCTTTCACAATACATAAAAAAATTGGGCAAAATGTATTGTTTTATTTTTTTATTCAAAAAAAGTGATTTTTTTTTTTTCCAAAAAAAAGTGCGCTTGTAAGACCGCTGCGCAAATACGATGTGACAAAAAGTATTGCAATGACTGACATTTTATTCTCTAAAAAAAAAATATATATAATGTTTGGGGGTTTAAGTAATTTTCTAGCAAAAAAAACAGTTTTGGTCTCGTAAACACAGAATCTGAAAAACAGGCTCGGTGGTCAAGTAGTTAATGGGAGAGCTACGGGGTCTCGGATTGTGTGGAAGCATTTACAGTGGACAGACTCCTCTTGAGTACGGGGGAGCCGTCACAGCACACGTTCATTAAAGCGGAACTAAACCGATGAATGTTTTATTTTTATTTTCCTCTCCCCACTACTGCGCCGCTGTCTTTTAAAAAGAAGGCATGTGCTGTGCTGGTGTCTTTCAGGTATCCTAAGACCAGGTAGAGGCCAGTGGTGCTTATGCACATGCGTGTGTGAGGAGGGGGGGGGGATAATGCACATTGTCACTAAACTGCCTGGCAGCGTTTTTGCATGCACACACATCTGCCACGACGCATACGCTCCTAGCGTTAACCCCTTCCCTACAGTGCAATCGGTGCATTTTTATAGCGCTGATTGCTGTCTAAATGTCAATGATGTCATGAGTGTCCGATCTGTCCGCCACAATGTCGCACTACAAATCCTGGATCACTGCCATTACTATTAAAAATAATTAAAATTGCCATAAATCTTCCCCCTATTTTGTAGACACTAACTTTTGCGCAAAACCAACATACGCTTACTGCGATATTTATTTATTTTTTCCCCAAAAATATGTAGAGTAATACATATTGGCCTAAGCTGATGAAGGTGATAAAATGCCAAACGAAAGCTCTATTTGTGGGGGAAAAAAGGACGTCAATTTTGTTTGGGTACAGCATCGCACGACCGCGCAATTTTCAGTTAAAGCAACGCAGTGCCGTATCGCAAAAAATGGCCTGGTCATAAAAGGGGGGAAAATCTGGGGCTGAAGTGGTTAATGTGATGCTAATATCCGGTAAAAAAATAAAATAAAAAAAATGATATTCAAGTATGTATTCTTGCCTCAAAATGTATCTTCTGCTGCTCTCCAAAATGTTATATATATATATATATATATATATATATATATATATATATATATATATATATATATATATATATATATATATATATATATATATATATATATATATATATAAATATATATATATATATATATATATATATATATATAAAAATATATATATATATATAAAAATATATATATATATATATATAAATATATATATATATAATATATTCCTTTCCTGGTTAAATGTTGTTCTCCATGTGAGTGGGGAAAAGGAGACGTTTGGTAGCTTACTGGTAAAGTTTCAATAAGACAAAACACAGTAAGGAATGATTCAATGAAAAGCAGATTACGGGCCCATTGGGCTGCATTCACACATAATCGCAGGGGGAATCTATTTCACCCTGCGATTTTTCAAATGGCTGCAGGACGCGTTTGCAAGGCCATAACTTCTAATGTCACTGCAATCGGGCCACAATTTTGCAATCGCAGCACTTGTTTCGCTCAAAAAGGGAACATGAGCTGCTTTTGGGCGACGGCCTCCCGATTTGCAAGCACATCCCTTGTTTTGCAGCCATTTGTAAATGCGGCGATTACGCTGACAATCGTGTGTGTGTGTGAGTGCAGCCTTAAAGCAAATGTGTATGGATATTTGTTGAAGGATATCGTTTAGTGTGACTTTTAACGGTTCCCCCCCCCCCCCCCCTTGTACTTCCAAACAGGAAGGAGCTTGCAGAAGCCCAGCGAACCAACAAGCCATGCGGAAAATGCTATTACTATCTCATTATCAGCAAAACTTTCATGGAACCGGATAAATCCATTGGAAGCGGCCCTCAGGGCAAGGAGGAGATGATGTTTGCAAATGCTGAAGATGAGTTTTTTTATGAGGTAAGTTCTGTTTTTGGTTCCATCCACCTTATGACTTTTGCCAAGAACATCAGTTACTCTTTGACTTTCTACAGCACCTTATTGGTTATGAGAAGTAATGGGCAACTTCATTGTCCAGTAAGTGGTCAGCTTTACTCCACCAGGCTGCATTACTGAAATATCGCTCTTGGGTAAGCTGCCTAATTAAAGGGTTTCGAAACCCAAGAATAAAAATGTAATATTTATTATACAGGATTTATATAGCGCCAACAGTTTACGCAGCACCAGGGGCATCGGGAGGCTGGAGCCCCGAATGGGTCCCCCAAAAGCCCCAGGTCTCAGGCATTTAGGTCTCCATCATTAGAGGCGAGCGCTGGGACCGATCTGATCCAGACCTGAGTCCTGCCGACTTGACGAGTTTCATAGCAGGTCCCGCCCTCTGGAGCCTGGGCAATGCCTATGATGGACGTCCCACTGGTCCAATACCGGGACGTGTGCTGTCCATCATAGACGCTGCAGCCTCCAGAAGGCAGGAATTGCAATATGGCTCCCCTCTCGGGCCCCCCCCCCCCTCATGGAATGACTGTCTCACTACTGTGACGCCGCTCAGTGTAGGTAGGTCATGGGCCAGCCCAAAAAAAAAAGCTTGCGTCACATACACCATCGTTCTCAATTCCCCCTCCCCCTTTGGCCTTCGACCTCGGGCTGAAGCCCCTGTTATTTTTGCCACCTAGCAACTCCCCTGCACAGCACTTTACAATATAAAAGGGAGACAATAGAGTTACAATAAAATACAAAAGGGGCCCTGCTCAGAAGAGCCTACACTCTAATAGGGTGGGGCAGGTGGTACAGAAGGTTGTAACTTAAGGGACAGAGCTGATGGAAGTTGTAATAGATTATAGTTGGAGGTGTGATGGGCTTCCCTGAAGAGATGAGTTTTCAGGGGTTGCCTAAAGGCAGCTAGTAGGAGATGGCCAGACAGGTTGAGGTAGAGAGTTCCAGAGAATGGGAGAGGCTCTGGAGATGAGCATGGGAGCAGAGGAGGTCTTGAGTGTAGAGGACAGTTTGGGTGATGTTTGGAGACAAGATTGGTGATGTAGCTCGGGGGGCAGAATTGTGGGTGGCTTTGTATGTTGTGATTAGTATTTTATTTGCTGGGTGAACGGGAGCCAGTGGAGGGATGGACTGAAGAGGGGGATGGACTGGCCAATGAGAAGGGAGTTGCAATAGTCAAGGCAAGCGATAACAAGGGAGAGAATGAGGAGTTTGGTGGTTTCATTGGTTAAAGGGCGTATTTTTGAGATGTTATGGAGGTGAAGTCTACAAGCTTTTGATAACTATTGGATTTGGGGCTGAAAGGACCGGTCAGAGTCTAAGATTACACCACGTACCCTGGCATGAGGGAAGCATGAAAATAAAAGAAAACCAATGCAGCCACCACATCTAAGGTCTGGTAAGCTGCAATATATTACATTTTTGTGGATTTAAATGCCTTTTTAAACATTTTAAAGGGCCGCAAAACTCAGATTACGACATTGATATATTGGCCTATGGCAAACCTGCTGTTGTCACAAATATGAATATAAAAAGAGAATCTTTCCAACCAATGTGGAGAAATGTTTATTTGGTGTAGATTGCTGGCCTGTCTCTTTTCTTTTGCTCACCAATGTAAAACGGTGATCATCTGGCTATATAGCAAACCCATTTTTAATAGTCAGTCACAGATACATTTCTTGCTGTTAAACTACATTTTAATGTGGTCATAAAATATGTTTTACAGCAGATTCTAGGTGTAAAATGAGCCTCGTATCCAATCCACGCTCAATTACATTTAATTAAAATCAGTATTTGAATGATCTATGCTTTCCCCGGCTGTGGAGGCGAGGGAGCAGATACATGTGGAGCTTGGGGATGGCTGTCTGTCTCAATAATGAGGTTACTAGTAGGAGATGACGTTTAAACAGTAGGAGATTTAGCAAAATCCGATGTGGGCCATTGTGCAGCCATTTTGCTGCTGGGGAGTGAAAAATCCAGCCAGAGACACGTCCACGTCTAAACTCAACTCTGCGGGTCTCATTTATCAACAAATGATAGGAAAAAACTGAGCTACTGGCACGTTCCCGCTGTCGCAAGAAGCAACTGGGTGGCCATCTTGTTTGGGAGCAACCAGAGTGTTGCCCAGGCCTGAATTAATGGGTCAAATTTCCCCAAATCCAGATGGATAAATAGGACGCCACACTAAAGCAACTTTTTTTCCCCATCATAAGTATTTAAGTCATTAGGTGCTGCAGCAATTTTATGAATGGCGATTAACCGATTATCTTTTACCTCCTCCCATGCTCTCCTTCAGGACTTTCCCCAGAGCCTCTCCCATCCTCAAACTCCCTAACCCGTACTGTTGCCAAGTCACCCCCATAAAATCACCCCCCCGCAGCTATTATCGTTTGTACCACCACCTCTTCCCTTTTAGAATGTTAGCTCTACAAGCGGGGCTCTCCTGTACCTTCTGTTTTGTACTGTAATTATGCTGTCCCCCTATACCTTGTAAATCGCTGCATAAACTGTTGGCGCTATATAAATCGTGTATAATAATATCTTTTCAATATTTTGATATTTAAAGGAGAAGTTCACTTTTTAGAAAAAGAGAAATTTAAAAAAAGTGTGCATTTATTATTTTTTGGGAGCCCCTGAAGCATTGAACCAGTGGTCATCAGATCGCTGGTACCATGCGGGTCTCCTGCAGATCTGTCTGTGTGCCCATGAATCCCCATTTGGGCAAGCAGATACAATCTGAAAGGAAGAAAGAAAGAATGAATTACGCCGGCACTCCACCGCGCTGTGGTAGTTCATTGAGAACTACATGCTGACAGCCAAAAAGGCTGCCGGACCTTGTAGTGTGGTTTTTCCATTCACAGGACAATTCAAATTATTACTACGGCGCGTGTGTATTGGCTTTCAGATCGGGGAGGTGTGTGGGGGCTGGTCAGGGTGTAACATGTTACAAAAGGTGACCTTTTATTAAATGGAGTCTATTCCTCCTATCTTATAGTCGCTGAAAAAATTGGGGTACAGTCTGGCCCCCCGAAATTGGATTGTAATTTTGGAGTGGAATAAATTGGACTCTTAGCTGTCCACTTTTCTTGAAATGTTTCCAAGGTGCCCTTCTCAAGTCCTTGGGTACATTTTACTCCCAACAAAATCCTTTTTACTCTGCAAGGTTTATTTTGGAGCAACCCCAGATTAGAGCTGCACAATTAATCGTCAAGAATCCTTATTGCAATTATTTTCCCGTTTTGATCTTGACAAAGTATTTCCTGATCTTTCTATGCAGAGAATTATCTCTGTTCTGCTGAAGCCACAGTTGTAAAATCCAGGCAGTCTGCCAAGTATCAGAACATTCTTTATGAGTGGAACATTAAGTCTAAACATTGTAACAATTTTTCTTTTACATCAAAGGAATGGACTTCTGTGTGTAAATTGGGAAAGTTTAAACACCAAACCTTTTTCTGACATTTTGTTGGTTTCAAGTTTAAAATCACTTATTTATTTTTTGGCTAGAAAATGACTCCAATTTTTTTATATATTTTTAGTAAAGACCATAGAGAAGAACATGGTGGTTGTTGCGCATATATATATATATATTCACCGTGTATTTACGCAGCAGTCTTTCAAATGCAATTTTTTTTGTGGAAAAAAACTAACCAGTAAAGTTGGGCCAAATTTTTTTTGTATGCGAAAGATTTTACGCCACGAGAATCGTGATCTTTATTCTAAGCGAAAAATAAAAAAAAGTGATTCTTATTTTGGCCAGAACTTTGCAGCTCTACCCCCGATCCAGCGCCCTCCATCTAAACCTCTCCAGTGTCTGGGGAACAAAGATTTTTTGACAGTCCATAGCAACCAAATCCATCTTTCTAGGGTGCGTCTGATGATGAAGAAAGGTTGCTTTAGGGCAACTTTTTTCTTTCACACACACTTTTTAATATGGTTTGATGCATTTGTTGTCTTGATTACAAGACAATTTTTCAATGCTTTTTGTTGCCCCAGTTCTAAGGTTTGTGTATTGTGGAATGATATTAGAGACTATGGGCCAGATTCAGGTAGTCCAGAGCATCTTTGCTCTGGAGTAACGCTTCTCATTTGCGTTGCGCTGCAGAAATTTTAGGAGCAAGTGCTGTCATTCACGAAGCACTTGCTCCTAAAGTTGCGGCAGCGCATCGCAAATGAGCCGGCGGAATTCAAATTGGGCGGGTACGGGGCGTGTAGTATGCTAACTAAGCGCGATCCCGCCGCCAACGTACTGCGCATGCGTCGAGTGTCAAAACATCCCCGTGCGCATGCTCCAAAATCTGTGAATGAACGTCAATGACGTCACATTCCCATTCATGACCGTTTTACGCAAGCGACGTTTTTTTTTTTTCCCCGACGCGATGACGACGCCTATACCTAACATAGGATACTCCAACCCCATGTAGGTATATCTATGCGCCGCGTATCCCGTCCGGAAACGTCGTATCGTCGTATTGTCATTGCGTCGCGCCGGAATTCGATCGTGAATTGCCGATTTCCGCTCATTAACATATTTTTTGAGCGTAAATCGGCGGGAACGCCCCCGGCGCCATTTTTAAGTTAAAATAACGATGCGATGGCGAAACTCAGTTACGCTGCTCGCATCGGAACTTCAACCCGGCGTTTCTTGTTTTCTGGTTACAGAAAACAGAAACGCCGGCTCAAAGTCACAGTTAGGCTGGCGGATCACTCGATCCGCCAGCCTAACTGTTCGTGAATCTGGCCCTATGTTTGCCAGACCATTTATTTAAAAAATAATCTTAGGATTTCATTGTATGCATGTTTTTTTTACTTGTAAAAGCCTCCCTGGTGTAGACTGAGACTGCTGCTGAATGCTACCATCTTGAATGCGATGTGAGCTGCCCCACTGGACTCTGATACTCTATACCAGTGATGGCGAACATTGGCAACCCAGATGTTGTAAAACTACATTTCCCATGATGCTCAACTACACTGCAGAATCCATAAGCATCTGGGGTGCCAAGGTTCGCCATCACTGCTCTATAGTATTTGTCCATTGCTCCTCCACTGGAGAATGATATATAAAAAAGGTGATGTGGGGAGGGGGGGGGGGGGCAGAGGAGCTGGGCCAGCATGAAGTAAAAATATACATTCCTGAAAGAAAAGAGCGCTAGGACGTGTAGCCTGTGATGAGAGAATGGACTCAAAGGCACATTGCAACTTCATTCGGAACAGTGACACTAATACAGCGATCAGAAAAATAATCGCTTAGTGACACTGGCAATAGGGAGTGAAAGGATTAACTAGGGCGGTGATCAAGGGGTTAAAACTTTATTGGGGGGGGGGGGGGGTACGGGGGCTACCCTGGACCGAACACTAATGGCCTGTCACAGTAACTGACACTAAATGCAGTGATCAGTACATATATGATCACTGCATTCAGTGACACTGTGACAGGGGGGGGTGATTGCAAGGGGTTAATGTGCCTGCGTGTACTGGTGTCGGTGTAGTGTTGTGCAGACTCACTGTGTGGTGTACTCTCTCCTTAGCGGCGGTTGAAAATACCGCTGAGAGCAGAGATTACATTACTTCCCACTTCCTGTGTTTACACAGGCAGAGGAAGTGACACACGGGGGAGCGCGGCGTTTGGCTGGGAGCGATCCGGGGGGGTGGACAAAAACCAACAGCTGCCCCCTCATCCCGGATCGCTCCTGAAGCTTACGGAATCGCCGGATGTACCGGGGGGGGGGGTCCCAATCGGACCCACGTCTAGGCAGGGACGTACAGGTACGCCAATGTGCCTTTACGTGCCATTCTGCCGACGTATATGTACATGCGGCGGTCCGCAAGTGGTTAAAGCCCTTTCACACTGAACCGCTCATAGCGTCGGCGGTAAAATGCCGCTATTTTTTTATTGCCAACGCTATGGGCAGATTTGCGGCACATTTAACCCCCCGATAGCGGCCAAGAAAGGGATAAAACCGCCCGCAATACGCATTGCGAGCGAAATAGCCGCGCTGTCCCATTGATTTCAATGGGCAGCAGCGAAACACACACCGCTCTTTCATCACTCCAAAAGATGCCGCTAGCAGGACTTTTTTTTTACCGTCCTGCTAGCGCAACGCTCCAGTGTGAAAGCCCTCGGGAGCACTTTTAGGGTGGATTGCAGGCGCTATTAACCTTATAGCGCTTGCAATACTCGAAGGGGGTCTTAAAGCGGCGTTCCAACAAAAAAATAAACATAAAAAAAATATTAAAAGCCAGCAGCTACACATACTGCAGCTGCTTGATTTTAATAAATGGACACTTACCTGTCCTGAAGTCTAGCGATGTCAGCTCCCGCAGCTGATGTTTCCGTCAGCTCCCGCAGCTGATGTTTCCATCAGCTGCGGCCATTGCGGGTATGGGAACCCGGTAGTGTAGCCTTTCGGCTTTGCGCTAGGAACCCTACTGCACATGTTTGAGGCCCCCACTCCTCTCTCCTATTAGCCCGGTGGCTGGGGGAGGAGGAGGGAGCCCCGTGGTGATATTACAGCTCCACGGCAGGGACTTCCAGAAGTGGGAAAGGATATATTCTTCCTACCCCCCCCCCCCAAATGTGCCAGTTGTGGAACTGGGGGGAGGGGGGAATAAGATGAGTGGAAGTTCCACTTTTTAAGATAAAAAAAAACAAAAACCTGTGTAGCAGTTCAACCCGCCCCCCCCCCCCCCTAAATACCTACCTGAGCCCCTTCTCTCGCCAGCGATATATATGATCCCCCTCCAATCCAGGACACTCCTCCTGATTAGCTGAGGCAGAGCCATTGGCTCCCACGGCTGTCAGTCAATCAGGGGAGAGGCTAGGTGGGCTGTGTGTCTGAATGGCTACACAGAGCTCTGACTTGGGTGCCCTCTGTAGCAAACTGTTGGCTGAGGGGCCGGGAGCAGAAAAGAGGAGGATCTGGGCTGCTCTGCAGAGGAGGGAAGGATAACATGTTTGTTTTGTTATATAAACCAGCCATTGCGATGACTTCAAGGGAGCATTCCAGGTGCGTCTTGTGTGGAAATGCATGCATAGGTGTGACTTGACAACCTTCAATTATGGAAATACAATTTGTATTACTAAATCTGTTTCTCTTCCTTTTCTGACCCCTTCCAGTTGGTTGTCCTACATTTAGGGATCTGTTTTCTATATCATTATAAGCAAGTGAAAGTTGACAGGTTTTTTTTTTGTGTCTTTGCAGAAAGCAACCCTGAAATTCAACTATTCAGTACAGAAAGAGACGGACTCGCAGCTCGGAGGAAAGTGGTCCTTTGATGACGTTCCTATGAAGCCTCTTAGGACAGTCATGTTGGTCCCAGCTGACAGAATGAACTCCATCATTGAGAAGTTCAAAGAATATCTCTCCGTTTAAAGGGCTGAATTCCAGGATGAACCAGTGACTCCTTTTTTACGCACTGCCAAGTTCCAACCATTTATGGGCTTTCCTTCCCTCTGCTTCAGAAGGGGAAAACATTTCACAAGGGAACACGCTGCAGCAACAGAGTGCTAGAAACAGGATTTTTATTTTTTTATCAAGACAAAATTCTGCAAGAAAAATATACAAAGTCTATGAAATCCTGAATGTGTAACATCTGTCTGTTGTCAAGTTCACAGTTCATTAAAACTAGTTTGTGTTTGGAACACATATTGCACTTCTATTGCTTTTATTTTTGTACCAGGTGAGTTTATTGTACGAGACATCTCTGCTCCGATGCACTAGAGGCTGCTTCTTCTTCTTCCGCGGCTTTTCCCTGATTTTCTGGCGGTTCTTCCGGTGTAGCAATATTAGTCCTACACACCAGAGCCTTTTCCAGAATCTCTTTGCTTTCACTGGGGGGCAGATTGCTAAAGTAATATTGGGGCACCATCTGCATGAACCTAAAAAAGAGATGAGACAAGTTTAATGAATTTCAGTCTGATTGCCTAAAGCCTCATTCACATGATCAGATATTCCGACGACAATTATCCGACCGTCTGTACACTCCATTGGACAATTGTTGTTGGAATTTCCGACCACAAATGTTGGCTAGCCATACTTTCAAATTGTCCGACAACAAATGTTGGCTTTGCATGCTATCAAATTGTCCGACAAATGTTGGATAGCCGTGCTAAAACAAATGTGTTCCATCAGATTATACAATCGTGTGTACACAAATCTGTCGGACTAAAATCCAAAGTACAAACACTCATTCTCCAAACCAATGCCAACTATCAGACAACATTAGGAGAAGTTGCCCAAAAAGTGGCGCTAAAGAGCTGAAAAACCACGTTGATTCGTGGTATGTTGGCTAAAAAAAGTTCTGCCGTCTGTATGCAGAACAAGTTCACGGCCAACGCCCTTTGGACAAAAATCCTGGGATTTGTCTGATCGCATATACAAGGCTTTACATGCATTTAGGCCTGATTCGCACCTATGCATTTTTAGTAGTCTTTGCACTACAGTCCATTTAACATGGTTTCCTATGGAACAAGTTCTGTAGTGCAAAATGCATAGGTGTGAATCTGGCCTTGTACCTCAAGCATCTTCCTGGACAATTGGTAAAAATGGCCAGCGTGTCACAAGGAGTTCACCAAGGTTATTTGGTGGTTGTAGACCAGCAGTTCTAAACTACCAGGCCAAGTCTGGCACACAAGTCTGCTTGTAGCTACATTTGTACCTGTTCACAGGGCACTGAGCAGACATGGTCAAATTGGCATTCAATTCTTCAGACGCCAAGGAGGAGGATCAGAATGTGGAGTACAGATAATCTGAGAACAAGGGAAGAGCAGATGGGCGGGTGCCTCCCAGCCTGTTAGACAGCAGTACACCCCCCCAGTACCAATTATTACTCTGCGATCCCTCATTGGCAGCTCATAGGGGACTGGTAATGATAGATAAGCTTGGTGAGATCGGTGCCGATTCAGAGGCCCCCCCCCCCCCCCCCCCCGATTAGTGGCGGTGTGATGTACAGCTCTCTTGTTGTAGCAATATGGGCTACATGCAAGGCACACAGCACCTTATTTGCGGCGACTATATAAAACACCCCGTGCAATTCCCCCTCCATTATTATGATGTTTTACTGAAACAATAACTGCAATGACAGAGGTTCCCCCAGCTAGCTAGGGAAATAAAACAAATATTACGGCACAAAGATAGATTACAGATGTCCTTTATTAGTACTAAAGCAATTTATTTATTTTATTACAGTGGTTGGGAAAAAAGTCCATTGCTGCAAGCGTACTATGCAATCTGATTACACCACCTCCCATATCTATCAACAATTATGTGGTGCTAGGGCCCGTCTGATGGAAATACTAATTCATTGGATTGTTTACGTCTGTTCTCATTACAGTAAAACCTTGGTTTGAGAGTAACTTGGTTTAAGAGCGTTCTGCAAGACGAGCAACATTAATAAATTTTGCCTTGATATACAAGCGATGTCTTGATACGGAATAAGAGTAGCGTCATGTCACCACTGAGTATAAAGAAGAGAGGAGCCTCTAAGTGTAGCAATATGGTTACATTTAATGAAGGTACAACATTTAGCAACTTATTGCTACACTTAGAGGTGCCTCTCGTCTCTTTTATACCCTGTAAAAAAAATGCTTTGATATACAAGTGCTTTGGATTACAAGCATGTTTCTGGAACAAATTATGCTCGCAATCCAAGGTTTTACTGTACATAGTTTTTGGTAAATCTGATGGAGATTTTACAGTCAGTTTGCAAACGTGTATGGCTTTAAACACTGGGATGTGTTCAGTCTACCTTTTTTAAGGCTCAGGAACATTCCCTGTGTAGAACTAATACAGAGATTGGTAGGTTTCCTTCAGATGGAGGCAAAGCCAATGCACAGCGGTGGTGGCCCAAATATACATAAACCTTTGCCAGACAGAAATTGAGCTCTGGCTAATTTGGTCATAGAATGGGAGTTATAGAGGATTTCTAGGTATGAAGTCTCTAAATAGTTACATTAGAGAGGAAATTGCCCCAACATGGACTTTATAGGCAGGTTAGGGGAGTGTGAAAGAGTATTACAAATGTATAATCGTTTATATTCACCACATTAATAATAAATTCCCAAAAGAGGGACAGTAAAAATGAGGGCTATGAAAATGAAAGAATAATTCCTCGGTACTAGTGGTGCAACAGATCGTAAGTGAGCCGAACGGGTCACCATATGCGGATCGGCACACCACGTGATCCGTGTAGCTCCACTGCTGCCTCAGCCATAGGAAAGGCCACGGCTTCGGCCTAGCTCCCAGAGCGGCGGGATAGGGTGAGCCTAGAGCGGCGCGCTGACGTCATCACCCGGCCTTAACTGCTCGTGTTCGGCCGGCTTCTCTGTTAAGACTAAGCAAGCACTAATCTTCCTATACAGTAGGGCAGATGGGGACTATATGGTGGTGAGCCGAAAAATGTACGTGCGTTATTAATCAAAATTAACCGATTTAATTAAAGATTTATCGAACACTAACCTTTTAATCCGTAACAGCCCCTAGTATAAATACATAGAAGCATCCACTTTGTGAGGTAGGTTGTAGCACCAAGCCGGCCAACAGGCTTCACAGCTGAAGGCCATTCTATGTATTTTACTGTCCCTCTTTTGGAAAATGTTTTTACTGTATGTGACAAACTTTGTTATATTTTATACATTTGTAATACTCTTTCACACTCCCCCAACCTGTCTATAAATTTTGGGGGCAGTTTCCTTTCTAGTTGTATATTGGGATTTTTAAGTGGTTTACTAGATCCTCCCGCCTCTACTACATGGTTACATTGGTCCAATGTAACTATGTATATACCATACCTGACCGGTGACTATGGAAGCTGAAATTTTCTGAAGTAGACACCGCTACTCCAGTCGTCTGCACTTGCTACGGGGCCCCAAACGCCTGTCTTGCTGCATTCTGAACTTTTATTTTAACTTTTATACTTTAAATCATGGGTCTTCAAACTGCGGCCCTCCAGTTGTTCAGGAACTACAATTCCCATCATGCCTAGTCATGTCTGAATGTCGGTGTGTTGCAATGCCTCATGGGATGTGTAGTTCTAGAACAGCTGGAGGGCCATAGTTTGAGGATCCCTGCTTTAAATTCTGAGTTTAGGCGGCATTCAGGGAATGCTTAGCACTTTCTTAATGAATGCAAAGCTTTCTCTGATTGGATGAGGCAGGGAGCATGACATCACCGTCCCTCTTTGTTCGGTCAGAGGAACAATTTGGTTGTTTAATGTGAATGATTTTAGGAACAATTAAAGCAATTTAGACTCTTTCACCTTCTTCTAGGGCAAGGGTATTTAAACTTTCTAAACAAAGGGCCGGTTTATTGTCCTTTAGACTCTAGGAGGGCCGGACTTTGACCAGTGGGATTAAAAATTTCCTAGCATCAGTAGGAGTAAATACAACCACATTTGGTGTTGGAAGGAGGAATAGTGGCCCGTCATGGTCATCATAGGGCAGACTAGGGACCCACTACTGGTGTCAGTGGGAGAATTAGTGCCCCAGGGGCTGGATAAAAGCAAACAAAGGGCTGCATCCGAGCCACAGTTTGGAGACCACTGCTCTAGGGAATATGTGTCAAACATAAGGCCCACCAGGTCATTTAATGTGGCCCTCACACCTCCCCCCCTTCAGGTCTGTCCCATTAGTTGGCAGCAGAGAGAACAGAACTCCCCTGCCAGATCCTGCCCTTCTCTGATCAGCCACAGAGATTCTAGTTAAGAGGAGTACAAAACTACAGATCCTATGCCTCTCTGTGCACCTGCAGCACTCCTTGCCACCTCCCCTGGTCTCGGCATTCACCTGACTTTGGTCCTTCTCCAGACCCTACACCACCCCCGGCTTTTCTTGAAGCAGCACAAGGTAAGAGGCTTGCACTGTAATATAAGGGAGGACGGGGATCTCTCAACTTCTTATGATGGGATGCTCTGGACATCTAGTTTTACAGGCTCTTTAAGGGCAGCCAAAATCCCCATGTGGCCCACGATGAAATGGAGTTTTGACACCCCCTGCCCTAGGGTGTCACTTACTGGACAAGCAGGAGAGACGTCACATCTCCCTCACAAGCGATTGAGATTCTTCAGCTTTTTGGCCAGCAAAGGAGTGATTTCCATTAAATAAAGTGGAAGCTGAACCTTGCCTTTGCATTGCAACATAGGCTTTCCTAAAGAAATGCACCGCCCTGGCACTTTAACCCCCCAAAAAAGGGCTGAGATTTAAATTATAGGGCAGTACAATGACCTGTTGGTGTGGCAACCTACATTTCTTAACTGTTTCCCGACTGGCGCAGGACTATTTACTTAGACAGAATGGCACATCGCCTTTAAGATGCGAGCCGTGTGGTCGCAAGCTGTGGGACCCCGCGAGTCGCAGAGCTGAAGAACGGGAAAATGTTTGTGTAAACACAACATCTTCCAGTTCTGCTTAGCTGACACTGATTGTGTTCCCTGGGCACAGTGATCAGTGACGTTACATGCCCTAGGTCACACTTAACCCCTTCAGCACCCCCTACAGGTTAACCCCTTCACTGCCAGTGTCATTTTTACAGTAATCAGTGCATTTTTATAGCACTGATCTCTGTAAAAATGACAATGGTGTCAAAAGTGGATGTGTCTGCCATAATGTCGCAGTCATGATAAAAAAAAGATCACTGATCGCCGCCATTACTAGTAAAAAAAAACTATCCCGTATTTTGTAGACGCTTTAACTTGTGCTCAAACCAATCAAACGCTTATTGAGATTTTTTTTACCAAATATATATATATATATATATATATATATATATATATATATATATATATATATATATATATATATATATATATATATATATAAATACGTATCGGCCTAAACTGAGGAAAAAAAATGTTTTTTTAATTATATTTTTGGAAACATTTATTATAGCAAAAAGTAAAAAATATAGAATTTTTTTCAAAATTGTCGCTCTATTTTTGTTTACAGCATAAAAAATAAAAACAGCAGAGGTGATTAAATACCACCAAAAGAAAGCCCTTTATGTGGGGGAAAAAAAGGACGTAAGTTTGGGAGCCACGTCGCACGACCGTGCAACTGTCAGTTAAAGCGACGCAGTGCCAAATCGCAAAAAGGGGCCCAGTCATTTGACTGCATTATGGTCCGGGGCTTAAGTGTTAATAATGGAGATACAGTAATACCTCGGTTTGCGAGTAGCGCACTATACGAGTGTTTTGAAAGACGAGCAACATTTTTTTATTTTGACTTGATACACGAGCAGTAAAATCCATTTAGTAAAGCTGCTGGTGTATGCAGTGCTGCATGTGGCCAGAGGTGCGGGGGCGCTGGTGTATGCAGTGCTGTATGTGGCCAGAGGTGCGGGGGGCGCTGGTGTCTGCAGTGCTGCATGTGGCCAGAGGTGCGGGGGCGCTGGTGTATGCAGTGCTGTATGTGGCCAGAGGTGCGGGGGCGCTGGTGTATGCAGTGCTGTATGTGGCCAGAGATGCGGGGGCGCTGGTGTATGCAGTGCTGTATGTGGCCAGAGGTGCGGGGGCTGGTGGCTCCCAGAGCTTCCTGGAGAACTCTAAGACACTCCCAGCTGGGAGAGGCGGGCGTAATGTGCATTGGAGCACCCAAAAGTGTCAACGGTTCCAGAGCGTCAGTTCTCCAGGAAACGCTGGGAGCCACCAGCGCCCCCGCACCTCTGGCCACATACAGCACTGCATACACCAGCGCCCCCCGCACCTCTGGCCACATACAGCACTGCATACACCAGCGCCCCCCGCACCTCTGGCCACATGCAGCACTGCATACACCAGCGCCCCCCGCACCTCTGGCCACATGCAGCACTGCATACACCAGCGCCCCCGCACCTCTGGCCACATGCAGCACTGCATACACCAGCGCCCCCCGCACCTCTGGCCACATGCAGCACTGCATACACCAGCGCCCCCCCGCACCTCTGGCCACATGCAGCACTGCATACACCAGCGCCCCCCGCACCTCTGGCCACATGCAGCACTGCATACACCAGCGCCCCCGCACCTCTGGCCACATGCAGCACTGCATACACCAGCGCCCCCGCACCTCTGGCCACATGCAGCACTGCATACACCAGCGCCCCCCGCACCTCTGGCCACATGCAGCACTGCATACACCAGCGCCCCCCCGCACCTCTGGCCACATGCAGCACTGCATACACCAGCGCCCCCCGCACCTCTGGCCACATGCAGCACTGCATACACCAGCGCCCCCGCACCTCTGGCCACATGCAGCACTGCATACACCAGCGCCCCCGCACCTCTGGCCACATGCAGCACTGCATGTACAGCAGTGGTTGTGAAATGAATCATCTGAGTTTCCATTATTTCTTATGGGGAAACTTACTTTGATATGCAAGTGCTTTGGATTACAAGCATTCTTCTGGAACGAATTATAATTATAATCCAAGGTATTACTGTACAGTTATGGAATTTTAAAACCTGAATGAATTTTGGCAATGTTACTTTTCCTAAATGCCATTTGTTGACGCATGCAATAGAAATGAGTGCTGATCTTAGATGTAGAATGAAGGCCATTTATCGGGGAACCCCAAGGAAGGGGAGGGGGGGGGGTATTCATGGCAGAGCACTTAATCCAGGCTCCCTTCCTATAAAGTAATAACAGGCTTCCCCTGTTTATATAGGGATTTACAGGCAGAGGTACATGGGAAAGGAACGGTCTGCTTTTTGTGATTTTAATAAAACACAGATTATCCAGCCAGCCACTGCAGCAAGTGACATCTTCCTCCACAGTGGGGGCAGATGGGAACCTCGCCGCTTTTTCTTCTCTCTCACCGCCCACACAATTTTTTTTTTTCTTCTCTAATCACAGTTCGGCGTATGGAGGGAATCAGTAGAGCAGATTTTAACGGATGTAGAATGCAGCTCTGCTAATCCCAGGGGTAAATGATGCGTGTTCATACACCCAGCACTGGTTTCTGATTGGCTGGAATGATCATGCTCCAGCAATACTGATATATCTTTAATTTACTGTCGAAGGAGAAAGGATGAGGGGCGATTTGAGGAATACAATAAGCATCTTCAGATAAATGCACCTCTATAAATAACCTCTCATTCTGAAAATGCCAGCTGCCTGACTGTCATGATGATGCTTCAGCTTCAATACTTTGCATTTCTAACTCAAAACAAGTGTAGAGATCTGGAGTTGTGAGCGTCAATAATGCACCCTCGCACCTAGTCTAGGAGGCAATGAAGCCAGGCCACTAGCATTTTTAGAAAGTGCAACAGTATCTTCCCACATGGGTCTTATTACAGGTTTAAGCAAAAGGTTATTTAACCACTTAACCCCCAGACCATATTGCTGGTCAAAGACCAGAGCACTTTTTGCGATTCGGCACGGCGTCGCTTTAACTGACAATTGCGCGGTCGTGCGACGTGGCTCCCAAACAAAATTGGCGTCCTTTTTTTCCACAAATAGAGCTTTCTTTTGGTGGTATTTGATCACCATTTTTTAGTTTTTGCTCTATATACAAAAATAGAGCGATCATTTTGAAAAAAATAAATATTTTTAACTTTTTGCTATAATAAATATCCCACAGAAATATATAAAAAAAACATTTTTTTCCTCAGTTTACATATTTTTCGTAAAAAATAAATAAAAAGTATTGCAATAAGAGTTTGATTGGTTTGCGCAAAAGTTATAGCGTTTACAAAAAAGGGGGTAGTTCCATGGCCTTTTTTTTATTAATATATATTTTTTTTTTACTAGTAATGGTGGCGAACAGCGATTTTTTTCGGTACTGCGACAATACGGAGGACACTTCGAACACTTTTGACACGTTTTTGGGACCATTGGCATTTTTATAGCGATCAGTGCTATAAAAATGCATTGGATTACTATAAAAATGCCACTGGCAGGGAAGAAGTTGACACTAGGGGGCTGGGAAGGGGTTAAGTATGTTCCCTGGGTGGGCTAACTGGGGAAATGACCGATCGCTGTTCATACATTGTATGAACAGACAATCAAGCATTTCTCACCTGACAGGACCGGGAGCTGTGTGTTTACACACACAGCTCCCGGTCCTCGCTCTGTAAGAAGCGATAGCGGGTGCCTGGCGGTGATCGCGCCCCTTGGGCACGCGCACAGGAGTCGGGGGCGTGCCCCTATTGACTGCTCGACGAGATGGCATATATCGACGTGATCTCGCCCAGCAGAGGCGATCTGCCGCCGTATAACTGCGGCGGCTGGTCGGCAAGCGGTTAAAGGACACCTCCACCAAAACCTAGAACTGTGCTTTGGATGGATGGAGCAGGGAAGGGTTTGGAATTATTAGAATTTGTTGCTGTGTGTCTACTGGGGGGGGGGGGGGATTTCCCCTCACTTCCCATCAAGACAGTATTGCCGACAAGAAAAACATGTTTTTTTTTCCGTTGGAACATTGGCTCAAACTTGTCTTACATACACACGGTCACACAGAATTCCGACTGTCAAAAACGCAGTGATGTTCAACACTACAACGACGAGCTGAGAAAAATTAAGTTCAATGATTCCGAGCATGCGTCGAATTGATTCTGAGCATGCATTTTTTTTGCGCTTTGGAATTGCATGCAGACAAATCGGAATTTCTGACAAGAACTTTTCCCGTCAGAAAATTTGAGAACCAGCTCTCAAATTTTTGCTGTCTGAGATTCCGATAGAAAAAGTCAGATGGAGCCCACACACGGTTGGAATTTCTCACATCAAACTTTTCTTGTCGGAAATTCTGACCGCGTGTACGAGATAAACATATTTGTAGAATGGAAAGGATTGCAAGTAAAGATTTCCCTTCACTTCCTGTCCCCAGCAAACCCAGAACAGGAAGTGAAGGGATGTCTCCTAAATAGACACACCGTCAACAACAACATGGTAGAGTTTAAGTTCTCCCCCATTGTATTGAAAGCTAAAAGTTTTTGCTGGAGTAGGGCTTGAAAATCAGGTCTTGGAAAACATCAGATTGGGGTTACTTACAGTTCTGGGGAAATTTCTGTGGCAATCCTGATACAGCTCCTATCTGCCACACTGAATTCATGGAAGAGGACCCATTCTGGGAAAATGTGATTGAGGCAATACCCCGAATTGGGATGTAGTTGGCCTACTTGTTTGTGTATCAGCATGATGTAATTCCCCAAACCATCAACATCCCGAGCGATCTGCAAGAAAAGTTTACATTACACCAAGAATACATCTGAAAATTTGTGCAATTGTAGAACATTTTACCAAAATTCAAAGGTATTGGATGGCAGTCAATTATTATGCAGATATGATTGGACTGCCTTAAGATTTTTGCAGTGCTGAAAGCTTAAGTCAGGTTGGTGTGAGTTACTGCACCATGCATGGGATGCACAGGTCATCCATGGATCTCTATTGGGCCTCTGCTCCCAATTTGACACCCAGGTGCGTGTCCCTGAATACAGACAGTGTACATTAGCGGACACGCACCCACATGGATGTCAAATTGGTCTCCATGTTCGAATCTTACCCATCTCACCGCACCTTCAGTGTCGCTTACAATGCAACTTGTTCCTATCCAACACCTCTTACCGTTGGGGTCCCCCAAGGTTCTGTCTTTGGACCTTCACTATTCTCAATCTACATGTCCTCCCTGGATCAGCCGATAGCCTCCAATGACTTCTGCTACCATTTATATGCCAATGACACCCAAATCTATCACTCTGCCCCTCAGCTCACCCCACCAATCTCCTTACTAACAGACATATCAGCCTGGATGTCACGCCACTTCCTCAAACTGAATCCATCTAAAACCGAGCTCTTAATATTTACTCCCCCACGTGCCCCTTCCCCTGAATTCTCTGTCAAGATCAATGGCACAGCTACCAATCCGTGCCCACATGCCAGGGTGCCAAGTGTAACCCTAGACTCTGAATTGTCCTTTCAGTTAATTTTTAACCAATGACGCCAACAAGCTTCTAATTCACTCCCTGGTTATCTCTCACCTCAACTACGGAAACCCCCTCCTTATTGGATTACCTTTACATAGACTATCCCCCATTCAGTCCATAACAAATGCCGCTGCAAGACTCATCCACCTTACCAACCATTCAGTGTCCTCCACCCCTCTCTGTCAATCCCTCCACTGACTTCCACTCACACAACAATTAAAATTCAAAGTACAATAATTTACAAAGTCATCCACAATTCTGCCCTCAGCTACATCACTAGCCTAGTCTCAAAATACTAACCAAAACGCTCTCGTCGGTCCTCCCAAGACCTCCTGTTCTCTAGCTCCCTTGTCACCTCCTCCCATGCTCGCCTCCAGGATTTCTTTAGAGCGTCTCCCAACCCTTGGAACGCCCTACCCCAATCTGTCTGACTGTCCCCTAATCTATCCATCCTTAGAGGATCCCTGAAAACCCTTCTCTTTAAATAAGCCTATCTGCAGTGGTAGACCATGTAAGGCACTGTGATTAGTCTCATGAGATTTGTAGTGGAGATATCTCCACTGTGCTAAACGCCTTTTTCCTTGCTGAAGTGGAAGCTGTACCTGAGGACCAACAGTGCAAGACTATGCCCATTTCTGCTTCATTCATTCTGTGTATCTGTGATTCCTGCACAGTGACAGAGCTTGTGTGGTCTGTACAAGGCCTAGATGAGATGAGATGAGATGGGATGGGATGGGATGAGATGGGATGGGATGAGATGGGATGGGATGGGATGGGATGAATTGGAGTGTTGAATGCAAGTCAGGTCTCCTGACACATTAGAAGATGGCCTCAAATATAAATGGATACTAAATTCCCACAGACACAATCCTAAATCTTGGGGACAGCCTTCTTAGGAGAGTGCAGAGCATTGCAGATGCAAGGGGTGGGTGGGGGACCCAAAATTAATGCCCCCATTGGTTGTAGAATAGGATTTCTATCAAGCTTTTATAGGTGTGTTGGTTCAATGTCCACAAACCATCGGCCATATATAGTGCATAATGGCTTGAAAAGGTCCTTGTACTAGCTGACCCCAGGGGGCTTCTTACCTGCATAAAATATCCAGAGAGAAGAGATTTTTTTATGTTCAAGATATTCTCATCAGTGCCGACAGCCGGTTCTGAAACTGGTAGTTCCAATCTCTTCATTATGTCCAACAGTTCCTCTCGTATGACACATGCCATCTCTAGTGCAGAATAGTTCAACAGGTGATCCTGACACCACCTCTCAATGATGCCTGAAAGAGAGAAAGGTTGTGTCATAAAGTTGCCATGTTTATACATTTTTTTTTTAAATGGGGTAAATATGAAATATTGCACATAAATAGGTCATATTTATCACTTACAGCCAGCAGATGGCAGCAAGTACTAAGCAAGGGCATCTGTATTACAGAGGATCAGATTGTGCAGTTGTGAAACAGACCTGAATATCTGGAAGGTCAGATTCAGAGGAGGACCATTCCTCCACCTCTCCTTGTCTAAGGCTATTTATCTTGATAATTGTATGCCTTGTGCCTTCGATTTTCACGATAAACCTTTGGTCCAGCAGAGGATCATGTGAACATGTTTAGTATGTACCCAGGCAGGGGCAAGGCTGGAGATTCTGCTGTGGTGGAAGTAATGCTGGCCATACACATATACTAGAGACCCTAGCTGTATGTCGGTTCGCCTTTTGACCACTAAGGAGCACGGACGTGTGCACCCGTGCCCGGCAATTGCTTTACACCAGGGGTGCCAAACTCAATTTCATTGTGGGCCGCATCAGCATTATGATACCTGGTCTCCTACTGTACACAGAGCCCAGACGCTAATCGAAAAAGATTTTTCCAACATTCCTATTTGACAAAAGTTGATCTAATGGTTTCCTTTTGTAAAAAATGAATTTTTCAATCCATCTAGGGCCAGCTTAACAGTGTATGGCCAGTATTAAAGTGTTACTAAACCCAGGAGCCTGCATTCACTCTATCTGGTCTCCCACAGTACACAGAAAATAAAGATATAAACTGCTAAATACCTTTTCTCATCAGCAATATAATATAGCAGTCTTGTGACTTGTATCAGTGTCTGGTTAAAGCTTGTGGGATGGGTTTTCACTCGCCTCTGACTGTCCTTTGAGGCTGCAGGACCCCTGACCCTCTGTCTAGACAGAGCTGATCACATGCACCCTCCCAAAAATCAATATTCTTTAGCAATAAACACCAAACTGAGCATGTGCAGAGTCACTCCTGGAGATGGTTTGGGGACTCTAGAAGAAGGGGAGGATCCGAGAAAACGGGATCAAACAGCCTTTTCACACAATTAACCCCTGATGTTCCACAGTGAGTACAACAAGCATATGCTGCATATAGAGAGTGATTTTACGGTTGTGGGTGTAGTAACACTTTAAGTGATCACCAGCATACATATGAGGGAGGTGTCAGTATTCAGCACCAGGAACACAGTAACAATGAATATTTCTGCCACTTACATGGTCTGAAATTGCTCCTCCTCATCTGGTCATATTCTCTGTGGATGTTGATCAGAGTGAAGTGATCCCCAGCAGGGTGTAGGAATTTCATTCTACTGCTTAGCTTGGCTGCATCATCATTGATGGGTGAATCCAGGAAACAGCTGGGTGCTGTCAATGTAAAGAACACAGACCACAATTACTAATAATTCACAGTAGCCTGAAAATTCAGAATCGTAGAAAGGCATGCTGGGAAATTTCATTGGAAAACCAACTTTCGGGCCACCTTATAGTTTATAGCTCAGGTTATATGTGGACTGTTTGGAGTCGTTCTCCTGCATGGACAGTGTGGTTGTGGTGAAGGCCTACAGAGCTACCATGATGGTCAATGGCGGACACATGTTTATGGTTTATTCCGCGATGACCACGCACGTTGTACACATGTCCACTGTTTTTATTTTGTAAATGTAGCAGAATCTCTGACCTCTTCCAATCTAAAACCTTCAAGGCCAAAGATAGCCGACATCCTTCAATTTGTGGTGGGTTGTGAGGCATAGTGGGTGCAAAGGTGGTAAAAGTCATTGGGCGTCAGACACTTCATGGATGTAAAAGAGGTTTTATTTCTTTGACAGTCCTTTTTATATTTTGTAGAGGAAAGAGGGTTAGGGCCAGGACACCCTTAAGTAGTTGCAATTTTAAATGGAAGTATCAGACTTCAATAGGAGGACAGCTGTACAGGGGAAGGCCCCAGCAAGGCACCACCAAGGCCCCAGCAAGGCCGTCTCCTATGGTAACAATACTTAAAACAGTTCCTAGCTCAAAGTAACAGTTCTATCAGCTGTACTACAACTTCTCCTTGTAGTTCTTCAGCCCTTGAGCTCCTGGTCTCTTACTGGATCCGCTGATTCACTACTCTGAAACCTGTGAGCTCTTCAAGGCTTTTGCACTGGTATCTCCTTCAAGCGTCACCCGTGCTTCCCTGCTGGGTCCCTAGCTTGGCACTTTGGATACCTTCAAGCTGCACCCCTGCTGACCAGCTCGGTCCCTAGCTCGACACACAAGGCTGCTCTGCAAGCTGGTTGGGTCCCTGACTTGATCACCACCTGAAGTTTTGCTGATTCTCCACCGTGCCCATTTGGTGAGTATACTGCTCAAGTTACTCACTGTGGTCCCTGGTAAAGGTGATTGGTTCCTTTGTGGTGACAGCTTCCTTCTACCTTCCACCACAGAACCGTCACTTTTGGTTGGACTGCAAGCCGCAGTCCCAACCCCGAGCTCCCCTCTTACTTCTAGATAGGCCCTCACACAGCAAGGCAGCCTGATGCCTTCAGGATAGGCCCAATCTCCGGCCTAGCAACCCAGGAAAGGTGACACACATCTGGGTGGCACACAAGAATCTGTATCATCCAACCTCACTCGAATATATAGGCTCTCCCAACAAAATGCCCATTGGCTTAGATACCCCATATACCCATAACCTGACCTTGAGTTGTCCTTCTCAATCTAATACCTCCAATAGGGATGAGCCGAAAACACCAGAACATGTAAACAGGCAAAACATTTGTTTAAACACGCAAACACAGTTAAAGTCTATGGGACACGAACATGAAAAATCAAAAGTGCCAATTTTAATGGTTATTAAAACAAAAAGTCATTTAAAACTACTCGCGGCCATAATGCATTGTCGGGTCCTGGCAATAACAAATCAAAAGTCATTGAAAAAGGGGTCTGGTATGGATATTAAGGGGAACCCTGCGCCATTTTTTTTTAGATCCTTCAGGTCTGGTATGGATTTTAAGGAGAACCCCGCACAAATAAAAATGGGGTGGGTTTCCCCCCAAAAATCCATACCAGGCAGCACGCTCGCGACCACACGGCTGGAATCTTAAAGGCAACATACAGGTACGTGCCTGTGCCCAGCTGTGCCCTTCGGCCGACGTATGGGTCCTTAAGTGGTTAAAGGGTGTTCCGTGGCGCCTAAGAGGCGAACAGCCAATGTCTGACTCAAACATAAAGCTCATCCCTAGGTTTAACCTCTCCAAAATTAAAATAAAAAAAGTTTTGCCTGTAGTTCTATATTAACCCTTCATTTTCTTTATAAACTAGAACTACTGGGCTCTCCTTGTTGGGTGTCAGAGCCGGGTACTGTTGAATTTTGCTTCTGCTTTAATGGGACTGCAATTAAAATCAATGGACTTGCATTGTCGGAGTTGGACCAAGCGGGCGACGATCAAAGAGTACGCTTCGCTGACGTGCAGCTTCGACTCCATACTGCTTTTTGCCCCAAGGTTTGGGGGGATGGGAGGAGGAGGGGGCTTGGCAGGTCCCGGGACACATGCTGAGCACATCCTTTTAATCTCTATGTGAACAAGGCTGTCCTCATTCCCAGTTATGAACCCAGCGGCGCTTATTGTACTTCTTTTCGCCACATTCTGCTGCTGTAATCCTTCATCAAGTCGAGTCATCGGTTTTGTTCATTTTTTCCCCCCCATACTCTGCAATATTTACAGCTCCAGGTAGCAGCAGGACAAAGCAATCTCGCCGACGATCTGCGCCGACACATTTCCCCCCACAAAGTGTTTCTTATTTTACGGCGTGCTAAAATTGCTATATCGGTGTCATCTGTTCTATGGAAACCGCAATTGTCTTGCCGTACCTTTAATTTGCATACAAATATGCTTTTGGAGGCCGTGTTTTGCGCTGTCCCATTCTGGAGGCAGACGCTGGCCTGGGGGATCAGTATCCCCCCTCCTCCCCCCGGCTCTCCCCCGCGCTCGGGGCGGAAAAGTCCGCTGTTTAGCATGCACAGTAAGAGTCCCTATTGTTTTTCTTGTACAATACCTGTAACCATGGCAGCCAGCGTGAGCATTTCATCCACGCAGTCAAACTCGCAGGCTGCTAAAATAGATTTTGACAGCTGTGGATCCAGTGGAAATTCAGACATAATTATTCCAAATTCAGAGAGATTTCCATCATTGTCGAGGGCTGCCAGGTAATCCAGATCTTCCAATGCCTGCATTAAACTTTCGGGGTCTAGGAGAGAGAAGAGCGTACAAGTATTGTTAGCTTATAATTTACTGCAATTGTAGACGGCTTCTATTAGATTATAATATTATTATTATTATTATATTAGAAGAAGTTGTTTTTATGCAACCCGCCCAATTTTCCTGCCGGTCATTCCTAGAACAGTCTGATCTCGTCTCATTAGTTCCATTCATGTGTGATAATTATACTCCAATCTATAGAGATGCAGCTCACGTGGGATTACTGGGAGATTCAGCATCACTTAGTAACAATATTTCCACTCCTAGATTATAATCGCACAGGCTGTTATACATCTCCAGTGGGGCGAAGCCCAGGTACAACATTAACCTCTTCAGCCCTGGAAGATTTCCCCCCCCCCTCCCTCATGACCAGACCATTTTTTTGCAATACGTTAATTTAACTGACAGATAGAGCTTTCTTTTGGTGGTATTTGATCACCTCTGTGGGGGTTTTTTGCGATAAAAAACAAAAAAGAGCTACAATTTATAAAACAAACCAAAACAAATAATAATGTATTTATCGGCGTATAACACGCACCCTAACTTTAATAGTGAAGTATCAGGAAAAAAAAACTTTCCACGGCCCCCTGCGTATAACACGCAGGCACAGTTTACTCTCTACTTTCAGGGTAAAAAAGTGAGTGTTATACGCCAATAAATACAGTAGATCAAATGTATTCATCAATGTAGACCAAAATGTATTCTGCTACATATTTACGGTTAACAAAACAAAAAACAATGGCCGGGATTCAGAAAGAATGGCGTAATTTTAGGCGGGCGTAACGCATCTCATAGAGAGGCGAGTACCGTATTCAGAAACAACTTGCACCCTAAGTTACGGCGGCATAGCGTATATGGGCCAGTGTAAGCCCGCGTAATTCAAAGTAGGCTGGTACTGGGCGTGTTGTATGGATCGTGACCCCATGTAAATGAAGCGTCTAACGAACGGCGCATGCGCTGTCCGTGGACGTATCCCAGTGTGCATGCTCAGAATCACGTCGCAAATACTCAATGCTTTCAACGTGAACGTAACTTACGCACAGCCCTATTCGCGTACAACTTACGCAAACGACGTAAACAACGTCAAATTTTACTCTGTTCTGACGTCCATACTTAATATTGCCTGCGCCTCATATAGCAGGGGTAACTTTACGCCGGTCATACGCCTTACGTAAACGATGTATATCAATGCGCCGCGCGCAAGTACGTTCGTGAATCGGCGTATCTTACTCATTTACATATTTTTAATGGGAACGTCTAATGCGTCCAGCATTTTTCGGCATATCTTGCTTTCTGAATCCGCGTAAAGATGCGACGGTGCATCTTTTGATACGCCTTTTGATAAGCCTTTCTGAATCCCGGCCAATAAGCGTATATTGATTGGTTTGCGCAAATCATTTGTTTGGGAATGGGCCATGGGACTTTAAATGAGGCAAGGAAGGGCATATAGGATTGTTATAGGATAACAATGGTGGATAATGCTAACATAGTTCCATCAGGGAAACTCTATGGCCAAAAGGATTAGCTACATAATCAACCTGAAGAAAGAAAATCAAAGAGTCAAATATAAAATTTCATAATATAATATGCATCATAATAAATAATACAAAGATCATGCTGGCATAATACAAGTAATAATGATCACATTGGCATATTAAGGTGTCAAACTCCAGGACATGATTAATAAAAGCAATCACAATAAATTGATAAGCAAATCTAGTAAAACATGATTATCCAAAAAAGCAATAATTTATAAAGAAAACAGTTGGATGAAAATACATCATTGGGCAAGCTTAAACTTGGCATCCCTGAGCGTGGACTCAACGCGTTTCTTGGCGTTTAAAGCCAGTCATCAGGAGTGGGGTGCATATAAATTAACTGTAGAAGAGAGGAGGAATAGACAGGCGAGTCAAAAAAGGCCTTAATGGTGGGGTCATAGTTGCTACAAAACCAAAATTTTTAAAGATGTAAAACATTACCTATGGCAGGGCCCAAAATAGGTGGTAGCCCAGGCGTTCCCAATGCAGGAATGGTGCATTTGGTCCTGTATGAACAGTTTCTCTCCCAGGGTTGAGGCGGGAATGAAAAGACCCCCCCACAATCCAAAGACTCCTCAAGATTCAGGAGAGCTGAGGATGGGATGGCGTGGGACATCAGCCAAGGGGCGTGGGACATCAGCCAAGGGGTTTTACTTAAAAGGGATCTAGGCACGGTCAAGGTTGGATTTGGTTTCCAACGGGTCACTTACTCTCTTTAAAAATGGTTTGCGCAAATGTTAAAGCATCTATAAACTATGGGAAATTTTTATGAAATTTTTACTAGAAGGCGATCAGCGATTTTTAGTAGGACTGCAAAACTGCGGTGGACCAATCTTACACCTGACACTTTTTTGGGGATCAGTGACACGAATACAGTGAGCGGTGGCAAAGAAGCGGTTAAAATCAGGGGGTATTAAAGGGTTAAATGTGCTCATAGGGAGTGCTTTCTAACTGTGTGTGTGTGTGGGAGGGGGGGGGGTGCTTTAACTAGTGGAAGACAGAGATCCATGTTCCTGCTTAGCAGAAACACAAGGGGCCAGATTCAGGTAGAGTTAGGCCGGAGTATCAGTGATACTCCAGCCTAACTCTCACTTTGAGCCGGCGTTTCTGTTTTCAGTAAGCAGAAAACAAGAAACGCCGGGTTGGAGTTCCTATACGAGCGGCGTAATTGTATTTCGCCGTCGTATCGGAACTGCAATTTTAAAAATGGCGCTCGGGGCGTTCCCGCTGATTAACGCCGAGAATATGTTAATCAGCGAGAATTGGCAATTCACGATCGTATTCGGGCCCGACGCAGTGACTTTCCGACGTTTCCGTAAGAGATACGTGGCGTAAAGAAAAAACAGCCCCCTAGTGGAGTATCCTATGTTAAGTATGGCCGTCGTCATCACGTCGAATTTAAAAATTTTCGCGTCGTTTGCGTAAAACGTCCGTGAATGGAGATTGACGTCATTAACGTTCACTGACAAAATTTGGAGCATGCGCACTGACAGTCAACGCATGCGCAGTATGTTCGCCGTGGGATCGCGCCTAGTTTAAATACACGCCTCCTACCCGCCCAATTTGAATTCCGCCGGCTCATTTTCGCTATGCCGCCGCAACTTTAGGAGCAAGTGCTATGTGAATAACAGTACTTGCTCCTAAAGTTTCGGCGGTGTAACGTAAATGAGAAACGTTACTCCACCATAAAGATGCGCCCATCTACCTGAATCTGGCCCAAGATCTTCATCATCCCCTATTTTTTACTTTACGCTATAGAACATCTCATTTATAAAAAAAATATCTCTTTCTATATTTTCACCAAATTGTATTCTGTTACATGTCTTTGGTAAAAAAAAGAAAAAAAATCCCAATAAGTGCATATCGATTGGTTTGTGTGAAAGTTATAGCGTTTACAAACTATGGGATATATACTAGAATATTTGTTTAGTCTTTTTTTTTATACTAGTAATGGTGGTGATCAGTGACTTATAGGAGGACAGCAAGAAATCTGACACTAACTGACACTTTGTGGGAGTTAGGCTGCATTCACATCTAGGCGGCAAGTAACGCCGCGTACGCGGCATTACTTGCCGCAATTCGATTCATTTTTTTTTTTTACAAATCATCCCCATTGATGTCTATGGCCGAATGCCAATGTCGCCTGAAAAAAAGGGTCCGGGACTTTTTTTCAGGCGACAGGCGTTCGGCGTTTCAGAGATGTGAACCATCTCTATAGACATGAATGGGGATTCGCCCCTCCAGCGGCATGAGCGTCGGGCGACAGGTGATTTGTCGCGCAGATGTGAATGCAGCCTTAATGTCTACGAGGATCAAGGGGTTAAATATGTGCCTAACAAGTGTTTGTGTGTACTGTGTGCTGCTTTTAATGGGGATCTAGTTGCTTAGAAAAGAATGAAAAAACATCTAGATCCCCGGTCACTGAATACAGCTCTGTGCTGCTTATACGCACAGAACTCAGAGCTGTGATTTGTCAGACTCGGAGCCAATTACAGGTGGTCAACCACTGGCCAGGACCCAGTGATCGACATGTGATGTGAAACCACAGCACAGTCGGGCAGGTGCACGCCAACTACCTGGAAATGCAGAATAATGGATATGCGCTGTCGCCAGTGCCGGCCGGTCCACAAGGGGTGCCGCCCCCCCCCCCCCAGCCTGTGGCACCGCCCCCCAGCTTGCACCATCTTTGTGGCCATGCACGGTTTTGCCAGACCAATGGGTTTCTACCAGATCCATCACCCCCTCACAGGCATGTGACCACATCCCAAGGCCCCAATTGGCCGGTTTTATACAGTCTTCGGGGTGCAGAGCACTACGCCACCTGAGCCCTCCCACTCTGCGGTGCCAGCGAATTGGCATTGGCTCACGGCCATTCAGAAACCAGAAAGAAGATCGGGTGAAGACAGAAGCTGCGGCGTCGGAAAGTCCAGGGGAGCTCTGCCCTATGATGAAATCCTCCATCACTAGCCGGCACTGGATGTGTACAGTGCAGGTCAGCATATGGCTAGGATTTCCAAACTCATTACTACAAGTAAAAATCTTTTAAAAATCCATTTAAAACCCAACAGAAGTGGTAAATCTTTCTCACCCAATCAAAAAAAACCAAAAAAAACTAAAAACTGTTGGCTAGAGTTGTGACAGAAGACATCTTATTGTGGGATCTTATTGTGGGATTTTCTGAATTTCCTTTCACATGGCAGATCTAGGAACCAATAACTGGAAACCCAGCCCTACATCAGGCCATATTTGTGACCATTTGTAAACTTTGCTTACCCCAAACAAGCAATATTTGGACAGGCAGAAAATGGATTGTAAACTAAATATGTATTATCTGTAGGGATTTTTGCCATAGTATTGACATATTGCTTTTAAGGGCTGAGCAGCCCTCAGAGGCTCCCGCTAGCCCACAGGTCCTTTCAAATCCAACAGCCCTTCTAGTCAATGACAGGACTTTCACCTTGCCACTTTGCGCCAGGAAATAAAAAAAGAACTGCAATATTTATGGCTCATGAATAAATGAGGAAAGAAAATAAATCAACAGCCCAATCTATTGATATGCAAATAAGAATGGTAAACGGCTTATGCAATATATGTATTTTTTTTATGAAATCGAATACTCTTAGCAGGTAGATGAGAGGGATTTACTTCTTCCTAGTAATCTACAGACAAGGTGCAGGAAAGCTCATCCATCACAGTAACCTGGGAGCACTGCTTCTACCCGATCAGCATTTTATTGTGTAGAGTTAATGGTGATTCATGTGTAGATACTGTACACTACATGACTATGTAACACTCAGGCTTCACAGTAAGTGGAAATATTTATTAGGCAGTGTGGAAGGTTTAATGCCGGGAGAAGCGAGACCTTGTAAAGTTAAAGCAGTCAGGCGGAAACAACGCGGGCCATGGAAGTGTCGCGGCAGTCAGCCATGAAATGAAAACCTACAGCTTCTACAAAGGACGGACAAGGAGGGAAACAAGCAAGAAGGTGAGATCAACAATGATAATTAGTAAATTGGAGGAGGCCCATTCCACTCTAACATGGTATATTTAAAGTGGCCCTAAATTTGGGAACTGCCATCACTCACATCACCCAACAAATGGCCGAACACCAGGTCCCAGAAGAGATGGCGGTGAGCGCTCACATGCCTAAGCACCAGCCTTTCTCAGTTCCATGAAACATTAGTGTTCCTCTAGATGTTGCTAAGGGTTCCTTTAGCTCTGAGTAATTTCTCCCTGTCAGATATGTAACCACAGAAACCGGTTTTCATTTTAGCCATTTGTAAGGGGGTATTCTTTCAACTGACCACAAACGTATGAAGCAATCTTACCACTGACAATCATACTAATGAACCATGAGCTTTAGATATAGAAATTATTAGTAGAACTTCGAGATCCTGAAATTATATCAATGGTTTCTCCATGTCACAAAGGTTAAGAATGACCGGCCTACAAAATAAGCAACCTTAGAGGTGAGTATTTGCATAGAAAAGTCTGTATGGGCTTTGTCAACATAGTATAGAAGCAATGCCTGGTCGGCCGGGGAGCAGAAGCAATGCCTGGTCGGCCGGGGAGCAGAAGCAATGCCTGGTCGGCCGGGGAGCAGAAGCAATGCCTGGTCGGCCGGGGAGCAGAAGCAATGCCTGGTCGGCCGGGGAGCAGAAGCAATGCCTGGTCGGCCGGGGAGCAGAAGCAATGCCTGGTCGGCCGGAGAGCAGAAGCAATGCCTGGTCGGCCGGGGAGCAGAAGCAATGCCTGGTCGGCCGGGGAGCAGAAGCAATGCCTGGTCGGCCGGGGAGCAGAAGCAATGCCCGGTCGGCCGGGGAGGGGGTGAAGCAATGCCTGGTCGGCCGGGGAGGGGGGGAAGCAATGCCTGTTCGGCCGGGAAGGGGGGGAAGCAATGCCTGTTTGGCCGGGAAGGGGGGGAAGCAATGCCTGTTTGGCCGGGAAGGGGGGGAAGCAATGCCTGTTGGGAAGGGGGGGAAGCAATGCCTGTTTGGCCGGGAAGGGGGGGAAGCAATACCTGTTCGGCCGGGAAGGGGGGGAAGCAATGCCTGTTGGGAAGGGGGGGAAGCAATGCCTGTTCGGCCGGGGGAGAAGCAATGCCTGTTCGGCCGGGGGAGAAGCAATGCCTGTTGGGAAGGGGGGGAAGCAATGCCTGTTCGGCCGGGGGAGAAGCAATGCCTGTTCGGCCGGGGGAGAAGCAATGCCTGTTGGGAAGGGGGAGAAGCAATGCCTGTTGGGAAGGGGGGGAAGCAATGCCTGTTCGGAAGGGGGGGAAGCAATGCCTGTTCGGCCGGGGGAGAAGCAATGCCTGTTCGGCCGGGGGAGAAGCAATGCCTGTTCGGCCGGGGGAGAAGCAATGCCTGTTCGGCCGGGGGAGAAGCAATGCCTGTTCGGCCGGGGGAGAAGCAATGCCTGTTCGGCCGGGGGAGAAGCAATGCCTGTTCGGCCGGGGGAGAAGCCATGCCTGTTCGGCCGGGGGAGAAGCCATGCCTGTTCGGCCGGGGAGGAGAAGCAACGGCACCAGCTCTTCCGTCGACAACCTGGAGCGAGTAGCAGAAATTGGCCTCCTAAGGCAAGGCCACTGATCGGCGCCATCTGGCATCTCAGCCAGTGAGCCAATGAGGAGAGAGCGCCATGCTCTGTGTGTGAATAGACAATAGCAAGAGGCTTGTTATTGGGGGGCACTCGGCAGAAGGAGCCACCAGGACTGCCTTAAAGGGTCACTAAAGGAAAACATTTTTTTAGCTTCCTTTACCTTAATGCAGTGCTGTTTCATGTCCTCATTGTTCGTTTTTGCTTTGATGTTGCTGTAATTCCTCTCTGTTCTGAACACTTCCTGGTTGTCTGTTTTCTGATAACCACAGTACAGGGAGATTTCTCACTGTGGTCACTAATCAAGGAGGTGTGTGTAAAACCCCTCAGCACCAATCCAGTTTAGTTTTACAAACCATCACTGCCCTATATTGGCTCTTTGGCTCTGTACATCAGAGAGACAGGAAACAACAGCAAAAACGAAACTGAAACTGCAGGAACATTATAGGATTGATTTTTATCTCTATTTTTAATAATTTTTAAAAGGAATCAGTTAACTATTATGTCTCTATACCCTGTAAACAGTAATTTCAGCAAAAAAATGTTTTCCTTTACAACTCCTTTAAGGAGGATCTGGGCTGCTCTGTGCAAAACCATTGCACAGGGCAGGCAAGTATAAAAAAAAATATATTATTGCTTTAAAAAAATGAATACCTTTTAGAATCATTTTAAAGCCGCTATGAGGTAAGTGAGAGATATGCACATTGGGATGGCTTTGCCAGGAATTACATTAGAAAATATTTATTATGAAAAGTGAAATTCTGCCCAAAAAGGTGAACTTAGACTTAAAAAATTATGAAAAGGCACCCCTTCAGATTCTGCTAGCCAGTGCTGTGTTCGTCTCTGGTACTCCTCATACAGGCTTACTTTACCCTTAGGCCACGTACACACGATCGAATATATCTGCTGAAACTGGTCCGCAGACCAGTTTCAGCGGACAGATTCGATCGTCTGTACAGGCTAGCAGACAGGTTTCCAGCAGACAAAAGGTTTAAAGCATGCTTTAAAACTTGTCTGCTCGAAACCCGTCTGGTTTGACATGTCCACTGGTTAGTTAGTACGCCTAACCAGCGGACCGAAATCTTCCGCATGCGTCGTATGTATTCGACGCATGCATGGAAGTATTTTACTTCCTGGTTCGGTGACGTGGCGGTGTCAACGTCACCGCCACATCACCGCGATGTCTGTTCGCGTGGATTTTGGTTTGATCGTGTGTACACTAATCAAACCAAATCATCCCAGGAGTCTGTCGGACCGTTTTCATCGGATTTGTCTCCTCGTGTGTACGCGGCCTCAGTCTAAGCATAACTTGTCTGACTATACACATGGGCATCCGCTCCATAGGGCAAAGTGGGGCAATCGAGGTGTTGAAGAGTCTCGTGGCCGCAGGCTGTCTAAACGGTCCCGTGTCAGATGTCACACAGTGCCACGCTGATGGCTGATCTGAGGTACTGAAAGCAATGGGGGGAGGGGGGTCTGTCTGTGCTGAAGGGGGGGATATCTGATGAATGGGGGGTCCATCTGTGCTGAAGGGGGGGTCTGTGCGGAATGGGCGGGTCTGTGCTGAAGGGGGGTCCATCTGTGCCTAATAGAGGGGTTTGTGCTGAAAGGGGGGTCTGTGCTTAATGTGCTGAAGGGGGGTCTGTACATTCTCTAGGCTATATTTATATGGGTATGGAGTGAAGCTGAATTATCTCAGGAGCCATTTCACACTGCCAGCTGGCCGCGTTATTGGTAAAGCGGAGGTAAAAATTGGCGCTTTACCATCGTTTTAGCTGCGCTATTCGGCCGCCAGTGGGGCGCTTTAAACCCCGCTAACGTTTGAAGAAAGGGTTAAATGTGACTGTGTATCGCCGCCGTCGAAGTGCCCCCCCCTGAAAAAATTTCAGCGGACGCCCATGACTATACAGCAACCAAAGGATATGCAGATTATTGAAAAATACCCAAGAATAGACTGACCCATAACACCACACTGGTTGCTGGGTGATCCCAATATCAGCCTGCTGGGTATGGAAGGTGTTAATGTAAAGACGCATCTAGCAAAAAACATGTGTATTCAATGATGGGCCTTCTGCTCCGCCATGTCCAATTCATTTTTCTGCGGTTCATAGAGCCTGAAAAGGGTAACAAGTTTGCTGCCTTTGTTCATTTCAATTACGACTTCAAATTAAACGTGTTACAATTTGTAGGCATGAAACATCTAGAGGTTCTCATGACTTAACCATAACCCCTATTACTGTTCCTTTCAGCTAAAAAGCAGAAATAACCCACAGCGCTATTTGTGAAGTCACTCATCAATAGGGAGAGAACAGAAAGCAATGACCTCTGTTAACTTATTATGATTTTACACTTTCACTATCCTGGCCTATTTATTATTAATATATTTACTGCCTGGAGGGCCAGCTTCGTCCCCTACAGTTCAAGGAGATTTTCGCAGAAGTGCAGTAACAGATCTTACAACTATTCTACATTACTGACCATAAAAAAACGTAGGATGGAACTGTCCTTGAACTACCAGCCCAAAACTTTTTTTTTTCATATCATCTTCATATCATCTTCCTACAAAATGTTAAAACCAGCCTCAAAATGACCATATTTGAACATGCCACGCCCATCTCCAACAAGTACCACCCCAGCAGAACCCCAAAACAGATAAGAATGATTCCACTAAAACTGGGACTTCTGGGAGATATTGCCAACAATCCCTTTGCCATTTGTCAACGCTTAGAAGTTTCTACTAAGCTTCGATTAAGAATTGGGGGTGCAATATAAACCCAAAGAGTCAATCTGGACTGTATTTGAATAGCATGACGTAGCTACAAATACTAAAAAAAGCTTTTGGTGGGCAAGCCAAATTCCACCTGCAGAGTATGAAAGTCTTTCAAAAGTTGATCGCCATATAATTGCGGGATATACATTAGACCTCGCTCCAACCAATGATGAAATCCCTGCAATTTTATACCCCTTATAATGACAGTAATCTTTAATTCCTGTTCCATCTATCACACCTAATGCAGGATACTGCCTAGCTATTCTAAGGCTGCTTTCACACTGAAAGCGCCCGGGCGTCGGCGGTAAAACGCAGCTATTTTTAGTGGCGTTTTACCATCATAAAAGGGTTAAAAGCGCTGCTACAGCGGCGCTGCCCATTGATTTCAATGGGCAGGGGCACTTTAGGAGCGGTGAGTTAACCGCTCCTAATGCGCTTCAAAGAAGCTGCTGGCAGGACTTTTTCTGGCGCCCTGCCAGCGCTCGGGCTTTCACACTGGAGTGAATGGGGCCGCTGTTTCAGGGCGCTTTGCAGGCGCTGTTTTTAGAGTTATAGCGCCTGCAAATCGCCCCAGTGTGAAAGGGGTCTAAATGTATGGAATTTAGAAGACAAATATCCATATTCATATACAAAAAATGATTTTGAATAAATGTTAGTGTCCAATGAAGATGTATGCATTTGTTTTTTCACTATGGTGATGTTTAATTTATGATATATGAGCGTGGTTTCTTTGTTTTTCACATTTTAGGCGTTTTTACACTTTACAATACACAGCTCTTTATTGTAGTATACAGTAAAACCTTGGATTGCGAGCACAATTCGTTTCGGAAACATGCTTGTAATCCAAACCACTCTTATATCAAAGCAAATTTCCCAATAAGAAATAATGGAAACTCAAATGATTCGTTCCACAACCATTTATTCATAAGTCCTTCAGTTTATAGTCCATATAAAAAGATTATAGCAATGTGATTGGTTGTGTAACCATAACATGTCCATCCACAAATGGAAGCCTCCACAAGGCGATTAGACGCAAAATCCAGCAGGAGCTACAGAGTATAAAAGAGAAGAGAGGCGCCTCTAAGTGTAGCAATATGGTTACATTTAATGAAGGTACAACGTTTAGCAACACACATGGCACATCCAAGTATGGAGGCATCCGGAGTAAAGCGGTCCATATAGACCATCCCCGCCACTGCCTACTCTCACCGCTGTCAGTCTGCAATTGTGATTGTAAAGACTACCCTGCAGTAGAGCAATCTGAAAGTGAGGCTTGAAGCGCTCGCGGAACGCAGAGGGAAAAGGATGACAACGATGGCAGTGAGGACGGTCTATGTGGACAGCTTTTCTCTCGGATCCCTGCATACCTCTTTTAATCATCAACCATGTGAGTTGCTAAATCTTGTACCTTCATTACATGTAACCATATTGCTACACTTAGAGGCTCCTCTCTTCTCCTTTATACTCAGTTGTGACATGACGCTACTTATATCAAGACATCGCTTGTATATTAAGTCATAATTTATTAAAAAATGTTGCTCGTCTTGCAAAACACTCTCAAGCCAAGTTACTCTCAAACCAAGGTTTTACTGTATTTGTATTTGGTGACTGATTCAATGATTTTTAATTTGCATGGGCTTGCAATCTATTGGTTCCTATATTTTCTGTCATTATCAGGAAACCCGTCCTAAGAAATGTAATGCAGCCGTCATTGGAGTACACGCAGACCAGAAGTGGAGAAAAGAGTCCACAGGAGATCTACTGAGATTTAACCAAGGTTGAATAAAAAAAATAAAAAAAAGGAATTTCACAGAAATAAATTGCTAATAAAACTTTGTTTTATAACTTAGGGTTTACATCTACTTTAAGGCTAAACTTCATGGACAAAAGCTTTTATAGCAAGAAAATATATAAATCCTATTTGTGTACACCCAGTTATTACCTTGTAAATGTAGTGCTGACATCACCACTGTGCTATGCATGGCCTGTGCAGAGAGCGGAAGTGTGGGAGGGACCCAGCAGCCCCACCCACCACAGGGTGCCTGTAGAAAACTACAGGAGGGGCGGAGACCAGACCAGCACAGAGAGAGAGAGCAGATAACTGGTCTGTATTACAAAGTGCAAAGTGCAGGGGTTGTTTCTTACCGTAAAAAATACACAAAAGGACACCAAGATTTAAGTACAAAGTACACACTGATCTCGTCTTTGGTCAATATTTGCTTATCCCAGAATTCAGCTTTAAAACCACCAGTGCCTACCAATACTGAAATACCGGTTTAGCAAGGAGCTGCTCTCTATTCAAAGATCTAATGATGGAAATGTATTACACTCCTATCACTATCACTCTGCTTTTCTCATTTTTATTCTTTTTTTTATTTATTTCTTTGTAAAATAATGATTGGATTTGACGAAAAGTGGAAATCCCCAAACACATTAATACCTATAAGCTTAGAGAAATCCATTGGCGTGGACTCAGAGTCTGGACTGCATTGGAAGTGACAGGTGCGAGGAGCACACGTTAACATTAATGCATTTTGCTTAAAGCTTTGTGGGTGGAAATTCCAGCACTAACCAGATCAATATTCCACTAATGAACTTTTTTGCCTAGAGAGCCCAGCCGTTGTTTATCCATGCAATGCTGGAGCAATGTTTGTCCAGAAAGATATTTAACCCCTTCAAATTGAGCCGGCGTTCCTTTTTAAACTTTAAAAAAAGTAATAGTTTTGCCTATAAAAAAAAAGAAGCATAGTATAAAACACCCAATATAGCCTTAAAGTCAATGTCAAGGCAATTTTTAGTTTTAAAGTATATCCAAGCCCAAAATCTAAAAATGTATTATACTGCAGCTTACTAGTTCTTGGTGTGGTGTTTTTTTTTTTTTACTTTTAAAAAGTGAAAGTCCTGCCTAAAAAAAGGATACAAGACACTCACTATTGCCATAACATTAATGTCAAATAACAAAAAAAAAAAAAAAAAAAAACACCTTAAATATAAAAACCACAAAACAGCCCCACCTTAAATATAAACCACAAAACAACCCCACCTTAAATATGAACCACAAAACAACCCCACCTTAACCACTTGCTTACTGGGCACATATACCCCCTTCCTGCCCAGGCGAAATTTCAGCTTTCAGCACTGCGTCGCTTTAAATTAAAATTGCGCGGTCGTGCGACACGTGCCTTACAAACAAAATTGACGTCCTTTTTTCCCCCACAAATAGAGCTTTCTTTTGGTGGTATTTGATCGCCTCTGCGTTTTTTTTTTTGCGCTATAAACAAAAAAGAGCGAGAATTTTGAAAAAAAACACAGAATATTTTTTACTTTTTGCTATAATAAAAATCCAATTTTTTTTAAAAAAATATATTTTTTTTCTCAGTTTAGGCCGATATGTATTCTACATATTTTTGGTAAAAAAAACAATCTCAATAAGCGTATAGTAATTGGTTTGCGCAAAGATTATAGTGGCTAGGAAATAAGGGATAGAATTCTGACAATTTTTTTTTTTTTTTTACTAGTAATACGGCGATCTGTGAATTTAGTCAGGACTGCGATATTGCGACGGACACATCGGACACTTTTGACATATTTTTGGGACCATTCACATTTATACAGCGATCAGTGCTATAAAAACGCACTAATTACTGTATAAATGTGACTGGCAGTGAAGGGGTTAACACTAGGGGGTGAGGAAGGGGTTAAATGTGAGTCCTGGGTGTGTTCTAACTGTTTGGGGGGAGGGGGGTGACTGGGGGAGGTGACCGATGCTGTCTCCCTATGTACAAGAGAAACAGCATCTGTCTCCTCTCACTGACAGGACGTGGAGCTCTGTGTTTACACACAGAGCTTCATGTCCCTGCTCTAAAACTGACGATCAGCGGGTACCTGGCGGACATCGCGACCGCCAGGCACGCGCATCAGCATCTCGGGGACGCGCCGCCATCGGCGCGTGCGCGCCCCCCAGTGGCCGGAAAAAACGATGCCGTCAATTGACGGCAGCTTGGAAATTCAGATCCCCAAAGCTGCCGTCAATTGAGCATATGCGTGGCCTCAAGTGGTTAAATATAAACCACAAAACAACCCCACCTTAAATATAAACCACAAACCAACCCCACCTTAAATATAAACCACAAACCAACCCCACCTTAAATATAAACCACAAACCTACCCCACCTTAAATATAAACCACAAACCAACCCCACCTTAAATATAAACCACAAAACAACCCCACCTTAAATATAAACCACAAAACAACCCCACCTTAAATATAAAAACCACAAAACAACCCCACCTTAAATATAAAAACCACAAAACAACCCCACCTTAAATATAAAAACCACAAAACAACCCCACCTTAAATATAAACCACCCCACCTTAATAATATAAACCACAAAACAACCCCACCTTAAATATAAACCACAAACCAACCCCACCTTAAATATAGGCAGGCACCGGAGGGTCTTGAGGCCCAGCGGTTTCAGAAACCTAACAAGAAAATGCCCACCTATGCACTCGTCCAGAAGGTTTGGAATAAGGTCAGGCAGCTCCAGGGGGTCACGGGATTTACTGAATTCAGCCCAATCTGGGAGAACGATACATACATTGAATTGGCAAAGCTGGATCAGGGTCCTAGATGGCGCCGTATGGGCATAACTCTCCTCAAACAGGTATTTCAGGGTGGTGCACTAATTCCGTTTGACACCCTGCGGTCCAGATTTGCACTCCCGCAATCCATGCTTTTTTATTACCTACAACTGAAACATGCAATAGGGGCCCAGGGAGATACGATGGAGTGGGCTCAGTCCCCCACTCCAGTATTTCGCGTCTTAAAGGCCGCGTCTGAGACTAAAGGCATTATCTCACAGTGCTACCACATGCTGCTAGACTCATTTCTGGAGGCACATCCCATGAAAGTGGTGGATAAGTGGGAGGAGGATGTAGGTCCAATGACAGGGGACATGTGGGAGGAAGCACTGATGGCGGTTAATAACTGTTCACTCAATGTGGCACAGAAAGTATCTCAGCTGTACATTTTGTTGAGGGTCCATTATACCCCAGTAAAACTTTTTAAAATGGGCGGGGCTGTGGACCCGATGTGCAACAGGTGCAAGGTAATGACCGGCGACCTGATTCACTTGTTCTGGCGCTGCCCCAAGCTCCACAGGTTCTGGAGGGGAGTTGTGGATACACTTAACTCTGTGTTTCAGGTGGCCGTGCCCCTGGAACCGATATACTGCCTGCTTGGAGTGTTGGAGGGAGTAGTAACAGAGGAACTGACTCGGATGGCACTAAACAGGGCACTATTCCAAGCCAGGAGAGCTATTCTCCTGAATTGGAAAATGGAGGACCCCCCCACGCTTAAATCCTGGGTGATGCATATGGGCAGGATGCTTGTCATGGAGAAATACATATATCAGCACAGGGGAAATGCGGACAAATTTGATAGGATCTGGGATGCATGGTTGGCCACACCTGGCCTAAGCCCCATAGAACTTGTTCAGGGACGGTTGATGGGTGGCAATTAGCCTTGCCAGTTCAGGGGTGGTGGGACTAGAAGACATGTTACTGGATACTGTTGGAATATGTTGGAGGCTGGTTGGAGAGCAATGTGTGCAGTGTACTATATATGCTGAGACTATTATGTCATATTGGTTTTCTTTTTCTGTATGTTCTGTGAGCAATAAAAACTTTTCTGATTTAAAAAAAAAAAAAAAAATATAGGCAGGCGCCGTATAGAGCCGCGCCGACGTTCGGCTTCTTTCGGCATCTCGTGACGCGCTGTATGCGTCGGTCGGATGCCTGTCAATCAATTAGGCCTGCCCATCCCCGACCATCATACCCGGAAGCGGCGATGAGAAGGCATATAGGAATCGGTATGTGCGGACGTATTTTTTTAAAAAAAACGTCCGATTCTAATTGCATTTATGACATTAATGACAATGTTAAAAGTTTATTTGTAGGTGAACCACCCCTTTAAATATAAACCAACCCCACCTTAAATATAAACCACAAAACAACCCCACCTTAAATATAAACCAAAATAAAAAAACACCTTAGGCCTGGTTCACACATGAGTTTTTTAGGGCATTTTCTGTTTTGCAGAAACACACTACAGACCATTTAACTTGGTCTCCAATGAGTCACGTTCACATCTTTTGCATTTTTTGGAAAGGTCCAGGGACTTTCTGGTTTTTGGTTCCATAGACTTCAATGGATCAAATACGTGTACTGAAAAACGCAAAATGCACTTGGAATATGCAAACTGCAACATGCATTGTTGTGAACCAGGCCTTCAAATATAAACCAAAAAAACAACCCTACCTTAAAATATAAACCAATATATATTGTAGAAACTTTTTTTGTACAGAAATACATTACAGAAATACATTTTGTACAGAAATACAAGTCCTACACTACAGAACACTTGCATTGTCAAGTCTCCTTTGGAGTGAGAAAAGATTTAATCGATATCACAGCACATGATATTCCGAGGACGTTATCTGTATAACACCCCCCCTCTGTCAAGATGGATAACCAACATCAAAGTGGTGACATTAAAGAGTTCAGAAGTACTTCTTCCCAATATATGTTGGATGGCATGCTAGGACTTTCTAGTGTTAAGCCAAGCTATTGCTGAAACTCATAAATTATTCATCGCTAGTAGGTGACAGGAAAATATCATTATGATTATAAATGCACATTTTTTATAAGAGAAGCTGGGAAATGAATCAATGTTAAATAACCAGCTGTTTTTTTGTAGAGCTCTTGTATAGGGTTGGGACAATTTTTTCATTAGCTAATCACCTTGGAGCAGCAAAATGACAAAAATCCCTCCAGTATTGGATAAAACAAGAAAAACCTTAGCTGGTGAGTAGGTCCACTAGTAGTGGATAGCAGCATTGTCTTTCGATATATAGTCTAGTTCAGTCTTTCTCAACCGGGGTTCTATGGCACCCTAAGGTTCCTCCAGAGGTTGCTAGGAATTCCTTCAGCAATTTCTGCTTCAGTTAGGAGGTAGTAAACTCTGAACTACCACTTGTACCGACAGGCAGGCCTGTAATAAGGCTTACCTGTAGGTACTGTGAATATCTTCTAAACTTGCACAGTTTAGGAGATATTCAGAGTGCATGCAGCTGATGACCTCACCAGCGCATGCCGCGCCGAACCTTCAGAGCCCGTTCTGGAAACGACGGCCCCCGTGCGCATGCGCGTGAGTGACGTCATCATGCCCCTGGCCACGAACCTGAAGGGAAGACTGGGGGAAGATGTTAGCCGTCTCAGTGGTGACATCGCGGAGCTGGAGGGCTTCATTCTCGGGTATGTTTATCATAGTGTGCTAGTATGCACATTATGACATTGCCTTGCAATTTTTATTTTATTGTTTCACCTGCGGTTTACAACTGCTTTAAGTAACCAATGGCACCAATAATCTTTTTAGCTGTCTGTAAGAGGGAAGGAGAATCCTTCCAATGACCACAAATGCAAGGGTCAAAATTGAAGTGGCCATCACACTAATGTACCGAGTGCTGTAAATCAGTGGTCATCAACCCTGTCCTCAGGGCCCACTAACAGGCCAGATTTTATGTATTACCTTGGGAGATGCAGACTAGAATGCTGCAATCACTGAGCAGCAAATGATATCGCCTGTGATGTATTTCAGTTATCTTGCAAACCTGGCCTGTTAAATGGGCCCTGAAGACAGGGTTGATGACCACATCTGCAAATTTTGTAATTGGCAGGGGTTCCTAAGGGCCCTTTCACACGTGCGGACGAACGGTCCGCTTTTTCTAAGTCCGTAAACGGACTTAGAATGGGGCCCTATGGGAGCGGATCCGTTAGCGGATGATGCATCCGCTAACGTCCGCCTACGATCCGCGTCCGTCTGGATCCGTTTTGCGGACGGAAGAAAACCCTATTTTTCTTCCGTCCGGTGGATCGGATCGGATGCAAACGGACAGACGGTCCGTTTCCATCCGATTCCCCATAGGAGATAGCGGAGGAGAGACAGGGCGGTCCCTGCACAGTGTGCGGGGACCGCCCTGTCCGCCGACAGCAGAGCGGGACCCCCCGCTGAGCCGACGGACACACACGGAGCGGACCGAAAAACGGTCCACACCGTGTGAAAGGGCCCTAAGGAAAGGTTTTGCAAAGGCTTCTACACGTAAAAGGTTGCGAAAGGTTGGTTTAGGGCAGTGATATAACAGGTTCACTTTAATCAGTGTAAGTCAAAGATTATGCAGTGGTATGGTCTCACAAGACATAATGCTTTTTGATTGACCCAGCACCCTCACATGGAGTGAGTCACATGCTCCTTGACACCTGAAGTATTGGGTATTTTCTGTTCCTGGAAAACCCAAAAGGAGCAGTACTGGAATGAAGGAAAGGTGATTGCAAACCCGCTGAGGATGTGGTGATCAAAGAAAAATAGGTTATCTACAAAGCACAATTTACCAAAAGCACAAAATTACCAATTTCTACAGAGACAGAAGCCACTCAACTTTAGCAACACCATCAAGGACACAGTGGAAGCATTTGTATCGTTACCCTTCTTAAAACGCAAACATGCCTATAGACGGCTTGGTGAGTGGCTACTATGCAGAGGAGTATGAACTTGGGCTTCCAAAGAAGGGTGGACACCAAAGAAGGAGGTACTCTTTTGAACCATGGAACCAACCTATGGGTGCGTACCCTCACATCAAAAGGCTGAACCTCCAGGCTGGCGTTCATGAGGGACAGAAAAATATCTCTCCAGAAACCAGCTTTTATTAAAAGCCACGTGGAAAAAGAACCACATAATCACGATCATGGTTAAGTAGGAAGGAATATAGAATGAACTTAGTGTGAAAAGGCTGGGAGCTCTGAGAAAACAAAGAACTGATGAGTAAACATAGGAAATGCATTTTAGCTCTAGAGAAAATTCAATAGAAAAAGAGAAAATAATCAAATCACCAGAATTCCATTACTGTAGAATGACGGAGGTTCAAGTACAGGTTTTATAGTACATGAGGATTGTAAACCATCAGTTATTGACTTTAGCCCTGTCAACGAGAAAATGCGTGCGTTCAGAATGAAAGGAGACGTTTTAATGCCTACATAATTAGTGTGCATAGAGGTCAAGGATGAGTTTTATGAAAAACTGAAAGAGACAAATGGCAAAGCTTGCATAAATATAAAAATAATAATATTAGATTAAATGCAATTAGTGGCTGGGAAGAAATATACATCCGATACATACACTAAAGAGTACTGTTAATGCTAGAGCAAAGACATTTGAGAGAATCGTGCAACCTTGTGGCAACAGTTTGGTGAAGGCCTTTTTCTATTTCAGCACGACTGTGCTACTCTGCACAAAGCCAGCTGCTTAAAGACCTGGTTTACATACCTCCCAACCGTCCCGGATTTTGCGGGACTGTCCCGCGATTCGTAGTAAATCCTGCAGTCCCGCGATCAGTGCTGGCGTCCCGCTATTCCGCGCCCCCCGCGATTACCGCTAAATCCTGCGGTTGCGCAATCAGGGCTGGAGTCCCGTGATTCCACGGCACCCCCTCCCGCTCAACAGCTCCGATCTGCGCCCCCCCCGCTCAACCCCCCCCCGCTCAACAACTCTGATCCGCAGCACCCCCTCGCTCAGCAACTCCGGCCCGCGGAACCCCCCCCCCCCCCCCGCTCAACAACTCCAACCAGTGCGGAACCCCCCCCTCCGGACAACAACTCCGATCCGCGTAACTCCCCCGGTCAACAACTTTGATCCGCGGAACCCCCCCGTTCTCTTCTGATCTGCGCCCCCCCCGCTCAACAACTCCGATCTGCGGCACCCCCCCGCTCAACAACTTCGATCTGATCAACGGCACCCCCCCGCTCAACCAAAATGTCCTGCAGGGAAATTTTAAAATGTTGGGAGGTATGGGTTTGACCAGATTGGTGTTTAACATCTGAACCCACTGGCTTGATCAACAGGTAATAAAACAGTTACAAGGTACCTCAAAAATGCTTCAGTATTTCTACTGATAGGCAGCATCATATTTGTCATTGTTCAATTATGCCAATAGTTCCTCTGTCGTGCACTGCCATCTTGCAGAAGAAGACTCAGTATATAGGGGGCATATCTTTAAAACATATTGATGATGGGGGGGGGGGGTGTGCAACTGCCAAATGTAACAGTGATCAGCGAATATCATACTTACAAAAAGCTAAAAAGACAGAAGGTCAGCACTCTCAATAGTGAGTCATTGCTAGGGAGGCAGAGCAAGTGGAGCTAAGCTACTGAATCACTGCTTGGAGGTGAGATCAAGATGAGCTAAGCTACTGAATCACTGCTTGGAGGTGAGATCAAGATGAGCTGAGCTGCTAAAAATCACTGCTTGGAGGTGGGACAGGGTGAGGTGAGCTGCCGAGTCACTGCTTGGAGGTGGGAGCACAGTAAGCCGAGCTGCTGAGTTACTGCTTGGAGGTGGGGATAGGGTGAGGCCACCTGCTGAGTCGCTGCTTGGAGGTGGGAGCACGGTGAGCTGAGATGCTGAGTCACTGCTTTGAGGAGGAGCAGGGTAAGGCGAGCTGCTGAGTCACTGCTTGGGAGGTGGGGCATGGTTAGGCGAGCCGCTGAGTCACTGCTTGGAGGTGGGGATAGGGTGAGGTGACCTGCTAAGTCACTGCTTGGAGGTGGGGCAGGGTGAGGTGAGCTGCTAAATCACTGCTTGAAGGTGGGGCAGGGTGAGGTGAGCTGCTGAGTCACTGCTTGGAGGTGGGAGCATGGTGAGCTGAGCTGCCGAGTCACAGCTTGGAGGTGGGAGCATGGTGAGCTGAGCTGCTAAATCACTGCTTGGAGGTGGGGCAGGGTGAGGTGAGCTGCTAAATCATTGCTTGGGAGGTGGGGCAGGGTGAAGTGAGCTGCTGAGTCACTGCTTGGAGGTGGAAGCACAGTAAACTGAGTTGCTGAGTCACTGCTTTGAGGTGGGGCAGGATGAGACAAGCTGCCGAGTCACTGCTTGAGAGGTGGGGCATGATTAGGCGAGCCACTGAGTCACTGCTTGGAGGTGGGGATAGGGTGAGGTGACCTGCTAAGTCACTGCTTGGAGGTGGGGCAGGGTGAGGTGAGTTGCTGAGTGACTGCTTGGAGGTGGGAGCACGGTGAGCCGAGTAGTCATTGCTTGGAGGTGGGTGCAGAATGAAATGAGCTGTCAATTTACTACTGGGAGGGGGAGGCAGGGTGAGCCGAGCTGCGGAGTTATTGCTTGAGTGGCAGAGCTAAACTACCGAGTCACTGCTTGGAGGTGGGAGCAGAGAGAGCTGAGCTGCTGTGAGAATGACTTGAACAACATCAATGCTTTTCCTGTGTATTGGAGGGTGAATTGTTCCACAGTGCCACAGCTACAGAGGTCACTAAGGGCTTGTTTAACATTCATTTACTGCTTGTTAGTAAATACTTGAATGTCACAGTTCTCCTTTAACCACTTGCTGCCGGGCAAACAAGCCCGGGGTTGGTGGTCTCCCCTGTTCTCCCATGCTCGCGCACAAAGGTGAATGCACGTGACAGTGTCTTGTTGGTACGTAAACAGCGATCATGCCACTCATGTGAAGCTATCAACGTGAATGTCAGATCGGGAGCAATAATTCTAGCACAGACCTCTGTAAATTTAAAGTGATAACCTGTTAAGGCTTTTAAAGCATCACCTTTGGATAATACAATGCAAGTACCATAGTTAGTTTGTTTTCTAGCAAAAATACAGATTTTTACATAATGGGAAGTGCCAGAAAAAGGCCTGGTCTTCAAGTAATTAAAGTGTTAAACTAAATAAACCCATAACGGTGAAATCAGTCTATATATGCAATAAAGCATGTTCATTATACTCACTGTAAAACCAAAGGGGTTAATCCTGAGTCAGAAGACAGAGATAAAAAGGAATAGAATAGGATGGGCTAGAATTATGCAGAAAGTATAACATACACACATAAGCTATATCCCAGTAGCTCATTATGCATGCATTTTCAAGGCTGATATTTTACTGTAATGTAAACAAGCAGCAAAGTTGTATTGCCTGACAGTTTCAACGTGTTACTATTTTTGCAGTTACTAATGCCATGAAAATAAACTATTTTTTTGACAACCAATAAAGACACTACTGATGCCTAAACCAGGGCCGTCTTAATGAGAGGGCACTGCCCTGGGGCCCCAGCTGCACGGGGGGCCCCTCCACTTTCTCCAAAGCAGCTGGTCCTTGAGCCCACGCTGCCCTGAAATTGGGGGCCCCATGATGGCACTGAGAGTGATACATGCACAGGGGAGGCAGTCTGCCTCCTACCTACTTGATGTCTGTTTACCTGCACTGTCATCATTATAGTGGCCATAGAGCATTACTTTGCCCGGGGGCCCATGATGCTATTAAGACGGCCCTGGCCTAAACCCAACCCTTCAGCTGGGTACACATGGATCGAAAATGGTCTTGTCCAGCAGGAACCGGTTGCTTTCTAAACTGTTTAGCGCCCTCCCAATTTTGCTGGAAAACCTCCTTCCATCAACGGCTTGCAGCCAATTGGCTGCAGAGCTGATCAGTGTACTCCGACAGCGGGGAGTCCTTGCTTACAGATTATAATGTCACACTGGTGGGGATTTCTGCATCCACCTCGCTTGTGTGGATGCAGAAATTGTTATTTTTTATTTTATTTATTAAATAAAAATCCATGTGACAGATACCATTTCTGGAGAGTGATAAGTTAATTCTTCAGGTATGATAATTGTGTAACACATGTGAGAAACACTCCAAAAATCATTGTACTTAATTTCCCATACCAAATTTCTAATGCCAAAAGCAAGCTGTCATTTTCTCATAGCTGTTGCTCAAGGTACAAGTAAACAGACTATACTGTCTGACATAAAGACAACCACTAGAGGGAGTAAATACCACTCTTTGTATAAAACAAAAACACAGGGCCAGATTCTCAGAGGCGTTACGACGGAGTATCTCAGATACCCCGTCGTATCGCCTTTTTTTTGTCCTCGTATCGATGCGAGTGATGCTTAGCATCACTTTTGCATAGATACGCTTCTACATCCGACAAGTGTAAAAGCATTACACTTTCGGATCGTAGGTGTAATGACAACTCCGGCCACTAGGTGGCCTTCACGTTGTTTTTTCATTTGCATATGCAAATGAGGCTAGTACGGCGATTCCCGAACACTTTTACGCCGCCCCGTCGTCGCGTACGTCGTTTACGGACTCGTAAGGTTACCCCAGCTTCTATGTGGAATAACCTTACGAAGTTCCGTCGGACGCCATGTTAAGTATGGCGTCGGGTCAGCGTCGGCTTTTTCCGTCGTTTTACTAACTCGTTCGCGAATAGGGAGTTGCGTAAATGACGCTCACGTCGTTTTGACGTCGGTTTCAACGACGCTTCCCGACGTGAGCTGGAGCATGCGCACTGGGCTTTTTCCCCGGCCGGCGCATGCGCAGTTTGTTCGACGCGGTGGCGCGCTTAATTTAAATACAAGCCGCCCCATTTGAATTGCGCGGGTTTACGCTTGGCGATTTACGAGACGCCAGCGAAAACTACGGAGCAAGTGCTTTGAGAATAAAGCACTTGCTCTAGTACGCAGCGGCGGCGTAGTGTAAATGGCTTACGCTACGCCGCCGAAAATATATGAGAATCTGGCCCACAGTCATTGAATTACATTACAAGCATTTATAAAATGTGAATTTTGCTTTTAAAGTGGTAGTAAACTCTGTTACATCACTTATACCTACAGGTAAGCCTATAATAAGGCTTATCTGTAGGTACTGTGATTATCTCATAAACTTGCAACGTTTAGGAGATTTTCACACTGCATGCAGCTAGTGACGTCACCAGTGCATGCGCTTTGAAGGTCCGGCATACAGCAGCTCACACACACATGCGCAGGGGTAACGTCATCTCGCCCCCAGCCACTCATGTAGCAGGAGGCCAAGAACCCGGTACGTAGAAAGAGGTCCCCTATAAAGGTTTGGGACTTTAAAGGCAACGCAATATAGATTCAAAATCAAAATATAATAAAGTAATTTATTGAATGTTATAATAAAAAGTCAATGCGTGCATCACTATAGTAGACTAATTAAGAACAGTACCAAAATAGAATAGATACAAAGTAACACCGATTGAGTCTCCTGATTAGAGATTAAGCCTGACGCATTTAAACTAGACATGTGAACACTGAAATATTTTGTTTCGGAATTTCGTTTTCGCCCGAAAAATAACATTTATTTAGTTACTCCCGAAATTCGTTTTTATTCATTTAGTTTTTCGTAAAAAAAAAAAAAATGCATTCGTACGAAAATCCAAATTAATTATGGTCGAATCTGTCATTGAAGGCTTGTGGTGTCTGTCGAATGTTCCAAGAAGATTCGACAGAATCTTTAAAAAAAACAAAAACTATTTGACAGAGCAACGAAACTGTACGATGCAGCAATCGTACATTTCCAGTCGAATGTTCCGCCTACAAGCTATAGAAGAATTCTAATGTTGTATGACTAATAATAATAAAAATAATAATTATATTTATTAATTATTATTACTAGTCAACCAACATTCAAATTCTTCTATAGCCTATGGGCCGAACATTTCACCATAAATGTCCGCTTGATGCGATCGTTTGTTTTTAGCTACTTCGTCGAATCTTCATGTCTCTATAATGTCGAATCTTTTCTCTCAATGTCAAATCTTTTCTCTTTATGTAGAATAATATTGGACTAATAGAGTTAAAGTGGATGTAAACCCAAAAAAAAATAAAAACATTTTTTTGATGTCACAATGTAGAGTATACGATTTCCTATCATCTGTGCCCAGTCTTGCCACACAGAGTTAATCCAAATCTGAGTAATCCTCTTTCAATGTTCAGAAAAATGAACAGCCTTCCAGATAAAAACCTGCCTAAATAAAAAGTCTGTTTTCTCTTCTTGCTTTGAGTGACAGGTTATTTACATATCTAGCTTGGACATGTTTATCATAACATGAGGTATAAAAAATGAGAAATCCACCCTTCCCCCACATAACACATCCTGGTAATATACAATGAACTTTGGATCACCTCATGTTCAACAAACAAAACATAACATATGATAAACATGTCCAAGCTAGATTTGTAAATAACCTGTCACTGAAAGCAAAAACAGAGAAACGGACTTTATAATTTGGAAAGTTTTTATCTGGAATTCTGTTAATTCGCATTAACATTACAAGAGGATTACTCAGATCTGGATTTACTCTGTGTGGCAAGACTGGGCACAGATGATAGGAAATCTTATACTCTACATTGTGACATGGGGTTTACATCCACTTTAAGGTTAGGCACATTCGACCGCAACGAAAACAAAAATAAAGTATTTGTTTATGTCGGATCTTTCGTTTTCTGTGCTTTAGTTATCGTTTGTTAAAAATTCGGACAAAAATGCATTCGGACGAAAAACAAATGCACATGTCCAATTTAAAGATTGTGTCCTTTCTTCAGGGGCATTACGATCACAACTAAAAAGCTGATTAGTACAAGAGACATCCATTTACGATGATGTACTTTTGTGCAAAATGATGTCCCTTGTACTAATCAGCATTTTTTTCTTATACTCACCTGTTTCTTCTTGTCAATTTGTAGGAACCACTTGGGCACTACTACCATTTCTGACCAATCTACGGCAATACTTAGCCACTTTTGAGTCAAACACCTGGTACTCTCTGTCTCTAGACAATTGCAGAGTGTATACCTCAATTCAACTGGCACAAACCATTATCTGGATTCTCAGGGTTGCCTCAGTCCAATGTTTGGAGTTTCCCGTTTCTATTCTCAGTTTCCAGACAGCAGTGAGCCTATTTTCTCTTTGGCTACAGGTTACAGTAGTTTTTATATTTGACGGTGGGGAGTTTTTTGTATGGTTGGCGAGTTCATTGTTTCTTTCCCATTCCCAATGATGCTCACTACATGTTACTTAAATTTGTGTTCTCAGCATTAATTTGTGTTTTATGTTACAGATGTACACTGTTCTCCATAAGGGAATGCCCCTGAAGAAAGGACAAGTTCCTGAAATGCGTCGGGTTGATCTCTAATGAGGAGACTCAGTGTTACTTTGTAGCTATTTTATTTTGATACTGTTCTTAATTAGTCAACTATGGTGATGTAAGCACGCATTGACTTTTTATTATAACTTTCAACTAATTACTTTATTATATTTTGTTTTTGAATCTATATTGAGTTGCCTTTAAAATCCCAACCCTTTATGGGGATCCTCTTTCCATGACCCCGGAAAGGAAGACCAGGGGAAGGTGAAACCCTCCCAACAGTGACAGCGCGGCTTTTCCCATGCCCCCTGGGGTGCGCACCCGGAAGCATCCATGATCGCCGGGTACTCCGGACCCAGCGCATTACAGATCGTGGTAAAAGGGCCGACGACAGCAGCCCTTTACCTCTGTCCAATTATGAAGCGATCACTTGTCAACAAACCGGTGCATTTCCGGTTCAGCTCTCTGCTCACATTCGATCGGTACAGTGTGTGAGGAGAGGAGGGAGCCGGTGCAACAGAGCAAGTGGGCTTTCTCTGGAGAGCCCACAGTGCTGATCGGTGCCAATGCATGCCTCATCCGTGCCTCAAACATGCCCATCCTTGCTTCATACATGCCCATAACCCATCTGTACTCATCCATACCACATCAGTGCTCATCCTAATGGTGCTCCCTGCATGTTGGGCCACTGTATGTAGCCAGGCTGTATAAAAGTCTTACACATGTGGTATTGCCATACTCAAGAGGAGCAGCAGATTGTATTTTGGTGTGATTTTATTTCTATGTAAATGCTAGGTGTTAGAATTAGCTTATAAATTGACCACTTTGTGTAAAAAACAAAAACAAAATGCCTTTTCATTTTCTTTCCACATTTTCCAAAAACTTGTGTAAAAAAACACATGTTCAAAAGACTCATTATTATTGCTTTCCAAAATGGGGCAATTTTTTGGGCATTTCCATTGTCCTGGTGCTCCAGGGCCTTCAAAAGTGTAATAGGTAGTCAAGAAATTAAATGTGTAATTTATGCTCCTAAAATGTCAGACGGTGCTCCCTGCATGTTGGGCCTCTATATATGGCCTGGCTGTGAAAAAGTCTCACACATGTGGCATCACCATACTCAGGAGGAGTAGCAGAATGTATTTGTGTAATTGCAAGTATGCATATGCCATGTAAGAGAAATAATGTCAGGGACATTCTGACCATTGCGCATTCGTTGGCACAATTGAGAGAGTGAATAACTTGTATAGCGCTGCACATGCGAACTAAATCGCCTCAAGGCGCTTCTATCCGGCGTCGTCCTAATCCTTCAGAAGAGGTGGGTCTTAAGCTTCTTCCTGAAGGCCCAATGGTTTTCTTCCATGCGGATGTCGGTTGGTAGAGCGTTCCCTAGCTGTGGTCCTTGGACTGCAAATTTTTGATTTGTAGTCGTATTTTGGGATATCGAGGAGGTTTTGGTTACATGATCGGAGAGTGCGATGGGTGGTGTAGTGCTTTATTTTCTCGCATAAGTATTGAAGAGCCTTTCCTTGTGTGCATTTGTGGGTGAGGCAGAGGGTCTTGAATGTAATCCGGTTCTTTACGGTTAGCCAATGAAGGGCCCTCAGGGTTTCTTTCCTGTTACCAACCTGGCTGCTGTGTTCTGAATGACTTGTAGATCTGGTATTTTAGTAGACCTAAGTAGAGGGAGTTTGCGTAGTTGAGTCAAGAATCGATGATTGTTCCGACTACTACCGCTGTGTCCTCTTCCGGGATGAAGGGGATGAGTCTGCGCAATAGGCGGAGAAGGTGGTGGGATCCGCTGACTACTGATCCTAATTCCAAAGATACTCTTCCTGGCAGGCATGTCTGTGCGATTGTGCAAACGCCTATTACAAGGCATTGGCGCCCAAAGGCTTGCTTTACCTCGATTCTTCTTTCTTGGCTTGAATCTCTGTTGCCAACCCTCTGCCTAAACTTTGACCATTCTTTGCCGGATGTCTCTGATGTACCTGATCTTCCGTGTATAACCTGGCTTGTCTGACTCTGCACCAGTCTCCTCCACTTGCTACAGCCTCTACATACTTGCATCCTCAGTACCCCGGCACCTGCAACCTACCTGCATCTTCAGCACCCATGCATCCACAACGTTCCTGCATCCACAGCCATACCAGCAGCTTCACTACTGTTGCCAGCTGCTTTGGAGAACATTGCAGGCACTCTTACCTCCACGCGGTCACTGTTGCAACCTAAGTGGTCTGTGAACCGGGGCTGTACGAAAGGCCTTCCTCTGCTTGTCAGGCTCTACCTGAAGCTACGTGACAAATAACCTGTTAATATGACCATTTTGTGAAAAAAATAAAAATCCTAATTTTGCAAAGAATTGTGGGGAAAAAAAAAATTCTCACACAAAATGGTCATATATTAACAGTTTAACAAAAACTCACCATGCCTCTTACTAAATACCCTGGTATGTCTACTTTCTGAAAAGGGATCATTTGGGGGATATTTGTACTTTCCTGGCTTGTGTCTCAAAAAATTAGGCACTCAGTACTTGGTGTGATCAATTTTCAGTGATTGGCACCATAGCTTGTGGACTCTATAAAACTTTCACAAATACCAAATAGTATACACTTATTTTGGATATTTTTACCAAAGATATGTAGCAGTATAAATTTTGGCCAAAATTTATGAATAAAAATGACTAATTTGCTAAATTTTATAACAGAAACAATGTTTCAATTTATAGCGAAAAAAATAAAAAACCCAGTGGTGAATAAATACCACCAAAAGAAAGCTCTACTTGTGGAAAAAAGGACAAAAATCTTATATGGGTACAGTGTTGCACGATATGAGAGCACCGAAAGCTGAAAATTGGCCTGGTTAGGAAGGGGGTACAAGTCCCCAGTGGGCAAGTGGTTAAGTAACATTGAAAACATTTGAAAAGATATTACAGTATTGTAATTGCTTTAAATAAAATATACCTGGCCTGTTAATAAATTCACAGTGGCCCAGACCAGCAATGTCCATCCTCTTCAGAAACAGGACCATGGATGTCAAGTTAGACTCCTGGACCTTTGGAGTCAGGAGGGTTTTCATTTCGGTTTGGGTGACCTCCTCAGGGTAGAGACAGAACATTTTCCCTGTAGAGAAAGTCATATTATGTGGTCACACTGTGGACACTATCAGGAGATGCAAGAGGAATACATTTGGTGCAAATGATAAAATAATAGTAGTAAAATATACATGCAGAAATTTAGCACAAGGGAGATACAAGATAAATGCAAGATAAATCAACCGGGAAATGTACCAGGCATTTCATCTCCGAACTGCTACAGACCGCAGGACCATTGGAAGTCAATTAATGAACTACTGTATATAATTATGTTTTTTATTTTTTTCGGGGAGGGGGGGTTATGTTAGGCCGCGTACACACGACCAAATAAATCCGATCAAATCGGTCGGACAGACCGATTTGATCGGATTTGTCTGCTGGGCTATTTTGGTTTGATCGCTGTACACACGATCAAACCAAAATCCCCGCCGGCAGACAGCGCACTGACGTGGCGGTGACGTTGACGCCGCCACGTCACTGCACCAGGAAGTAAAACACTTCCGCGCATGCGTCGAATCCATTCGACGCATGTGCGGGCAGATATGTCTGCTGGTTAGCGTACTAACCAACAGATATGTCGGACGGACGGGTTCCCAGCAGACAGATTTTAAAGCATGCTTTAAAATCTGTCTGCTGGCAAAATCTGTCTGTCCGCCCGTACACACGATCTGTCAGACCGTTTCCAGCAGATAAATTCGATCGTGTGTACGCGGCCTTACACAAACTTTTTGTTTTGGCCTTTTTATATGGTCTGTGATTTCATCACAGAGGATAAAAAGATCCTTCAGCTGCAAACATGGCCAGATGACTTGCATAGCAGGGGTTAAAAGGGACTTGGGTCTAGAAGGTTTTTTTCTGAGTAAGAAGAAAATATAGTTGCGAAAAGCAGAGCTTTTTTTCTCAGGTGCAGGAACTCAACCACGACCCCGTTCAGATTTCACAAACAGTAGGAGGATCTTAAAGGGGCATTAAATACCAGGATTGCATTACATACAGAGTGCAGAGTTAAAGGGTCACTAAAGTCAGGGATTTTTTTAAAAAAAAATAACAAACATGTGATACTTACCTCCACTGTGCAGTTCGTTTTGCACAGAGTGGCCCGGAAACCTGTCTTCTGGTGTCCCTCGGCGGCTGTCTGGGCTCCTCCTCGCAAAAGCTTTCCTTCTTCATGCGAGGGCGCTCGCATGGAGGAAAGCTTTTGCGAGCGCGCTCCCGTGATACAGCGGCGGCCATAGCCGCCGACTGTATCACTCGGCTCCGCCCCCCAGCGCGCCGCGTCATCCACCCTGATTGACAGCAGCGCTAGCCAATGGCTGCGCTGCTATCAATCCGCCCAGCCTAGCCAATCAACGGCCAGGCTGGGAACCGAAGAGGACGACGTGGACGCGCCCGGGAGATTCGAACGGTCAGGTAAGTACAACGGGGGCTCGGGGGGGGCCGGTGCTGCTAGATGTTTTTTTACCTTCATGCATAGGATGCATGAAGGTAAAAAAACTTGTACCTTTAGAACCCCTTTAAGGGGGTTACACACCTAGGTGTCACTTGTAAACACAGAAACCGGACTTCTGTGTTTACAAATGATTGTGAGGAGCAGGCACCAAAGGGTCTGAGCCAGAGGTGGTGGAACTGAGTTCCCCCCAAGTCCCCCCTAAAAAAAAAAACCTGGCGAAAAGTTACGAGATTGGTGGGCTAAGCAGGAATGGGTGGGTCCAGGGCCGCCATCAGGGGGGTACAGGCAGTACACCTGTAAGGGGCCCAGAGGTCCCCAAGGACCTGGATGGGAACCCTCCCTTTTTTTGTAAGGGGCACGAAAGTCCTCAGGGGGCCAGAGGTCCCCAGATGGCAACCTCCCTTTATTTGTATTTATTTTTTATAAAGAATGTTTTTTTAATTTTTTTTTTGTTTCTATGAAAAGAGCCCGGAGATCCTCAGGGCCCCCGGATGGCAACATCCCCCCTAAATGTTATTTAATTTTTTTTAATATATTTTTTTCTTTTTATTAAAGGGCCCAGCGGTCCCCAGGATGGCTACCCCCCTTTTTGTTATTTTTTTTCTTTTATATTTAGATATTTTTATTTTATTTATTTTTGTTTGCAAGGGGCCAAAAAGGCCCCAGGGCAACCCCCCAATTAACGCCCGCCTCTCAATTTTCTCAATTAACGGGGGCACCTCCCGCTTCTCAATTCGCAGCAGTCCCCCCACTTCTCAATTTGAGGTGGCAGCACCCCCCGGTTCTCTGCTCCAGGGGGCCCATGCCTGAAGCTGTGTAAGGGGCCCCATAATTCCTGATGGGGGCCCTGGGTGGAGCTGCGAGGGGTGGTCGGTCAGGGGGTCCCAGGACAGCCTCAGTCAGAAAGATAGCAGAGTTATGAAAAACTTGGCACCCTCCCTTTTGTTCCCTCTACTTTGGCTTGTTGTTCTTTTGTTGGGTAATTTGGGGTTGGTGTGTTGGAATCATGGTGGCTAGCCGAGTACAAGGTTCTTAGGTTAGTGTTAGTATAGGACACAAATGCACAGTTTAGGAACCCATCTGAGGTAGTTGGTATGGTTGAATCTGCATTTGTTGTCTCTGAGTCAGTGGTTATCACAGTTTAAAGCCTATTTATGTTGGATGCGGGTACTCTTTTCTTTGATGCCCACTAGGACCTTGTGACTCCAAGGTTATTAACACAGTACAGTTTGTTAATAAAGGCTGCTATGGCTATTAAACATTAAGCATAAATATTATTGTCTCTCCTAAGCCACACCCACGTACCAACATTTAAACTAAAGAGGGAGAACCTACAAGTCGGACTTTGAAGGCAGATTGGACCAACAAATTTTGCAAAGGGAAAAATCACATATTTTATTGTACATAGGAAATGAAAAATACATACATACATACAAAATGTAGTTAAACATATTTATATATATATATATATATATATATATATATATATACACACACACACACAATCAACCACAAAAAGGACCAGAAATACCCAAATTGTTCTTAATATTCATAATAGTATAAATGTGTGAGCCCCTGTGCGGGCACCGGAGCAAAAAGTAACCAAGCAGTATGTATACCAAGTCATCTGATCTAATCAGAGAGTTTCTATTCTAAGGAAAACGTGTGATGAAAGCTGCATATAGAAGAGTGTTTACAGGTTTGCTGGACAAACAGCAGCCAGATCATAGTGGCAAAATATCCATTGCATAATTTTAAATGGGGGATTAGATATGAAGTGAATGCCCAGCAGTTGCACCACACATATCCCCAGTAGGGTGACCACATTTTCAAACTACCATTCAGGGACACCCTCCCTTCCCAAAAATCAGCTTGTGTTGTAACAAATCACAGCACAGCGATTGGACACAAGAGGCGGGATTTATGATTTCTCCAATCACAAGCAGGGGGTGGGGATTGTGCTCCTCCAGGCATTCCCGGCCAGGACAAGTACGGTCAGTGAGTAAAGTGGTGATGTTGGGGCTTTTTTGGGGTCATCAAATTGGCCCGGGGGGGTGGCTGTTTCAGTTTCATTCCGGGACACTGTATTGTCCTGGAATGAAGGTGCCCGAGACAGACCTGCAAAATGAGGGACTGTCCCGGGCAATCTGGGACATGTGGTCACCCTAATCCCCAGAAGAGCCAAAGCCAACTCTTGCAGCCATACGGTGACCCAGGGAGCTACCATGACAGACTTAGTGGCTATTTAACATTGTGGTGTGGTTACTTAGGTGTGGTTAAGGGCAGGGGGTGATGGTCTGAGCAGGAGGACAAGCAATCTTTATTACCCTAGTTAAGATTCTTCAGCTGCTGGAGCCTGGATGAGGGACCCATAGGTTAAAAATGTGGGCAAAGAGATATGCAGCAGAATAGGAAGAGTTTTTTAAGGCAGGCATAGCTTGGCACTGCACCAGCTTCCACCTCTGGTCTCTGCCCCATAATGTCAGAGGTGGCAGCGAGGACACCGGCCACCCTGCTCAAAGGAAGCAAGCAGCAGTGACATGGACACTACCATCCAGATGGGGACATTGCTAACCCAAAATGTTGCATTTTTAATTGGCGCTTTGATGTGCAGGAGCAATTATTGATGCAGTGAAAAAACTATTTTTGTGCCAGATATCCTAGATTTTATTGTGCATGGAGTTCCATTTTAATAAAGTGCCATCATATTCCAAAGCCCACTATAGTAATAGTATAAGTACTTGACCAAACAAAACATAACAGAATGCATGCTCTGTCGGGGCCTTGCTGGTTATAGCTTACACCTAATAATGATCAGTGACTGATACAAAAGGCTTATAAAATCTGGAGGGTGAAGGACCTGTAATAAAATTATACTGGAACACATCAGAAGTTTACAGCAGCCAAGAATACACATGCGATGCAGCCAGTATCTATTACAAATACAGGATTACAGTGCATAGGGGAGAACTTAATACAAAAAACACATCAAATACACATTTCACTGCTGCAAACTTAGAGAATTCCTTTGCAAATGTTTTACCTGCAGGACCAGAAACCAGAATCTGCTTCCTCATCTCCGCTTGAACCTTGCTGATCGGCTGAGTGATGACAGACTCGGCACGAATTCTGGTGTTGTAAACCTTAAATAAGATACAACGATGGAAGAACATAAAAACCTTGTTCCTGGGAATGTAGCTGTCAGTAGATCCCTTAAAGGGAAACTATCAGAATAAAACAAAGCATGACTAAAAAAATGTTTTTCATTTTTGACAGCGTAAGAGTTTTTTTTTTGGCATGCGTGTCCCACAGGGGAGATTTCTGCCCCACAGTCAATACAGGAAGTAAGAGAAATGTCTTCAGAGGCAATCCTGGGGTAGCTCCTAGGTCACCAGAACTGGCGTCCCCATTGGAAGATTTCCCCTCTATTACTGTTCCAGTATTAACCCAAAATTCTGAAATTTCTTCTACATTTGATGAAAATGGTAAACAGGACAAATAGAGAGGGTGAAGCTCCCCAATGGGGGCACAAACAGCAATGACAACTGGTGTTCTAATCGTTCTCAACTCCTATCCAAAATGAAATGTTTGCCTTTGATTACACTTTAACACTGCCATTGCCAACTGTTTTGGACACTACAAGCTTTTGGGTTGTGACATTACCAGGTATATTTGTTGTTGTAGGTCATCGAGTGGCAAAGCAAGGACAAGAATTAAAGACCCCGATCGAATACCTTAAAGATCACCAATGGTAGCTCCTATATTTCTGCCCTGGGGTAGGATCACTAGGTTGGGAGACATGGCTATACACACAGACATATTTGTATCTAACTGTATTTTGAATTACTGACTGACGCATGCAAGGTCCTACTCTAATCAAGACTCATTTTTATTAATACAAATAAATAGGCAACAAGTTTCAGAGGACAAAAAATACCTCTTCATCATACCTTCATTCATCTACCTACTGATCTAAGGCTTCTTCCACAAGGGGCGGGCTCCGTTGGAGTCCGTCTGCTTAGCGGGGAATCTGTCCACTGATTAAATGTAAACACCCTTGCACACTCCAAATGGTTGTACTCTCGTGATGCCATATGGAACCCGGTGTGAATCCGCCACTAAAATCCAATCAATCTGTTTACCAGATCTTGTGGTCCCAATGGACCAAACTCAGCATGTAATGAACGAGGGGTTAGTATCAGCTACATCCACAATAAGGTATGCCGTCAATGGACTCCAAAATTGAACCTCTGTGTGTTTTCATTTCATCACAATATTGACTTGTTCACCCGATTTAACCGATGGACTTTTAATAATATCGGTTCATATATATATTTATTCTTTGTCTCTTTGATGAGATTTAAGACTAAGCACTGTTTGGTATATGTTTATTATATTCCATTTACTTTTTATTATTCACTTTTTATTATTCACTTTCTATTGTTTATAATTTGGGATATATGCACGTTATGCATTTCTTGATAGTATTTTAGTTGCATTTTTATACATGTTTACGTCTATGGTTCATTCAGTAGACTTATTATAGAATATTTACGTATTATATACATTTTTCTAATTCACAGATGTAGCGGAATACCATCTATTGGTCACAATTTAGGTGGTATCCGTCACAGAATCTTAGATTTATAGGAGATTTAGCGCTACTATTTATTTTCCAATTTGTTCACCGTTGGTTCACAGATTGGTGGCTGCTCATTTATTTAGCTTCAGGCTACACAATTTATTATTTCATAGCGCAGTTGTTCCCCAATTTTTTCTATACTTTTGAAATGTTCACATCTCTTGTCTTTTAGGAAGATTGCCATTTGTTTTTGATGCATGTCATGACACCATAGTGCTTGGGGTATGTCCCCGAGACCCATTCCAATTGCCACGAGTGGTAAAACATCTTCAGCATTACTAAACAGGTCCAGTTTAATGTGACCAACCACTAGCATGTAAATACTGCTGTGTTTTTGCCATATTTTCATAGGTTACTCTGGGTCCAGGATTCTACCCAATATCCAAACACATACTGCAATTTTTTTTGTAACGATAGGTTAGATTTGGAGACTTGGAGTTTGCTGGTAGTAAATGAAGGCCACATATGGGGAAAGATTTAAATATTGATCAATCGATTTGTCAAACTTCTTGAAATAACAGGTTAGGCTTATGCTTGAATTAAATGGGATCCTTGGTGATCTAAGTGGCATTAGTAATGATCAATTCTATCTGTATAATTTTACAGATGTGACTGTAGGGCAATTGTTTTTTCTCTCACTCTTGTGGCACAGACGTCCCCCATTGGACCTTTTGGTGGGGAGTATCTGGAATCGTGACCATTCAAAAGGGTGAGAAAATATATTCAGACGATCTATATGTGATATTGACTATGTAACTAATGTTAGAGCTAATAGGAACCTTTTTGGGGTCCCTTAAATGGACGTACATATTTTTTTTTAAATTAAAAACATATTTTTTTACTCTCTGTTTTAGTGGTAATTGTTTTAAAATAAAAAGTTCCTACAAAAGCTCCAGAAGAAGCCAAGTTTGTGGTGAAACATGTAGAGGCAACCATTCTTTTGTAATATGATCATTGGGCTATTCATTGCCCCAATTGTATAAGTAGTTTTCTACTGTTTATGTAATACATTTTCTATTCTTTGTATAAATGATTTTTTTATTTATTGCACCATAAAACTCCACTCCCTGCCCATTTAGGGCTTATATATTTTCTTGTAATATGCCCTTGTTCGCCATTTCTGGGGATCCCGGACAAATCAAGCCCATAATTTGATTATACACTGTAGGCAGAAGTTGGCTGAATTTTGCCCGAGCAAGGGCATGCCATAAATCGTACTCCTTTCTGGAAGAGGGGCCAATGTGAACAGTTTGGAATTCTATGTGCAATAAATATGGCAAATAGCAACAACTGGATGGCAACAACGGCTACTCCAGCAACCTCTTCTATGTTATTGTAAGCCCCATAGGGCTACTAGGCTCCAAATGCATGTCACAATCTGTCCACTGAAGTTTTTATTACATTGGATGGTCTGTAATTTTATACAAGTAAATATTAGTCACAAAATCCAGCTGGTGACTGGCTCATTTTCCACATAATGCCAACAAGCAGCGGGAGGAATGCTGCAAACCTGAAATGTAAACGACTGTGTGGGCAGACCAACCACAGCTAGGGGAAATCCCAATTCAATCTTCCCTGTACAGAGTAAGTAAAAACACGGAGTAGGCCTGTATTGCCGAACAGTGTGTGCGTACAATTACCTTCTCCGTGATTGATCACACACAGGCCAGCCAGAGATCGATATGCACTAATGTAAATGAGCGGAGCTACATCGCAGGCTCTCCTGTGAGGTCTTTCGATAGGGAGGACGCCAATGGCTCGCTCTCTCATCAAGATGTAACCCCGCTGAGCTTCAGGAACAGTGCCACTCTCAGTCATTAGTGTCCTGGAGCTCAATGCTCTCCAGCACTCATTAGTTTCACAGTTGCAGAGCCTTGTGCACTTCATTTCATGATCCACAAGATGTTACATGGAAATACACACCACAAACAATTGTTTACTGTCAGCATAGCAGACATCAAGGGGAAGATGGATAACAAATATTCTATTATTCTCCAACGTGCATAAGGGACTACGAAAAGCAAATATGTCATTAGTGGCTTCACAGCATAAAAAGAGCGACAACATTTTAACAGCGTGCAAATCTTTGGATGCCTCCTACGTGCTCTTTGGACTACTGAACACTAGTGATTAACACATTAAGATGTACACCCACCTAAATTGTTCTTGCCTCCTATTAGATTAAAACTGAACTCCAGGATTGTGACAAAACCAACCCATGCAGAAGGCTCGTGCCCGTCACTGCTAAAACTCACCCGCCCACACGCAAGAGTTAAAGGGGTTGTAAAGGTTTGTTTTTTTATTTTCTAAATAGGTTCCTTTAAGCTAGTGCATGGTTGGTTCACTTACCTTTTCCTTCAATTTCCCTTCTAAAGGTTTTTTTCTTTATCCGAATTTCTCACTTTCGGTTCCTCCTCAGTAAGCTTGCCCCCATCACTCGAGCCATTCTAGTTGGGGGTTAGTCAGCGTGCTAGCCCCCTCCCTTGGGACTACATCCCTGCGGGAAGACGCTGGAAACAGAGCATTTCTCAATTGATAGTCAGTCCTGCATGGTCATCATAGCTGGGTAAGTATGCCAAGAAGCACTATAGTTTCTCATAGGATGAGAACCAGGAAAAACCCACTCGTGTGTAGGATTAGAGTTCCGGCTGGAAGTTATTGTTATATTGCTGGTTGCTTTACTTATTATACGTGAGTGTTTTTTTTTCCATTTACCTTTTTATGTCATAAAATACTACTACACTTAGAGCAGCACACTCTCCCTTTACCACTGTATTTTTACTTCCACTGATGAGACTTTCCACCAGGAGCAGCTCCATATCCACCCTCTATACATCTCCATTGGGGACAATCAGAGGGACGCCACCTGCTGGGGACATTGAGTAATGCTTGTGTTACACTACCTTCACATGAGTGCATCTCTTGCACCTTTTGTACAGGGGCGGACTGGTAACTCATGGGGCCCCCGGGCAAAAGGAGATTATGGGGCCCCCAGGCAATAGATTATGGGGTCACACAGTACACACACACACACACACATTATACATACACACACAGTATACACAGTGAAAAGGTACTGGAGAGGTGGGGCAGCTTATAATCTTGGGATTTTTTTAAAAACACATATTTTTAACTACTGTCCCTGGTTTTACTGAGGCCAACAACCCTGATGGGGCCCCCTAGTGGCATGGGGCCCTTCGGCAGTGCCCAGTGCGAGAATGGTCAGTCTGCCCCTGCTTTTGTATATTGCCTTTATTAATACTATACCGAGTCTCATGTGTTTCCCCTCTCTCCTTATATTTAGAGTATTCTTAAGTAGCTACCATCTGTCGATGTCTCCACTGTACATATTGATAATCTGATTTTTATCCATGTGTACGCGAGTACAATACTCATTCTGTTTTTTATATTAATTTTCCTAATACTACTATGCTTAGACAGTGGCGCTCTCTCTCCCCCTCAACGTTTTGTGTTTTTACATGAATATTGGCAGGAGAACTCCAGAACTGGTTTGAAGGAGAGACTGCTGACACTAACTGTGTATTCCCTCTATTGGATTCATTATATTATATGGACTTTTATTTTATGAACATTGCCTTGAGATTTACTACTAATCACCCCTTGTCCTTTTACCTGAGGGTTGTATATTGGTCTTGCTCCCTTTGCACTGGGTTTCAAGTACTGTATATCCCATTCTCTGGCCATATTTGATCTTGCTTTTAAAAGGAAGAATACAGATGGCTCTCGTTTTTAGATAAACTTTGCTTATCACAGAAGTTCTTTAAGTTGGACTGGGCTACCTCCAGACCCACCTGTCCTTTATCCAGAGCTTTTTTTCTCAGAATATAGGTGCAGGAACTCAACCACGACCCCGTTCAGATTTCACAAACAGTAGAAGGGTATTAAAGGGGCATTAAATACCAGGATTGCATTACGTACAGAGTGCAGAGTTCAGGGGGGTTACACACAGAGTGCAGAGCCGTCACTTGTAAACACAGAAACCAGACTTCTGTGTTTACAAGTGATTGTGGTGAGCAGGCACCAAAGAGTCTGAGCCAAAGGTGGTGGAACTGAGTTCCCCCAAGTTCCCCTCTGAAAAAAAGCCTTGCCTTTATCTATTAGAATGCATGTGCTCCCACTGTTGGAGACGCTCATAAATTTACAAGGGTTAGGACTGCATGTAATACAGGGTGCCGTGAAGGGGCCTTGCAGCTTATGCATGTGTTTGAAAATGTGTGCCAACTAAACCCCTGTTTTTAACGAATACTGTTGGACGGGTTAATTTGGTTGGTAAGCAGACTGGTTGGCGAGTTGAGCTGGGAATTTTCTCTGGTTTTGTCTTGTATGCGTTGCCCTTCCATGTGACCTTTGTTGTGAAAGCCAGTTATAGATGGGGCAGGGGCCATTCGTCTGTTACTGATGTAATATTGCTGAGGGGACACACACTGGACACTGTTGCTGTTACTGTGTTACGTGCTGGGTGTCCAGAGTGCTCCTTTGCCTTTAGGGGGGATTGGGCTACCTTCAGGCCCATCTGCCCCTATCTATCCATTAGAATGCATGTGCTCCCACTGTTGGAGACTCTCATAAATTTAGAAGGTTTAGGACTGCAGGTAATACAGGGTGCCATAAAGGGACCCTGCAGCTTACGTGCATGCATTTGCAAATGTGTGCCAACTGAACCTGTTTTTAACGCATACTGTTAGACAGGTTAATTTGGTTGGTAAGCAGCCTGGCTGGCAAGTTAAGCTGGCACTTTTCTCTAGTTTTCCCTTGCTTCTCACAGAAGTTCACCATGACGTTTGCAAAAGAGAATAGTAGTTTGCAGAGCAGATGTTATGAGAAAAGTTACTAAAGTAGATTCCTACATAGGAGAGGCATATAGTCATTTCAAACTCCCATACTGACCAACACGGTCTTCATTATCTTCATGGTTACCATTTATTTCCGATTGACCAATCAAAGTCAATTAAAGAGAATGATTAACTATCCATATGGCTGTCTAACAAAAATGACTCCAGTGTAAATCGTCACACTCCGTGAAGCTACACATTTGTGTGTGTGATTAGCACCTCATTTAAGGAATGCTTCAGGGTTGTACTTTAGGTTTAGTGGTCTTTTATGTGTTAACAAGGAAAGTGACAAAGCCAACTGTGACTTTGTGTAATGAAAAGTAGCTGGCACTGATGATCTCCATGGCTATAAATTACACAGCAATTTACTAATTGAACTAATTGTACCCTTTCTTCCTTAGGCTTGGCAATCAGAGTGTATGCCGATACTTGGCTGGGTAATCCAAGGAATAATATTCTTTCTTCCACAACAGGCTTCACCAGCCCCTACTGCTCTGAGGAAACTACAGATGCCAAGACATAGACTTCCTCAGGAGCTCTATGGACCTTTGTTCCTAATCCTTACAAGCAGTTTATAGTTTGCTTCTCTATGCCGGCTCTCTGAGGAATCTTTTTACTATCCATTGACTATGAACTGCCCCACCCATGAGCTCCGTGTTGCTTACAAACCGATTGTGTGTCTGCCATGTTCAGGTTTTGCTATATGGTCATGGCTGCCAATGCAAAAATACTTTTGAATGCCAAATCTCATAATAAGATTTATTTTTCTCTCTTTGCAGCAATATAATAAAAAGCTGACCGCTTGTTTCTTGGCTGGCATTTTAAGCTCAGCATGCCATAGTACAGCCAAATCGGTTTTCTTTTCACAGAAGCAGAGCATTATGGTAAAGGATACACAGGCTGCCATGATGTTTTTGCAGTTTTCTCCTACTGTAGTGTGCTCATAAAGCCTAGTACACATGATGAGACTATCGGGACAATGAGACAAATGCTTGTTCACTTTTTTTGCATGCTAGTCTCTATATAGAAATTGAAGAGGTTACTAAACAGACAAGAATAAAAATTCAGAAGTGATGTAATGTATTGTATTTTCACAAACTGTACTGATTAAAAAGCAAAATTGTACGATCTGGTATCGTACAAGAACATTTTTCGCGCTTGCCCCTTCAGAAAAGCGGTGTACCAACAATCAGATTATCATATGATCACTTCAAAAGCGTTTTTTTTTTTTGTACGATTTTCTGATCGTGTGTATGGACCTTTAGGACTACCAGAGGACTTGGTACTCTTGTGAAGCAATGAAGGTGGATTGTTTTTGTCAGTTTAGCCGGGTACACACAACAGCTTTTTTCTTGAAATCCAGCAAGTTGCAGTGAAAAAAAAAAAAAAACAGGCAGCTCTGGTTCGAACCGCTGTACGAACCATGCAAGGTGGTTAGTTCAGCAATCTCTCCCGCTGAGCTCTTGTGTTCTGACAGGACGACGACCCCCCGCTAGAACACCCTGATCTGCGGTCTACTGTATTATGAATACAGTGGGGCCTCCTAACAGCGGCCGCTTCTGATAGGAGGTATTCACTGTGTATCTGATAATTCTCCACCTGGCTGACAATTTTTAAAATTTACCTTTTTGTCTGAATCCCTTGCTGGAATCAGAAACATAAAAGCCACCTACAAAGGCATTATGGCCAGACTAAGGCCTCATTCACACATTCGCAGTCCGTTCCGACGGAGTCCGCCAGCTCAGCGGGAGATCAGTCCGCAGATCTCCGCTGAGCCGACGGATGACAAGCTCCGCTCTGCTCACTGAGCGGGGAGGAGCTTGTCGAGCCCCGCTGTTCTCTATGGAGCGATCTGATGAAAATGGACAGCATGTCCGTTTTCATCAGATCTTTCCCGATCCGATCCGCATGGACGGATGGGGACGTGAGCCCCATACGTTTGTTTTTAGCGGATCGGATCAGGTTGGATGTCAGCGGACATGTCTCCGCTGACATCCGACGCTCCATAGACATGCATGGAGCGCCCGTTCAGGTCCGCCTAAAAAACTGACAGGCAGACCTGAACGGATCCATGTGTGAATGAGGCCTAAAGCAGCTTTGTGTACAGTGAATGTTCACTGTTGCGACTTAGTATGTGCAATAGCAAAGATGGTCTTTCTCCCTCCTAGTCCAAGAACTAATTTGTAAAAACAAGAGTTCTTGCCAAGTGCATGCTATTACAGTGGCCCCCGTTTCAGATTAAAGCACCTCTTTATTTATGAGAATGCTGGCTGCAGCTTCACCCCAGTCTGAAGCCCAATTTATGGGCATGCCTAAAGTGGGAGGTACACTCAGTACCTGTCCCTTACAAAGCTGGATGTTCTTATAATAATATTAATATCCATTCAGTGCTGTAGGGCTGTGTGATAGAGCTGCAGATTGCTAGTAAATGTATAGGACACTAGCAGCTCAATCACACAGCCAAAAGACACTACTTCTTCATTCGGAATAAAAACAATGATTCAGTTTAAAAGCAGCCGTAAGGAAATCACACAAGCTTCAGGCTGTGTGATCCATGGTGTTCGGCAGTGCTGGTCTCCAAAACAGACTCTGTCAGTGACCAAAGCGGACACTCACCAACAGGGCTCAAGTCCTGCGGGAACGCATGTGAACGTAGTTCCTGCACTTTTTTCACAGCAGGAACTCAGTTCTCTTTGCAGGACTAGAGCAGCTGAGAGTAGCCGAGCCGCCCGAGCCAATCCTTCACTAAGCGGCGATGCCCAGCTCGAGTCACTGTCAGGTGAACCTTAGTAATCCTTTATGTTACTGGCCGCTTCCTGTATATGGATTCATTGGGTAGTATGCGGGTATTCCGTCACTTCTTCGATGCCGTAATGTCTACTGGGAGCTTTTGTCATTGTTCCCAGGAGACATTGTGGAGGTCTGCCGCGAGTTATCGCGGGATTTAGAAGTTAAAATTCAGTAAATGATCAAAAACTTTGTTGAGTTTAAAAAGGTTATTAGCCTTGCAATAAAAAATATTTGGGCCAAAATTTCCTATGCGAACATTTCTTGCACTAAAACTTCCATGCCAAAAACAACCAAGCCAATTTTGAAGATCCGCAGAAACCTATATACAGTATACACAAATATTATATGCACAGATTCCAAGAGCTCTCATAATGAAATTATAAAATATAATTTCGTACTAGTGATCCCCATTTCTCTCAGTATTACCAACTCCTCTTCTCCATACAGCCCTCCCCACTAGAGATGAGCTTGTTAATCTCTAACCCAGTGGCGGCTGGTGCTCAAAATTTTTGGGGGGGCGCAAACGAAAAAAAAAAATGCAGCCTGACTGTGCCCATCACATGCAGCCACTGTGCCATGCCACAAAATGCAGCCACTGTGCCATCAATTGTCACCACTGTGCCATGACATCAAACAGCAACTGTACCATGCCATCAAACACAGCCACTGTGCCATCAATTGTCAGCACTGTGCCATGCCATCAAACAACAACTGTGCCATCAATTGTCACCACTGTGCCATGCCATCAAATGCAGTCACTGTGCCATCAATTGTCACCACTGTGCCATGCCATCAAATGCTGACAGGCAGCATGTAGTGACCCCCCTCCATCATCTATTACAGGCAGCATGTAGTGACCCCCCCATCATCTAATAACAGGCAGCATGTAGTGACCCCCTATCATCTACTGACAGGCGGCATGTAGTGACCCCCTATCATCCATTAACAGGCATCATGTAGTGACCCCTATCATCCATTAACAGGCAGCATGTAGTAACCCCCCCCCCCATCATCTATTGACAGGCGACATGTAGTGACCCCCATCATCCATTAACAGGCAGCATGTAGTGACCCCCCCCCCATCATCTATTGACAGGCGACATGTAGTGACCCCCATCATCCATTAACAAGCACTTACCTGAAGCTTCCACATCCTCCCTCGATGTCTTCTGGCGCCCTGGTGAAGCTTCAGCCAATCAGGCTCCTGATAACCAGAATCCGGAAACGTGATTGGCTGAAACGGCCGTCAGTGGTCAGTCTTATGCAAGGAACGCAGGGAGGCTGCGCTCAGAGTATAGACATCTGAGAGTCGGAGGGCTGTACTTGAAAAGCCTATCAGAGCTAGCAGCTCTGATAGGCACTTCCTCACAGCCAATCAGCTGCCGCTATTCAGGTAACCGGCGCCCAATGTCCGGTTATATGAATAGACCAGCGGCAGCTGGCAACAATGATAACACACATTCATTGCATAGCATTGCATTGAATGTGTGCTATTTGCGATAGGGGGTGGCGCTGCAGCGCCCTCTATTGATGGCCGCCAGAACTGCATGTAAAACAAAAAATGACATTTTAAGTAAAATGTCTTAAAGGGCCCGTTTTTTTTTTTTTTACAGGAGGGGGGGCGGCGCCCGGGCGCCCCCTATGGACAGGCCACCACTGCTCTAACCCAAACTCCCACCATTTTGCAATCCAACGCGCTTTGGGTTTGGGTCATTCCCCATCCTGCAGCTCACAGAAGCTTCAGGGAATGACTTCGAAGTACAAAAAAGTGGGAATACATAATTCAGGTTAGAAATGAGTTAGGAGGATGTCTAAGCACATCTCTATTCTACACAGAAGGCCAACTGCTTAGCATGGTAAATTTTAGCATACGAGTTGGTTAAAATAGACATTAAACCATAGAAACCAATGATCTGTTTAACAGAGATCTGTTGAATTATCTCTGTCCATTAATATTAAGTAATTACTAGCACTAAAATACTGTATGGATGATATCTTAAACTACTCCATCTACCGAACAGCCAAGGGAGGAAGGACTGACTCCAGAGAGCGATTACATCAACAACAATGCCTTTGAGGTTTGGGAGTACCTAAAGTTTTCTTTCCTTACTTTAAAGGAGTTGTAAAGGATTTTTTTTTTTTTCCTAAAATTAATGTCTGCAAGGTAGACAGACAGAATAGTGTAATGATTATGTTAAAAAACAAGTAAATACATATTAAATTACTTCATCTATATCACCACCGGCGTTCTAGTTTCTGTTCTCTCGTTCACTTCCTGGTTTGCGCCGCTTATTTATGCAAGAACTACATTTCCCAGTATGCATTGCGGCACGCCCAGTAATTCACACCTCCTTGAAGTCTCTAACATGTAGAGAGCGCCCTGCCACACAGATGTAGTTCCCAGGAGGGGGCGAGCATATCACTGACCACCACAGTAAAGTCTCCCTTCACGGTGGTGAGTAACAATCAGACAAGCAGGAAATGAACAGAACAGAGAAGAAATAGAGCAACTTCTGAGCAAAAACTAACAATGAGGAAGTGAAAAGAGGAATGTCTGCAGGTAAAGGATGCTTATTATGAAAACAATTTTTTTCATTTACAACCCCTTTAAAGGACATCTGTTTAGCCCTTCAGAATGCCATAACTCCAGATAGGAGAGAAACTGTTTAAAAAAAGTTTTTAAAACCGCATATTGCAAGTTTGTGTTTTTTTTTTAAACAGTTTCGAAATGCTTTAAAGGGGTTGTAAAGGTTAAAAAAAAAAAAATTCCTTTACCTTAGTGAAGTCCTCCTTGGAATACAGGAGATTTAGGACGCTCTCTACATTGCAGATAGAGAAAGAAGCTGTGTTAGTTGTCGTCCTGACTCTCCTGTAGTCCAAGGGAGGGGGTGAGCATGACACTCCACACCAGGGAGAAAGCCTTGCATTACTGTGTGTAGTTACAGACAGAAGAAAAGGAAGTGAGGATTTCTCAGAAGAAATAAGGACATTTAAAAGCAAAATGGAAGGATGAGGTAAGTTAAGGAGGACTGCACTAAGGTAAAGGAAGCCATTTAGGAAAACATGTTTTTTACCTTTTTAACCCCTTTAAGGAGTCTAGCATTTTGGCGCGTTTATAATTGTTTACCCGATTTCTTTTCTTTTTCTGCTCTTCCTCTTCAGAACGCAACTCCTGATTTTATTCCAGCCTGTAAGTACTCTTCTAAAACACCCGTGAATGTCTGTGTGCATGGACACATAAATTGCCATACAAGTGCTTTTACAGGCTGAAAAAAAAAATTGTCAAACGTCCATTAGAGTTTTTTAAAACCCACTGTGCATGAGGCCTAAACAGATTCCCTTTGTCGAAACGGGGAACACTTGAAACTTGAGAATAATTCCTTTTCAAAGTGGTTTTGTTTATTTTACAATGTGTTCGAGTCAGAAGAACATAGCAACACGCCAATGTCCGATATAACAAACACCATCTCAAACAACTACACAGTTTACACACCTAGAGTACACAGAATATCATCTTACCAAAAAGTTATTGGTCACAAATAAAGTGTAGATACATTTTACAAATAAACGTCTTTACATTTTCTCCCTTTGATCCCTTTGAACTAGAACATTTATAGCCTTTTGTTAGATCTGTTTAGATAAGTGCAAAAAAAATGCCTGCTGATCCTGCCAAAATTGTTGTCTTCTGATAACTTCCTGTGCTTTCTCTGACTCTTATTAGTTATACTGTCCCCAGATATTTTTGTAAAACCATGAAACACCTCCCTTAAGGTTATGAGACAAGGGGAGGTATTCTGTAGTCCTGTCCGACGACGACAACATTGTTCCTCCATAACTTTAGAAAAGAGGAGTAGGGATCTCCAAATAAACAAACCTCAGTAAAGTGCTAATCTAATATAGTGCTGAAACCAACCAGGGCCGGCCTTTGGGGTGTGCGAGCCGTGCGGCTGCACAGGGCGCCATGGGCAACAGAGGCGGCACACACAGCTCGCAGAAAGTGAGACATCAGGGCCTATGCTAGACGGGGTGCAGTTCACCCAGACACCACGGGAGTGGGGGGGCGCTCAAGCGCCAGAGTGCTCCCCTCCCTCCCTCCTCCCCCTTGTTGGTGTCTCTCTCGCAGCTCATAGCCACCACGCTGTTTTTACCCAGGTCCATCCTGGTGTGCCCCCCGCAAGCCAAGGAGGGCTGCCTGCCTGTAACACTCCCCCATCCAATGCTATCCCTCAGAGATCTCCAATATCTCCGGAGACGGCCTGAGTTGGTGGGCGTAGCTGGGGGTGTGGCTGCTTCCTCCACTCCTCCCACAGACTCCTTCACTCTGGCTGATCCCACAGCTGAAAGAGAAAGAAACGAGGACACACCCTCATCTCCAGGCATGCTGTAAGTTAGTTACTGCACTGCTGCACATGTCCCTACAGCCTACATAGAGTCCTGACCTGGCACCATACCCCCCCAGCCTGCCCTATGCCACCCAACCTCCCCATTGCCACCTCAGCCTGCCCTATACCACCTCAGCCTGCCCTATATCACCACAAACTGCCCTAAACCACCTCAGCCTGCCCTATACCACCCCAGCCTGCCCTATACCACCCCAGCCTGCCCTATACCACCACAAACTGCCCTATACCACCCCAGCCTGCCCTATGCCACCGCAACCTGCTCTATGCAACCGCAACTTGCCCCCCCCCCCCAGCCTGCCCTATATCACCCCAACTTGTTAGCCCACTGCAGAAAGTTACGAGCCCATTGGATTAATAGCAGGCCAATTTTTCTGCACTTCCATTTTTAAAGGAGAAAAACGGATTTTTTGCTTATCTGTAAAAATCCTTTATTTGGAGTACATCATAAGACACAAAAGACTTTAATATTGAAAACTACTTGGGTTATGCTGCCCCCTTTAGGTGAGTGGACACTGGGCAAAAAAAAAAAAAGGCAAAAATTTCAGGCCCACCCATGACATAAGGCCTCTCAGCTCAACTAGCCTACATTTGATAGTAAGAAAGTAAGAAATTAAGAACAGCCAAGATGTACTTGAAGAAAAGCTTCATATGAGAGCTTCATAATTAGGACTGCTTTGGATGCCCCAAAGCACTGAACATGAGGGGCGGGCAACACAGCAAAAAGGCCCAACACACGCAGAAACAGAACAGAACAGTGGAGAACCCCTCAACACGCCACCTGCAGTTTTTTTCCAATAAAACTCGCACCCACAGATGCGAGAACTTTGTGAACACGTAAACAGAAGACCAGGCAGCGGTCTTACACAGTTAAAAAACAGAAGCACCAACACTCCTGGTGGAACGGGCCTTCACCGGAAAAAGGAAGCACTGTGCCCTTGACCCCCAAAGGCTTGACACATGAGCGGGTGAATCCACTTAGAAATAGTGGATCAAGAAGCAGCCCGACCATTTCGAGGACCCTCAAGCGAAACAGACAGGTAATCCAACTGTAGAAACAAAGCTGTAAACTTCAGATACATTTGATCATCCTCCACTTTGTTCTTAGGATGTTTAGTGTTAGGACAATTAGGGGTTGATTTACTAAAGACAAATAGACTGCGCACTCTACAATTGCAGCTGCTCCAGAGCTTAGTAAATGAGGGGAAGCTCTAACGACTTTCATCATCCAATGTGCAAGCAAATTGCTTGCTGTTTTTTGTTTTCCTTGCACGATATTGGATAATCTTTGCAAAGTGAAGCTTTAGCTCATTTACTACGTTTTGAAGCAACTGCACTTGCAAAGTGCACAGTCTATTTGCCTTTAGTAAATTAACCCCTACGGTGGCAACACACTGTCCTGATTTAGGTGGAATGAAGAAACTAACTTAGGTAAGGAGGAGGACCAAGGCCTCCGCACCACTTTATCCTGGTGAAGGACCAGGAATAGCTCCTTGCAAGCCAATGTAACAGCAGTTAAAAAAAAAAATAATAACCTTGTGCATGAGGAGTAGCAAGAGCATCGCTTGGAGAGGCTTAAAAGGAGAAGCATGCAAAACACAGAAGACCAAACTAAAGTCCCATTGGGGATTGCATAGGCAGACAAATCTGTGTGAATTATTGTTCACACTTTTATCCTGCACAACAGGTGAGGAAGACGCTACAGAGGAGGGAAGGCATAGAGTAAGGAAAATGGTTGCTTGAATTGGATACAGGGACACCCTGGATGCCTTCACCTGCCATTGTGCGTTTAGTTAAATTTTATTTTATTGAGAAAGGAAAAGTGCAAAGTACACAATTATGTCATTCAATAACACAAAGATAGAAGTATACATCATTTCAATGCTGGTACCATAACGTCTCATGGTATAGAGAAATTGTTAGCTTCAACTGAGTTCGTTTTGTATACAAGCCTGCAAAGCTATATCATCTATCATGACTTATAGGTCGGGGAGCACCACTATCCACTTAACGAGTGGTACCATCACATTACAAATATGCTAGGGCTTTTGTTGTTGTGCTAAACACGATTAGGGGGAAACTATGTATCACAGTTTCCGTCTCATGAGACTAGAGATTATGGTTTGGGTGGTCGTGTAGCACTGCAACATATAAAGAGAAGAGGGGGAATAAGGGTTAGGATAGAGGGGTCAGGGCAGTATGGTAGGTAGATATTAAGAGGGAGACATTACACATAGGTTAGACAGTTGCGTTGGTAAAGTCCTCTACGACCCATGGAATAAATTCAGTGGAGTACCGAAACAGACCACGAGGTCCAGGTCTTGGAGAATTGCACCTATTTACCCGTTTCCTGCGACAACATTTGTTTCCAAGCTATTGATTCTGTCCAGTTCCATCCCCATGGAAGGCATGTTCGTCGACTTTCAGTGTCTGGGCAGAACCGTTCTAGCTGCTGCCAGAAAGTGACAGATGACATTGTTTTTGACCGATTTGAGAGGTCCAGGTAGCATAGATAGCAGAACTACCTCAGGAGAGGGTGTAATTGGGGTCGCCATGAGTCGGCAGTACAGGTCGAGGATCTTTTGCCAGAACCTCCATACAGGGGGGCATTCCCACCAAATGTGGAGTAAAGTTTCCTTGGATGACAAGCAACACCAGAAGATATCCGGGAGCACCGGGTTTATCCAGTTTAAAGTCGAGGGGCATCTGTACCAACGGGTCAACAACTTGTACCCTTTTTCTTGAGCTTTGGAGGCCAAGGACATTTTGTGAGTCAGAATGAAGCACTTTTGCCAGTCAACAGGTGAAATGAAGTGACCCAAATCTTCCTTCCTGGCCTGTGTGTATGGGGGAAGTCGGGATTAGAAACCATATGTAGGAGAGAGTATAGATGAGAGGCCACATATATAGGGGGGGGGGGTTGCCTGAAGCAGCATGTTCTCCAAGTCTGTTAAATCAGTAAGTATATCAGGCAGGGATGGGACGGTACCAATGTAGGATATCACTTGTTGCCTCTGCAGCCAGTGCATCAAAACATGAGGAGATGGGCCAGAGGGAACGTCTTTAAATCAGAGAAGAGTCTGAACGAAGGACTTGGGCAAGCCGTCTGTGGTCCTCCTTACACTCAAGGTCCAAAACTCACTCCCTATAGGGCCGATGGAAAAGCCGCAGTCCCAAACATTGGCGTCATGGGTGCCTTTAGTGGAGATAGGGTCTTGAGAGGAATTCAGTCGGGTGCCATTGTGCTTTTGCTGGGCGTTCCTGTGTCTTTAAGGAGGGGTGGGCTCCCTCCAGACAAACCTGCCCTTAATCTATTCACTGCTATATATGGTCCTACTTGGGAGACACTGAAAATTGTTGAGTTAAGGCTGCAGTACACAGACCGGCCTTGACCTGGGCTCTGCAGCTCACCCACATATTTGCAAAACGTGTGCAACTAAACCCTCTTCTTTTAAAGCAAATTGTTAGACAGGGACATAGGTGTGCGCAGTGTATTGCATTAGGGTGTGCACCCCAAAACTCAAGAACACACTACTGATCACTCACGATGTTCATTCAGAAAGGGAAGGGGATGGTCAATTACATATTTACCAGCTCCTTCCTCCACTTATCCTAAAACATCCTTGCAGCAACAGCTGGCGGGAGAGGAGGGAAGCTGGTAGCATTGCAAAGGGGAAGTGGGGAGCCAGGGCAGTAGGGGAAATATGTGCTGTAAAGGGTGATTAGGGTGTGCCTGGGCACACCTGGCACACCCTGTGCGCACGCCTATGGACAGGGACAAGTTATGGATAGAGAGGTAAAGGGGTTAGAACCCTTGCTAGGCTTTTACTGTTATAAGGGGCTCATTTAGCGAGATCAACAGTTTTACAACACAGGAAGTGAAGGAAAATTCACAAACAGCACAGGAAAAAAAATTACCCGTCAGCTTTTTATTGATGTGTGCAGATTTCTCTCACTTCCCTCATACCGTCTGCTGAAAACATTGTCACGGTTTTAATAAAGAAGTAAAAACCTCTATGGATAACAGTAAAAATCTGACAGTTTTTCTATCCTTTCTCCATTCTATCCAAAAACAAAAAAGTTTTGGCTGGAAATATACTTTAATACAGAGAAATCTTTTGGGACAAGCTGTAAGATAGAATGAAACAAACAATGTACCTTCCTCCTCTCCAGTCCAATGTCAATGACAAAGTGCACGTTGCTTATCCAGACCAGAGACTCGCCACGGCTGCTTGTTAACACCACGTTCCTCCCACGGTCAGTGCCGCCATGGGCCAGCCCATCGTACGGCATGTAATAAGGCAGACTGTGATGAGGATAGATTGGAATGGGATGCAGTTCACCCAGTGCTGGTTTCATGTGTAAGCTTTCCTGATGGATCATTTCAAAGGCTTTTCGTATTTCCTGAAAAGAAGTGCAAATTTTGAAACAAAATACATGACTACGGTAGCTCAGAGGTCACCCCTATAAATCCTACATGGCCCTCTAAAACGCCACCCCCCCCTGAACCACAATAAAACACTTAACACAAGGCGGAGTTAAATGGTCTTCAGACCTTTTATAAAACAACAATAACCAACCAATAAATAACAATAACATTAAAACAAAATATACATGCCCCCAGCTTACAGGTCTACCTATACCGTCCTGGTCCTATGATTGGATCACACCCAACCAGAGGACAGCATACCAACTAATGGTTCTCCACTTGTATTCCACCAACAGACTCTTAACCCCATCCAAGGGGTCCCAACCGCCACCATAATACTTACATACCTCCTGTCTACATACCCCATATCAAGGAGGGATGTTCATCTGATGTCTTCCAGACTGACTGTTACTGTCCCACCACTCTCTGTAGTCTACTCTCCCCATCACCTCAACCAATCACCTAACACTTCTTTTTTGAGCACCACAACTCTATGCTGTATGGTTCCCCTTCCACCCTGTCATGCCAGCCCTACGCTTCATTCATTCCCCATAGCTCCAGGCCTTCCTTAACCAATCAGTGTCCTTCCTAAGTAACTGCCTAACTTTCACAAGAAGTTCCAGTCAACAAGCTAAAGCGATGAGTAATTTAATAATGATAACCAGCAAATACTACAGATGTGCATAAATGGGTTGTAAAGGTTTGTTTTTTATTTTCTAAATAGGTTCCTTTAAGCTAGTGCATTGTTGGTTCACTTTTCCTTCAATTTCCCTTCTAAATGCTTTTTTCCCCCTTTGTCTGAATTTCTCACTTCCTATTCCTCCTCAGTAAGCTTGCCCCCATCGTCTGAGCTTTCTGGCTGGTTGGTTAGTCAGCCAGAACAACTTACTGAGGAGGAACAGGAAGTGAGAAATTCAGACAAAGAAAACAAAGAAAAAAAACATTTAGAACGGAAATCGAAGGAAAAGGTAAGTGAACCAACAATAAACTATTTTAAAGGAACCTATTTAGAAAATAAAAAAACAACCTTGACAACTCCTTTAAGATAAAAATATTCATTCCGTTTACAACATGGGGCTGACCAAGTGAAAACCAGTCAGCTCCCCCATCCATGCCAACAGTGTGGCTAAAGGATTCTCCACTGCCAGCTATTAAATTCAGGCAGCCACAGAATCCTGAATACAATAGTGCTGCCGAACAGTAACTTAATCCGAGAGGATGCAGTCACCATTAAGCCAATAATTTTCCACCTGGCCCAGTCAATTTTTTTTTATTAACTTTTGTCAAGTTGGGTGGTGCTTGCAGGGCCTTCCACAGCTCAAATTCCTGCTGAATGGTCCAGAATTTAAACAGTCTAGAGGGGCCTTAAATTTTGGACTATGAATTGATGCCAGAATCCAGACAGCATCTCAAACCTAATATATATCAAAACTATTAGTATAGTATATATCAGGGCAAAAGCTGGAGGTCCGCTAATTGCATATGCCTGGTATATAGGATTATGAATGCATTTTTCCCCATGTAATAAGGACCACAGGTACAGGTCCATGAAACAGACCACCCCTATTGTGGTGCAGTTAAGTGGCAACAAGGTTTAAATACTTCCCCATTGGGGAGCACACAGGTTGTACATTCCTGAATATAGGGGCACTCAGGGCAATCCCCCACATTTGTAAGTGCCTAAGGGGCCCTCCTCCATCTGGGAAAATCTTCTTTGTGGAATCACTATGTACCAATCTAGCTCTTATGGATCTACTACATCTAAAGACTATTACTGGGTTGGGTCCCACATATTTTCCTATGATATCATCGGTACTAGGAGAGCGCACCACAAGACCCCTATGTGCAAATGCATGTCCCCCTGGGCCCTTCGTGCCCTGCCTAAACCCTCTGTGGGGAAAAGTATTTCTCAGCGGGGTACTGAATAATTAAATTAAAATTCTCAATATAATCTGCTGAATTATGAATATTATGATATGATTATTAAAACACTGTCATTCTATTTAGATTGCATTTATAGAAAGTCTGTATTAATAGATCCTGATGAAGAGGACATTGTCAAAGAAACGCGTTGAGCTGCAGAGACTACTATACGCAATTGCTACAGTATCTAGATCGATTGTTTTTATATAAAACTATATTTTACCGTGTTTTTATATAAAACTATAATTTGTTGTCACATGAATTGAAATTGTTGAAGTTTTAGCAAATTTGAATAAATGTCAATTTATATAAAAATTATATATTTTGATAAAAAAACATTCGTTCTAGATTTTTTTTCTTATAAAATTAAATAAAACTAGCTAAAAATCATTATAGTTTCCTTCTAAAAAATAAATTAAAAAAAAAGATATACAACAACCACTGTGCACAAGCACGCTCACATATTGCAGCTTGTATGTGCCACTGCAAGAAACCACTCAAGGCAGAAAAAGCAGCCCTGACAGACGGTGTATTGACATCCACACATTTCTATGTATTTAGCTCACAGTAATTTGTTCTGGAAAGCATTGAATGAGCAAAAAAAGACCAAAACTCACACCCACTTACTTGTTCGCAAGCCAGGAAGACAACAATGTCTCCTTTCTCCTGAGAATGATGTATCTCGAACAGAAGCCGGATGGCTGCGAGGAAAGGGTCCCTCTGAATGCCAGGGGCGTAGACTACCTCCATAGAATGTGAGCACTCCACCTCAATGAGGGGGACACCACCATAGTAAGTCACTAGCTTGTCAGACAGCTCAGGAGGGGTGATGAGCACAATTTTCAGTCCAGGCCTTGCCAAGAGTATGTTTTTAAGGAATGCGAGGAGAACGTCCGATGATACTGATCGCTCGTAAATATCATCAATAATTAGGACTCCATAACAGGATAGGAGAGGGTTGGACATCATCTCCCTTAGTAACATGTCATCTGTGCAATACCTGCAACACAGCACACAGTATGAACATGTCAGGATGTCACACATACACTGCTACAAGAATATGTAAAGGTCTACTTTCATGGATTAGGGTTAGTGCTATTCACAATAACATGGCCATAGCAGATGCATCTCTTTCAGGGTTAAACTTTAAAAATCAGACAGCAAGTCAAATTGATAGCCTGGGGCAGTCTACTGTAGCCTTCATCAACCTTTTTACCAAAAACTGGGGTGCTCAACCAGTGGCCCGCGCTGCCCTTTTATGTGGCCCGTGACCTCCAGCTCTGGGATGGCGGGTCAGCAAGCCCAGATTGTGGGTTGCCGGCCCGCCATTTCAAACAAAACCAAAGAAAGCCCCATCTCAACTCGCCTACCAGCCTGCAAACAACCAAATTATCCCATCAACAGTTTGCTTTAAAAACTGAGGTTTAATTTGCGCACATTTGCAAATATGTGTAAGCTGCAAAGCCACTTCACGGCACCTCATTATCATCTGCAGGCCTAACTCTATAAATTGAGAGCCTCCGCAGTGGAAGCACATGCATATTAAATCGATAGAGGGCAGGTAAGCCTGGAGGGGGCCCACCCCTACTTATGCCTCGTACACACGATCGCAATTTCTGATGGAAAAAGTCAGACGGACTTTTTACATCGGAAATTCCGACCGTGTGTTAATATCAGGCTCAGGCTCAGGATCAGGTTAGTAGACGAGTTCTCTATCTAAACTCCGATGGGCTTCATCGGAGTTTAGATAAAGAACATGTTCTCTTTTACTCCGATGGAATCCCGTCGGAATTCCGATGTGAGTTTGGTCGGACAAAAGGTCCGATCGTGTTTATGGGGCTTTAAAGGCACAGGGACACACTGGACACCCAGCCCATGGTACAATGGCAGCAAAGGTGTCCAGTGCATCTCCTCACCAGTATTCCAACAGTACAAGCAAGCAGCGAGGCCAGTTGTAGATGGGGCAGTGGCCATTTGTTTATACTGTTGGAATACTGGTGAGGGGACACACTGGACACCTTTGCTGCCATTGTGCTACATGCTGGTTGCGCCCCTGTGCCCTATATCTATCCATTATTATGTATGTGCTTCCACTGTGAAGACTCTCTAAAATGTATAGAGTTAGGACTGCAGATAATGCTGGGGTGCTGTGAAGTGGCTCTGCAGCTTACGCACATAATTGAAAATGTGTGCAAACTAAACCCCTCTTTTTAAACGCAAACTGTTAGACAGGATAATTTGGTTGCTTGGTGAGTTGAGCTTGGAATTTTATTTATTTGATTTTGTTTGACATTGCGTCACCCTTTCTTGCTGCAAAGGCCAGTTATAGGTGGGGCAGTGTTTGTACTGCCGACCTGCCATCCCAGAGTACCAGAGTGGATGGCACCGGCATCAGAGGAAGCAAGCAGCTGCAGAAAGAACAGGAGTGGCATAAGCCAATGCTTCCTCTATAGTGATGTCACCTGTCCCAGGCGAACTGTATTTGGTATCACTCTGCCTGGAACAGGAACCTTTCTAACAGCCAGCAATGCCAGCAGAAACTGAAAGATAAAAGTTTAACTATTTAAAGTGGTAGTTGAGTTAATTTTGGGTGCCCCCAGGTGGGTTATGCAATAATGTGCTAGTATGCACAGCATATTATGGCATACTTACCTGTGAACCCGAGCCATCCAGCGCTGCACTGTAACCGATCCGGCAGGACCCAGGTGCTTCCATCCTCACCTGGTCTTCTTTCTGGATTGCATACCTTCGGCCACTTGAATGGCCAGGTCATGATGACATCCCTCCTGTGCATGCGCACGTGAGTCAGATCACAGTGGCACAGATCAGGGCCGAAATGTTTACCCTGCACATGTACAGCTCAGTGAACCTGATGGCTGACAGGTAGGGGGAAGCATTTATGACAGAAGAGATGACAGAAGAGACTGATCTTCTGTCATGAATACCCTGCCTGTCAGCAACTTTTCAATAAACTAAGTTTATTACTGCTTTAATCATCACAGTTTAGCAATGGGCATATATGAGCACTTGAAAAAAAAAAGGGGTTATTAAGGCTGCTTTCACACTGACCCGCAGATGCAGTACAGTGCTCCTGCTTTGCTGCAGGTTAGCTGCACTAAGCCACAGACTTCTTTTATATCCTGGGGGTTTGGTGTGCTTTCAGAAAGTGCACCGTGCCGGCAAGATATAACAAAAGTCTACGGCAAAGCTCAGCTAACCTGCGGGGAAGTCACAGATGCACTGTACTGCACCCGCGGTGCGTGTAAACTGCAGCGCATCAGTGTAAAAGCAGTCATAAGCCCCTTTCATACGATTGGTCCCATCAGGTCCATGTTCCTTTTTTTATGACTGTGATTAAACAGTGAGCAAACATCCAAACGGGGAATGGTCCGACAGAAAATGATGATCCTGATTGTTGTATATAATCTTCATTATGCTATTTAAAATTCTGAACCATTTCATTTCATTGTGGCCCACAACCAGTTACCAAATCATTTAAGTGGCCCTCAGGGGTTGAACACCCCAGATATAAAAAACGTACAGTAAAAGCATAGGGAAAATGTGATTAGGTTGGCCTTCAACAAATCCAGTTCATTGTGAAGAATGCCAACAAATAATGATTTACAATTATACTTCTTAAAACGACTTTAATTAGCTTTAGCTGCCAATGCACGCATTAAAACATAATCAGGCTGTGCAGAGTAACTGCTTTTTTCTGTATAACTGATGTACAAGACACAAATTTCCCATTGAACAGGCTGCCGCTTTTCCATGACAGTGACTTGCTGGCCACAGAGCTGTTATCTTGTCATCCTTCTTCTGCCGCGCCAACTGACAGCTGGACAAGGCACAGGGATGAAACAAAGGATCGCCACTAACCTCAAGATAGTCTCGTTAGAACAACAATTCTCAAAAGGCACCACGTAGCCAACTTCATGTCCAATGTTGACATCCATTTCATCTGCCACCCTCATCGCGAGCCACACAGCGGTCTGTTTTTGAACCTGGGTACATATGACAGTCCCATGTTGATTGTGTACAGATAGGCAGTATTCTGCACACCACTGGGGGATCTATAGAGAAAAAAGGAGAGGGGTAAGTGGGCACCATAATACAATCTGGATGTAACAGTTAAAAGGAAATAAAACATCTTCCATTCGGTATACAGTGGGTATAGAAAAGAATCACTCCTTTAACCGCTTCAATACTAGGCTTTTATACCACCTCCATACCGGGCCTATTCTGACACTTCTCTCCTACATGTAATAATCATCATTATTTTGCTAGAAAATTACACAGTACCCCCAAACATTATATATGTTTTTTTAGCAGACACCCTAGGGAATAAAATGACGGTCATTCCAAAGTTTTATCTTGCACGGTATTTACGCAATTATTTTTCAAACGCCTTTTTTTTGTAAAAAAAATTGTTTTATGAATTAAAAAAATAACAAAACACTAAAGTTAGCCCAATTTTTTTGTATTATGTGAAAGATTATGTTACACCGAGTAAATAGAGACCCAACATGTCACGCTTTAATTATGCGCACACTCATGGAATGGCGCCAAACTTCGGTACTTAAAAATCTCCATAGGCAACGCTTTATTTATTTTTTACAGGTTACAGTTTAGGTTTACAGAGGAGATCTAGTGCTAGATTAGTTGCTGGCACTCTAACGCACGCGGCGATACCTCACATGTGTGGTTTAAACGGCGTTTACATATGTCGGCGGGACTTGCGTGTGCGTTCGCTTCTGCAAGCGAGCTATCGGGGACAGGGGCGTTTTAATTTTTTTTTTATCTTTTATTATTTTTTTTTTTTACTTATATTTTATATATTTTTACACTTTTTTTGAAATTTTTTTTTTTTTCCACTTTTATTCCTATTACAAGGAATGTAAACATCCCTTGTAATAGGAAATGTGTGTGACAGGTCCTCTTTATGGAGAGATGTGGGGTCAATAAGACCTCACATCTCACCTCCAGGCTGGAAACCATGAGATCGGTGAAAAAAAATTCACCGATCTCATGAATGGTGACTTACAGCCGCAATTGCGGCTTTGTTTACATACGGGGACCCGGGCGTGACGTCATCAGATCGCGCCCGGGTCCTCCGACGGTCATAGAGATGACTGGTGACCATCTGGTCACCAGTCATCTCTATGCTTCCTGCCGCCGCCGACGATTCGTTCTCCGGGCCCCCGAAGGTACAGGTAAGCCCGGAGAAGCACCGGATGGCGGCGGGAGGGGGGGGATGTCCCCTCCCGCGGCCTGTAAGAACGATCAAGCGGCGGAACCGCCGCTATGATCGTTCTTACATTGTGCAGAATCGCCGGCTGAAGAAGAGGATATCTGGATGATGCCTCTGGCTGCAGGCATCATCCAGATATTCGCCTGCAATACCCAGGCCGTCAATTGACGGCCACTTAGGATGGTAAATCCCATCCCAGGCCGTCAATTGTCTATGGCTGGGTATTGAAGTGGTTAAAATAATTACATTTTGTTGCTTTGCAGCCTGAAATGAAAATGGACACAGTTTTTGTTTTATCCAACTGTCTTTACTCAGTGCAACTTATAACATCCAAGTGAAAAATATAACACCAACATGTCAGGAAAAACTATCAAAAAAACAGAATCACTGATTGGGCTGCTGAAGTGACCTTGAATGTTTGCAGGCCAGGGTTGCCAACCTCCCACAGCATTTTTTTTTACTGACAAAACATGGGAAATTTACTGGTGGAGCACTTTTTTTACTGGCAACCTGAGAAATGACAGAACTCCTATTGAAAATATTTGAACAGTATAAACATGATATGGAAACACTGGGCCAGATCCACAAAGAGCTCCCGCTGGCGTAGCCTATCTTAGTTACACTACGCCGCTGTAAGTTACAGCGGCGTATCCTTATCCACAAACAATTACCGCTGTAACTTACGGCGGCGTAGCATAAATGGGCCGGCGTTCGCGGGTGTAATTCAAATAAACAAGAGGTGGGCGTGTTTTATTAAAATGATCAATGACCTGACGCAAACAACGTATTTTTTGAACTGCGCATGCGCCGGCCGTAAACGTATCCCAGTGCGCATGCGTGAAATCACGTCGCAAATAGTTAATGAAAACGACGTGAACGTAACTTACGCAAATCCCTATTCGCGAACAGTTTACGCAAACGACGTTAACAACGGAAAAATCAACGCTGGCCCGACGTCCATACTTAACATTACGTACGCCTCTATACAGCAGGGGTAACTTTACGCCGGACCTACGCTTACGCAAACGATGTAAAAACACTGCGCCGGGCGTACGTACGTTTGTGGATCAGCGTATCTACCTTATTTGCATATTCGACGTGGAAGCGCCCCTAGCGTCCAGCATAAATAGGACACTTTAGGACGATGGCGTATCTATGCAAAAAAACGGCGTATCTTGTTTTGTGGATACAAAACAATGATACGCCGGCGCAGATTTGAAATTACGGCGGCGGATCTGGAGATCCGCCGCCGTAATTGTTTGTGGATCTGGCCCACTGACAATACAATTGCTATAACAAAGTAATTTGCTTGATTTACACTTAAAAATTCAACACAACATGAAATTATCAGCCCCTGATATTTACTGGCAGTTGTAAAAAAAAAAAAAAAAAATCACAGATTTTTACAAACTGTCAGTAAATTTACTGGCGGTTGGCTGAGGAATATGGTAAAGATGAATAGTTTTCTCTCACTTGGATGTAGTGGTCCATGTTCCGATACTCCTCTGAGTTTATCTCCTGAGCCGAGAGTAGCCTAGACGACATTATCTCATGACTAGGCTGGAGTGCTTCTTGTCCCTAATCTTCCTGCCCCCTTATTTCTACCTCTATTCCTTTTCCTCTGTCTATACACACACCCTTAGGAATCCATTGGGCAAATGTACCATGACTGACTTAGCCATTGTTACAGATTCAGAGTGTGACATATTTTTCAGGAGGACAATTTTTTTTTAACATTACTGTAACGGAACCCCAAATGGGACAGGGGTTAACGCCGTTTAAGATATTCCATTCCTAACCCAAGAAAGCTATCGACACTCCACAATCCGGCAGATGAATCCCAATAACGAGACATAGCTCTGTTTGAGGTGCAAAAGGAATAGACTCTTTAATGAGAAAATCAGGCTCTTATATACAGTTAGTAACCAAAATGACCAATGACTCAACTCCACCCACATCATCACACAATGAGCCCAATACACATATTTTTTGGTAGACATTCTGGCACCATCTCTGACATAATTTACACAAGCTAATTAACTAATCATTTACTCAGACAAGGCGACTCAGAGATAGGATCTTTTCATGGTAGACATCCCGACTCCTCTCATCTGCTATTCAATACACATTCTTTTAGTAGACATAATTTACACAAGATAATTAACTACAGCTGATAAGTCAGACATCTGACCTTTAGACTGTCTGTTAACTTACAATACACATTTATCATCAATAGCCCTTCACACAATACAGGGTCAATTAGCACCACACAATGGAAGATACTTCAGAAGCCATACTAGATTAATTTACATCACAACAGATGACATTAACACCTAACAGTCTGTGTTTCCACATTGAATGAGTCACTCTTTCAATTAACCTGTTCAGTTCAGAATCAACAACCTGTAAATACAGTGCGGAAAATAAGTATTTGAACACCCTGCTATTTTGCAAGTTCTCCCACTTGGAAATCATGGAGGGGTCTGAAATTGTCATCGTAGGTGCATGTCCACTGTGAGAGACATAATCAAAAAAAAAATTCTGGAAATCACAATGTATGATTTTTTTAACTATTTATTTGTATGATACAGCTGCAAATAAGTATTTGAACACCTGAGAAAATCAATGTTAATATTTGGTACAGTAGCCTTTGTTTGCAATTACAGAGGTCAAACGTTTCTTGTAGTTTTTCACCAGGTTTGCACACACTGGAGGAGGGATTTTGGCCCACTCCTCCACACAGATCTTCTCTAGATCAGTCAGGTTTCTGGGCTGTCGCTGAGAAACACAGAGTTTGAGCTCCCTCCAAAGATTCTCTATTGGTTTATGTCTGGAGACTGGCTAGGCCACGCCAGAACCTTGATATGCTTCTTACAGAGCCACTCCTTGGTTATCCTGGCTGTGTGCTTCGGGTCATTGTCATGTTGGAAGACCCAGCCTCGAGCCATCTTCAAAGCTCTAACTGAGGGAAGAAGGTTGTTGCCCAAAATCTCGCAATACATGGCCCCGGTCATCCTCTCCTTAATACAGTGCAGTCGCCCTGTCCCATGTGCAGAAAAACACCTCCAATGCATGATGCTACCACCCCCATGCTTCACAGTAGGGATGGTGTTCTTGGGATGGTACTCATCATTCTTCTTCCTCCAAACACGGTTAGTGGAATTATGACCAAAAAGTTCTATTTTGGTCTCATCTGACCACATGACTTTCTCCCATGACTCCTCTGGATCATCCAAATGGTCATTGGCAAACTTAAGACGGGCCTTGACATGTGCTGGTTTAAGCAGGGGAACCTTCCGTGCCATGCATGATTTCAAACCATGACGTCTTAGTGTATTACCAACAGTAACCTTGGAAACAGTGGTCCCAGCTCTTTTCAGGTCATTGACCAGCTCCTCCCGTGTAGTCCTGGGCTGATTTCTCACCTTTCTTAGGATCATTGAGACCCCACGAGGTGAGATTTTGCATGGAGCCCCAGTCCGAGGGAGATTGACAGTCATGTTTAGCTTCTTCCATTTTCGAATGATTGCTCCAACAGTGGACCTTTTTTCACCAAGCTGCTTGGCAATTTCCCCGTAGCCCTTTCCAGCCTTGTGGAGGTGTACAATTTTGTCTCTAGTGTCTTTGGACAGCTCTTTGGTCTTGGCCATGTTAGTAGTTGGATTCTTACTGATTGTATGGGGTGGACAGGTGTCTTTATGCAGCTAATGACCTCAAACAGGTGCATCTAATTTAGGATAATAAATGGAGTGGAGGTGGACATTTTAAAGGCAGACTAACAGGTCTTTGAGGGTCAGAATTCTAGCTGATAGACAGGTGTTCAAATACTTCTTTGCAGCTGTATCATACAAATAAATAGTTAAAAATTCATAAATTGTGATTTCTGGAATTTTTTTTTTTTTGATTATGTCTCTCACAGTGGACATGCACCTACGATGACAATTTCAGACCCCTCCATGATTTCCAAGTGGGAGAACTTGCAAAAGAGCAGGGTGTTCAAATACTTATTTTCCGCACTGTAGTTCTTCCAGGTCTCCTGGAATATATTGTGAATTACAGACCCATGTTAAAGCAATCCAAGATATGTCCATTATTTCCTGGCTCATACTTTGTAAGAGCTTCTGGATTCCACAGGCCCTCCCGTTACAATTACCTTTACTGATGCACTACGTATTGGACACCTAGAATTTCCTTCTCTGAAATGATGGTGAATGTTACTTTAACCTGTAATGGTTTCAGGTGTTACTCTTACAGGTGGACTCCTGATTAACATGTGTGGAGGGTATGGCAGGAAGCAGTATGTGCAGGAGAGGAGTGTGGATGGTATGGCAGGAAACAGTATGTGCAGGAGAGGAGTGTGGAGGGTATGGCAGGAAGCAGTATGTGCAGGAGAGGAGTGTGGATGGTATGGCAAGAAACAGTATTTGCAGGAGAGGAGTGTGGAGGATTTGACAGTGAGCAATATGTACAGGAGAGGAGTGTAAAGGATATGGCAGTGAGCAGTATGTGCAGGAGAAGAGTGTGGAGGATATGACAGTGAGCAGTATGTGCAGGAGAGGAGTGTGGAGGGTATGGCAGGAAGCAGTATGTGCAGGAGAGGAGTGTGTAAGATATGACAGTAAGCAGTATGTGCAGGAGAGGAGTGTGGAGGGAAAGAAAGGCAGTGGTGTGTACAGGAGAGAATGGTGGAGAGTATAAGAATAGACAGTATGTGTAAGAGAGGAGTGCTGAGGGTATTAGAGTAGACAGTATGTGCAGTAAAAGAGTGGGGAGGGTGTAATAAAAGTTTAAAGGGTATAATAATAAGTAGCATGTAGGAGGAGTTAAGCGGGTATGACAGGGGTCTGTATGAGTGTGGCAGGTATAACAGCTGGTGATACAAGTAGGATGGAGAACAGAGGGTATGACAGCGGGCATCATATGCAAGACAGGGGTGCTGGGAGTAGGACGACAGGCTGTATTTGTAGTAAATGATTACAGTGGGTATGACAGTGAGTATATATGGGAGAAGTGTACAGAGGGTATGAACAGGACCTGCAAGTTCATGAGAGAAGTGCAGAGATGCAAAATGAAGGAAAAACGTCCTGGACAGCCACACTCCAAAAATAAATTGCTTTTATTGTAAAATCAAAAAAAAAAAAAAAAAAACACACAAAAAGCATGCCACAGCAGACGGGGTAAAAAGCCGACGCGTTTCACACCAAACTTTAGTGCTTGTTCATAGCTTTTTTCAGAGAAGTGCAGAGGGTATGACAGCAAGCAGTGGCAATTAATCCTCCGCGCATACGATTTTACAGAGATCGGTTTGCATAATTTGGAATATAGCTCAAACTGGTATCAAAGTGATCCTTCTATGGTCATGCTATATTTTGTCTGCAAACTGTTGCAATAAGCTATGGGCTTGACCCAGACTTCTCACAGTTCAGGCTCCAGCTGTTATGTAGAAGTCAATGAACTAAACAGATTAAAAAAAAAAAAAAAATTAGAATTAATTTTTAGAAAAAAAAATATGGTAAAAAACAGGGCACAGCCTATTCTCCAACACCTGATTCTGGTCCCCTAGGCCAGCCCTTTGGGGTACTTTCCATATAAATGCAAGCCTGGCCCCGTAGATTCAGAAGCCAAGATTTAACAGAGGTTTTATTTGGGTTGGATTTGACTTTGAACATAAAAAAACATTACTGAATCACAGTCTTTATAAAGGAGTTGCTCCGATCCTAAGACCTGGCCACTGTCAACCTGAGGCCGGGAAAACAGAATACCCGGTGACTGGTCCAGGAATATATTACATGGGCCGGGAACAGACAGACATGAGCTCAGGAGACCACATGGAAGCCTCACTCCTGGGAGGTAAAACACACAACTAGATCCCGACAGACCTCACCAGTACAAGGATGACTTCACTCCTAATCCCATCTACCAGGTGCTTTATAATTCAAAACCGGAAAATAAGATGACAGACTCAGCAGGAGTATAGACAAGTCATATAAAAAGCAGGAAAGGAGCAGAAAATAATGCAGGTGATGGAACACTCATCAGCTCACCTAATAATAGAGCAAAGAGCAATACGGTACAGTAACCCAGAGCGATTAAACTGCAAATTTCTCTGGTCCTCCACGCCATGCTACTAATAACATGCTTCTAATTGGGTTAATGCTTACCATTGTTATTTGTACAATTCCATTACAGGAGGTAAACTAAAAAAAAATAGGCAAACTGAGATCCAAAAAGCTATCTGCATTTGTATAGCATATTAAAATGAGCTTTAAAAACAAAAACATTCTAGTTTCAATAGGTTTTTAAACAGACAGTACATAGTAGACAGGACAGTACAAAACAGTGTTACATTATTCTTAAAGGGGTTGTTAAGGTTCATGTTCTTTTCACCTTAATGCAGGGGTGGCAAACTCAAATTCATCGGGGGCCGCATTAGCTGCATGGTTGCCCGCAAAGGGCGGGTTGTATCTGTAAGACCATGAGACATTGCAGGACCCTGACAATCACAGACATGACTTCTAAAAGCAGAGGCATGATGGGATTTGTAGTTTCATCACAGCTGGAGGGCCGAGGTTGCCCACCCCTGTGTAAGACCATGGGTCTTCAAACTACGGCCCTCCAGTTGTTCAGGAACTACAATTCCCATCATGCCTAGTCATGTCTGTGAATGTCAGTGTGTTACAATGCCTCATGGGATGTGTAGTTCTACCACAGCTGGAGGGCCGTAGTTTGAGGATCCCTGTGTAAGACTATGTGTCCACTATTACCATAAATAATTGTCACTGCATTTGTTTATTACTGGTATTATGAAGCGCAGGGTTCAGGAGTTTGCTGTGTACGAAATGCAGGATACAGGAGTATGCTATGGACCGTGTGCAATATCTGACCTCTGCACCCTCCACTCTCCTTCCATCCACCCTGGGATGGGATGGGGTGGGGTGGGGTGGAGTGGGGTAGGATGAGATGGGATAAGGTCGGGATGGAGGTGGATGGGGTGGGGTGGGGGGGTGCCGTAGGATGGGATTGGGACGGGATGGGGCGGTATAGGATGGCATGGGGTGGGGGTGGAGTGGGATGGGATGGGGTAGGATGGTATGGAATGAGATGGGATGGGGTATGGTGGGGTGGGATGGGATGGGCTACCTAACATACATGGACCTACCTGACATACACTGACCTCGCCTACCTGACATACATGGACCTACCTGACATACATGGACCTACCTGACATACATGGACCTACCTGACATACACTGACTTCACCTACCTGACATACATGGACCTACCTGACATACACAATGACTTCACCTACCTGACATACATGTAACATGGACCTACCTGACATACACCCATCATGTGTCACGGCAGCCAGCCAGCGAGGAGGAGAGGAGAGCCGCCCACCCGAGCCGGTGTGCTGTCATATTCTGCTTCCTAGTGCATGGTGTGGAGGAGGATTGTAATTGCCGCCTTCTGGAGTCTGCGGCGCCTATGATGTACGTCACATGTCCTGCGATTGGATGTCAATCATAGGAGCCAGGTGTACCAAGATGGCCGACCGCTCCGGAGCTGGGTCGAAGCCGCGGCCTTTCCTAAGGCTGAGGCAGCGGTGCGCTCCGCGGATCACGGATCGGTCACGATTCGTTACACCGCTAGTGTCAACGGACGGCCCGTTGCGCGGGCCACATGGCAAGGTCTGGCGGGCCGGATTCGGCCCGCGGGCCTTGTGTTTGCCACCCCTGCCTTAATGTATCCTATTTTTTTTTTTACAAATAAATATGTGAAAAGTGTGGTGTGCATTTGTATTCAGCCCCCCGGAGTCAATACTTTGTAGAACGACCTTTCACTGCAATTACAACTGCAAGTCTTTTTGGGGATGTCTCTACCAGCTTTGCACATCTAGAGAGGAACATTTCCGCCCATTCTGCTTAGCAAAATAGCTCAAGCTCTGTCAGATTGGCTGGAGAGCGTCTGAACAGCAATTTTGAAGTCTTGCCACAGATTCTCAATTGGATTTAGGTCTGGACTTTAACTGGACCATTCTAACACATGAATATGCTTTGATCTAAACCATTCCATTGTAGCTCTGACTGTATGTTTAGGGTCGTTGTCCTGCTGGAAGGTGAACCTCCGCCCCAGTCTCAAGTCTTTTGCAGACTCTAATGCCGCGTACACACGATCGGTTCGTCTGATGAAAACGATCTGATGGACCGTTTTCATCAGACGAACCGATCGTGTGTGGGCCCCATCAGTTACCCCCCCCCCCAATCGGTGAAAAAACGTAGAACCTGTTTTAAAAATTATCTGATGCTTAAAAAAACAATAGAAAAAAAAAACGATCGTCTGTGGGGAAATCCATCGGTTAAAAATCAACGCATGCTCAGAATCAAGTCGACGCATGCTCGGAAGCATTGAACTTCATTTTTCTCAGCACGTCGTTGTGCTTTACATCACCACATTCTGACACGATCGTTTTTTCAACCGATGGTGTGTAGGCAAGATCGAATATCGGATATCTGATGAAAAAAATCCATCAGACCGTTTTCAACGGATGAACAAATTGTGTGTACAGGTTTTCTTCTAAGATTGCCCTGTATTTGGCCCAATCCATCTTCCCATCAACTCTGACCAGCTTCCCCGTCCCTGCTAAAGAAAAGCATCCCCACCACCATGTTTCACGGTGGGGATGGTGCATTCCGGGTGATGTGCAGTGTTAGTTTTCCGCCACACATAGCATTTTGTTTTAAGGCCAAAAAGTTTAATTTTGGTCTCATCTGACCAGAGCACCTTCTTCCACATGTTTGCTGTGTCCCCCACATGGCTTCTTGCAAACTGCAAAACGGGACTTGTTATGGCTTTCTTCTTGCCACTCTTCCATAAAAGCCAGATTTGTGGCGTGCACAACTAATCTGTTGACAGATACTCCCACCTGAGCTGTGGATCTCTGCAGCTCCTCTAGAGTTACCATGGGTTAAGATGGACGGCCATGTCTTGGTAGGTTTGCAGTTGTGCCATACTCTTTCTAATTTCGGATGTTGGATTGAACAGTGCTCTGTGAGATGTTCAAAGCTTGGGATATTTTTTTTTAATAACCTAACCCTGCTTTAAACTTCTCCACAACTTTATCCCTGACCTGTCTGGTGTGTTCCTTGGCTTTTATGTTGCGGTTTGTCCACTAAGGTTATCTAACAAAGCTCTGAGGGCTTTACAGAACAGCTGTATTTATACAGAGATTAAATTACACACAGGTGGACTTAGGGGTATTCGAGTAAAATGGGGCTGAATACAAATGCACACCACACTTTTCAGATTTTTTTTGTAAAAAAAAAAAGAATTAAGACCATTTATCAATTTCCTACCACTTCCCAATTATGTGCAACGTTGTATAGGTCATCACATAAAATCTCAATATAATAAATTTACATTTTTGGTTGAAACATGACAACATGTGGACAATTTCAAGTAGGGTTGTCCCGATACCACTTTAAGACCGAGTACAAGTACCGATACATTTTTTCAAGTACTTGCAGATATCGAATACCGATACTTTTTTTTAATCTCATGTGATGGTGGCACGTGTGTCAGTAGTTTTATTTTTTACAATTGTTCTTTATTGTCAGTGTGTTTTTTTTTCTACAATCATTTTTTTATTCATTTTTTTTATGACACACAGATGGAGATGGCAGCACCAAAGGGGGACACACAGATGGAGATGGCAGCACCGAGGGGGACACACAGATGGAGATGGCAGCACCGAGGGGGACACACAGTTGGAGATGGCAGCACCGAGGGACACACACAGATGGAGAGGGGGACACACAGATGGAGATGGCAGCACCAAGGGGGACACACAGATGGAGATGGCAGCACCAAGGGGGACACACAGATGGAGATGGCAGCACCAAGGGGGACACACAGATGGAGATGGCAGCACCAAGGGGGACACACAGATGGAGATGGCAGCACCAAGGGGGACACACAGATGGAGGTGGCAGCACCAAGGGGGACACACAGATGGAGGTGGCAGCACCAAGGGGGACACACAGATGGAGGTGGCAGCACCGAGGGGGACACACAGATGGAGATGGCAGCACCGAGGGGGACACACAGATGGAGATGGCAGCACCGAGGGGGACACACAGATGGAGATGGCAGCACCGAGGGGGACACACAGATGGAGATGGCAGCACAGAGGGGGTAGCACAGATGGAGATGGCAGCACGGAGGGGGACACGCAGATGGAGATGGCAGCACAGAGGGAGACTGCAGCAAAACGGGGGGGGGGGGGCTGGAGGAGGACACGCGACAGTCAGCAGTGATCGTGTGTGGGGGAGTTACAAGCACCGATCACCACCGATTTTAAAGCAGCTGAAAGCCGCAGGGGGGGGGGGGGGGGGGGGGGGGGGAAGAGAGAAGCGGAGAAATTACTTTTAAATCTATACAGCAGTGATCGGTACTTGTAACTGTATCAGTATCCAGTTATATTATGTACATTTAGGAAAGAATCCAGGCCTTTCTTAAAGAAATCTACTGAGCTGGCCAGAACCACCTCTGGAAGGAGTCTATTCCAGCGTTCATTTTGGCAGCAAATTTCAACATAGTTTTAGGACTAAAATGGCATTTTATTTTAGTCTTCTGCACGTGTTTTAGTTTTAGTCGTATTTAGTGGACTAAATCTCTAGTACATTTTGGTCGACTAAGATCTCCAGTACATTTTAGTCAACTCAAATCTATTCTAATTTATTCTACTAAAATCTAATGGGTTAAGTTACATTGTAATGCATTATTTAAACATTTCTCTACAATTTGGATCTCTACAAGTGGATGTAAACTGAATTCCTAAAATTTGAGCTGGGGACATATATCTGTAGTGTTTTCTTATCTCTCGTTAAAGCCCTATGTCCCGTAGCTTTCTCCGGCTCATTATCTCAGTTATATAACTTCTGACAAGCTCTCCATAGGGAGATTTGTTTAATCTTTGTATATCATCTGAGGCTGTTCACTTCACTGGGAATGTGTGAGGGTTTACATCCACTTTAAGGTAAACCAAGTTTCATTACAAGAATATTGCTTTCTTGATAGAAGTGGAACGTTAAAATAAAAACTCTTTGCGTGATGATGCCACCAATGCAGTGCACATTTACATGAACTTGCCTGGCTTAAGAAAGAAGCCTATTGACAAGAAACAGGTCTCCATCAGGGGGCCTCGATATAGCAGTATGAAGAGTGAGTGTGTGAGAGGGTCAACTACACAGCCAAGCCCCCGCCATCCTTCTAGAACATCCCCTTCAAGCTGCAGATGGCCAGTGATAGAAGATTTTCCGCAGAAAGGTTAGACTATCTACAAACGCTGGGTTCTGAGGGAAAGCGCCCCTGCCTCATAAAAATGCCACTGATGAAAATCATGACAAAAACTTTTTCATTGACAAAATTAACACTGGTCTATTACACATTTTCACAGCTCTTGCTGTTAAGAAACCTTTCCGTATTTGAAGATTAAATCTCTTTTTCTAGATGTAAAGGTTGCCCCCTCCTCCTCTGTGACTATATGGACCACTTATGTATTTATACATATTGATCATATCCCCACTTATCTCCTTTTCTTAAGAGTGAATAAATTCTGTTCTTCTAATCTTTCCTCATAGCTAAGCTCCTCCATGCCTCTTATCAGTTTGGTTGCCCTTCTCTGCACTTTCTCCAGTTCCCAAATATTCTTTTTGAGAACTGGAGCCTAAAACGAAATTTTTACAGGGGCAAAATTACTGTACATCTCTCTCTTTCTGGAGTCCATACATGTCTTAATACAAGAAAGGATTTTGCTTGCTTTGGAAACTGAAGCTTGGCATTGCATGTTATTAAGTCTATGAGTGAGTGAGAAACGTATATAGCGCAACACATGCAAACTGAATCGCCTCTGGGCGCTTATAATCTACCAAAACCCCCAGATCCTTCTCCACTACGAATCCCCCCAGTTGTACTCCCCCCTAGCATGTATGATACATGTGTATTCTTAGTCCCCAAGTGCATAACTTTACATTTATCAACATTAAACCTCATTTGTTACACAGTTGCCCAATTAAACAGAGCATTGAGATTGGCTTGTAAGTAGGAGACATCCTGCAAGGACGTTATTCCACTGCATAGCTTGGTGTCATCTGCAAAGACTGAAATAGTACTTTTAATCCCAGACCCAATATCATTTATAAAGATATTAAAAAGTAAGGGTCCTAGCACTGAACCTTGGGGTACACCACTAATAAACTTTGACCATTCAGAGTAAAAATCATTAACCACTACTCACAGAATTCCACCTTTTATGCCCTGTACACACGATCGGTTTATCCGATGAAAACGGTCCGATGGATTTTTTCATCAGACAGCCGATGAAGCCGACTTTCATCAGTCTTGCCTACACACGATCAGTTAAAAAAAAACGATCGTGTCAGAACGCAGGGACGTAAAACAAAACGACGTGCTGAGAAAAATGAAGTTCAATGCTTCCAAGCATGCGTCGACTTGATTCTGAGTATGCATGGATTTTTATCCGATGGACATGCCCACAGACGATCGTTTCTATCGTTTTTTTAACCATCAGATAATTTTAAAACAAGTTCCTAGTTTTTTTACCGATTGATAAAAAAACGATGGGTCCACACATGATCGGTTTGTCTGATGAAAACGGTCCATCAGACTTTTGCATTATATTTTCTTTAAATTCTCAATAAAAAAGGATTGTACCAGATAAAGGGCAACCCAGTGGTACGTTACCAATAAAGTGCTGTGCATACTTTCGCATTGTGGCAAGCATTCCAGTGCTCTTACCTCACCCCCTCCAGTTCCTCTTTATAGTATTAGTTTTCTGGTGTTACAAATGTACGCTCAAATAGTCCAACAACACATACAGTAAAAATATTAATGGCAAACGTGTAGAACGGACGAAAATTCACATGCTGAAGATTTTGCATCAATACATCAAAAAACAACCACTTTACATTTTTATAAGTACCGTAATACAAAAAAAACAAACACACAACATTTTGCTATTTTCTTGTGATTTTATGCTAACAAATTATGGCCTGCCTGGATACCTAATCCATCAAAGAGCAATGTGTACCAGTAAGCCACAGTAAACAATCGGCAATTGTCTTTCATGTCTGCACACCACGGCTCTTTACCTTGCCTCGCTCCATATGCCCTGGCATCATTGTACACAACAGTGCCCAGACAAAGACATAGAAATTCTGGGCCATGTATCTGAAGTTTAAAAAACGAAGTTTTAATTAACTCTGCCATTACATTCCATATTCTTTTTAAAATTTCAAATTGATCCCAGCATGCAAAGAACACATTGAGGCAAGGCTCAACATTAGCACAGCAAAGCATCGCCATATGGTAGAATGAAGCCATTACCCATATCAAAATGTAAACAAAGAAGAACACAATTTCCTACTGCAATTAATTCTATTTTTTTTCCATTTTATTTTGAAGGCTTTGCATTTGAAAGTTTAGAACCATCGGTAGATTTAGATTATTATTTCTGTTGGCTAATATAGTTTATGTACGAGGACAATTTTTTTTTATAAAAGTGTGTCAGGTTCTAGAAACTGGCAGTCAGGGACATCTTACTGGGCGGACACGACTGGGCACAGACCAGGGGCCCCACGTTCACCTGGGGCCCCATCAGAGCAGGCCCCCCCTAAGCATGCGGGTGAGAGAGCGGGTGGCTCAGTGGAAGAGAGAGCGGGTCGCTGGGCGGCTTGTGGTTGAGTGGACAGCTGGCCAATCTGGGAACCGGTGAGCGATGACATCTCTCACCTCCCGGCGCCTGCCCTGCACCCCTGCAGTGCAATTCTGCCCTTACATTGTAGGCAGCCATCTCTCCAGTGGCGGCTCGTCCATAGGAGGCGCTAGGGCGCCACCCCCCAACCAGTTAAACCAGTTTTTTAAATGTCACTTTAAGAGTGACCAGGCGCCGGACATGTGGCGTTCTATGGGAAGCTTCCCAGCCTGCAATCAGCTGATTGCAGGCTGGGAAGCTGATTTGCCAGCGTTTAGGGTATTTGCAGGGCGCAAGCTGTGCGCCCGCACACACTCCCACTCTCCAGTGATTTGTCCCTGACTCTTGTTCCTTTTTTTTATTGGATCGGACAGCGAGTGGGCAGTGCTTTTTCAGCACTAAGCGTCACTTCCCTGGAGTCGGCTGGAGTGAACAGGACAGGTCTACTCTTTTGCAAGCAACCCAGGACGGTAATCGTGTAACGTGAGGACGGAGCAGAAGGTGAGTGACTGGGTGCGGGGATCAAAAGCGAGCTCTCTCGCTGTCACTCGCCTTCCCGGCAACATGCTTCCCGTCATGTGCGGCGGGTGGATGCAGTGCCTGCCTAGCCTGAGCGTAGGGGGGAACCAGGGCAGAAGGTCACGGTGAGTGACTGATCCCCGCACCCAATGTGAGCTCTCTCACTGTCACTCTCCTTCCCGGCAACATGCTTCCCAACCCCCGAGTCCAGTCAGAGTCAGACTCCTCTGCACGGCGGCTAGACTGAGGCTCCCCTCCCACAACTTCTGTTCACTTTTCCTTCTCAGCTGCTGCAGAGCCTGTGGAGTTCCCAAACTGCCTCTCCACCCTAAAACGGCCCCCCTGTCTCTCCACTATAAACAAGAACCCCCCTCCCTGCCTCTCCAGTCCACCCTAAAACGGCCCCCCTGTCTCTCCACTCTAAACAAGAACCTCCCTGCCTCTACACCTAAACGGCCCCCCTCCCTGCCTCTTCACCCTAAAAGATAACCCCCCTCCCTACCTCTCCCAATCCCCACCCTAAAACGGCCCTCCTCCCTGTCTCTCCACCCTAAAAAATGCCCCCCTCCCTACCTCTCCCCACCCTAAAACGGCGCCCCTACCTGCCTCTCCACCCTAAAAAAATGACCCCCCTTCCTGCCTTTGCACCCTAAACAATAACCCCCCTCCCTGCCTCTCCACCCTAAACAATGACCTCCCTCCCTGCCTCTCCACCCTAAACAATAGAGCCGAGAGGACACCTCCAAGGTCCCAGACGGACGCCGGACAAGACAGCAGACGGACACCGACAACGCTGCACGACGGGCATTCAAAATGTAACTTTTTTTCTTAAACTTTCCTTCTAGGCTTGGGGTGCACGTTATACGCCGACGCGCGGTATACCCCGATAAATACGGTATTATCCATTTGACATTTTATGGTTAAACAACCTATCACATTGCCATAATATTTTTACATGGACAATAAACTGAAGAACAAAATGGTTGTGGGACAAATTATTAGAGTTTCCATTATTTCTTATGGGGAAATTCGCTTTGATATACGAGTGCTTTGAATTACAAGCATGTTTCTGAAACAAATTAAGCTTGCAATCCAAGGTTTTACTGTAATATGTTTTAGTCATTGCAATAAATATTTATTTTTATTTTAAATACACTTTAAAATGTAGAAAGCAGGTCCAATAATGATATCAAAGCCTTAATTATAAAAAAAAAAAACAAATACAGCATTCACCTCGTTATCCTCAGTTTCAGGTTTACTGGTAAATTACAGGTGCTCTGCTCTTTAAAAATAAAACTACTCCTAGAGAGAATGTGACAAGACAAGTAGATGCATTAGTTACATAAACTCAGGACGATGTAAATCCTGCAGTGTAATCCCTGGAAAAGGGAAATGACAGGCTGATTGCGGCAGCTGCTGCGACGGCGGTCTCTTGTAGTAATCGAAGATGTCACCTCACGCTGGGGACAAGAGACATGCCGCCAAGCACTCCTCTCTTATACACACAAACATCCCCTACACCTGCTACATACACTGTGCCATCAGCCAGGAAATTTGTTATCAAACCCACGGCTGAGCTGTGTGTGTGGGCACAAGGGAGGAACATTCCCTCTGGGAACCCCCCGCCATTCCCTGTCACTTTGTTTTGCTAAATGTACTGGAGAAAAAAAAAAATATCTCTTCTCTCCCTCTGAAAGTGAACATTAAATATTCATATTAATAAGACGTCTGCAAACAATTGTGGGGGAAAAAAAAAACTTTTCTTTGCTAACTTTGTGTGAAACCGAGGAGACTTGAAACATCACGCAGTGAAAAAGTCCTTTCTACATTCCAAAAAGCTGCAGCTTCACACTGCCTCCATATGTGACATGACACAGCGACATTTACAGACTGTGCACACTAAAAGTATTTACATATTTTGAACAACAGTAAAATCACTTTAAAAGGTAAACTTCATCTTTATATTAAATAAAAAAAAAGGGAAGAAGAAGAAGAATGCACATCTTTTTGCTGGTAAAAAATGTGCATTTATTATTTAACCAGTTGCCGTCCAGCCGGCGCATTTATTTATTTATTTTTTTATTCTTTTTTTTTTTTAAAGTGTATTTTTGTGCGTGAACTCGAGAGAGAGGAGCCGGACTGCAGGAGTTGGGAGTAGGCAGACCCTCCCCCCGAAGGCATTCGCCATCCTTCTCCATGCCCCTGGTGGCAATGGCGGGTGTGAAGGGGGGCCTCCCACTCACCCCGCCCTACCTGCTCCTCTTGGTAGCCCAACAGGGGCCCAACGGGACCCCAATGGGGCAGAGGGACTCCCCCTATGAGGGAGTGAGGGGGCCTAGCCCACCCAGCCAGCCCCGTAGGTCCTTTGCCTCTCTTTATTTTAAGAGACTGCATGGCCAAAGTGCGTGTGTTTTAAACCAATTTTGTGTGCGTGCAAGTGTGGTGGTTTTGGGGGGGGGGGGGGGGTGGGCGTACTAAGCACAGGCGTACCTTGCATAGCACACCCACCGGGAGGCGGGCTGAGACCACCAAACTCAATTCACATGTAGCCGAGACCGGGATCCGAACCCTTGGCTGCAGAGGTGAATGGCTTGTCAACGCAGTGCCAATCACGTTGAGCCACCAGTTTTATTCCAGTACACTATATTGTCCTGGAATGAAGATGCACGGGACAGATCTGCTAAATACGGGACTGTCCCGGGCAATCCGAGACACGTGGTCACCCTAAGTGTGGGAGTGATCAGGAACAGAGATCTCTCTTCTCCCAGGCCCCTAGTGCTAAAGCCTTCCCTGCCAGTGCCACTTATATAGCGATCAGTGCATTTTTATAGCACTGATCACTGTATTAGTGTCACTGGTCCCCAAAAAGTGTCACTTCTGGTCAGATTTGTCCGCCGCAATGTTGCAGTCCCGCTAAAA